>VLTN01000009.1:0-733583 GCA_008330645.1 Cafeteria roenbergensis | reverse complement strand
ACGACTCACCGACGCCTCCCGAAGGCGGCGACACGCTCGACTTACGAACGGCGCCCCGGCCTGGCAGCTAACCTCACGCACACGGCTCACCAAGAACTGAACTGCGGCGCCGCGGCGGTTAGATAGGAGCCCCGAACAGTAAGTTGCTATCACGCCGTTGTCTGGCGACTCAGTGCCGAGGCCCCGAGGCACTGATCCTGGCGGTTCCCCTGAGCGATGGTCCTGTGCGCGCGCACCCACCGCCGAACGCACAGCGTCCGCTCAGGACAGTCGCTGGCCACAGCGCAAGCCCGCTCCAGGGGGCAGGGCGCGCACTTGCCCGCCGCCGCAGGTCTCCAGGGGCGCACTCGCGGGCTAAGGCTGGCCAAACCCCACCGCACACCTTCCAGAGGCCGCGAGTCCGCGGCCTCCGTCGCATCGGCATACGCGGGCACAGCTCCGCTGCCTGCCGCATGCGCTGCCGCAGTCCAAGTCGGCCTCGCGGTCGCGCTGCCACACGCGTCGTAGCAGCTGCCCGTTCCGCACGTTCCCAGCGCGGCGCCCGAGAACGGCAGGCGGCAACTCCCCGACGAGCACTGCGAGTCCACCTGGCAGGCGCCCCCCGTGGCTGTCAGCCGCAGGCGGGCCGACGTCCACAGCCACTCGGCCGGCGTCCTGCCGGCCGTTGCTGCAGTTGCGCGGCAGTGAGCAGGCACCGTCCACGCATCTTCGAGTCCGCGGCGGAGCAGTCTTCGTGCACTTGGCACGCGGCGAGCGGGCCGCAGCCAGCAGCGCACGACCCGCCCACCGTCCACGCAGGTCTCGTCGCCGAGAGCACCGCATCGGCGCAGTGCTCCACGCTGCAGACGCCCTGCTGCGGGTGGCAGAAGCGGCTCAGGCACTCCGAGCAAGTCGGCACTTGGCGCCAGAGCCGCGAAGCGACCCGCATGGCCCTCCCAAGTCTGTCGCAGTCTCCGCCCGCGTCGGCGTCGAGCACGCCGTTGGCGCAGTGGCCAGGGAGGATGCACCGGCCGCTGGCGCTGTCGCCGCAGCCCAGACACACACGCGCTGGGCAGCGGGCGACGTACCTGCCCGCCTCGCACAGCCCGCACCCCCCGATCCGCCACCGCCCGGCCGGCACGTGGGCCGGCACACCCCTGACGAACCACAGCAGCCGTCGCCGCAGTTGGGAGTGGCGCAGCGCAGCCGAGCCCTCCCGCAGGGCCCGCACAGGCCGCGCCGCAACGTCCCGTTGCCCGCCGGGCACACCAAGGAGACCCTGCCCTCGCTTGCCCCCCACGCCGGTCCCCAGTCTCCCGATGCAGTGGTGAGGTTTAGGAGGTCAGACTGCGACAGCAGGCGCGCACTTTCCAGCGCTGCAGGCTCCGACACACGCTGAGTCGCTGCGGCAGGCCGCCCCGGGCGAGCACAGAGGGCAGCCGGACTCAGGGCGGGCCGCAGTCCACGCCGTGCTCCCAGTCCGTCCGCACCCCGTTGTCGCACCTTGGCGGCCTCGCGAAGGCCGCTGACGCACAGCCCGGTGCACTGCGGCCGAGTCAGAGCAGGACACCCCCGGCTGGCAAAGCGCGCACCGAGGCCCGCCGCAGTCGCCGCGCCGGCGCCTCGTCCATCCTGCGCGATGCCGTCCGAGCAGGTGGGCTGGGCGCAGAAGCCGCCCGAGCACGACCGCGACGCGCAGGTCGGTGCCAAGCAGAGCACCGGCTCACCAGCTGGGCAGCGCGCGCACCCCGAGTCGCCCCCGCAGTCGACTCCCGTCGCCTTGCCGTTGCGCCTGCCGTCGCTGCACGACGGACGCTCGCACACGCGAGCCAGCGGGTTGCACACCCCGGAGCCGCAGTCCCTGTCGCTGTCGCAGCCGAGCAAGTCTGCGCATGGCGGGCAGTCGGGGCCGCCCCGTCGGTGCACGTCTCTTTGCCGGCCCGTGACCTGGTTGAATGCACGACGGCAGCGACGCGCGCACGCGCCTCCCAAGCACGAGCCGGACAGGCAGGTCGGCATCCGCGCTGCACCGCGCCCCACGGGGCAGCCAGGGCAGCCGACAGATGGGCGTTTCCGCCCCCCGGGGCGGATATCCGCAGTCGATCGTCGCTCTCGGCGGCGGGGTTGAACACTGCCGTCCGTCGCAGCTGGGCGGCCGGGCACACGCCGCCGCTGCAAAGCCCCTCCCGTGGCGCAATCCGTCTCAACGCGGCAAGTCTCGCCAAGCTGGGGCACATGCCGGCGCCCGCCAGCCGGTCAGAGCAAGGCTCGTCCCCGTTGGTCACGCCGTCAGAGAGGCTGGGGAGGCGCGCAGAGTTCCTAGGCGCGTCGACGCTCGGAGTGCTGATAGGGAATGCGCCCACCGACGGCACACACCCGAGGTGCACTGCTGGGAGGAAGCACAGTGGCTGAAGTCGTCGAGGGCCAGTGGCATTGTGACGTCCACCGCTGCCGAGGCGCCCACCGCCCGAGCCTGGGATCCAGCGAGCTGGGCCTGGCAGTGCCCAAGAGGCAAGCCAGGCCATCGCTGGCAGTCGGAGGCACTTCTGACAGCGCGAGCCGCGTCGCACGGCCCACAGGTCCCGCCGCAGTCGTGTGTCGGTCTCAAAGTGATCTTCCCCGGGCGACCCCTGCCGGATTCCATCAGCGCAGCTGGCTTGGGTGCAGTTTCCGCGCTTGCAGACGCCGCTCGCGCAAGACGACCCCGACCTGCACACCGAGCCAGCCGAGCTGAGCGAAGAGCAAGCCACCGGCCCGTTCACAGGGCAAGGGTCGACCGAATCTGTCCAGTCCAGCAAGTCGCACTCTTTGGCAGTCGCCCTGAGCTGCTGCTGTGCCGCAACCAGTTGCACCCGAGTTTGACTAAGATCTGCATGCAGCCGCGCGTTGGTCTTTGCGACCGCCTCGACTTTGGAAAGCGCCAGCGCCTCGCCATCTTGAGCTGCGATTAACGATGAGTTCATTGCCGACAAAAGTTGTCGCAGCTGTGAGCTTTCCGTTTCAAGGTCAGGTCGGGCGGCTCGCTGTTCCGCTCTGAGCGATTGCGCTTCGTTTCCACTTCAACAAGATTTTGTGCCAGTGAGCTGACTTGAGAGCGAGTGTCGTCCAAAGCCGTCTCCAGCTCGGCCGTCCTCGACTCCAAGCCCACGATGCGGGTGGCGCGGGTGGCAGCCAGCTGAATTGCAGGGCAAGGTCGCGCCTTGGCGTCTCTGAGTTGGAAGTCGAGCAGCATGGAGGCATCCAGCGCCTCGTCCCGGTCAGCGCGCATCGCCTGCAGGGCGTCGTCAAGCGCCTTGAACTGAGCGAGCAGGTCAGCAGTGGCCACAGGACCCGCAGCTCGCATTGCCGCTCCCTGCCCCCTCCAGCAGCTGGAGCAGCATCTGATTTTGCAGCAGCAGCGTTGTCCGCTGTCTGCGCAGGATGAGTTGAGCGGTTGAACCGCTGCTCCAGTCCGATGTAGTCTGGGAACTTGCAGGAGCCGTCGTCGAGCGAGCCGGGCAGGAAGTTCAGCGCCGCGTCGTACGCGCAGCCGCTAGCGAACGAGTCACTGAATGTACACGAGCCGTCATTCACTTCTGCCAAGGGGCTGAAGTTCAGTGCGAGCTGGTTTGTGCAGCCTGGGATGCGGTCGAACGCGCACAGCGAGCTGTTGGACACCGTGGCGGCAGGGTTGAAGTTCTCAGCGGAGCTGTTGGTACACCCCGTCACGGGCAGTGGACCCACGTCGTCCCCGTCAGCGTCGCAGTACTTGATGGTTCGCGGCCCAATCACGCTCCCGGCCGCCTCCACGGTGGCGTTGCAAACGGCGATGCTCGGAGGCAGGACGACCTGGGCGCCGACGTCCACAGCAATGCGCAACCCCTTGAGCTCGGCTTGGGTTGTCACCACGCGCTGCACGGAATACGTAGCGACCTCTGCAGAGTCCCGCACAATCGCATGCGTCTCCGTGTTGGAGGAGCTCCACGACGCGGCGCCCCCGGTCACGACGACCGAAGTGCCAGCCTGCAGACGAAGGCTGCCGCTGCCGTCCCCGGAAACCTGCTCAACTTGGAGCAGAGATGATTCCGAATCGGGGGAGTGCCCCCCAGGCTTGATGCTGATGGTGGCGTGACCAAAAATCTCGAGGCGCGTGAGCAGCTCAATGCTCAGTCCCCGCCCGCCGATCTCTGTGACGCCTGAAGACAGCTTGCCTCGAGCATCCACCAGGACAGTGCGGGTGGGAGGGACGGCTGCTACAGCGCTTGGGGATGCGCACGACGGCCCCGTGCAGGTGAAGGCCGTTCCAGCTGCCGCAAGTTGATCCGGTGGCCCAGACCCGGCTACAGACACAAAGGTTCCTTCAAACGTCGAGGTGCCACCCAACAACGAGATCCGCCCACCGGAACCGCCGTTGCTGGCCCAGCCGGAGCCAGCAGGCACCGCATCCCCACCTGAAGCAGAAATGACACCAGTCCCCGACAGGCGTGACGCGACCACGAGCAGCGAGCCAGCAGCTCCGCCTCCGCCGGAGATTTCACCCGCAACCGCGGCTGCACGACCGGGAGCGCCGTCCACGGTCACGAGGCCGGCGAGGTCGACGGAGCTGGACGCGGTGAAGTTGCACTGGATCAGCAACGACCCCCCGCCGGACCCGCCCGACGCCCCGCCCGACCCGCCCGCGCCGGCCAGCACGGGCCACTCGTAGTCGCCGCAGGTCTGTCCCGCCGGCCCGCCGCCGTGCATCCCGCCCTCGCCGGCGTCGTCGCCCGCGGAGCAGCTCGCGTCCCGCTCCCCGCCGGCGAACCCGATGCCGTCGGCGCGGATGGCGGCGCCGGGCGCCAGGCGCAGTCCGTCGCGCGCGACCAGCCGCAGCTGCGTCGAACGCGGACCCAGCGCCGTCACTCGCGACGTGGCCAGCACGTCCACCTGCGCCGCGCCCACCGACCGCACGCCCGCGTCGAGCGTGAGGGACGCGTCGCCGAGGAGGCGCAGCGACTCGAAGCCGTACCGGCCCTGGAGCCGCCTCGCCCCGCCCGCCGACGAGCACGACGCCACGCCGGCGGCGCACGCCCACGCGGCCCACTCGCCGTCCGCGCCGGTGCCAGCGACGTTGTCGATCCACACGCCGCCCGACCCGCCCAGCGACACGGCGGCGCCCGCATCCAGCGTGAGGTGCCGCACGCCCGACAGCTCGCCGCGCACGTCCATGGTCGCCCCGCCGGACAAGATAACTTTCGGAGGCAGCAGCAGCTGCGAATGCTCTGCAACGATGACAAGGTTGAAGTTCACTGTCAGCGCTAGGCTGAGGAATGGCTGTTCGAGGCAGCTGACAGCGGTTTGAGCGCCCGATGATGCAAGGGCGACATCCGAGGTCCATCTGGCCGTGCCAAGCGGGGCCTCCGCAAGCGGCTGACCAGCGAACACCCAGGTCGTGCCAGCCTCCACAGCAAGCCTCGAACGCGATACCCCGGGTCCGGAGACGTTGCCCAGCACGATGCTGGACCGGTCGTCGGGCATGGTCTCGGGGTGGAAGGCCGAGGGGGCGCGGACGGAGAAGCTGGTCGGCGACCCCAGGTACAGGTGGTCGATCACGAACCGCGCCCGGGGCCGTACGGCGTTGAGCTGTGCGAAGTAGGGCGTGGCGGGGAGGTCGCCGTTGTCGATCTCCAGACGACGCGTGCCGCACCCGTGCGGGTTCGACTCCGACTCCGACTCCGACCCCGGCGCCGCCCGGCCGTCGCACCACAGCGTCGTGCCGGCCGCGGCCTGGGCGGACCACGATCCCTGCGCCGCGCCGGCCCGCGCGCGCACGGAGCCCGTGGCGGCGGCCCAGGCGGGCTGGTACGCGTGCAGGGCGATCCGGCCGCCGGACCCGCCGTTGGCGTTGCTGCTCGCCGACGCGGCGCCTCCGTTGGCGGACAGGGTGCCCGTCACGGCCAGCCGCCCGGCCACCACCACCAGCGACCCGCCCGCGCCGCCCGCGCCGCTCGACCCGGACCCGGCGTGGCCGTCCACGGTCACGAGGCCGGCGAGGTCGACGGAGCTGGACGCGGTGAAGTTGCACTGGATCAGCAACGACCCCCCGCCGGACCCGCCCGACGCCCCGCCCGACCCGCCCGCGCCGGCCAGCACGGGCCACTCGTAGTCGCCGCAGGTCTGTCCCGCTGGCCCGCCGCCGTGCATCCCGCCCTCGCCGGCGTCGTCGCCCGCGAAGCAGCTCGCGTCCCGCTCCCCGCCGGCGAACCCGATGCCGTCGGCGCGGATGGCGGCGCCGGGCGCCAGGCGCAGTCCGTCGCGCGCGACCAGCCGCAGCTGCGTCGAACGCGGACCCAGCGCCGTCACTCGCGACGTGGCCAGCACGTCCACCTGCGCCGCGCCCACCGACCGCACGCCCGCGTCGAGCGTGAGGGACGCGTCGCCGAGGAGGCGCAGCGACTCGAAGCCGTACCGGCCCTGGAGCCGCCTCGCCCCGCCCGCCGACGAGCACGACGCCACGCCGGCGGCGCACGCCCACGCGGCCCACTCGCCGTCCGCGCCGGTGCCGGTGGCGTTGTCGATCCACACGCCGCCCGACCCGCCCAGCGACACGGCGGCGCCCGCATCCAGCGTGAGGTGCCGCACGCCCGACAGCTCGCCGCGCACGGTCACCGTGGTGGCGCGCAGCCACACCGCCCACGCCAGCATCAGCCGTCCGTGCTCCGCCACGGTCAGCGACCGCAGGCCCAGCGCGAAGGGGTCCGCGGCCGAGGACTGCGCCGGGCCCACGGTCCAGTCGGTGCCGGCCGCCACGGTGACGCTCGAGGCGGACACGCCGGGTCCGGAGACGTTGCCCAGCACGATGCTGGACCGGTCGTCGGGCATGGTCTCGGGGTGGAAGGCCGAGGGGGCGCGGACGGAGAAGCTGGTCGGCGACCCCAGGTACAGGTGGTCGATCACGAACCGCGCCCGGGGCCGTACGGCGTTGAGCTGTGCGAAGTAGGGCGTGGCGGGGAGGTCGCCGTTGTCGATCTCCAGACGACGCGTGCCGCACCCGTGCGGGTTCGACTCCGACTCCGACCCCGGCGCCGCCCGGCCGTCGCACCACAGCGTCGTGCCGGCCGCGGCCTGGGCGGACCACGATCCCTGCGCCGCGCCGGCCCGCGTGCGCACGGAGCCCGTGGCGGCGGCCCAGGCGGGCTGGTACGCGTGCAGGGCGATCCGGCCGCCGGACCCGCCGTTGGCGTTGCTGCTCGCCGACGCGGCGCCTCCGTTGGCGGACAGGGTGCCCGTCACGGCCAGCCGCCCGGCCACCACCACCAGCGACCCGCCCGCGCCGCCCGCGCCGCTCGACCCGGACCCGGCGTGGCCGTCCACGGTCACGAGGCCGGCGAGGTCGACGGAGCTGGACGCGGTGAAGTTGCACTGGATCAGCAACGACCCCCCGCCGGACCCGCCCGACGCCCCGCCCGACCCGCCCGCGCCGGCCAGCACGGGCCACTCGTAGTCGCCGCAGGTCTGTCCCGCTGGCCCGCCGCCGTGCATCCCGCCCTCGCCGGCGTCGTCGCCCGCGGAGCAGCTCGCGTCCCGCTCCCCGCCGGCGAACCCGATGCCGTCGGCGCGGATGGCGGCGCCGGGCGCCAGGCGCAGTCCGTCGCGCGCGACCAGCCGCAGCTGCGTCGAACGCGGACCCAGCGCCGTCACTCGCGACGTGGCCAGCACGTCCACCTGCGCCGCGCCCACCGACCGCACGCCCGCGTCGAGCGTGAGGGACGCGTCGCCGAGGAGGCGCAGCGACTCGAAGCCGTACCGGCCCTGGAGCCGCCTCGCCCCGCCCGCCGACGAGCACGACGCCACGCCGGCGGCGCACGCCCACGCGGCCCACTCGCCGTCCGCGCCGGTGCCGGTGGCGTTGTCGATCCACACGCCGCCCGACCCGCCCAGCGACACGGCGGCGCCCGCATCCAGCGTGAGGTGCCGCACGCCCGACAGCTCGCCGCGCACGGTCACCGTGGTGGCGCGCAGCCACACCGCCCACGCCAGCATCAGCCGTCCGTGCTCCGCCACGGTCAGCGACCGCAGGCCCAGCGCGAAGGGGTCCGCGGCCGAGGACTGCGCCGGGCCCACGGTCCAGTCGGTGCCGGCCGCCACGGTGACGCTCGAGGCGGACACGCCGGGTCCGGAGACGTTGCCCAGCACGATGCTGGACCGGTCGTCGGGCATGGTCTCGGGGTGGAAGGCCGAGGGGGCGCGGACGGAGAAGCTGGTCGGCGACCCCAGGTACAGGTGGTCGATCACGAACCGCGCCCGGGGCCGTACGGCGTTGAGCTGTGCGAAGTAGGGCGTGGCGGGGAGGTCGCCGTTGTCGATCTCCAGACGACGCGTGCCGCACCCGTGCGGGTTCGACTCCGACTCCGACCCCGGCGCCGCCCGGCCGTCGCACCACAGCGTCGTGCCGGCCGCGGCCTGGGCGGACCACGATCCCTGCGCCGCGCCGGCCCGCGCGCGCACGGAGCCCGTGGCGGCGGCCCAGGCGGGCTGGTACGCGTGCAGGGCGATCCGGCCGCCGGACCCGCCGTTGGCGTTGCTGCTCGCCGACGCGGCGCCTCCGTTGGCGGACAGGGTGCCCGTCACGGCCAGCCGCCCGGCCACCACCACCAGCGACCCGCCCGCGCCGCCCGCGCCGCTCGACCCGGACCCGGCGTGGCCGTCCACGGTCACGAGGCCGGCGAGGTCGACGGAGCTGGACGCGGTGAAGTTGCACTGGATCAGCAACGACCCCCCGCCGGACCCGCCCGACGCCCCGCCCGACCCGCCCGCGCCGGCCAGCACGGGCCACTCGTAGTCGCCGCAGGTCTGCCCCGCCGGCCCGCCACCGTGCAGGCCGCCGTTGCGCGCCCCGCCGTCGGAGCAGCTGGGATGGCGCGCGTCGGGCCCGTAGCCGGCGCCGTCGGCGCGGATGGCGGCGCCCGGGCTGAGCCTGAGCGCGTCACGGGCCTCGATGCGGAGCTGGCCTGTCTGAGGTCCCTGCACCGCCACGATAGCGGATCCGGAGACGTCGAGCTCGGCGGCGGCGATCGCGCGCACGCCGGCCCCGAGAGTGAGAGCGGCGTTCCCGATGAGGCGAAGAGACGCAAACGCATATCGACCCGCATTCACCGCTGCCGTTGTTGGCCGCAAGTCATCAGCTTGTTCGCAACGTGCCGACACTCTGCTGCAAGCCCAGGCTTCCCAGCTGGCGTTTGAGCTCTGTGCACGCGTCGTCCCGGTCCTCTGCAGTGTGACGCGCGCTCCGGCGTCGATTGTCAAGGTTTCTGCCCCTGACAACGCTCCCTGAACAGTGAGCGATGCACCTTGAGAAACGAGGACATGTCGAGACAGTACAAGATGGCCCCACTGCTCCACCCTCACATCTCCCACCGAGATGCACCCTGAGTCAAGATGGATTGTTCTCGACACAGTCTCAACTGAAAGGGACTGGTTATAGCCTGCAGACCTTGCGTCCACCGAAACGGCCACCAAGCCGACACGGTGAGATGTTGGAGCAATGCCTGCCCACATCCAGGTGGTGCCATCCGCAACTGACAGCACTGAGCGGGACACGGCCAAGCCGGAAACATCGCCAATCACCACGGATGATCGGGAGTCAGGCGCAGAGACGGGGTCGAAGTCCGATGGCGCCTGCACTGAGAGGTTCGTGGCGGACCCGAGGTGCAGCTCGTCGATCACGAAGCGGCGGCGGCCTTCGGCCACCGACAGCTGCGGGTAGAACGGCGTCTCCGGCAGGTCGCCGTTGTCCAGCTCCAGACGGCGCACCCCGCAGCGGTGCACGTTCGCCTCGCCCTCCAGCGCCGCCTCGGACTCGCTCGCCCGACCGTCGCACCAGTACACGGTGCCCGCCGCCGCCTGTGCACCCCACGACCCGTACGCCGCCCCGGCGCGAGCCCGCACCGCGCCCGTGAAGGAGACGCCGCGCGAGGTCTCGTGGGCGTGGATGGCGATGCGGCCGCCGGACCCGCCGTTGCTGTCCAAGGTACCGTAGCCGTCCGCCCCGGCGCCGCCGTCGGCGGACAGCGTGCCGGTCCCCGACAGCCGCGAGGCCACCACCAGCAGCGACCCGCCCGCGCCGCCGCCGCTCGCCGACCCCGAGCCGGAGGTGTAGGCCCGACCGCTCTGGCCGTCCACGGACACGGTGCCGTTCAGCTCCATCACGCTCGACTCCGTGGCGTTGCACACCAGCGTCACCGATCCGCCGCCCGCCCCGCCGGCGTGCTGGCCCGACGACCCGCCCGGACCCGCGAGCACGGGCCACTCGTAGTCGCCGCAGGACTGCCCCGCCGGCCCGCCACCGTGCAGGCCGCCGTTGCGCGCCCCGCCGTCGGAGCAGCTGGGATGGCGCGCGTCGGGCCCGTAGCCGGCGCCGTCGGCGCGGATGGCGGCGCCCGGGCCGAGCCTGAGCGCGTCACGGGCCTCGATGCGGAGCTGGCCTGTCTGAGGTCCCTGCACCGCCACGATAGCGGATCCGGAGACATCGAGCTCGGCGGCGGCGATCGCGCGCACGCCGGCCCCGAGAGTGAGAGCGGCGTTCCCGATGAGGCGAAGAGACGCAAACGCATATCGACCCGCATACACCGCTGCCGTTGTTGGCCGCAAGTCATCAGCTTGTTCGCAACGTGCCGACACTCTGCTGCAAGCCCAGGCTTCCCAGCTGGCGTTTGAGCTCTGTGCACGCGTCGTCCCGGTCCTCTGCAGTGTGACGCGCGCTCCGGCGTCGATTGTCAAGGTTTCTGCCCCTGACAACGCTCCCTGAACAGTGAGCGATGCACCTTGAGAAACGAGGACATGTCGAGACAGTACAAGATGGCCCCACTGCTCCACCCTCACATCTCCCACCGAGATGCACCCTGAGTCAAGATGGATTGTTCTCGACACAGTCTCAACTGAAAGGGACTGGTTATAGCCTGCAGACCTTGCGTCCACCGAAACGGCCACCAAGCCGACACGGTGAGATGTTGGAGCAATGCCTGCCCACATCCAGGTGGTGCCATCCGCAACTGACAGCACTGAGCGGGACACGGCCAAGCCGGAAACATCGCCAATCACCACGGATGATCGGGAGTCAGGCGCAGAGACGGGGTCGAAGTCCGATGGCGCCTGCACTGAGAGGTTCGTGGCGGACCCGAGGTGCAGCTCGTCGATCACGAAGCGGCGGCGGCCTTCGGCCACCGACAGCTGCGGGTAGAACGGCGTCTCCGGCAGGTCGCCGTTGTCCAGCTCCAGACGGCGCACCCCGCAGCGGTGCACGTTCGCCTCGCCCTCCAGCGCCGCCTCGGACTCGCTCGCCCGACCGTCGCACCAGTACACGGTGCCCGCCGCCGCCTGTGCACCCCACGACCCGTACGCCGCCCCGGCGCGAGCCCGCACCGCGCCCGTGAAGGAGACGCCGCGCGAGGTCTCGTAGGCGTGGATGGCGATGCGGCCGCCGGACCCGCCGTTGCTGTCCAAGGTACCGTAGCCGTCCGCCCCGGCGCCGCCGTCCGCGGACAGCGTGCCGGTCCCCGACAGCCGCGAGGCCACCACCAGCAGCGACCCGCCCGCGCCGCCGCCGCTCGCCGACCCCGAGCCGGAGGTGTGGGCCCGACCGCTCTGGCCGTCCACGGACACGGTGCCGTTCAGCTCCATCACGCTCGACTCCGTGGCGTTGCACACCAGCGTCACCGATCCGCCGCCCGCCCCGCCGGCGTGCTGGCCCGACGACCCGCCCGGACCCGCGAGCACGGGCCACTCGTAGTCGCCGCAGGACTGCCCCGCCGGCCCGCCGCCGTGCAGGCCGCCGTTGCGCGCCCCGCCGTCGGAGCAGCTGGGATGGCGCGCGTCGGGCCCGTAGCCGGCGCCGTCGGCGCGGATGGCGGCGCCCGGGCCGAGCCTGAGCGCGTCACGGGCCTCGATGCGGAGCTGGCCCGTCTGAGGTCCCTGCACCGCCACGATAGCGGATCCGGAGACGTCGAGCTCGGCGGCGGCGATCGCGCGCACGCCGGCCCCGAGAGTGAGAGCGGCGTTCCCGATGAGGCGAAGAGACTCAAACTTGTACGTACTGTCTGCTGTATCAGCGCGATTGTCTGCCGTTCCTCCGGTGCTTCCCAACCACAGCGAAGACGAGGCATGAAGCCTCACATGCTGCGCTCCCGAAAGAGTGCCTTCAGCAATCATTGACGCCGAGGGCAGCAGCTCGAACTCGCTCGGAAGAATAAGCTGGCCAGCTCGCCTGACTTCGACCGCCACACAGAACTGCGATGTGTTGCCGGAGCTGTGCCTCAGGCACTGGGCATGTCCAATGCCGACACGGGTGTGTGGCTGGACCTCAAAGGAAGACCGCGAAGCCGAGTCAGAAAGCAAGCGTCCGACCGTCAGACTTGGCGAGCAATGGTCCGCCGAAACATTCGACGAGGACGGTGGAAAAAATGAAAGCCGCGACCCGGTGCCAAACTCGAGAACGTCAATGTGAAGCGGCCTCCATGGCAGCGGAAACAGAACCTGTGTCACGTGTAAAGCCGAAGAAACACCATGCGCGAAAACATCAAGGCGGCGCACCCCGCAGCGGTGCACGTTCGCCTCGCCCTCCAGCGCCGCCTCGGACTCGCTCGCCCGACCGTCGCACCAGTACACGGTGCCCGCCGCCGCCTGTGCACCCCACGACCCGTACGCCGCCCCGGCGCGAGCCCGCACCGCGCCCGTGAAGGAGACGCCGCGCGAGGTCTCGTAGGCGTGGATGGCGATGCGGCCGCCGGACCCGCCGTTGCTGTCCAAGGTACCGTAGCCGTCCGCCCCGGCGCCGCCGTCCGCGGACAGCGTGCCGGTCCCCGACAGCCGCGAGGCCACCACCAGCAGCGACCCGCCCGCGCCGCCGCCGCTCGCCGACCCCGAGCCGGAGGTGTAGGCCCGACCGCTCTGGCCGTCCACGGACACGGTGCCGTTCAGCTCCATCACGCTCGACTCCGTGGCGTTGCACACCAGCGTCACCGATCCGCCGCCCGCCCCGCCGGCGTGCTGGCCCGACGACCCGCCCGGACCCGCGAGCACGGGCCACTCGTAGTCGCCGCAGGACTGCCCCGCCGGCCCGCCGCCGTGCAGGCCGCCGTTGCGCGCCCCGCCGTCGGAGCAGCTGGGATGGCGCGCGTCGGGCCCGTAGCCGGCGCCGTCGGCGCGGATGGCGGCGCCCGGGCCGAGCCTGAGCGCGTCGCGGGCCTCGATGCGGAGCTGGCCCGTCTCCGGTCCCTGCACTGTCACTGCGGCGCTGTGCAGCACGTCCAGCTCGGACGCAACCACAGACCGCACCCCTCCGGCGACTGTGAGCGTGGCGTCATCCAGCACTCGCAGCGACCCGAAGGCGAACCGGCCACGGTCATCGGCAGACGAGCCGGCGAGGCGTTGGCCAGGTTGGGGGCACGCTGGCAGCTCGGCCGCGCACGCCCACGTCTGCCATGTCACGATCGGAGCCTTGAATGGGGGCCCCAAAGCGGCGTCGTCCGTTTCCAGCGAACTGCTGGGGTCGGCGTCGCGCGTCGCCCGAGCCAGAATGCGCATCGCTCCCGAGCTTCCCAACTCAGAGCTCGACCCTTCGTGCATCCACAGGGACCGGGCCCCGAACACGTCTCCTCGCACTGTCAACGCGACGGATCGCAGGATGAGCGACTGCGGAAGAACAAGGCGTGCGTGCTCTTCGACAGTCATGGACACGACCCGCTGCTCCTGGCTCTGGCGAACCCACTCCCCGTTCTCGCTGACTCGTCGCACCCCCGGACGCAGGCCCGCCAGCGACACTGTCGTCCCCGCCAGGGCGTGCAAGGCAGACGTGCCCGACCCCACACCCGTCACGTTGCCCAGCACCACCGCCGTGCGGTTCAGCGGCATCGCGACGGGGTCGAACACCGGCGGCCCGGGCACCGCGAGCTGTACGCCGGAGCCCAGGTGCAGCTCGTCCACCTCCACGAGGCGGCGCCATGCTGGGAGCTGCAGCTGCGTGAAGTACGGCGTCCGGACCCGATCCGAGTTGTCCAGCTCCAGACGGCGCACCCCGCAGCGGTGCACGTTCGCCTCGCCCTCCAGCGCCGCCTCGGACTCGCTCGCCCGACCGTCGCACCAGTACACGGTGCCCGCCGCCGCCTGTGCACCCCACGACCCGTACGCCGCCCCGGCGCGAGCCCGCACCGCGCCCGTGAAGGAGACGCCGCGCGAGGTCTCGTAGGCGTGGATGGCGATGCGGCCGCCGGACCCGCCGTTGCTGTCGTCGGATCCGTAGCCGTCCGCCCCGGCGCCGCCGTCGGCGGACAGCGTGCCGGTCCCCGACAGCCGCGAGGCCACCACCAGCAGCGACCCGCCCGCGCCGCCGCCGCTCGCCGACCCCGAGCCGGAGGTGTGGGCCCGACCGCTCTGGCCGTCCACGGACACGGTGCCGTTCAGCTCCATCACGCTCGACTCCGTGGCGTTGCACACCAGCGTCACCGATCCGCCGCCCGCCCCGCCGGCGTGCTGGCCCGACGACCCGCCCGGACCCGCGAGCACGGGCCACTCGTAGTCGCCGCAGGACTGCCCCGCCGGCCCGCCGCCGTGCAGGCCGCCGTTGCGCGCCCCGCCGTCGGAGCAGCTGGGGTGGCGCGCGTCGGGCCCGTAGCCGGCGCCGTCGGCGCGGATGGCGGCGCCCGGGCCGAGCCTGAGCGCGTCGCGGGCCTCGATGCGGAGCTGGCCCGTCTCCGGTCCCTGCACTGTCACTGCGGCGCTGTGCAGCACGTCCAGCTCGGACGCAACCACAGACCGCACCCCTCCGGCGACTGTGAGCGTGGCGTCATCCAGCACTCGCAGCGACCCGAAGGCGAACCGGCCACGGTCATCGGCAGACGAGCCGGCGAGGCGTTGGCCAGGTTGGGGGCACGCTGGCAGCTCGGCCGCGCACGCCCACGTCTGCCATGTCACGATCGGAGCCTTGAATGGGGGCCCCAAAGCGGCGTCGTCCGTTTCCAGCGAACTGCTGGGGTCGGCGTCGCGCGTCGCCCGAGCCAGAATGCGCATCGCTCCCGAGCTTCCCAACTCAGAGCTCGACCCTTCGTGCATCCACAGGGACCGGGCCCCGAACACGTCTCCTCGCACTGTCAACGCGACGGATCGCAGGATGAGCGACTGCGGAAGAACAAGGCGTGCGTGCTCTTCGACAGTCATGGACACGACCCGCTGCTCCTGGCTCTGGCGAACCCACTCCCCGTTCTCGCTGACTCGTCGCACCCCCGGACGCAGGCCCGCCAGCGACACTGTCGTCCCCGCCAGGGCGTGCAAGGCAGACGTGCCCGACCCCACACCCGTCACGTTGCCCAGCACCACCGCCGTGCGGTTCAGCGGCATCGCGACGGGGTCGAACACCGGCGGCCCGGGCACCGCGAGCTGTACGCCGGAGCCCAGGTGCAGCTCGTCCACCTCCACGAGGCGGCGCCATGCTGGGAGCTGCAGCTGCGTGAAGTACGGCGTCCGGACCCGATCCGAGTTGTCCAGCTCCAGACGGCGCACCCCGCAGCGGTGCACGTTCGCCTCGCCCTCCAGCGCCGCCTCGGACTCGCTCGCCCGACCGTCGCACCAGTACACGGTGCCCGCCGCCGCCTGTGCACCCCACGACCCGTACGCCGCCCCGGCGCGAGCCCGCACCGCGCCCGTGAAGGAGACGCCGCGCGAGGTCTCGTGGGCGTGGATGGCGATGCGGCCGCCGGACCCGCCGTTGCTGTCGTCGGATCCGTGGCCGTCCGCCCCGGCGCCGCCGTCCGCGGACAGCGTGCCGGTCCCCGACAGCCGCGAGGCCACCACCAGCAGCGACCCGCCCGCGCCGCCGCCGCTCGCCGACCCCGAGCCGGAGGTGTAGGCCCGACCGCTCTGGCCGTCCACGGACACGGTGCCATTCAGCTCCATCACGCTCGACTCCGTGGCGTTGCACACCAGCGTCACCGATCCGCCGCCCGCCCCGCCGGCGTGCTGGCCCGACGACCCGCCCGGACCCGCGAGCACGGGCCACTCATAGTCGCCGCAGGACTGCCCCGCCGGCCCGCCGCCGTGCAGGCCGCCGTTGCGCGCCCCGCCGTCGGAGCAGCTGGGGTGGCGCGCGTCGGGCCCGTAGCCGGCGCCGTCGGCGCGGATGGCGGCGCCCGGGCCGAGCCTGAGCGCGTCGCGGGCCTCGATGCGGAGCTGGCCCGTCTCCGGTCCCTGCACTGTCACTGCGGCGCTGTGCAGCACGTCCAGCTCGGACGCAACCACAGACCGCACCCCTCCGGCGACTGTGAGCGTGGCGTCATCCAGCACTCGCAGCGACCCGAAGGCGAACCGGCCACGGTCATCGGCAGACGAGCCGGCGAGGCGTTGGCCAGGTTGGGGGCACGCTGGCAGCTCGGCCGCGCACGCCCACGTCTGCCATGTCACGATCGGAGCCTTGAATGGGGGCCCCAAAGCGGCGTCGTCCGTTTCCAGCGAACTGCTGGGGTCGGCGTCGCGCGTCGCCCGAGCCAGAATGCGCATCGCTCCCGAGCTTCCCAACTCAGAGCTCGACCCTTCGTGCATCCACAGGGACCGGGCCCCGAACACGTCTCCTCGCACTGTCAACGCGACGGATCGCAGGATGAGCGACTGCGGAAGAACAAGGCGTGCGTGCTCTTCGACAGTCATGGACACGACCCGCTGCTCCTGGCTCTGGCGAACCCACTCCCCGTTCTCGCTGACTCGTCGCACCCCCGGACGCAGGCCCGCCAGCGACACTGTCGTCCCCGCCAGGGCGTGCAAGGCAGACGTGCCCGACCCCACACCCGTCACGTTGCCCAGCACCACCGCCGTGCGGTTCAGCGGCATCGCGACGGGGTCGAACACCGGCGGCCCGGGCACCGCGAGCTGTACGCCGGAGCCCAGGTGCAGCTCGTCCACCTCCACGAGGCGGCGCCATGCTGGGAGCTGCAGCTGCGTGAAGTACGGCGTCCGGACCCGATCCGAGTTGTCCAGCTCCAGACGGCGCACCCCGCAGCGGTGCACGTTCGCCTCGCCCTCCAGCGCCGCCTCGGACTCGCTCGCCCGACCGTCGCACCAGTACACGGTGCCCGCCGCCGCCTGTGCACCCCACGACCCGTACGCCGCCCCGGCGCGAGCCCGCACCGCGCCCGTGAAGGAGACGCCGCGCGAGGTCTCGTAGGCGTGGATGGCGATGCGGCCGCCGGACCCGCCGTTGCTGTCGTCGGATCCGTGGCCGTCTGCCCCGGCGCCGCCGTCCGCGGACAGCGTGCCGGTCCCCGACAGCCGCGAGGCCACCACCAGCAGCGACCCGCCCGCGCCGCCGCCGCTCGCCGGTGAATACGAGGAGGTGTGGGCCCGACCGCTCTGGCCGTCCACGGACACGGTGCCGTTCAGCTCCATCACGCTCGACTCCGTGGCGTTGCACACCAGCGTCACCGATCCGCCGCCCGCCCCGCCGGCGTGCTGGCCCGACGACCCGCCCGGACCCGCGAGCACGGGCCACTCATAGTCGCCGCAGGACTGCCCCGCCGGCCCGCCACCGTGCAGGCCGCCGTTGCGCGCCCCGCCGTCGGAGCAGCTGGGATGGCGCGCGTCGGGCCCGTAGCCGGCGCCGTCGGCGCGGATGGCGGCGCCCGGGCCGAGCCTGAGCGCGTCGCGGGCCTCGATGCGGAGCTGGCCCGTCTCCGGTCCCTGCACTGTCACTGCGGCGCTGTGCAGCACGTCCAGCTCGGACGCAACCACAGACCGCACCCCTCCGGCGACTGTGAGCGTGGCGTCATCCAGCACTCGCAGCGACCCGAAGGCGAACCGGCCACGGTCATCGGCAGACGAGCCGGCGAGGCGTTGGCCAGGTTGGGGGCACGCTGGCAGCTCGGCCGCGCACGCCCACGTCTGCCATGTCACGATCGGAGCCTTGAATGGGGGCCCCAAAGCGGCGTCGTCCGTTTCCAGCGAACTGCTGGGGTCGGCGTCGCGCGTCGCCCGAGCCAGAATGCGCATCGCTCCCGAGCTTCCCAACTCAGAGCTCGACCCTTCGTGCATCCACAGGGACCGGGCCCCGAACACGTCTCCTCGCACTGTCAACGCGACGGATCGCAGGATGAGCGACTGCGGAAGAACAAGGCGTGCGTGCTCTTCGACAGTCATGGACACGACCCGCTGCTCCTGGCTCTGGCGAACCCACTCCCCGTTCTCGCTGACTCGTCGCACCCCCGGACGCAGGCCCGCCAGCGACACTGTCGTCCCCGCCAGGGCGTGCAAGGCAGACGTGCCCGACCCCACACCCGTCACGTTGCCCAGCACCACCGCCGTGCGGTTCAGCGGCATCGCGACGGGGTCGAACACCGGCGGCCCGGGCACCGCGAGCTGTACGCCGGAGCCCAGGTGCAGCTCGTCCACCTCCACGAGGCGGCGCCATGCTGGGAGCTGCAGCTGCGTGAAGTACGGCGTCCGGACCCGATCCGAGTTGTCCAGCTCCAGACGGCGCACCCCGCAGCGGTGCACGTTCGCCTCGCCCTCCAGCGCCGCCTCGGACTCGCTCGCCCGACCGTCGCACCAGTACACGGTGCCCGCCGCCGCCTGTGCACCCCACGACCCGTACGCCGCCCCGGCGCGAGCCCGCACCGCGCCCGTGAAGGAGACGCCGCGCGAGGTCTCGTAGGCGTGGATGGCGATGCGGCCGCCGGACCCGCCGTTGCTGTCGTCGGATCCGTGGCCGTCCGCCCCGGCGCCGCCGTCCGCGGACAGCGTGCCGGTCCCCGACAGCCGCGAGGCCACCACCAGCAGCGACCCGCCCGCGCCGCCGCCGCTCGCCGGTGAATACGAGGAGGTGTGGGCCCGACCGCTCTGGCCGTCCACGGACACGGTGCCGTTCAGCTCCATCACGCTCGACTCCGTGGCGTTGCACACCAGCGTCACCGATCCGCCGCCCGCCCCGCCGGCGTGCTGGCCCGACGACCCGCCCGGACCCGCGAGCACGGGCCACTCGTAGTCGCCGCAGGACTGCCCCGCCGGCCCGCCGCCGTGCAGGCCGCCGTTGCGCGCCCCGCCGTCGGAGCAGCTGGGATGGCGCGCGTCGGGCCCGTAGCCGGCGCCGTCGGCGCGGATGGCGGCGCCCGGGCCGAGCCTGAGCGCGTCGCGGGCCTCGATGCGGAGCTGGCCCGTCTGAGGTCCCTGCACCTCCAGCTGCGACGAATGACCTAGGATTAGCTCAGCTGCGGCAACAACGAGCACCTGCCCTTCGATTTCGAGCCGAGCATTTCCCAGCAGCCGAAGCGAAGAGAATGCGAATTTGGCGTTGCTGCTTCCGTCGGTCGGCACGACTCCTCTGGAGGAGCATGCAGCCGCGCCTTGCTCGCAGGCCCAGCGACTCCAGTCGGTCTGCTCCTTGCCTGTGTCGTTCACCCACGTTCTGCCTTGGCCTCCGAGGCGCAATGTGGATTCAGAGTCGACGGTTATGGACTTCACCCCCACAAGAACTGAGTTCAGCGAAAGGACGGTCCCTGAACTCAAAACGAATGCGGGAGGGAGCACGAGTTGGCTGTTTGGGGCGGTGTGCAAGTGGCCGACCTTCAAAAAGAGGGGACTGAGCACCGTCTCTCGGGCCGTGACTTCACGGGCCCATGTTGGGCTGTTGGACGTAGTCTCCACCCACCCAGAAACCGAGTGCCGCCCGACGACTTGCTCGGTCGGAGACCGGCCCGAAATTGTCCATGTCGTGCCAGCATACACCCAGAGCTGTGATGAAAGCGCTCCAGGCCCCGTGATCTCCCCAATCGAGACCGAGGTCCGATCGTTTGGTGATGCAACTGGGTGAAACGTTGCAGGCGCGGCAATGGACAGCTGCGTGCCCGTCCCAAGGAAAAGTTCATCAAGTACAATGAAGCGGCGTCCGCCCACCAGTGGCAGATGGACATGGTACGTCGTCTCGGCCCGATCAGTGTTTGCAGTTTCGAGCTTGCGAAACTCGCAGAGCCTTGGGTTGGTCTCCGGGTCGGTCTCCTCCGCAGCAACCTTTCCCAGACACCAAAACGTGGTTCCGCCCGCATTTTGAGGACCCCAGGGCGTACCGAAGGTGCTGCCTGCGAAGGTCCGAGCGTAGCCTGTGAAGCTCGACTGTGCAGCGTGAATAGCAATGCGGCCCCCGGACCCCCCATTGCTGTTGCCCCAGCTGCTTTCACCATCATTGCCATCACCGCCCACTGCCCAGAGAGACCCGCTGCCGGCAAGATTGGACGTGACAATCAGAATGGAGCCTCCTGCTCCTCCGCCTCCTGCGCGGCCTCGGTAACTGCTTCCCTGCCCGCGCAAGCCACTGGCACCCACCCAGCCAATGAGCTCGATGGAGCTTGTCTTTGCTTCGGCACAGGCAAGGGAGAGCGAGCCGCCTCCGTTGCCTCCAAGCCAATACTCCTCGCCGTTGGAACCCGAACTGCCGGCCAAGGTTGGCCATTCGTAGTCGCCGCAAGTCTTGCCCTCGGGCCCTCCGGCATGAAGGCCGCCGTTGCCGTACCCCCCCCAGAAGCAGCTTGAGTGCCGATTTCCGCGTGAGTACCCAGCACCGTCAACCGTGATGCTTCCTGTGACGCGGATGAGACGGCCAGCTCGAATTTGCATGGCCTTGTCGTCGTTGTCCGAGGCAAGGCCTCTGAGCTGGCCGAGCACGTCCAGGTCATTTGCGACGTCGAGGCTAAATGGGAGCGTTGCGTCCACTGTCACGCCTGGTCCGATGCGAAGGCTGCTTGCGGCGTAGCTGCCGCTGGCGAACGTGCAAGAGCTTGCAATCACGTGCGCGCCAGAGCTTCCAATCGCAGGACACGTCACGCCACGGGCCACCGGCGCCGTGACGGCCAGCAACACGGCTGCAGCGCCCGCGGCAAGCCCCCGTGACGCTTTTCTGTGGTCGGGTGCACCCATGCTGCCTCGGCTTTGCTCCGGGCTGAGAAGTGCAGGCCGGTGAAACAGGCCTGTGGAGCGATTGATGTTTGCAAAGCCAAGGCAGCTGCCTCGAAGGAATGCCATCTGCTGTCGGCGCACGGGGCTGAGGCCGCCGCTGCACTGCGTCTGGCCGGCGTCTGCCCTGTTGCAAGCCATGGTGAAGGGACCCGGCTGTCAGCCAGACGGGCAAAACAAGCATCAGCGCTGGAACACGTCGCCACCACAGCGGTTGGCTGATCTTCACCCAGAAATTCGCAGACAGGCCTGGCTGACTTGTCTCACGGCGCTCAAACGGAATGCCCGCGCCTGCCGGCGTGCGGCACAGCCAGTCCGGAGCGCCACAGCGCATCACAGCCCGCAGAAGGCCGCTGCCCCGCGCCTCAAGTCGAGCCTCCGTGCCCTCTAGGGGGTCTGCGGAGCCCTCCACTTCCCCATTCGTTCTTCACCGCCTGCTGCGCACGCCCAAGGGCCGGACCATTGCGTTCGGCTCTCTCAAAGACTCCATTCTCGCAGGCACGCCCGCAGGTAGCTTGAAACTCCAGACGCGGAGGCTACAAGCCACCTCCCGCCGGCTGGCTGCCGTACCAGCTGCAAGCTTTGCGTCCCCTCCGCTGGGCTCCGCGCAACTGGCCTTCGGGCAGCCCCGCGGGGTCAGCGTGGCACCAAGCTGGTACAACTGTCGCCGTTAGCACTTGGCTGTTATTCGTGCTGAGCTGGCCGGCATTCGCGCAAAACTGTGGTCTGCATTGCTTGTGGATCAGCTGCTTCTCGGGTGGTGCAACTTGCGTTGGCTGCCGCTGAGCCGACGCACATCAAGCTGCCAGGGGTGCTTCTTCACGGGTGGTGAACCGTTTGGAGGTGCTCGTGAGCCTCGTGGGGCGGAGAGGCCCGGCGCCGAGTCGCGCTGAGAAGCATGGGCTCTGACCAACGTCGGAGCCACTCCACGAGCGGTCCGCCCAAGCCGCCTGTGCCACACCGACCCGAGCAACGATTTCCCTCGGCGCTCTAGTTTCCGGGGCTGGCACCCTTCGGTCGCGGCTGGGACGAGCGCGCCGCGCGATGCGGACCCGACATCCTGTCCGATGGCGCCAATGGTTCCCGAACGGGCGGTGCCAGCCAGCGACCCGGCAGCCATGCAGAAGTGCGCAGCGGCTAGAGATTCGTGGATGCGAGGGGGGAGGGCCCGGACGATGGAAGCGCTGCTCGCTCAGCCGTGATTAGTCAGTCTCGGCAGTGTTGCGGGCGTTCGGCGGCTCTGCCGAGGGCGGCTGCTGCGGGAAACGGCGGCGGCAGCTTGGGCGCCGCTGTCGTGCGTTCCTCCGGTTGCGGCTGAGCGCCACCCTGGTCCAAGGGGCGCGGCTTGCGCGGCAGGGACAGGGCGACGATGCCGTGCGGTGCTGGTCGCCTGTCGTCGCTCTGGTACTGCTGCTGCCCCAAGGGCGGCCGCACCCGCAACACCTACTCTGCGGTGACTGCGGTCGGCTTCTTTGTCCTTGTGGCAATCATCGTAGTGCAGCAACTCGCGCTGATCAACGGAGTCAAGAATTCCCTGGAAACAGTGCTCCGCGACCAGGTGAGCCAGCGCTTCGCCAGGGCCGCTGCGCGGGGCGGAGCGGCGGCCCGTCTCTGGCCTCCGGAAACGGTGCAGCGCGGCTGCCCGCGCTTGACTCCTCCGCCCCGCCATCAGCCTTTCCAGCCCCGCTCGCGCCGCTGCGTGCGCTCATTCGATTGCTTCTGGGCGGCTGTGGAACAAGCGAGCGCTTCGGGGTGGCTACAGCCCGATCGCCGGCTTGGCCGCTTCCCTTTGGTCTCCGACACGTCTTGCCTTGCCCCCACAGGTGGCGGTCGTGGCGATGCTCCGCAAACTTGATCGGGTCACCCTGCTGCACGCCGCCATTGTTGCGGCCAGCGACCCTGGCCTCACGATGGCGGCGCATGCCGGGGCCAAAGACAGCACCGACCCATGGAAGCTCTCGGTCAACTGGACTGTTGCCGAGTGGACGAGCTCGCAGGCTGCCGCCAGCCAAGCCCTGGTTGCGTTTGGCAGGCGCCACGGCGCAGAGATCGGGTTCTTGCACGACGCGGCCGGTGCGCAGCGTGCGGCGACGCACCGTGCGGCACTGGACGAAATGGGCGTGTCGCTGGAGCACGAGACCCCTCTCCTGGACGCGGCGCACGACCTGTACGCGCGCGCCGAGACGGGCGCGCTGCACTTTCGGTTCGGCGAATACGACCCGTCGGGGGCCGTCAGCTTTGGGGCTGCGGGAGGCGCCGAGGCCATCGCGCCAGGCGGCGGGGAGGCTCCCCGCTCGCTTGAGCTTGGCCAGGACACCAAGCTGCGCCAAGGCGCCGTTGTGGAGGCCGCATCGGGCTGGCACGCGCGTGCGCCCGCGGCGGGGGCGTCCATGACGGCCATCCTGCACCACGCCAAGCACCTGGAGGCGTCCCGGGTGTCGCGCCCGCTGCTCGACTCGGCTGGCCTGCGGGGCCAGACTTCGCGGCTGTCGCCACAGGCCACGCAGACGAACGCGCTCGCGTCGATCGCAATGGCGCCCGTGTGGAGCCCCGGCATCCGGGCCGCAGGGACCCTGGACCCGCTGGACCTATTGCCTGAAGTCGACCGCGCGACGCTGCGGGCTGCGTACGCCGCGACGGGGCCAGGCGGCTTTTTCGAGCCCTTTGCCAGCATGGCGGTGGCGCAGGTAGCGTCGATCGAGGACGCCATTCACCAGTCGCCCTTTGATCCGACGCTGCCCGCGGTGCTGAGCGGAGCTGCCATGGTGACGGCCAACAACGCAGTCTGCGCGCGGGGCGTGCCCCAGCCCCGCCCGCCTCCGCGTGCCGGCGGGAGCGCGCCGACGCCCTGCCTGGTGTCGCTCCCGCGGGGCTTCTTGGGCGCAGGCCCAGCCGCCGCAGGCGTTCTCAGCGTGTCGCGGACCCACTCGGGCCGGCTCGACACGCTTGCGCGCGTGAGCAATGCTTTCAGCCTCGGCTGGACTGCCTACGCTCACGACTCCGGCCACGCCGATGCCCTGGCCGAGGACCGCACCGCAGCCTTTCCGTGGTTCCTCGCCGGGGCTTACTCGACCTCGGTGCTGCGGTACAACCCCTCGGGCGCGCCGGGCCAAAACACTCCAGCGTGGAGCCCCGGCCTCGCAGCCCACGGCTCGCCACTGGATCGCTCCACCCTGTACCCCCTCATGCCGCTCCTGGACGCACCGGCAGGATCCTGGCAGCCGGCAGAGCTGTCGAACATCGACCAGCTCAACGCGTCCACCGTTCCCCCCTTCCTCCGCGACGTCCTGGCCCCAGCAGCCATGTTGGCGCCCACCCTCTCGGGCCCGCTCCGCGTGGTCGCCATCAACCAGCTGATCCTGGCGCAAGGGCTCCAGCCGGTTCCGGGAATCCGCTTTTCCCTGGGAAACATCTCAATGTCCCTCCGTGCTCTCACGAGGCTCTACGCAACCGAGTCCGCGCGCGAGTACGGGCTCTCGGCAGTTGAGCTCTCGCGAGTGAACGCCGAGATCATGGTGAACACCAGCGCCGTGGACCTGGTTCAGGGGCTGAAGGCCTTCAAGCAGTGCTCGGCAGCTGCTGGCCCTGTGGACGATGCGGCGCAGCGGCGCCTTCACGTGCTGTGCTCCTCCCCGCTTGTGGACGGCTTGCCTCTCGGCATCGTGGGGTACGTTGACGCGTTGCTCCACTCGCAGGCGCTCACGCGCCTTGCCAACTGGCAGATCGCCGAGGCCGTGAGCTCGTCCGTGCTGGTGAGCGACAACGACGCGGCGCCAGTCACCTCCAGCTCCACGGTGGCTGAGGACGACATGTCGCTTCGCCGGCCCTTCATCGTGGACAACGGTATCGCGCTTGGCGGCGTGGAGGCGGTGAGGGAGCACGACGCGAGGCAGCGCTTTTTCCGGCTGCAGAAGCGCCCCGACGCGCTGGTTGCCACGCTCACGGCGGACACGGTCCAGGCCCTGGTCCGGTCGGACCCTGTTGCAGCGCAGCTGAAGATCCTCGAGGTGGAGCCGTCGGGCCTCACGCGCTGGGCAGGGGCGCTTGCTGCCGCTGCGCGCCTTCCAGAGGCCCCGGTGCGCCACTACCACGAGGACTCGAGCTCGCGCGCCATCACGGCCTTTGCGGTCGACCAGACTGACTGGCTTTCGAGCGCCACGCCGCTGTTTGGGGCCACCACGCTCGATAACATTGCGACCGGCAGGCAGGTGCCTGCCATGGCCGTGCGGGCCATGCCGCGTGCGCTCATCGCTGACCTCTTCTACTCCCGCCTGCTGATGACGGTGCTGACGTCCGTCGCGGTGCTTCTCCTCTTCGTCGCGTTCCAGCGCTGCACCGCCGTCATCCTCGTCACGCCCATCGAGTTTGTGGCCAAAGCCACCCTCCTCGCGGCCGCGGGGCGGCCCAGCATTGTGCCCCTCTGGCGCATCCGCACCGCGACCACGCGCTCCCTGGGCTTGCTGGGCGCCCAGGCCGCGGCGGAGGCCACCCAGAGCAAGACCGCCCGGAAGGCGCGGCAGCTCGGCGGCTCCCGGCCGGTTCGCGCGAGGCTCGTTCCCGCAGCCGCCGTTGTCGGGTCGGTGCAGCAGGTGGTGAGCGAGGCCGGGGCCGACGGGGAGCGGTTCAAGGACGACGAGGCAGCGCGCGCGTACGACGTGATGCTGGAGCTGCGGGCCCTGGGCGACCGGCTCGGAGCTCCCGGGCTCGTGCCTGCAAGGGTGAGGCTGTGGGCGCAGGTGATGCTGCAGGGGGCGAGGGAGGCGCGGCGAGAGACGCACCGCCGCTCGACCGCGGGAGCGCACATTGCCAAGGGGGGGGGCGACTACGCCATGCTTCTGCAGGGGGCCAGCGGCCCGGCCCCTCATGCCCAGCTCCGCAGCCAAAGGCAGCAGCCCCAGCAACACCACTACCAAAGCAGCATGCCCAACGGGAGGCTCGTCGGGCGGATGACGTCTGGGCGGTTCGACTCGGCAGAGAACCTTGGAACCCCCATGTCCATGCCGGGAGACAGGTCGCAGCGGACGCCCCCTGGCCACGGCGGGGGCGCGAGTTCGACGAGTCCCGCCCCGCCTGCGGGAGGCATCCGCGGAGCCAGCAAGCGCAAGGACCCCCGAGGCCTGTCGGCCCAGCTTGCCGCCATGGACAACGTTTCCGGGCCGGCTCACAGGCGGGGGGCGAGCAGCAGCGACAGCGGGGGCGTGTCCGCGCCCCACGCCGCCGCTGCGCGGGCCGGCTTGCCAAGGAGTCGCGGCGCGTCCCGCGTGCCAGGCGGGGGCGGCACGAGCAAGTCGGCCGGGGCCAAGTCGGCGAGCGAGTCAGACCACCGCGCCGCACGAGAAGGCGCGGCCTCGTCTGCCCCTGGCGACGGCGGGGGCTACGGCAGCGGAGCAAAGGTGGACCCCAGCGTGGGCCGCCCACGGGAGGCCCAGTCGGAGACGGGCGGTTCCCGCCGCAGCGACGCCACTGGGAACGGCGACGCGGAAGCGATTCCCGAGTGGGTGGCCCAGCCCTTGCGCGCTCACGAGGTGGCGGACTTCCTGACCGTGCAGCAGCTGGTGCGGCAGGCGCCACGGGTGCTGTTCCGGGTGGGGGGCTCGCACAACAGCCGGCACGGCGGGCAGCCGGCCGGCGCGGAGGCCGGCTGCGGAGGCGCGCTGGGCGATGCCATGGACGACGCGTGCGGATGCTGCTTCGCAGTTTGGAGCTGCTGCAGCCGGTGGTGGGAGCGCCGAGGGCTGCCGCCCGCTGTGGGGGGGCAGTGGACCGGGCTGGACCTGGCGTGGACGCTGGCAGGATACGACTCGGACGAGGAGTGGAGGCTGCTTGGCGGGGGGCGCCACCACCATGAGTCCAGCGGGGGGGCGGCGGCCCGCTTTCCCGGTGGCCACGGAGGCAGCTACGAGAGCGCAACGACGCCCGGGGCGCTGCATGGAGGCGCCGCCCTCGGCGGCGGGGCCGGGGGCACGGCCAGCGGCGCCGGCCCGTCTCCGTCCCGACCCCCAGCCAGCAGCAGCAGCGCGTGCCCTCAACCGGCCGGAAGCCCGGCGTCGCCTGCCGACAACGCCGAGGCGAGCAGCGCAGGCGACGCGTCCTTCTTTCAGTCGACATCCGCCCCGCGCCGCCCAGCCGGCTCTGGGGCGGTGGCGCCGCCAGCAGCAGCAACAGCAACAACAGCAACAGCAACAGCAGCAGGCCGCCTGTCGCCCGCCGAGCGTGCGGCCTCGGATCGCGGGGCCGGGCCGCACCAGGCTGGCGCGGCTGAGGGCGCCCGGGAACGGCCAGCCCTGTGGAGCCGCTCCCCCGTCCACCGTACAGAGCCTGCCGGCGAGGCCTCCGCCCAGCAGCCGGAGTCGCGGCAGGCCCCGCCCGGCGATTCCAAGGCAGGGGCCAGTGCAAGCGACGGATGGGTCGACCACGAGGCGCAGCGCGCGGGCGGGCAAGCGCCTCCGGCAGTCGCCTCCGCCCCGGCCGGCAGCCCGTCGCAGCATCCAGGCGCCGAACCTAGGGTTTCGATTCCCCAACTTGCAGTGCGGCCGGTGCCCCCCTCGGACCCGCTTCCGCCGCCTCGCGCCATCGCGGGCTCCCCCTCTGCAGCGCTCACGGTCGACGTCGGGAACAGCGACGCCAAGGCGGCCACGGGCGACCCTTCCAGCGGCATGCAGAGCCAGCTCCTGGCCGAGGAACTTGAGCAGAGCGAGGCCCAGCCCTCGGGGACGACGTCCAGATCCCTCCCACTCGGCGGAGCGGACGCTGGCGCGCCGCCCCCTGCGACGGACCCGCGCCCGCTGACCAAGAACGGGTCTGCCGGGAACCACGAGCCCCAGCTGCGCGCGGCCGCGGGGCCTGGCATCCTCCGGAAGCACTCTGTGTCGGCCAGGCGCGTGCGAAACCCCGGGCAGCGCGTGGTTTCAGCGCGCACGGTCGCGCCTGCGCCCTCGCTGCAGGAGCGGATTGAGAGCGTGCAGGCGCGCAAGGCGAGGCGCCGACCGGACGCGCTGGCCGCCAGCGCCGCGGGGGCAGCTGCCGGCGAAGCTCTGCTGATGGGCGGCGTCGCCATGGGGCCCCGCGTCGTCGGCCCCATGCCTGACAAGTCCTCTCCGTCCGGCCGCGGCGCGAACCGGCCCAGCCTCGTCGACCGCACGGCAGTGGGGTCGGACGCCAGCGCTGGGGGCACCCCCGGGGTGATGATGGAGCGGGCATCCGTCTCGTCGCACGACCCGACTGCCAACCGCGCCAGGGGGCGGACGGATATCGTCCCGTTCGGGCCGCCCGACGCTTCCGCGGGGCAGCCCGCCGCGAGGGGGGCACCGGGCTCGACTGCGGCCTCCCGGGGCAGGGCGGGACAACGGGGCGCCCCGGCGGACTCGGCGGGGCGGGCGGCAAAGTCCCCGCTGCGCACGCAGCTGGGCAGCAGCACCGACCCGGCGGCGAAGCCGGGCGGCGGCGGCGGCGGAGGCGGCGGCGGCGGCGGGAGCGCCCTCCTCCAGCTCACCCCGCCTCACCGCCAGAAGAGCTCCGGCTTCGGCCCCGGCTGGTCCAGCAGCCGGGTCCATTCGTCGGGCGCGTCCCTCCGGCGCCACTCCAGCGGGGGCGCCAGCGTGAGCTCCTCTCGCGAGAGCTACGGCTGCCGCAGGCTGTGCTGCTGCTTCTGGGGCTGCTGCCCCCCGCCCGCCACGTCGCCCAGCGAGGTCGGCGGCGGAGACGGCTCTGTCAGCGACGTGGAGGGCCACTTTGTGCCTGTCAAGCCGTTCTCCCTCTTCACATGCATCTGGCGGGACCTGCTGCTCTGCCGCTTCTGCGTGCGCTCGACCCAGAACTGGTCCGTGGCGCGCAAGGAGCGGTTTCGCACGTTCTTGTTCCTGGGGCTCGCAGCCGTCGTGGTGGGAATCAACGCATTTGCCACGACGGTGGTGCTGCTAGGCGTGTTCCGGTCGGCGCTGGGGCAGGAGGCCGCCGTGGCCGACGCGGTGGTCGCCAGCCGGCTCGACGCGCTGCGGCACTCGGCTGCGGCCGCCGCGGCCATCCCCGCCATCAGGACCACCGCCTCAGCAGCGCTGTGCGCGTCGGGGGGGCTGACCACTCCCGGCCCATTCGGGGCCCTGGCGGTGTGCAACTCGAGCGACCCGGACGCGCGCCGCGACGCGTCGGACTGGTCCACCAAGGCCACGCCCGCAGCGGCGTCGCTCCTCGCCACGCTCACAGACGTCCTCTCCTTCGACGTGGTGGCCCTTGCCGGGGCCGACAGCCGCCTGCTGGCGTGCCCGCCCGACCCCGCGTGGCGCCTGGCCGCCGGAGTGGCCATCAAGGCGGGCGCCGCCCCGCCGCCGCTGACCGTGTGCGGCGGGCTGGACCCGGCAGAGCTTGGCGGCGGCGGCTTGGCCGTGCCAGCGCCGGCCCGCGGCCTCATCCACGCGGCTGTGCTGTACGGCCGCGCCGTGTCCGCGCCCATGCTGCTCGACGGCAAGTGGCTCGCTGCCCGCGGCGTCCGGCCCCGCTTTGGCCGCAGGCACCTTCGCACGCCGCAGCCCAAGGCGGAGCACCACCCGATCGCCTCCTTCTCCAACAGCACCCCCCCCGAGATGTCTGGATACAGGGGCTGTCCGGAAGCGGAGGCCACCACGCTGGCGCTTTGCGCCGCTGTTCCGGTGGAGGGGCTCCCCAGAGGCTTCTGGGTGCTGGGCACCGACGGGCCGGAGTCGGGCGTGAACTCCACGCAGGACGCGAGGGGAAGGCCCAAGCAGGAGGGGCGCCGCCTCGACGAGGGGGGCTCCAGGGCGGCCACCGCCGCGGCCCAGCCCGGCGCCACCGACGGGAGGTTCTACCCGGACCCGCCCGAGTGGGGCCAGTTGCCCCGTGGCGTGCCGCCGGGTGGTGCCTACACGTCGGTGCTCGACGTCGACGAGGACTCGGCAGCGGCGGGCACTGCCTGGCAGGAGTCCCCCGCCGCTGTGGCGCCCAGCGGCGCCGGCGACGAGCACTCTCTGCCGCGCGCGTGGACTGCGGGCGTGGTTCTCGCGTGCGACGTGCTCGACGGCAAGACCACGCTGCTGGAGGACATGGTGGCGCCCCTGCGCGAGCGAAGCACCCTGCTCTACAAGCTGGTGCGGCGGAAGGGTCGCGCCGGGGGCGCCTCCCGCGGGGACCTGTTCGTGTCCGGCCTTGACCACGGGCTGCTGGAGGCGGAGGCCAGGGCGGCGGCGGCTGCCCCAGCGGCAGGCTCGGACGCAGCTGCCGCGGGCTGGGCCCGTGTGGTGCCGCCGGTGCCGGGGGCCAGCCTCGCCGCGGACGAGGCGGGCGAGTCTGTTCCGGGCGAGGAGGGCAGGCGGCGGCTGACCCCAGGCGAGGCGCGTCTTGCGTCGGCCGTGTGGGCGTTCGCGTCTGGGCTCGTCGTCACGGGCGAGGAGCCCAACGACACCGGGGCGGACAGCGGCGCAGCGTCGGCGGTCCAAGCGACGCTCGACGGCGCGGGGGCGGAGCAGACGGAAGGCCACTGGCGCACGGCGATGCTTCGCGGGGAGCCGGTGGCGTTCACTGCGCGGTCGCTCGCCGCGGCGTCGATTGGGGGGCGGAGCGCACCTTTCTGGTGGCCGCCCAACCGCATCAGCGACGAGGGGGCATCCACCCCCCGCCCGCCCCCGCAGGAGGGTGCCGAGGCCATCGAGGCGGGGGTGGGCGGCGCCGTGGTGCCGGCTCGCGAATCCACCGGCGTCGTGGTGTGGGCGACGCACCTGCGCCGAGCGCGCGGCATCGTGGCCTTCGTGCTGGAGAACCTCGCGCTGGCGGTGGTCATCGTCGCCATCATCGAGTTTCGGGCCGCCTTCCTGCTGGGCGGCCGGGTTCAGGGCCCGCTGGCCTCTGCTGTGCGGCGGGCGGAGCGGTTGGCCACCTTCGCCAAGACTGCGCTGGCCACCGTCGATGCGCTGCGCGCTCACATCGGGGCCGGGTCGCTAGCCAAGGCCGATATGGACCGCATCCAGCGCGTCAAGGCGCTCCGCGTCGCTCATGAAAGGCACAGCCCGCAGGGAGCCCCGCGCAAGCACCGGCGGGGCGGCTCCGGCGGCAGCACCGCGGGGTCGCAGCCCGCTGACGGCTCCGTCGACCTGAGCGGCTCACGCAGCGGCGGGGGCGCAGGGCACACTGATGCGTGGCCTGCCGGTCCACGCGTCGCGTCGCCACCTGCCGACGCTGACGCCGACGCCGTCGCCGGGGGCGCTGTGCCCAGGTCCCGCTCTCGCACGGCCATCGGCGCTGGCCCAGGCAGCGGGGGCGGGGCCAGCTCCAGCCCGCTGCAAACCAACCGCGGCCGGGCGGTCTCGGTGCCCTCTGCGTCGGGGAGGCCGTCGCCCACCAACGGCTCGCTCGCGGCGCCTCGAGTTCTGGAGGGCGGCTCCGGGGCAATGACCGCGGCGGAGGCGGCGTCCGCCGCCGCCCAGCCCCGCTACCGCTCGAGCAGGGCCGTGTCAGTGCACTCCCCGCGCGTGCCCGCCGAGGACGGCCTTGGCCGGGCGTTTGCCGACCTCAGCACGGTGCGCGCCTCGGGATCCGTGCTGGGGCTGTTCCACCACGCAGGGAGCCGGGCGCCGTCGTCCCGGCGACCGGACGCGTGGTACAGGCGGAGGGGCGCAGGCCAGGGCAGCGCGGCGCGCGACGAGCTGATGGAACGATCGGCCCAGTTCCAAGACTGCGACGTGTTTGAGGTGGCGGGGGCGCCCATGCGACTGCAGGCTGGGCAGCTGCTGTCCGGGCAGCGAGGGCTGTCGTCGCACTCGACCCGGCAGAGCACGGTGGGCGACGACACGACCGACCACTCCCAGCCCGACGGCATCTACAGCTCCCGCGTGGTTCACGAGGACGGCCAGCCAGTGGTGCTGCTGGGTCCCAGCTACTCGGACCGCGACGCTGCTGCGGTGGCGCCGACGGGCCACGGGGACGTGATGCGCGGGGGCACGCTGCGGACCCCCGCGACCCTCGGCCCGCCCTCGTCCGACGCGGGCGATGGGTCGGCGCGCGGGGAGCTTGTGGCCGCCCGCGTGGAATCCACGCCCGGTGGGATGGATGCCCTTGCTACCGACGCGCTCAAGGGCAAGGGCGGCACCATCACCGCGGATCAGCTGGTGCCCGAGCTGGCCGGCACGCAGAACGAGGTCGACTGGCTGGTTCTCTTCTTCGAGGCTGCCACCCGGGTCATCGGGACCAGGCTGCGGCGCAGGCTCATGCCGCGCTCGAGGAGTCGCAGCCGCAGCCGCAGCCGCGGCCACAGCCGCAGCCGCAGCCAGCGCACCACGCGGCGCGCCTCCGGCAAGCACGGTGGCAGCGCCACGGCGGCTCGTGAAGGCCCCACGCCAGACTCAAAGGCCGCGGCCGAGAAGCCGCTTCGGCCCGAGAGCGGGACTTGGCGCGCCGGCCAGCCGACCCCAAGTCCGCACGCTCGCCCCGTGGCTAGCTCCTCCCCGCCCCCCAAGCCGGCGGAGGAGGACGACTCGTGGATGTACGGAGGCGTCGCCAAGGGGCGAAAGATTGTCAAGCAGTCCTAGAGCTCCCCCAAGCCGGCCCGACCGAGCTCTCCCCACTGCCAGGGCTTGCGGCAAGGCGCTGGGGGCGAGGCCAGCGCTGCCAGGGATTGCCGCCTCTGGTGCTTGGGCTGCGTTGGGCAGCGCTGGGGATGGACGGGGGGTGGGTGCGGGGGACGTGCCGAGACGTTTCACGTCGCTGGTCTGATGGCCACGACTTTGGCTTGCCTGCCTGGTGACGGGGCATTGAGTGCATTTTGCAGCGGTATGTGTGCAGCGCAAGCTTGTGTTTTCCTCGCCCTATGGTCTTTGCGAACGTGGCCGTGGCTTGCCTGAGACTGACTGAGCGAGAGTGAGCGTGCGAAGGGCCTGCGTGTCTCGTCGGCGGCTGCCGCGAAGGAAGCCAGCCCAGAGCACGCGCGCAGCACACTCATGCCGAATGGCTGGCGCGCTGCGCCGTGGCACAGCCGTCCAGGAGGTCGGCCGGCAAGCCCTCAAACTCAAAGTCAAGCACTCCGGGCGCAAAGACCTCTGGCCGCGAGCGGACGAAGTGGGCGTAGGTCTCCACGTTGAATGCACCCAGCTTGGGCAGCGAGCCGGCGGGCCACGCGAACGGCGACATGGCGTCGTCCTGCGCAAGAAGCGCGATGGCAGCAGCATCGTCTCCAGCCGCAACCCTGGAAGCGAGCGCCGTGGCCGCACGGGGCGGCAGCGACGCAAGGACGGCCGGCACCTTGCCGACAGCACGCTCTGCTGCAGCCAGGGCCTGGGCTCCAGCGAGGAGGTCCTTCCGCTGGGCCGCTGCGCCGGCAAGCACAGCGCGAACCTGGTCGAACGATTGCAGCGACACAAACATCTCCCCGCGACCGCCGGACAGGACGGCGCTCCGGGGAACCTCCCCCTCGGCCAGCCCTGCAGCCTCGGCGGCCATGCTCGCAACGGCGCCAACGCGGAGGCTGCTGTTCAGGCCGTAAACCCGAACCACAAGGGCCTTGGGCCCGGCCGCGGCGGCAGCCGCTTGCGGGGCGGCCAGACTGCTCACAGCCGCGGACAGGACGGGCACGGCGCCCCCTGTGGCCGCCGAGGCCGCTGCCGCCGCAAGGCCTGAAGCGACAGCCGCTGGAGAGCAGGAGGACGAAGAGGACGACGATGATGATGACGACGACGACGAGGAGGTTGGGGCGGGGGGCGCTGACGACGCCGCCGCCGCCGCCGCTGCCGCTGCCGCCTCTGCGAGGCCGGGCTCGTGGACGGCGTGCCGCGTGGGAAGAGCCAGCCTCCAGCGCCGTGGGCCGCCCTTGGATGTCCGGATGAGGTTGATAGTCTCGCCGTGGGCGGCCAGAGCGCGCGCGGCCGTGGACAGCGACCGGTTGCTCTCTGCCGGCTCGGGGGAAGGGGGCTCCGCCTTTCCGCCGGATTCGCCGTCCTCGCTCTCCCGACGGCGCTTGCGCAGCCACTGGCGGCGCCTCCACCCGGCCTCCCTGGCCTCAGTCATCTCGGCCTCCGCCTCGGCCACCGCATGCTCGTCAGGCAGCGGGGTCGTGCGCAGAGCCGCAATCTGATCAGCGGGCATGCCTGCCTTGCAGAGCGCTCGGATGAAAACCGCGCCGGTCATCCAGGCATCGTGGCCGGCGTCGTGAGCGACGCTGAAGCTGCCGTCGTCCTCGGCCACGGCCTGCCGAAGCCGCTCCACCGCCTCGGGGTCAAGCCCCGCTGCCGCCCCCAGCTGCGCCATGCTCTCAGGTCCGATGATGGCGTCGCCGAACCCCGGCTCCGTCGCCGCAGCGAAGGCCTCTTCAAGGCCCGTGGCGCGGAAGTCCCCGCTGAGCAGCGGCTCAGCCCCGAGAAGGGACTTGGTGTCGAACATGCGGGGCATGTCCCGCCGCACGGAGCGGCAGAAGTCGTCGGGAGAGGGCGGCAGGTCGCCGATGAACGATGCCATGCAGTGAACGGTGTCGAGCAGGCCGTTGTGGACCACGACGGGACACCCGCGCGCCCCAATGGCGGCGAACACGGCCGAAAAGCCGCTGACGCTCTCCTCCCCCGCCGCCAGCTCGCCGAGCGACGCGTCCAGCTCTGCCATGCGTCGCTCGAGCACAGCAGGGTGGGAGGGCGGAATCTCCTCGGTCCAGGCGGAGCCGTCCTCGTCGCAGAGCCTGTCCAGCGTGTCGCCCGGCGCGGCTGCGTCGGCCGGCGGGGAGAGGCACACGATCCGCATCGGCTTGGCGTAGTGGGCGGGGGCGGGCACGCCCGCGGCGGCAGCCTCCGCCTCAAAGTGCTCGGAGTCGTCCGTGTCCGTGCGCGTGGACCAGAGGCCGGGGAAGGCCATTGCGAGCAAGTCGTGGGTGAGCTTGCGGTGCCTGCCGCCAGAGGGGGGAAGCACGATCGCAGGAACGCCCTCCGCGTCGAGAAAGCGAGGCTGGAAATTGTGGCGGCGGCGGGGGCTGCGGCGGGGGGGCGCCGGCGCCTCCGCCGCTGTGGACGCGCCGCTCGTGGCGTCGGGGCCCGGCGCGGACGCGGGCCCAGGCTCAGGGGCTGGGGCGTCCTCCTCGTCGTTTGCAGCGGCGGGCGCGGCAGGCGGGCCGGCGTCGGCCGCGCTGCAGCCGCCTGCCAAGCGGCGCAGCCAGTCTCGCAGCGTGCGGGCGATGGATGCGACTTGCTCGACCAGCATGGGCTCGTCCAGTACCATGGGCTTCTGGGGCATCAAGGCTCGCGCCCGCTCCGCCTGCCGGATGCAGTGAGAGCGACGCTCCACTTCAGCGAGCGAGCGGTAGGGCACCCCCCTCACGAAGGCGTCAAAGCTGAAGCCGTTGTCCCGCAGAAACGCAAGAGCGCTAGCTTCGGCGGTGATGACTCGGCTCCGGCTGCCAGGGAACACGTAAGCGCCGAACGCAACAGACTTCCACGACCCGCTGCGCAGCGAAGCGAGCACCAGATCAAGAGCTTTCCCGATTTGCCATCGCCGGCGATTTCAGAGACCAAGACGCACTCGTGGCGCGACCCAAGCCACCCTTGGCGGGAACAACAGAGGCTCGCCAATTCGCGCAATGCAGTGGACTCACGAGTCCGCGTCGTAGCGGAGAGTGCACAGCCCAAACTGAGTCAGCGCAATTTTCCCTGCCGCGTGGCGGACTCGGCAGAACCGACTGCGGAACTCCGGGACGGGACGAAAGCAGCGAGGGCGGCTCGAGGCGCGGGGTGCAGGCGCTCCTCGCGAGAGGAGACGCAGGCGGCACCCAACAAAGCAAATTTTCTGGCACCTTCGGATGCAAGCAACCCGTCTGCCAGCCCGATTCAAGCCCGAGCAAAGCCGCTCATGCGCGCGCTGGCCTGCTCCTGACCTGGCAAGGGTGTCGTTAAAGGCCCCTGAGAGGGATTCGTCCGCGGCAAGACCCGTAAACTCCGTGTCAATGGCCACGACGTCCGCTAGGGCAATTGCCTTGAGCATCAGCTCGCGGTGGCCGTCCTCGGCGAACGACTTGGCATCCACGCTGATGCGCGGGCACGCGCCAACTTCGCGGCTCTCGAACAAGTCATCGTCGGAGGCTGCCATTTTGTCGGCCCGCAATGAGTGCCAAGCCGCTGGGCCCGGCGCTTTGGGCCGTCGTCCCAAGCCAGCCTGCAGAGCCAATGCTGGAGCGAGCGTCGACCCGTCGGTGGGAATCGCGCGCGACCAGCTCCTCCCAGCCAGTGATACAGGCACTCCCGAGGGGACAAATGGCCGCGGCGGGAAGTGGCGAGGGGGCGCAGCCGTTGCGACCGCCGCAACTCCGAGGAATTGACGGCAAGGGCACATTTACGCACACCAGCCTCGCAGTGCGGCTCCCCAGCATCGTGAAGGAGCTGGCCGAGCGCCTCCGGCTGAATGCACCGGGCGTGCCGAGCGGCGTTATTGATGAGCTGCGACGCCTGGCAGACCGCATTGCTGCAGACGAGCCCCTTGCCGAGCTCAAGGCGCCGTTCAACAGCGACTACAACCAGCACCTCCGCTCCGCCGTCGCGGCGGACGCCGCCGCGGCGGCAACGGAGGAAGCGACGGCGGCTGCTGTCCTTGGGGGCACCAAGGGCGAGCACGGGAGCGCCCTTGCCCGAGGCTCATGGCTGTCCCTGCCCTGGTGGCTGACGGAGCACTGGGCGTACAGGTGCATCCTCGAGATTGTCAGGCCTCGCTGCGGCGACGACTTTGACCCGTTTCAGTGGCACAAGAAGGAGGCAACCGACCACGCGCTGGGCGCGTTGCGAGCGGACCTCCCGACGATCGCAGCCAGCGGCAAAGAGTGAGGCCGCCCTTGGAGTTGCAGGCCGAGCAAAGCGCGCTTGCCGAGGCAGCCCGCCGACGGGACGCAACATGGTGGCCAGTGCTGTGCCGCCCCACCCCCTTGCCCTTGTCCTCTCCCCGCGCAGCCTGGCCCCGCTCATCGTGCGCAGCCTGTGGGGAAACCGGGCCGACCTGTCCCTCACGGCCGGCGTCGTGACTGCGGAGCACCACTCCGCTACAGACGCCGTGCTGCTTCACGACGACTGCGCCGCAGCCGCGCCCCTCCTCGCGTCTGCAAGGAGCGTGGTGTGGGTTCTGGACAACTGCGGCCTTGAGCTCCTCGTGGATCTCGCCGTCGTCGCGCGACTGCTGGCAAGGGGTACGAGCGTCGCGCTTCACTGCAAGGTGAGGCGACCAACGGCCGCAAGCCTCGCAAAGGCTGGTCACTTTGCATTCATAGGCGCGGGCCGCTGTTTTGCTGCTTTCCGCTTGGTTGTTGTTGTGCTGCCTCCGGCGAGCGCTTCCCTGGCCCGCTCGCACTGGTCAGCCGCCGTGCCAGTGAACTCAAGCTGGCCTGCTCACCGTGCGAGCCTCGCGCGATGGGCCGCACTGCTCTCCCTCGCAGCCGGACCCGGTGTTCGTGAGCGACGTGATGCCCAAGGACATCCCGCTGGCAATCGAAGCCCTGCGCGGTTGCTGCAAGGAGGGCGCCGCGGCGGCTGCCACCCTCGAGTCTGCGATGGCCGCGGGCCCAGGAGCCGCACAGCTCTCCGTCTTGGCCCACGACTACTACGTGTCCCCTGCCGAGGGCATCGACATGCCCTCCGACGTGCGCGCTCTCTACGCCGCGTCGGACATGGTGGTGGTGAAGGGTGACGCGAACTACCGAAGGGTCACTGGCGACAGGCACTGGAGCGCGCTGGCGTCGATGGCCGGGCAGGTCGCCCCCTGGGCGCCCGCGCCGCTCCTCCTGCTGCGCACGCTCAAGAGCGGCACGCTTGCTGGGCTCACAGAGGCGGAGCTCTCCGCCGGGGAGGCGCTCGGGCCCGACTGGCGGGTGTCCGGCAAGTGCGGCGTCATCCAGCTGGTCGCAGCGCCTCGCTCGGAATGACCTCCTGCCCTGAGGATGACGCTTGCCCGGGCGCCACACGAATGCCGCCTGCAAGTGTGGCAGCCACGGCCGTGTGGTCACCCCGGCCCTTCCTGGAGCTGGGGTGCGAACGGGCGTCGACCCAAGCAGGTGTTGCGTTGGCGCCGCGTCGAACCCGCGCTGGGCGGTCGCCCACGGAGGGGGCGGCGCTCCACCGCGGCCCTGTTGCAGCCCGCGCCTGAACACGCAGTCACGCACACACAGACACAAGGACGTACGCACCTCACACACGCGCGCAGATGCACCGTTTTCGCTGCCCCTCGCCCGAAATCCAGCCGCTCAGTCGTCGCTGAGCAGCCGGTCGATGGCGGCGGCCACCACTGCCTCCCGTGTCCGGGGCGACAGGGCGGCGCCGCGGGCAGCTTCTGCAAGGCGCTTGTCCATGTCTGCCGCCGATCCGCGGTCTGCGCCGCGCCTCCCATGCTCGCGCCTCCGCGAGGGCTTGCGCCCGTGCCGCCTTGGGCTGACGTCGTCACGCTGCTGGCCGGGCGCAAAGCCATCGCCTGCGGCTCGACCAGCGTCGCGCCCGGCGGGATCCGCCTCGCCCCTCTCAGGCCCGCTGGCTGACAGGGTCGACGCCCGTTGGCCAGTTCGTGCCCAGCCGGCAGGACTGTGCTTCGGCAGGCTCGTCCTGAACCCTGCCTCGGCGTGCCCAGCAGATCGCGGTCCGCTGGAGCCCGGCAGCGCGGGCAGAGGGAGCAGGGGCGCAGCAGCCGCCCCGCCAGAGCCGCGAGTCGCGGGAAGAGACATCCCTGCGCTAGGAAGCTGGGCGACGCGCTCGCAGATTGGCTTTGTCAGGGCGCAAGGCAAACTGTGCGCGCCGCCCGCCGTGCGATGTTTCGACTCCGCTAACCCTGGGTGCCACCTCACCGTATGCGACCCTGGTCAGGGCGTCCAGGTGCGCCGAACGCAAGCGATGCAACAGCATCTCCATCCGCGCCCCAGCATCGAGCACGAGAGATCGCGGTTTTGGTCCAGAGGCGGCGGCGGACTGGCTGCCCTCCTCGCCAGACTCCTCGCCGGAATCCTCGCCGGAATCCTCCTCCGCGTCGCTTGACCCCATGTCTGAATCGCGCTCCTCTGAATCGCTCATGCCCGAGGCCCGGCGCGGGGGTGCGCATGCGAGCCGGCAGCTCGCCGTTGGGGCTGCCGGAGCAGAGCCGCACTTAAACGAGCGGATGACGTGGCAGCAGCTTGGTTTCTGCCCCGGAAGGCGCGCGAACAGGCTCTCAGAGGCGCAAATGCTGCAGGGTGAGAGCGGGGTGTTTGTGTGTGCGCGTGCGCCTGATCGGCGTGTGCCTCACGCGGAGCGAGCCAGCGAGGCTTTACCAGCTGAGGGCTTGCAGCACACACACGCATGTCAAGGTCCGCCGCGACGCAACGCAGCCTGCAGAGCGCCCGCCCGGGGCATCTTCGCCCCTCGGGTGGCGAGCTTCTCGCTCCCTACGCGCCTTCACGGGCCAGCTCGTCCTCCCCCGCCTGCTCGGCCTCGGGCATGCCCTGGCTGTCCGCCTCCTCCTCCGCAGCATCCTCCTCTTGCTCCTCCACAGCCTCCTCAGGGGCACCCGCATCCACGGCTGCCTCCTCTGCCTGAGCGGCGGCAGCCTCCTCCTCCGCCGCCACCTCGGCGTGTGCCTCCTCCTCCGCCGCCTCCTCCGCGTCCTCTCCTCCTCCTCCTCCTCCTCCTCCTCCTCCGAATCGGCCTCCTCCTCCTCGTCGCGCGCCTCAGCCTCCGCCCTCGCCCTGCTCTCGGCCACCGCCGCCACAGGCACCACGACGGAGGGGTCCGTCGCCACCTCCTGCCCTCCCGCCGGCACGACGCTGTCGTGCTCGAGCGAGTGCTTCACCCGGCCGGGCTGGTTGGGCGGCTGGCAGTTGCCGTGGCAAATGCGACCGCCGCGCGACGCGCCCGTGATGGCGGTCCCCTGGCCGTGAAGCACCATCAGAGGCGACGCTCCGCTCAGCAGGCCGGGCCCGGCGCCAGCCCAGTCGCCCCCCGAGTGCTTGGGCGGCTCGAACGGCCACCACACGGTCTGTGCAGAGCAGTGCAGAGCTGGCTTCCGGTAGGCCTCGGCTGCGCTGGTGCCGCCCGCCCCTGCCGCCACGCCGACCAGCCGCTCGGCAGCGTCGTGGGAGTATAGGGCCAGGGACACGACGCGGCGCGGGCTGCGCTCGCCGCTGCCCCCGCGGAGGGAGTATGCGGCCGCGACACTGGCGCCAAGGCCGACCCGGGCCGATCCGCTCGTCACGAACACGAGAGTGCCCTGCGCCTCCGGGGTCAGCCCCGCGGCACCGCGCATGGCCGCGCCCTCCGAGCTCCCGTCCCCGTCGCCCGAGCTGCCGGCGACGCGGAGCTTGCCCTCGGCGGGGTCGTCCAGCCTGATGTCGGCCACTAGCTCGTCCCCGGGGCGGGTCTGGCAGCGCCAGCCCTCCTCCGTCCCGCTCGACCGCGACAGCAGCAGCAAGGATGCGGTGCGCGACGTGAAGCTGACGCCCCCCGGGTGCACGCGCGGCCCCTGCGAGTGCGTCCCGAACGTCGCCCAGCGGTTCCGCTCGGTGTCCACAACGGTGGACCCGTCGCCCTCCACGCACGCGTACGGGATGGCACACACCTCGACGGCCTCCGCCGCACTCATCTGCCGCGGCTGGTCGTCGGACAGCAGGGGCGTCTGCAAGTGAGGAGGCGGGGAGGCGGGAGGCAGGGCGAGGTCGGTTGCGCCGCACAGCAGCAGCAGCAGCAGTGGGTCCGCGGGGCGGATGGGGACAAAAGCTGTCCCGCGGGGCATGGCGGGCAGCACGCAGCGATCGCATCCGGGCAAGGGCGCGCTGACCCGCGGGGGCGGGCGGGTCGGGGCTCTGGCATGGAGAAGCAGCTCGCGCCGGGGCCAGGGAGCCATGGCCACCGGCAGGCGCGTCGCAGCTCACCTCGGCACGGCCTGCAAGCTCGTCGCGCGAGACCCTGGCCGAGAAGCCGACGCGCGGGTCGGAGAGCGCCATCACGGAGCCTGACTGGCAAGTGTGGGAGCACGCCGGCAGCAGCTGCTGCAGAAAGGACGTGGGGCTCGCGTCACGCGTCGCCGCGTCCGCGGAGTCCACGTCATGGAACTGGTGCAGGAGCACGTCGCGGCTCCACCGAGAGGTCGCGCGGCCCGAGGCCGCCGCAGCGCAGGCGGCAAGGAGCGTGAGCGCGGCGATCATCGCTCTGCGCTTCGCGGCAGGGCCCCGCGGGCGCGCCTTGCAGGAGCCGGCGCAGAAGGCCCGGCCTGCAGTGCGCAAGCGCAACTGCAGCGAGCTGCTGGCCTGCGTGGCCTCCTCGGGGGGCGCCAGCGCGATGTGCGCTCCTGCGGCAGGCCGGCAGAGCCGCGCCGCCTGCAGCAACGCGCGAGCGAGAAATCGCATGCGCGAGCTGCACCCCCCCCTCAGGGCGGACAGGGCCCCTTCGCGCTCGCGCTGGGACGGGAGGGCGAAGGGGTGGGCGCCCGCCGCCATGTCCTCGAGCGCCCTCCTCGCCGTGGACGCCAGCACGGGCATGCCGTGCCTGGCCATTCCCGGCCTGCCGCCCGGCCTGCTCGGGTGGCGGAGTCGCTCTGGCGCCTCCCAGCCGGCAAGCTCGGCCGATGCCGACCGCCTGGGCAGGATTGCCACGCTGCTGTTTGCCATGGCCACCCAGCTGGAGGATGGCGGCGTTGGCATCGGCGCGGGGGAGTGGGAGGCGCGGTGGCCAGCTGCGGGCGCGGCGGGCGCGGCGGATGGCGTGCGTGTGACGCCCTCGGCGGTGCGGTGGGTGAAAATGGGGGACGATACCACTCTGACGGTTGTGGACGTCGCGTGCACGCGCGGGCGGCAGGGTGTGCGGCTTCTGGTCGGGCTGGCAAGCGCAGCGCCGGGCGCGAGTGGCGCCGCAGTCGCCGCGTCGGACCATGCCCGCGGGGCGGGTGACCTGCCTGAGGATGAGAGTGCAGGGAGGGGCGCCTCAGGGGTTCGGCCCAGGCCCATCGAGACGGAGGGTGACCCCGACGACGAGCGCTGTGGGCGGTTCGCGCTCGGCGAAGCCGTCGCCGCTGAGGTTGGGGCGCAGTTCGCGAGGCGCAACTGGACGCGGCTCAGCCGCGGAGGGGCCGACCCGGGCAGGCTTTCGGCCAAGTTCCTGCCTCACCTGCAGGGGTGGGCGTGGCGCTTCCGGACGAGGCAGCCAGGCGCGGCCGCCGGCCTGCTGCAGTGGGCCATGTGCGCGCGCGCCTCCGGCAGCGACGGCGCCGGTTCGGCCGTCGTGGCGGGCGTGGGCCGCCCTGTCGTGGAGCTGGGCTCGGGAGAGGCGCTGCCGGGGTGGATTGCCGTGGACCTCGGTGCCCGAGCCCGTGGTGCTGCGGCGGAGGCCTGCTTGGATGCTGGTTCCGATGCCGCCGCCCGCCTCGTCCGAGCCCTCGGGCGGCTCTGTGCGGCCCCGCGGGAGCAGGCGGCGCGCCCCCCTCGCGCAACGGATTTGCCTTTTGCGGAACTGGACGTCCCCGCTTCTGCGAGGGACGGCGCCGCCGACGAGCCGACAACGCAAGAGGCGCCATGGCGTCATGCTGCCGGAGCGGTCGGCGCCAAAGGAGGCGAGGAGGCGCGAGCAGCCGCCGACACGCGGGAGGGCGCTGCGGCAGGCCAGGCAGGGGCGCTCCCCGCGCCGCAACGGCCGCGCTCGGGAAGGGCGGCCTCGGCGCCGGCGCCGCGCCGCGGCGGCCGCGGCTGGCTGCCCCGATGGCTCGCCCGATTCGTGGCTGCCGGCGGTCGCCGTGGCAGCGGCGGCGACGGCGGCGACGGCGCGGCTGGCGGCCACGCCGCAGCCAGCGAGGAGGATGGGCCTGGGGAGGCGGGTGCAGCGGTCCCAGGCGCGCCTGCGGGCGGGAGGGGTGGATCCGGCCTCCGCGCCCCGGCAGCGGAAACACAACGGAACGCAGCCATGCAGCCTGGCGCGCCTGCTCCGGGCCGCCACGGCGCCGCCGGCCTGCGGAGCAGGGCGCGCGGAACGCCGCACAGGGTGCCGGGCCACAGCGCGGCCGTTCGCGGCTCGCACACCCTGGAGGTGCCGCTGGCGGCGCCGGCAGCCGCGCCGCACGAGGGCCCGAGATTTGCAGCGCCGGCCGCACCATCCGTGTCAGCTCGGTCCGCCTCCGCCCCGCGCGCGCCCCCCCACGCCACGGAAGGGGCCGGGGGCGCCGGTGCCGCGGCTTTCGAGCACAGCGCGCGGCCCGGGGGGGACGGGCGGGCCACCGCCTGCGTGTGGGTGCGAGAGGCCGACTGGGGCGGAGAGGAGTGGGCGCCCGTTGACGCCGTGCCGTTGGACCCGCCGCGCGTGCTCGGCTGGCGCTTCTTGGGCGAGCTGCCGCTCGCTGCCGAGGATGCGAGTGCGCTGGCCGCCGCGGGGCCGAGCGCATGGGCGCGCTCGGCCTGCGGCAGCCGCCTGTTGTTTTGCCTTGCCGCGAGTTTGAAGTAGCTGATTGGAACAAAAAGCGTCGCTCAGTGGCAGCCCAGCCACAACCTGTCCTCGCTCCCTGCCTCACGCATGCGCGCCGCCGCCGCCGCCGCCGCCCCCGCCGCGGCCGCGGCCGCTCCGGAAGGAGCCGCACGCGCCCTGGCGTGGCCGCTCCGGGCAAGAGGCGGCGGCGGGGAGCGGGGAGCGCGCCGCGGGGCAGGCGCGGGCGTCGGTTTTTCTCGAGAGCGACTGCAGTTCACGCTCTGTTTGCCGCGTGGGCCGTGGCCGGCGACACACTGCTGCGGTGGCCGAGCGCCATGGCGGAGGGGGCCGCTGGCCTCCAACTCATGCCCGCGGGGTGGAAGGTCCACAGCTTCGCCTGGGCGGCCGGCAAGAGGACCTGGGGGCCGCTCAGCGACCGCGGCGGAAAGGCGCAGCCCGTCGGCATGACTGTTTGCGAGGCGCTCGTTGCGCTGCTCCTTGCCGCCTGGAGCGCCCTGGTGGTGCTGACCCCGCTCCTGTGGGCGGACGAAGACTACTTTGTCGTCACTGGTGGCGCCTCGCAGCGCATCCAGCGGTGGATCGGGCTCTCCAAGGGCGCCGCGGGCAGCGAGTGGTTCTGGGCGGCGACCTGGGGGAGAAGCCTCACCGTCGCGCAGGCCATGGGCGTGACCGCGTGGCTGTCCCTCGCCACGCACATCGTGGTCTCCTGGCGGGCCCTGGTGCCGTGGCTCAGGGAAAAGATGATCGTGTTCGTGGCAATGACGGCGCTGCCCGTTTTGGTCACGGCGCTGTCCGACGGCTACCGAATGCGGCTCAACGTCAACGGGTGCCGCTTTGTGATGGGCGAGGCGGAGCTCTTCTTCGCGGCGCTCTTCATTGCCTCGGTGCACGTGTCCGAGAAGCACCAGCACCAGCGACCGCTTCCTCGGGGGCGCAAGTCCATCTGCTCGCTCGGCTGCTGCGGCCTCCAGCTCTTCGCGGATGACTCCGCCTCCATCAGGCTCACCGCCGCGCTCTCCTTTCGCGTTGCGCTCACGCTAGCGTGGGCGTTTGGGGTGACGTTCCTCCGGACCACGGCGATCGCCACGGCAGCTGGCGTCACTGCGTTCGTCATAGTGGTGATTCTTTCGTCCGTGAGCTTCGTGGCAGTCGCTCGCCAGACCTACCGCCTTTGCCGCCGCTACCTCCGGCGACTCGCCAGCGAGCAGGACCACCACTTGGTTCTTCACGGGCGGGACTCTTGCGGCGAGGTCGGCGGACGGCGCGCGCCGGCGGGGCGCCAAGCCCTGAGCCAGAGCCCTGTCGTGAAGCTTCTCCAGGATGCTGTCATGCCCCTCGTCATCTACGCGGCTTGGATCTTCCTGACCCTGCCCACCTCGACCGCGGGATGCCCTGCGTGGTCCCTCCCCGGGCTGGGGGACGCCACGCCCCCGCCCCCGTCGGGGGTGCACTGGCCGGAGGGGGCAGACGTTCAAAACGAAGACACCCGCGACCGAATCGTGGACGCCATGGCCGTGGGCGCCGTAATGAGCATTGCTGGCGCCACCGCGGCTTTTTCGGTCGCGCTTTCCACCATCCTGCAGGCGCTCGACTCCGACGCGCTGCTGCGGGAGCAGGAGAGTCTGCTCGCCGCTGCCACGCTGCGCCAGGCAATCGGCTTCGTGTCCCACGGCACGCGCGGACCCCTGAACGCAGCCATGCTGAGCCTCGGACTCATGCAGCAGCCCGGCGGCGGGGACGCTGGCGGCTCGCCCGTCCACGAGGTTGACACTGGCCGGTCAGAGTCGGAGCCCGAGCCTGGGGCAGGCGGGACGGCCTTGATCGGGGACGGCGTCGAGGGCGCGCCGGCCGAGACAACGCTGGTCCGTGCCAAGGACCCGCAGGACCAAGCTGCCAGCGACGCCCTGCCGCACGCCAGCCAGGCAGACTTCATCAGCAGCCTGCAGGCTTCCATCAGGGCGAGCGCGCTGCACCTTGACCTGCTGGTGATGTGGGACCAGTCGCAGGAAGGGTCGAACCAGCTGCCTGTGGCCTGCGGGTGGGACTCGCTCGGGGACGCGTGGCGCAGCAAGCTCCTGGCAAAGTTCCGCTCCGCCCGCCTGAGCGACGCGCACCTGGTCGTGTCCACGGGCCCGCTCAAGGGCCGCACGTTCACCGGGAGCGCAGCGGGGTCGACTGTGCGCGGAGATGCGGTGCTTCCCGCGACTGAGGAGGCGGCGGAGGGGCGTGCGGGCACGTCCCTCGGCTGGACCACCCACTCGCCAGCGCGAACGTCACGCGCGGCGGGTGCCGCGTCTGGCGTGAGCAGCGGGAGCCGCGCTCGCATGGACCCCTCCCCCTCCAGTGCCGACAGCGGCGTACTCGGCGCGCGAACGTCGAGGGACGGCCGATCGGCCTCAGGGCAGCCCCGCGTCCCTGCGGGCTCGGACAGCCACCACAGCGGGCCTCGCGCCCGCAGCGTGGAGTTCTTCCCCGCCAACGAGCGCTCCTCCGCGCTGCCTGCGGACGAGTTCGAGTTCTTCGCGGACCACGAGAGCCTGTTCGCGGTGTCTGTGAGCGCGGTGGCGCACGCGGTGGACAGGGTGGCCAACCGCACCGACGGCGCAATGGTGGAGCTTCACTGCAGCGTCTTCACGGACGCTGCTGCCGTCAGGCGCATCGGCATGCCGCGCGTGCCCTTCCCTCACGACGCATCAGACGACGAGATGGGGGGGGCGCTGCCGCCGCCGACGTCGCCGAACCGGCGCCTTCCCGCTCAAGGCGGCCCCCGAGGCCCGCCGCCGGCCGGCCGTCGCCTGGCGCCCCAAACACGGCGCGGGGAGGAGCAGGCGACCGCGACCGGAGCCACCAGCCCGCTGGCGCCGGAGCCGTCGTCGGCCCCGCAGGCTGCCGCGTCGCTCCGGAGCTCTGCCCGACTGGGCGACTCAGTGGATTTGGCCGCGCAGCCGACGATACCAGCCATTCTGCAATTCGAGGTGCGCGACCAGGGCCCGCCCGTTCCCGAGGAGGACCTGGTCTCCGGAAGACTCTTTCGGCCCTTTGGCGGGTCAACCCAGCCCGGGCGCGGCGCTGGGACCACCGGCCTGAGCCTCTCAACCGTCCTCGGGATAGCGCTGACGTCGATGCGAGGGGAGGTCGGAATGGCGTCGGGCGAGCATGAGGGGGCTCTGGTGTTCGCCCGCGTGCCTGTGTGGGCGCGGCGGCGGCCGGTGGCTGTGGCGTATCGCTCCATGCGGGAGGCGGCGTCGGTGGCCGACAGCAGCGCTGTGCTTGGCAGCCGCGGGCGCACCATATGCCCGTCGTACGCAAGGTCTGACGGATCCAACTCCGAGGAGTCTCCACGGCGCACCACCCGTGCCCTTGATGCTGCTGCTGCTGCTGCTGCTACTGGCGTGGAGGCTGCCAGCAGCCACGCACGCCTGCCTCCTGCGGACGCGAAGCAGTGGGACGAGCGGGCGCCGCAGCGGCCGCCCTCCACGCAAGAGCCCCTTTCGCCGCCGCTGGTACCGAGCGGCCAGGCGCGCTCCCCAGCAGCGGAGCGCCCGGCCTCCGACTCGGGCAGCGCGCCGCTGGAGGTGAGCGAGGCAGCCGCCGACTCCATGGCAATGTCCCACTGCCCCACACCAGAGGCCTCCCCGGCCCACGCCGACCACCCAGAGCCCGGCAGTGCTCAGCCCTAGCCAGGCCCGCGTCGGTGAGGTCGCCGAGCGCCAGGAGCGCGGACAGCGCCCCGAGCTGCGACTGAGAACGCGCTGCCGTTTCGAGCGCGCGTTTGCTTATCCTCGTTTGCCAGCGAGTGCATTCTGCGTGCTTTCGCAACCCCTCAAGCCCGCCCGTCGCCGTGTTTTTGGCGCTGGGGCGCGGTATGGGCATGCCCGCGGCGCGGATCCCATGTGTGTGTGGTATTCTCCCGGTCGGCAGCAAGCTGACAAGCCGTGTGCGCAAAGCCACCTGTTGCCATGCGAACACCCGACACCTGCGCGCGGTGCGGCCACCCTTGCATGCATGCAAGAACAATGGGAAAGCAGAGAGCGCTCGACGCCTTCTCTTTGGCCCCTCCTGCGGCGGCGGCGAGAGTACAAGTTCAACGTGTTTCGGGATGGCTCGAATATTTGCATGCCGCCTTAACATTGTCGCTTCTCCGCGCGAGACTTGGGACCGCACTCCGCAGCCCTGGAAGGCACGAACCGCGTGCCCGATGGCCCTAAGCTCGATCCCCGACGTTGCCATTCGCTTCGCCCCGGCGGTGACCTTGCTCCTCTGCCTGGTCGCCAACGGCCTCGGTTCGACTGTGAGCTTGCACACGTCACACGCTGTTCGGCCGGCTCCTCGCCGCCTCGCGCGCTCGCCTTGTGTCTGCGTTGTCCGCCCGTATGGCGCCGTGTAGCGGAGGAAGAAATGGGCTACGCGTTTGCTGGGCGCAAGAACGTGCTCTCAGGGCGATGGGCCGCAGCTGCCGTCCGCCGCGCGGACTTGTTGCCATTTGTTCGCGCAGGGCGTTGTGGGCCAGCCGGTGGGCGCCGTCAGCGACCGCCTCAAGACGGCCTTCACGCCAGCCGGGTCCGCATTCAGCATCTGGGGGGTTATTTACGCCCTCGCAGTTCTCTCGGTCGGATACATGACCATCTGGTGGGAGCACCTGGCGCCGAGGCTCGGGAAGGCCACCTACGTCACACTGGCCGCAAATTTCATCCTCAATGGCGTGTGGATCTTCCTTTGGACCGGCGCCTCCGCCGGCCCTGCGATCTTGTGGACATCGGTTGTTTTCATGGCCGGGATCCTTGGCACTCTCATGGTTCTTTACCGCTGGGCGGGGCCGGCATCTGGTCGGGCCGCCGACTCGTGGTTGGAATCCGTGTCCATCCGCGCCTTCCTTGGGGTGTACTTCGGCTGGATCACCGTCGCCAGCGTGGCCAACGTCGCAGGGGCGTCCACCCCGATCGACGGGGCAACCCCCGACTGGGGCCTGGGCGCTGCCGTTTGGGCATGCATCATGCTGGGGGTGGCAATGACCCTGGGCGTGGTTGTGGCCGCTCTTTACTTTGACGCTGGCTACCCCGCGGTCATCGCTTGGGCGACTTGGTGGGTTTCGCAGCAGCAGGCCGAGCCGGGGTGGCCGGGGACGGAAGCCACCGTCACGACGGCCAAGGTTGCATTTGGCGTGTCCATCGCAGCAGTAGTGCTGGCCCTGGCCGGAGGAGCGTACGCAATTCTGCTCAAGGGGCGAGCCTGGCAGCCTGCATGGCCGGCGCTCGTCCGCCCTGCTGGGTCTGTCTTCTTCGGCAGCGTGCCGGACTCCAAGGGCGACGACGCTGCACCGCTGTCGCCAAAGGACCACGCCAGCGGCCCCCGCGACGGCGCAACAGCCGGACCCCGCGACTGGGCCTAGTTCTCTTCGCCTTCGACCCGCTGGCCCGATGTACATGTGTCTTCGCAATAGGGGTTGGCTGTGCGATGCATGGCTCGCACGCACTGCTTGGCAGCTTGAACCACAGCCCACTGCTCGTCCACACATTGCTCGCAGAGAGGTTCACGCATGAAAGAAGAAGAAAAAAGTGTTCGAGGCAATTCCCCGCCAATCTCAATCACCAAGGAGCGCCGATGCCCTTCCCCTGGCTGCCTGACCACGAGCCCGACGAGCGGACACAGCGCCACGTCGAGAAAAGCACACCTTGGCCGTGCGATGCATGGCGAAAACGCACCTCACGCTCACAAGAACTTGGGCTCCCTGGCTCGCAGATACCGGGCGCACGTCCAAAGCGTCACGCGGCCGATGAGCGCGACACCTTGGAGGACACAGGAGCGTCCACAATTGCAACGCGGCGGGCTGACTTGGAGCAGCACTGGCACTTGCACCACTCGCGCTTCCGCTTCTTCGTCCGTACTCCGGACGCTACTTCGCGGAGCCCGTGCCGCAGGTTCGGCACGGCCAGAATCAGGTCTGCCGGAAGGAACCGCACCAGCCGGCGGGCAGTGCGAAGCGGCCACGCCAGCTGCGTGACCTGCGAGCTCAGCCAGATGGCCGTGACGCCCATGTAGACGAGAGCGAAGACCCACGTCGCGGTGAGGGCAATGTTCTGGCCGTCAATGAGCACGGCCAGCGTGCTGTCGAGTAGGTCAGAGGAGGCGCGCCCGAATGCTGCGCGAGCGTGGGGATGGGTCATTTCGGTAAGCTGACGAACCAGAGAGTGCTCCAGAGCGTTTGCCACGGTCCGGTTGGAGCCAACGAACGAAACAAGGAACTGCCGTGACACGCTTCCGATCCGGGCAATGGCAGCGTTCAGGCCGCTGTTCATAACGCCGCCGCCAACGGTCCTGCACTCCGCCTCTTGCTCAGGCGGCGCGCCAAGGCATCCGTCAGCCAGGTACATGGCTGCGGAGAAAGGCGCAACGGCGGTTGCGCCCTCACGAGCCGGGCCAATCAGTTCGCACCTCTTGATGGCGGAGCAGGCCAGGCCTCCGAAGATGAGGGTGTGCATCTCGTAGGCAAGCTTCCACGTGGAAGTGGCATCGTAGTCAACAGCCGTCTGCTGCAGCCCAGGAATGCGAAGCAAATTCTGCAGGATGGTTTGGTTCGAAACCGCCAGCATGGAATACGACTCGATCTCGTCAATGTGGTGACGAACATGGGACGCCTGGAGAATGCGCTTTGCCTGGCCGTTGGACCGGTCGTACGACGCCACGCTGACCAGCACCACCGTGCCCAGCCAGATGCCGATCATCACCACCGGCAGCAACAGCCACAGCAGCGAAGAGACGACGAACCCGTTCGACACCTTGAACTCCCGATCCCGGAACAGCGGGGATGGTCCCCCACGCCTTCGGCGATTGCGCCTCAGGGCCCTGAGCGCTTGAAGTGATGCCTCCCACCTGGCGGTTGCGTCTGCCTCGTTGATGACCTGGTTGCGCATCGCCTCGTCGGTCTCGCCTGGCTCGTCCACTTTGCCGTCTGCGGCAGACTGAGCGCGAGGAGTGGCCATGCTGCCTTTTGTGCTGGTCCGACCCGGTCCGTCCGTGAGCAATCGAGACCTCGCCTCGGAGCTCGCGTCGTCGTCGTCATCCTGCGCAAACCCGACGACTTGGTCGCCGCCATTTGCACTGAAGCGGGGGGCTCCTCCTTCGTCGTCGTCATCGTCGTCGTCGCCAAATTCGCTCGACTCGTCAGCGTCTGCGGCCTCGAGCTCGATGGAGGCGAGCTGCCGGAGCGACCCGGACACCTCCGCAGGGAAGGTGAGGAAGAGCTGCATTGTGTTGATGGACCGCCGCCAGAGCGATGTTACGGCAACAGTGATGGCGACAAGGCTGGTGAGGATGACGCCGACGAGAAAGGCCGTCCCAGCGTAGATGATCTGCTCGGCCATGGCAGGGAGGAGCAGGGCGAAGTCGTACTCCCGCTGCCCGATGCCCTTCTCCAACGCGTTCCGGTAGCCAATTTCGTTCACTACCATGGTCGAGAACGCCCGCACCCCTGCTGTGGACGTCCACTCGTGTGGGGGCAGAGCCTTGAGAACGCCGAATATCCCGTAGATGAACGTCTCCGCGTCGCCAACGGACATCTGGGAGACCACGGGCGGTGTCTTGCCGTCTGGGCTGGGCTCTAGCATGGGGAAGTGGTACTCTAGGTCAAAGTGAGCGCCGTGCGGGCCGGCTGCTTCGCCTGCGTCGTGCAGCAGCTTGGCGGCATCGTGCGAGCGGTCGGCCGCGGCAACGAACCTGTCGTGCAGGACATCCACAGGTGCGAGCACGATGTCCGAGGCACGGGACACGTTTGTGAAGATGGATACTGCCGTGGTCCAAGCCTCGTGGAACGCGTGCATCCGCACGGTCGACAGTCTGAAGCCCTCAGACCGCCCCTCCATCGTTACCCGCGACCGGTCGATCCAGATGGCTGTCCCGGCTGATGCCAGGAGCACGCAGGTCGCCGAGAGCAGCAGCACCAGCCGGATGCTGTTCGTCTCCCCTTCGCGGCCTTCGTTGCGATTGAGCACGGCTCGGAGCAGCCCGCCCACCTGGGCAGCGCCCCCGACAGTCGAGTCGCCCGTTGACGACGCCCCGTCCCCAAACATCGTCCCGGAAGGTCCCGACACGATTTTGCCCTCGCCCAGGCTTGACGACGCGAAGTCGCTGGCGCCCACTGACATGCGTGCCCCACCCATGCCAACAGCCGACCCGGGTTGCTTCAGTGCACCCTTGAGCGGGCGAGATGCCCTCTCCTTGGCAGCAGGTAGCGTTCTCGGTTCCAGAACCTTGAGCGACAGTCCAGACTTGCTGGCTCCGGCGCTGACTGTCAAATTCTCCGGGTCGAGCGTGCGACGCTGCTCGGGCCGTGAAGAGTCCGTGTCAGACGGCGACGGGCGCCGATCGCGCACGCCGCTGGCTTTGGGGTTGAGCAGATCAGTCATGCTGACGCATGTTGCTTCGGCATCAGCTGAGTCTGACCGATGCAGCAGTTTCGCGTCTTCGGCCACACTCTCGGAGTGACCAGGATTATCTCCAGTCGCGGAGCGGATTAAAGTGGCACTCTCTGAGCTCTCCTGTCCTCGCTCGAGATTCCCAGCTTGAGAAGAGGGAAGGAGAACGTCTGCCCTGGGTGTGCTGCGCTTCTCGTGGCCAGCTGAGTCGGCTTGGCTAAGCACAACTCCTGCAGAACTGACGCTCTCGCCATCATCGTCATCGTCGTTGTCCGACTCCTTGACTTGGGTCCTCGTGGCGCCGAACGCCACAGCAGAGGGCTTGCGGCTTTCTGGGCCTGCAACGCCCCCGAAGATTGCCATCGACGGTCGCGAGCCCGCCTCGGGCGAGTCCTCCATCACGAGCTCCGCCTCGCTCCCGTCCAGCGGCACCCCCGCAGGGATCACCAGCCGCGTCGGCACGAACCGAAGCAGGAACACCTCGCTGCCCATCATCCGCATGCACTGCACCGACCCGGCGAGAACCGTCGCGAACGGCGCCCCCTGGAACTCCAGCGGCACCAGGCCCGTCTCCTTGAGCGATAGCATCGGCGCCACTCGCACCCTGGCGATGCCCCGCTTGTCGGGCTTCACCTGCGCCATCAGCGAGCTCCCGGATCCGATGCCAGCTCCTCGGGCGGGGCGCCGCACGCTTGGCCCGGGAGTGGCGGCTGTGGAGCTCGAGCCCGACTCGGCAAGGCTGGCGGCGTCGCGGAGAGTTCGCAGCTCCTCCCGTCCGGAGGAGCGAGTCATGAACGGCACGAACGACGGCGACAACGACGGCAGGAAGGACGTCAAGGGAGTGTGCCTGTCCTTGAGCACTTCTGCGTCGATGCCCAAGAGCGTCAGGGCGCCGCGCGAGGCCGAGGCGATGCGGAAGCCGTCTGCCTCCCCCACGAAGAGCACCAGGTCGTGCGCGCTCGGCACCGGGTGCAGCACCGCGGCCAGGCGCGGCTGCATGGTGGCAGCGTCCGGCGGCGACTCGTCAAACGTCAGATTGCACGCGATGATGGTGCCGTCGCGCCTGGCAACGGGCAGCATGACTTCGTGGCCCACGATGGACGACTCCGACGTGACGGAGCGACCGAAGCCGTCGAGCATGTGCTGGTGGAAGTCCTGGAAGGGCGGCGGCACGATGGTGGAGATGTTCTGCCCTATGAGCGAATCTGCACGGGTGGCGAGGAGCAGCTTGGCGGCCGCCGGCGTGACGGCCACGATCTCGCCGCGGTTGCTGGAGCTGGTGGAGATGGTGACCACGGGCGAGCTGGCGTCCGTGAGGGCGAGCTGGAGCTGGCGGTTGCCCTTGAGGGAGGCGCCGTACGAGAAGAGGCTCACGCTCGCGACCTTGCCCACGCGGCTTCTGGAGGCCACCTCGTCGATGCGGTCGGCGCGGTTGCGGAGCTCCATGCCGCGCACGGGGTCGAAGCCCAGGCCGGACAGGAAGCCGCTGTACGCGCGGAGGATCGTCGTGGACTCGGGGTTGAGGCGGAGCATGCGGCTGAAGAGGAAGTCGCACCGCACGATGTCCGCGTCCAGGCGCGCGCCCGTCTGCAGCACCTGCCAGAGGTCGGGCCGCTTCTGCTCCAGGTGCGCCCACAGCTCCACCATGGAGCGCAGCGCGGTGGCACGCAGCGCGCCGCGTCTCGTCGGCCATCTGCTCGAACATCACGCGGTCGATGGCGGCGAGCCTCCCATCACCAGCAGACGAATCGCTGAGCTCGATGCCGCGGACGAAGACGACGAAGGCCAGGTCGGGCGCGGGCTGCATGGCCTTGAGCTTGCCGATGCAGTCGACCTCCTGCTGTTTGTGAGGGGAGAAGGCCTCGTAGAACTTGGCCGCGGCGACGAGGGCGAGTCCGGAGGCCTCGCTCTTCATGGCAGTGCGGTAGGCCTCCTCTGCGGCGGCGAGGAGGCTCAGCCTGCGGCGGGCGGTGGCCTCGGCGTCGCTGTCGATGGGCATGCCGGCATCCAGGCCGCTGACCGGTCCATGTCCCCCGGCTCCTGACACACCAGCTGCTTGGTCGACAACGTGCAACCCGTGCTTGCCCTTGACCACCACGGACCGCCTGCGCATCCCATGTCGCGGCGCAGGGGGCTTCGAGCTCGCGGCCACCTCGCCGTGAGGGACCATCGAGCTCTCGCTCTCAGTGCGCGCCAGCGGTCGCGGGCCAGGAGGACGAGGCGGGCCCTCCGAGTCAGAGCGCGCGCCCAGCGGCGGGGCACCCCCCACCGACGCCGCTGCGGCTTGCCACGGCCCGGGCCCGCCTCGATGGCGAGCGCTGCCGAGCACGCGAGCCTCGTCCGCTTCGAGGGAGTCGTCAGTGTAGTTTTCCGTCTGCTCGATGTACTTGAGGCTGAAGGCCGACGCGAGCCGGTCGATGGCGATGGCGACGGGAGTGCCCTCGGCCTTGTGCTGGATCTGCTCCGCCTCCTGCACCCGTGCGCTGGCCCACAGCACGATGTGCGACACGCTGACGCAGTCGGACAGCTTGCCGCTCACGACCCGGCGCGCCTCCGTGAGGACCAGCATGCCCCCAGCGAGCGCCGCGACGGGGATGCCCAGCAATGTCATGACCGAAACGTCGTGGCCCGGCATCAAATTTGAGACGAGCAGCGCCACGCTCGCCCACAAGAACGCCGTCGCGCTCCCCGCGCGCAGCGCGTTGGCCACGGGCCGGAGCATTGGCAGCTCGCGGTACAGCGCCACAAGCCACCCCAGCGCAACGACGATCAGTGCAATGCACGTGCCCAGGCTGCGCGCCGCTGCCGGGCTGACGTTGAAAATGGCCGTGAGGAGCACCTTGGCGACAAGCAGGGCGATGGCCACGCGACCGTGGCTCTTGGCGGCCCATCGGAGGCTGCCCGGGTGCCTGTTGACAAAGGTGGCGGCCACGAACATGGCAAGGATGAAGAAGAGCAGCAGCATAACCGCCACCACGCCAAGAACAACCATGCGCCACACGTTGTCGCAGGGGATTCCCGCGCCGAGCCAGTCATCGGTCGACCCGCTGATGTCGGACCCGGCGCTGCACGAGTACGAGCGGAAGAGCAGGGACGACACGGGCAGGAAAAGCACCGTGGTTGAGAGGACGGCAACGCCGCGGAAGAGCCTGAGGGCGAACTCGGACTGCTTCTTCTCCCTGATGAACGCCACCGCGATGGAGACGGAGAGGCTGATGAAGATGAGAACCCACGCGATCCCGAGGAAGAACATCACCTGCGGGGCGAGGCGGCACCGCAAGACGCACCGGCTTGAGAGTCAGCTGCCTCGACTGTGTCTCGAACCAATCCTGCAAACCTCGCAGTCAGTCGTTCTGCCGCGTGTTCTCCTTGACCGAGCCTTGGGGGCAGCTGGGCGGTGCCCGCCGGCAGACTCACTTGGTAAGCAGCGGGACCAAACCACAGGTCCAAGGACGCAGGCATGACAACTGTGAGCACGGGCAACGCGGCCGACCGGATGATCGTGCCTTGCCACACCGTCTGCACAGCTGAAAATGGGAATGCCAGCATCTGCCCCGCCTCGATGACTGTGGCAAGGATGAAGCCCAGTCCGCCAAAGGACGTGGAGCCTTGCCGAAGGCCGGAAGCCTTGCTTTTCTGGTCGCGCGCGATGAGGCCGAGGCCGAACAGCCCGTTGAGGAGCACGTTACCGATGCGCTCCAGCAGCGGCGACTGCTCCTCCATGGCAGCTGCCATGCTCCTTGTTCGCGAAGGGAAACCTGGACCTCTCGTTCTTCGCGACTGAGTGGGGCACGCGCTTGCCCGGAGCGTGTGCCGTGGCCGCGGTCAATCGCGAGGTTTTCCGATGCTGCGAACGACTCTGCCAGCTGCATCGCCGGCGCGGGTCATGCAGGCCATGCGGAATTGGGACGAAGTCGCCGTTCTGCGCAAGCCAGCGCCAAACAGCAGGCGAGGGGTCTGGTGCTGCTGGTCTGAGGCCTTTTCGGGGCTTGGAATTGGCGGCCTGTGTCTGGCCCGAAGGCTCTCTAGCGTTTCGGCGTGTCACTGGAATCAGGGGAAGGCCGCGCTCCGTGGGGGTCTGCCTTCGAAACGCTCGGGCGCGGCCATCAATGCTTGGGCGTTCAGGAGAGCAAACTGCCCCTCGACGCGGCCAACCCGCTTGCACATGCAAGATGCTTCCGCAAGACGCTGCCGCGTGGTCAGAATCCTTCGCGCTGTCCAAAACGTGGCGGGCACGACCCCCTGCCACCCTGAGCTCGGCAGCAGTCACCAGCAACCGTGCGGAGGCCGACCGAACGCTCGAGCCAAAACACGTTGGCCGTTCGGGCCCGCTTCGTGGCACGCGAACAGACTCGTGGATGACCGGGGAGCAGATTGAAAGGCGCTGCTGCCGGTGCGAGACCGTCCGACGCAGGTCAGCTGGTCCTGCGCAGCAACGGGCCCGCGGGACGCTGACCCCATCCTCCCTCTGCCCCTACACGCAACACGAGTGCAATGGCGTCGAAATCCGCGGATGCTTGGGCCGCGAGGAGACAACAAAACAATGCCTGATGGCCTCACTGAGCGAGAGGAGCCAGGCCTCGTTGTGCTGGTGTGGCAGGCCTCGCCGTTGCAGCCGGAGCTCTGCACGCAATTCTTGCAGCTGCGCCTTGAGATGCCGCCGCCCCGAAGCACGTGGCAAGGCAAGCCTGTGCGGGGCTGCGTCTGCTCGGACGGCGGATCTCTCGCCTCGGCGGCGGGATGGAGCCTCTAAGCGCCGGAGAGCTTGAAACGCTGCGGCGCTCGGGCGAGCAGCAACGGAACGCGACCATGAGCCACGCAGAGAGGACGAGGAAAGCCGTGGCCATGGCGGCTTTCGGTGCAAGTGGGCAGTGGGCGGGGCGCTCCGCGGAGAAGGAGCTTGACCGGCTGATGGCAAGCCGCGAGTCGAGACGTGCAGGTGCACCTCAGTCAGAAGCTGCCCGCCGGCGCCGCTTGCTGGTTCCCGCCGCACCAAGCCCGCCCAAGGTTGCCATGGTTGGTCCAGCAGTCCCGGAGAGCGAGGATAGCACGGGAACAGGCCTGCCCGTTTCCGGGCAGTCCCAGAGTTTGAGCGGCGCCTCACGCAAGCCTGCTCGCCCGCAGGCAAGCATTCGTCGCGAAGGTGACGCCGATTGGAGACTTAACGACCTGGCACCCACCGCACTGCCTCCCCGCTCGCAGCCACGGTCCGACACCAGAGCCGCGCGTTGGGGTGCTGCGTCCGGAACGATCCTCAGGCCGTCTGCGGCCGCCGCAGCGACCCAGCTCGCAGCAAGGAGCCCCGGAAGCACAGTGCCGAGGCGAGCAGTGGAGGGCACTGGGCAGCCCGATCCGCTGTGGGGCGGCCGAAGCAGTGACGTGCGCTTGCCCATCGGGTCGGGCCACTCCACTGGCCGAACGGACGCCCTGGCAGCCTCCGGGCGCACAGACACGCCAGGGCTGCCGCGCCCCCTGAAACGGGCGGCGGCTGCTTGGGAGCAGGCAGCCGCGACTCTTGAGTGGGGCCTCGGGTTCGAGGGCCGGCGGGCAGCGTCGGCCGCGCGAGGCAGTCGTCGTGCGCCGGCGGATGGGCCGGCAACGGCCTTACGGCGCGCCCTGAGCACTGCTAGGGGCGCACCGCCTGCGCAAGCTGCGCGCGAGCTGCTGGCAGATGTAGGGCGAGCCTCATCCTCCTCACCGGTGCTCGTGGCAGGGACGATTTTGAAAGCCATTTCCAAGTGGGAGGAGGCCTGCTCCGCCCGTGGCAGCAGCAGCAGCGGCGGCGGGGATGGTGTCGCGGGGGAGAAGGCAGTGTTCGTGCCCAACCGGCTCGTCGCGGCTGCCGCGCTGCATGGCATGTTCATTCTGCTCGCCGGGGGAGGGGCAGCGTCGACCGGGGCCCGCTCTGCGCTCGAGCAAACGAAGCAGCAGCCGCTGCCATCCTTGTCACCGGCTGCGTCTCAGGAAGCTGCCTTTACGGCAGGCAGCGCTGGCTGTGGTGGGGCGTTGGGCGACCAGCGCTCGGCGGAAGACGGGGACGTGACGGCGGGGCAACATGAGCCAGCCGACGAGCGCGAGCCTCCTTCGCAGGGCATGGGCGGGGGGACAGACTCCCGGCCTGCAGACCAGGCCCCGACGAGCGCGTCTGCAGCTCCAAAAACGGACCGCGGTGCCCAGGCCGCAGCTGAGGCGGCCGCGGCCGTACTTGCCATGCGGCTGCTGTCGGTATTGGCGCGTTGCATCCTCGTGCCGAGGGGCCTGGGACTTCCAGCGAGGGGGGGGGGAAGCCCCGGACAGCAGGCGGGTCTTCCCTGGACGAAACAGTCGGAGGGCAACTTGGCGGCTGACCGGCTTGCTGCGTCCGCCGTCGCTGCGCTGTCCGAGCCAGGCTCCGGGCATGGGCACCCGAGACCGGAATCCGGCTCAGCAGAGCATGCGCTGCGGCACGGGGGGCAGGCACTGAGTGCCACGCGCTCACATGGCGTGCCCGGCAGCGCAGAGAAACCGGCTTCCGCCGCTCGACGCCCCGCATCCAAGGGCAGAGCCGCTTCGGTGACGTTCAGCATCGGAGAAAGCGACAGCGCGCCTGTTCCTTCCAGCGGCGGGGACGTGGGGAGAGTCGCAGCCAAGTCTGCTTCTGCAGCGGCCCCGGGCGGGTCGTTTACAGATGGCGCTGCGCTCCCGGTTGGGGCGGGGCGAACAGCCGCCACAGCAATTGCCGGCCCGGGTGGCCGCGCGCGCGTTCAGGCACTGCTGCGGCGCGAAACCAGCGCAGCAGCTCGCGAGGTCGGGCGTCTGGAGGACCTGGTGGGGCCCGCGGGGGACTCTGGCAGGCTGACGTTTGCCGAGTCGTGGGCAGCTGCGGTTGCAGCTGGAGCCGCGTCGGAGCACCTCGCCGCGGGCGACGGCCGCTGGGCGATTCAGGAAGTCCGTCGCCTGCGCGCCCGGCTGGGCCAGGGTCACAGACGCTCGCTGCGGCTGGCGGCGAGGCTGGCCTTGCTCCACCGGCGGCGCCGGAACCAGCAACAGCTGGCCCTGCTGAACCCGCGGAAGCATCTTGCGTCCCGCTTCGAGGCCTTGCCGCCCGCCCAGCAGCGGGACATGGTCGTGACCCTGGGCTGCGCAGTTCGCGGAGGGGTGCCAGCCGTGACGGTGCTGCGTCTGGCGCTGGAGCTGTCTCCCGCGCAGCGGCTTGCGCTCTTTGCGGGCCTGGCCGCCTGGCTTCGAGTGGGTGACGGGGCCGTCAAGGCGGCTCTGCAAGCAGCCTTCCGCGCACGGCAGCTTGCCAAGCGCCGCTCCGCTGACTCGCCGCTGGTTCAGAGCGTCATGGAGGAGCAGGCGCGCCGAATCCAAGCCGAGAGGGAGAAATTGGCGTCCCTTGAGCGGATGGGCGCATCCTCGCATCTCCGCATCGGGGGCACCAGGCCAGGGCCCGGTGCGGCCGCCCCAACCACGGGGGCCCTCCCCCGCGGCGACGAGAAGCCGCCCACGGACGCGGGCCAGGCACCGGCACCCGCCGCGAACGAAGCCATGTGGGAGTCAGAGTGGCGCGCCCTGCTGCTCGAGGACGAGGACGCCCTGCTGAACCTGGAGTGGCTCGCAGAGCTCGCGGCCTCCCAGCCGGACGGCAGCACGCTGGGTTTGCAGGCAAGCGACCGGGGCGGCAGCAACCTGTCCGAGGGCGTGATTGTGGCGGCGGTGGGGCGAATGCTGACCACGTCCATTGTCCCTGCGGTCGAGGGATCTCGCCGGTCCGGCGACCTCGGGCTCTCCGACGTGGCGCAGCGGACGGTCAACCCCGGCGGCCCGCAGAAGAGCGCCAAGGCTGGGGCCGGCGAGCCCTCCGGTGCCGGGTCCAAGGCGGGCGCCGGCGGAGTTCGCTCCCTCGCCGTGTACGACTCGAGCGCGTCGGCGGCTGCGCTGCAGGGCGCCGTGGGAGCGCCGGGGTCCGGCGCCGAGGCAGGGACTGGCGGGGCGGGGCTTCGCCGGGACGGACCGGCCGGCAGCGGCAAGCAGGCTGCCCTTCCGTTCGTGCTCCGAGGGCGGATGCTTCTGGGGGAGGCGAGGCCGCTTCTGTCGGCAGCGCGCGTGGTGTGCGGCGAGGACGTGCTTCGGCGCTCGCTGCAGGCCATCGTCGCGGCGGACGACACGGCCGAGGCCGAGGCCAGGGCGGAGGAGCGGCGCATGCAGGCGGACGACGAGGACGCAGCCGCGCTTGCCACGGGTCCCTTCGCCGCGGGACAGTTTCGGCCCCGCCTTCCCTCCGCAGCTCCGGGTGGCCCGCGGCTGCCGGGGTCGATGGGAGCGCGCGGCGGCTTCGGCGGGGGTGGCCGAGCCGACGACGCCAAAGGCCGGGCCGCCGCCGCAGTGGACCGCGTTGACACGCAAGTGCTGGCCACTGACGCGAGGACGGCGCGAGGGCGCGCCCTTCGGCAGGCCGCAACCAAGCTGCGCGAACGCACGTCGTCGGCGCCTGACGACGGCGCCGGCGAGCGCGGTGCGAGCTACGACACGCGACCGGGCAGCGGCAGTGGCAGCCGCAGCCGCAGCCGCAGCCCGGGCGCCAGCTCGCGGCGCCCTCCCCCTGATGCCAAGGCCGTGACGGAGCAGGACGACGGCGCGCTGCTGGCTGACCTGCAGCGGGTCGTGCTGCGCGGCCGGGAGGCGCGCCTTGGGCTCAAGGCGGCCCAGGAGCGTGTGGCCGGCCTGGAGCGGCGCGTCAACGGGCTGCTTTGGCGAACGGTGGCGCTGAGGGCGCTGGGGCCGCTGCGCGTGCGCCGGGCCGTCCGCGGGGGCGTGAGGGCCGCGGGCGTGCTCACGATGCAGCGCAGCCTGCTGTCCGCGGTGCCGCTCGGCGGAGCGACGAGCGCGAACGCACCGGGGGGCGGGGGGCGCGTTGGGACCGGGGGCTGGGGCGGTCCAAGCGCCTGGGTGGCCCACGCCCACCGAGGCGCGATCCTGGGTGACGACGGCGACCGTAGCGTTGCCGCCGACCCGGACGCCGTGTGGGGCCAGGTTCCGGACGAGGCAGGCGTCTCCACGGCCGGGAAGCGAGGCGGCGTCGACGCGGCGGCTCCAGTGCCCGCGGCCGCCCTGGTGGCCAGCATTCCGGCGTGGGCGGTGCCCGCCGGGGTCCCGGCGTGGGCCGGGGCGGCGTGGGGCGGGGTCGGCGGTCCGGGTGGGCTGCGGGCACACAAGCGCCATCGGGACACCGTCACTATCGCCGAAGCGGCCGGCCAGCTCGTGGCCAGGCAGCTTGCAGCAGCCGTTGCCACAGTTCCGGCGGCTGTGCTGGACGGCGCGCGAGCGTGGAGGGGAGGCGCTGACCGCTCGACGGTCGGGCCTCGCCTTCGAGAGGCGACGGCCGCGTGGTCGGGAGCCGTGTCTGTCCGGGCGCTCGACGACGCAATCAACTCCGCCGCACAGCGATCGTCCACCGCTTCCTCTTCCTCCTCCTCCTCCTCCTCCTCGCCTGGCTTGGGCGGAGACGACAACGGTGACCTTTCGGGGGCGGGCGCCGGCGCGGGCGGGCCAGGCGGGGGCGGGGCCTCCATCGGCTGGCTCGCCTGGGCTACGCTGCGGGGCGGAGGGTCGCTGGCCCCGTCCTCGCTCGTGGCGGCGTACACGGCGCAACAGCGCCGTCGCAAGCTCGCCACCATCGCCAGTGGCGCCTGGGCGCAGCGCCTTGGAGACATGGCGCTGGCCGCGGCCGACGCCGTGTCCCCATCGCAGCTGCCGTCGCTGGAGCGCGTGGCCGTGCTGGCAGACATGCTGGCCTCTGGCGCCTACTCCGCGGTCTGGCCGGCAGGCGCGGGCGGCAGGACGGGGCTGGAAGGCGGCGGCGGCAGCGGCGCCACGCTCGCGTGGGCGCTCGCCCTCGACGGGCAGCCGGCCATGGGACAGCTCTGCCAGGCTCTGCCAGCGGCAGCGCAGCGAGGGGCGGGCGCGGTTGGCCACGAGGCCGTGCCTCCTGCCGGCGGGCGGACCCAGCCTGCCTCTGCTGGGCGCGGCGACTCAGGCCAGGCGGAGTCTGGCGCGGCGGGCGCAGCTGGCGGCAAGCCCAGCCGCCCGCCCGGGGCACCGCCGTCCCCATCTCCGTCTGCGTCGTCCTCGCTCGGCGAGGCTGGCTTTGGACGCGGCCGGTCGTTCACGACCGCTGCTGCTTCCGCCGCCTCTGCTGGCACCGCGCCGGCGGCGGGCAACGGCGTCGCCGTGATGGCGGGGGCACGGGTGCCCTTCAGCGGCGGAGCACACGGCTCGTCCAAGCTCGGCGCGGGGGGCAGGAGCGCCTCCTTCAGGGGCGGTGTGCGCCTGGCCGCGGCGGAGTCTGTGCAGACGACGCAGCAAAGCACATCGTCTTCGCTCGGCGCGGCGGCGGAGGGCGTTCCGGCGGCGGTATTGGGCATGTGGACGGCCGATGCGCGGCCCGGGGCGGCGCGGCAGATGCTGAGCGCGGCCAAGCAGGCGTCGGCCAGAGAGGGCCCCGAGGCCGAGGCGGAGGCGCTGGCTGAGGCAGTCATCGTCACTGCGGGCGCGGCGGGCGCGTCTGGCCGGCGAGGCAGAGGAGGAACCGACGCAAGCGCGTCGGCCGACGCTGCGCTGGACGTTGCACTGGCAGACTGCGCCGCCTGGCTGCCGCTGCACACCAAGCCGCCGGAGGCTCCGGAGAGCCGTTCGGTGCTGTTCCCAGGAACCCACTTCACGGCGGCGCTGGCAGCACTCGCGCCCCCGCCGCCGCTGCTGGTGTCTTCTGCGGGCGCCGCGCCGGGCTGGGCCGCGTCGGCAGTGAGGCGCTCGCTGCAAGACGAAGGGCCGGCGACCGCCGGCTCGTCGGCGCCGGCATCGGTGGGGAGCCTTGCCGCAGCCGTGGACGCGCTGCACGTGGTCGCCCGACGCCTCACCCCTGGAGTGTCGCGCCGGGAGGCGCTGGCACTGCTGGCCGCGGAGGAGGACGCGAACGCGGCTGCGGTGTTCGAGAGTGCGCTGATCGCGAGCATGGCGGAGTGGGCAGGGGAGGCCAGGCTGCTCGCAGTGTCGGCAGCCTCTTCCGTCGCAGCGGCAGCGGGCATGTCCCTCGCTGGCGACAAGCGCAAGGGCGGCGGCGGCCGCACTGGTGCGTCGGCCGCTGCGGGCACCGACGGCGGCGGGGGCAGCTCCCCCAGGCGAGGCGCCGCCGGCAACGACGGCCCGGGCAGGCCCAGCCCGCCGCCGCGGCTCCCAGGCAGGACGGCGCGGCGGCGCCGGCGCAGGAGCAGTGCCGCGTCGGTGGAGACAGTGCGATCGCAGGGCTTCGACCAGCAGACCGGGCCGGGAGGCGCGCCCACGGCTGGCGGAGTGACCAGCCACGAGCGCACCGGGGAGTGGCGCGACTCGGGTGACTCCTGCCACTCTCGCCGGGCAGCGCTGGCGGCGCACGGCGCCGTGCTGTCCGACGCCGACGACGTGCGGGTGGCCAAGGCAGCCCTTGCCGCGGCAACCAGCGCCACGGGCGCCGCGGACCTTGCCCGTGGCCGCGGCGCGGCAGAGGTGATCGAGGTGGCGGCGGCCAAGGTGGCCGGCCGCGCCGCGGCGAGGGGCGAGCCGTCCGTCGGCTCCAAGGCCGCGTCTGCCGACTTTTCCGTCGAGATGCTGGCGGCGCGAGAGGAGGCCGCAGCGGAGGCCGCAGCGGAGGCCGAGGCGGGGGAGGGGGCGCTGGCCGCGTTTGCCTGCGCAGACCCTGCCGCGCCTCCTGCCGGCCGCACGCTGCTGATGCGAGGCATGGCCGCCGCGGGCGTGGCAGCCCCGCTGGGGCAGACCGCCGCAGGGGTCACTGCCGGGGCGGCGTCTGCGCCGGGACTTGCGCCCGGCGGCGCCTCCAGGGCGGAGGCCGACGCCGCAGCTCGCGCGCCGGACATGCCGCCCCCCAGCGCCGCGGGCGGAGGCGGGGCGGCCGGCGGCGGCTTTGCGTGGGACGCTGAGCTGCTGGGCCTGCTCGGTGTGGGCGCCAGCGATGCTGCGGCGGTTGGGCCAGCGGCCGTGCAGCGGCTCATCGTGGCGCGGCTGCGCGAGGCATCGGGCGTGAGCCCTCGCGTGAGCCGGCCGGACGTGTTTGCCGCGGCATCCGTGGTGCCCGTGCACGGCGTCGCCGCCACCCGCAAGTGGGTGGCGCGAGACGCCATCGACAGCGGCCCCGCCGCTGCCATTGCCGCGGCCGAGTCGGCGTTGAAGAGCCGGCTGTTTCAGCGGGCGCCCAGGACTGCGAGCGGCAGGCTCGCCGCTGCCTCCGGCGACAGCGCGTCCGTGGCGTCCATCGCGCGGCCATCCGACGCGACCAAGTCGGGATCGGGCGCTGGGCGGCGCCGGGGGGCTTCGCGCAAGGCAGGCGAGGCGGGCGGCAAGGGCTCCAGCCGCTCCGTGTCGCCCGACGGGGCCTCCGAGGTGGATGCGACGGAGGCGGGCAGCTGGACGACGATCGGCGCTGGCGCGGGCAAGGCGACCCTGCCCGGCCCCAGCGGGTGGCCGGCCCCGCAATCGAGCGAGGCAGCCACCCTGGACCGGCTGACGGGGGCGCGCGAGCGGGCCCGGGCCAGCTGGACCCGGCTGCCTCGCTGCCCGCCCCAGAACCAGCTGTGGACGGCGGTGGCATCGGCCCTGGCGCCGGCATTTGGCCCCGCCGCGCCGTGGGCCCCGCCCGTGCCGGTGGGCAGGCGGCCTGACCCCTTCTGGGGCCTGGTACTGATGGAGCGAGGGGTGACGTTTGGGCAGCTCCTCGACCCCGCCGTGGCGGACGTCGCCACCTCAGGCGTCTCCAGGGGCGGCATGCACCCCGACGACAACTCTGGCCCGCTCAGGCGGGCGCGGAGCCACCTGCAGCGGCGGCTGCGCGTGCACCCGGGCGGCGCAGCGGCATACGCGCGAGACCGTCAGATGGGGCAGTCCGACGCGGGGCCCGCGCACCTCGCCATGGGAGCCGTGGCGCCCCATGCGGTGGTTGCGGAGCCAGCGGCGGTGCGCCGTGCCTGGGCCAGGGAACGCGCCGCCGCCCTCGCGCTGTGGTCTCTCCCGACGGCGCGTGTCGTGCCCGTGCCAGGCCTGCTCGTCACTCTGCTGCTGGCCCGGGCGCGCGCCTCTGCCCAGCGCGACGGCGCCGTTGCGCAGTCTGCCATGCGCTTCCTCGGCGACGACGAGCTGGCTGACGCAGAGGCTGACGCGGACGACGACGGCCACGACGACGAGGCGGCCGAGGCCGGCAGCGCCGGACGGCCCGGGCGCACGGACGGCCGAGGAGAGGCGCGCGGCCCGAGCGACGCTCACAGCCGCGCCATGTCAGGCCTCCGAAGCCCTCGCTGGGCGCAGGGCTCGCAGTCGGCATCGGCGGCCAGCCTGGGCAGCGGGGCCGCGCAACCCCAGGCCCCTGCCGCCATCGCCGGGACGGTAGTGGTGGGGAGCCCTGCGGACACGGCCGCGTCTGTTCACGGCACCATGCTGGTCCCGGCGGCAGGGGTGGCACGCGGCAGAGCCGCCGCGCAACCCATCGCCGCCGACGTGCCGACGCGCCGGCGGATGCGCGCGGCCGCTGCCAACAGCGCTTTGGCGGCGGAGTGCGCCGTCGCAGCCGACGCCGTGCTCACTGGCGACGCGGAGCTGGGCCAGGCGCTGCAGCCGCCCGTGCTGCTGCTGTGGCTGCGCCGCCGTGCCGCAGTCGCCGCAGGGACCGCGAGGCTTGCACGCACGGCGGCCCTTGCGACCGCGATCGCCGCCGGCGCCGACGCGGCATCCGGCCTCGGCGCGGCCCGCCTGGCGGGCGCAGCGGGCGGGATGCTCGCGGGGGCAGGGGCCGGAGGCGGGGCGGGGTTCGACACGAGCCTGCCAGCGAGCGCCGCTCACGCCATCGCAGCGGGGGAGGCAGCGCACCTGGCAGCGGCCGCGCTGTCGTCGCCGTACGGGCTGGGCGCCGGGGCCTGGGCGGCGCTGGTGGCAGCCGGCAGCGGCGGAGGCGGCGGCGGCGGAGGCGGCTTTGCCGGGGCGGGGCTCGCAGGCGCCTGCGCCGAGCCGATGGCTTTCACGGCCCCGGGGGCCCAGGCCTTGCTGGGGCGCGGCGCGGAGGACGCGGAGGGCGCAGGAGGCGCCGCAGCCGCCGCCGCCGCCGCCGCGGGACCCTCCAGCGTGTGGGCCAGCGGCCTGCTGCTGGAGCGCCGGCTCGCGCTGGCGGCGTCTGAGGAGGCCGCGGCCGCGGTTCAGGTGCTCAGCATCGCCGCCGGGGCGTCGCTCATCGGCGAGGCCCGGCCGGGAGGGGTTGACGCCGACGCGTGGCTGGCCCCCGGCGAGGCGGGCGACATCGGCCACGGGGCAGAGCCGTGGTGGCCGTGGCACCGCCGCGCGCGCGCGGCCATGCGCGACGAGGCGAGCAGGCGGGGGCAGGCGCGCAACACCTGGGCGGGAGTCGGGGTGTTCGACCACGCAAGCAGCCGGGCGTCGCACGGCGGGAGCCGCGCCGCGGTCGCGCACATGCAGGCAGCCCTCGGCGGCTCTGCAGGGTCGTGGGCCGCGATCGGGGGGCTGATGGCGCAGGGCTGGGGCGCCGGCGGCAGCGCCTCTGCGTGGGGGCCGGGCGGCGTGCACGCGACGGCGGCCGCTGCGGCGAGGCTGGGCGACGCGGCGGTGGCCCGAGGCGCGGTTGTGGCCGCGGCCGTGGCCGCCAGGCTGCCGCCCGCCGACGGCGTGACTGACGAGGCTCTCGCGGCCTCCATGGGGGCCGAGGCCGGGGAGAGGGGCTCCCGCGTGATTGCGATGCGGACGGCGGCGCTCGCTGCCGCCAGGGGCGCGCAGGCAGCGTCGGCCGACCTGGCGCGTTCCGCGGCGGAGCAGTCCGCCGCCGGCTCGCCGGTCGCCCGCGGCGCCCCGGACCAGCCTGCGACCATGGCCTCGCCGCTCTCCGCGGTGAGCGGCGGCGGGGACGGCGGGGGCAGGGCTTCGGGCAAAGGGGGGCGCTCCCACGCCGCGGGCGGGCGGCGCCGCTCGGGCCACGCTCGCTCCTCGTCGCGGAGCAGCCATGCGGCGGCCGCGCCAGGACGCCGCCAGGACGCCTCGCCTGCCGTGCAGCCGGCCGCCGGGTCGTCCTGGTCGTCAGCGGCCTCCTCCGCGGGCGCCGCATCCGCGGCACGCTCCGACGCGACAGCGGTGCCGGCGGCCGCGCTCGCCGCCGTGGCGCAAGCAGAGCCCTCCTCTCCCGCCTGCTCGCTGCGGCTGTCCTCGGCCGGGCTGGCAGCAGCCTCCGCGCCGCCCGCCGCGGCCTCGGTTCAGACCCTGTCGAGGCTGCTGCGGCACCCGTCGGCCTCGCCGCTCGCCGGCCTCTTCGTGCACGCGGCGGTTGGCACCGGCTCCGGGGCAGCCATGGCCATGGCCTCGGGGGGCGGGGGCGCGGCCGGTGCGGGCGTTCGTGGCACCATTGGCCTGCCCGGCCACGCAAGCGCGTCAGCGGGGCCGGGGCTGCCCGGCTGGACGGGGCTTGCTGCGGCCCCTGCGGCGTCCGCCAGCGCCAACATTGCCGACGTCGCCGCCGTCGCTGCCGCGGTGCTTGGAGGCAGAGCCATTGCCCGCGGCCTGAGCTCTGCCGAGACCTGGCGAGCGGCCGGCGTCGGCCAGCTGCGAGAGGCGGCGTCTTGGTGGACCTGCCTGCGGGCGTCGGCCAGCGTGCCACGGACCCTCAAGGTGACCGCCGCGGAGCTGTCGGGAATCCCGCGGCTGCTCAACGCCGCCGGCCCAGGGGCAAGCCCCGAGCTCGCTGCCACGGTTCGACGGCTGCTGCGGCGCGAGGCCGCGCTGCAGAGCCGACGCGAGGCAGCCAGGTCGGGGGGGGGCGCCTGGAGCGCGACGGCAGGGCTGGGGGCCGAAGCTGGCGGCGGACAGGGGTCTGCGAGCGGCGCTGCGGGCGAGGCTGACGCGGCGGAGGAGGCGGAAGAGGACGCGCTTGACGCCCTCGAGGACGAGGCAGACCCGCTTAAGCGGCTCATCGAGCGGAGCAAGATTCGACGCGGCTTCACGGAGCAGGCGGCGGCAAGGCGGTCCGCCCGTGCCGCGGCGCAAGCGGCTCTGGCGTCCTCGGCCGCGGCCGTTGGCCTCGCCAGCCCCGACGACGAGGGAAGCCCCCGGGCCGCGGCACGGAGGCGCTTCGCCTCCGCCGCGCCACCGCAGCCGCAGGGCGGCGCCAATGGCGGCGGCCAGGGACCGGCGGCTGCCTCTCCAGGCGGCGCAAACGCTGCCGAGCGGGCGGCTGTCGCCTCCTCCTCCGCGGCCGGCGACGCCTCTGCCGAGGTGGTGGGCACCGAGGAGGGCGGGCGGATCTTCGTGCTCGCCCCGGCACACCGTATCGACGCCGCCTCCGTGCTCGGGCCGCCGCCCACGGACTTGGACGAGGCGGCGGAGGACGGCGAGCCGGACGAAGTGGCATCCGGCTCTGCCCGAGACCCCGTCGACAGCGCTGCCGTCGGAATTACGCAAGTTCGCCGTCGCGGGGCCACGACGGACGCTGCGAGTCTCTCAGGCTCTGCCTCCCGCGCGGCCGGCAGCCGCAGCGGAGCGGACAGCGCGAGCGACGCCTCCTCGCTGGACGGGGACTCAACGGACAGCGGGGCGACGAGCGTCCCCCGCGCTGCCGGCGCGGGCATCGGCGCCGGGGGTGACTGGACGGCAGGAGACGAAGCGCGAGCGCAGGCCCAGCTGGCCGCGACGGTGCAGTGGCCGCCGCGGCCTGGGCTGGATGCCGCCTCCGCGAGCGGCGCCGCACCGGCAGCGCCGCCCAGCGTGGGGGGCAGGGCCTCGCAGTCCCGGCCGGCTGCGGCGAGGGCTGCGCCGTCGAGGTCGGACCTCTCCAGCGCGTCGTCGTTCCGGCGAAACCGCGCGGCGGCGTCTCCAGGGCGGGCAAGCCAGAAGAGTGGCAGCCGTCCCGCCAGCCGCGCGACGGACGCGGACGGGCGCCGTGCGCCCGGGCGGTCTGGCAGCAGGCTGACGTCGCAGTCGTCCTTCTCGGGGGCGGCGGGGGGAGGCGCCGCGGGGCGGCGGCCGGCGACGGGGGGCAGCCACGCTGCGGGACCGCATGGTGTGGCGGGGGCGCTCGGGCCGAGCAGCAGCAGCAGCGGCGGAGGCGGAGGCGGCGGCGGAGGCGGCGGCGGAGGTGGCGGCGGCGGGGGGGCGGGCAGCGGTGGTGGAGCCGGCGTTGGCACCGGCAGCCCGCGGGGCGGCGGCGGGACGGGCGGCAGCGGCGGGCAGTGGTGGCCCCGGTGCGACGACGGCGTGCCCGGCCTGCAGGCCCTCCACGAGGAGGCGTCCTCCTTCCTGGCGTGGCTTCTGCGCAGAGGGGGGGTCCGCCCGGAGTGGGACATTCGTGTGGCGGCGGCGGTGGCCGTGCCCGAGTCGTGCGACACCCGGTCGGCCTCGGTCTTTGCGGCCGAAACCTCGGCGGTGCTGCGCGCTGGCACTGACGCCATGGCCCGACTCCGCGCCATAAACAAGGCAGCTGGCCGCGCCCCCAGCGCCGGTGGAGAAGGCGGAGAGGCCTCCCCAAGGGCGTCATCGCCGCGTCGAAGGGCTGCCGCTGGCTTGGAGGCGGCAGTGGCCGCCGCCGCATCGCTCAGAGCCAAGGCCCAGCGCACGGCTGACCCCGCTGCGTGGCCTCTCGCCCCCGGGCTGACCGGCGCGTCGAGCGGGGACGCGCTGGCGGAGCCCCTCCTGGCTGCCGCCTCCTCGGCTCTGCAGCAGGTGCTTCGCCGCCACCTGGAGGCCGCGCGGGCGGTTCAGCACGTCGATGGCGACGCGGTTCCCTCCTACGACGCAGGCCCGGGCGCGGACAGGTCCCCAGGACCCTCGTCACCGCTGCTGGGCGAGCTGCCGCGAAACCGCGCCGTGGAGGGTGCGGGCCTGCGTCTGCGGCTTCGTGGCGCGCACGGCGGGCGTGTCACGCTGCTGGCGTGGCTGTGGCGGCTGTACCTCGTGGAGACTTGGAGCGAGGCGGCGAGCGTGGATGACGTCATCGGAACCGGAGAGCTGCGGCAGAGGCTGCTGGCGGCGCGAGCCGCGGTGGCGGCCAAGGAGGAGGCGGCGCGAAGCGCGGCGGCGGCTGCCAACCCAGGCGGCAGAGCTCACGGCGGCGGGCCGGGCAAAGCAGCGCCGGAGCAGGAAGGGCCGTCGGCCGTGGCGCTGGCGGCCGCCGCGGGCAGCGCCGGGACTGGCGCCGCGTCGGCGGGGGCGTCGTGGCCCCCCGAGGGGCTGCGCTTGGAGGCGGCGGAGAGGGCGGCGGCGTCGGAGGAGCTGCGCCGCACCACGGGGCAGGCGCGGCGTCGGGCCGTGACTGTGAGCGCGGGGGCTCTGGTGCTGGAGCAGCTGCAGGCGGCGCTGACAACGGCGACGCGGCAGCTCGTGCTCGCGGCTGACAGGCGGGCGGCGCTCTTCGAACGGGCGGTGGTTCGCCACGCCGCCGTGAGCCCCCGCGCGCGCGTTCTCGGGGTGGTGGGCTGCCTGACGGAGCTGTGGGACGCGGACGCGGGCGGGCACGCGGGCGCGGCACTGGCAGAGAAGCGGGCCGAGTTTGGCCCGGCGGGCCTGGACGCATCCGCTGCGGAAGGCGTCGCGCTGGTGCGGCGCGCCGCCGCCCTGGGGCGTGCCACGGAGGGAGAGGAGTCGGCCCTGGGCGCGCGCGGCTCGCTGGAGCGGGCGGTCGCGCTGAGCGGGCTGCCCGTCTCTGACCTGCTTGGCCCGGCAGCGCGCCTCGCGGGGGGCGGCCCTGCCGCAGCGCCGGAGCGCAAGGCGCTGAGGTTTGGGCTGCACTATCAGTCGCGCCGGAGGGAGGCCCGAGTTGTGTCGGCGTTCGAGCTCGACGCCGCGGCCCTCAGCACAGCTCAGGCCGAGGCCGCCACGGGGGGGCTGTGCCTCCGCCGGCTGCCCCCCCTGGCGTCCCAGGCCGCCCTGCTGGACTCTCTGTGCGGCATCGTGGCCTGCCTGGTGGACGTTGACACCGATGCCACCGAAGGGCCGGCCGCCGCCGCGCACGTCCTCAGCGCGTCTCGGGCGGCCGCCTCCCTCCCAACGGACCTGGGCACGGGTGTGCGCGCCCGCGGGCTGACGCAGACGGCGCCCGGCGCCGCCCCCGGCGAGAGAGCGAGCGCGGGCTCGGCATCGGGCTTGTCGCCTCGCTCGCCGCGCTCGCCGCAGGCAGGCGCCTCGGCCCGGGCAGAGCCCGCCGCTGCTAGCGAGGCCAGCCGGCAGCGGGCGAGGGAGAGCGGGCTGGGGCTGCTGCGCCTGCAGACTGGCGTGACGGCCGTGACCACGTGGAGGCTGCTCCGCGTCGCAGTGCGGTGCGTCGGCCCGGGAGCCAACGTCGCTGGCTGGCGGTCCCTCCTCCTGCAGTCGGCGTCGCCCTCGGACCCAGCAGGCGTGCTCGCGACCGTGGCGGGGGCCTCGCTGCCCCGCAACATGCGCCAGCCAGGCGAGGTCGGGTCCTTGCCGCCCAGGGCGGCTGCGGCCGACACGGGTGCTGAGGAGCCGCCTGAACGGCGCGCTCGCCGCCGCTCGTCGCTGCTGGGCCAGCGCAGCGGCACGGATGGGGCCGGCCAGCCGGCCCGGGCGGCGTCCGCGTCGCGAGTGTTGTTCCGCAAGGCTGTGAGGCGCGCAAGCGTGGTGCAGACCCTCGGCCTGCACGAGGGCAGCCGCAGGCTTGGAGGGGGCAGCGGGCCGGGCGCAGCGGCGCCGCGGGCGGCGTCCGCCTCCCGCGCTGACCCGCAGCTTGGCGGCGGTGCGGCTCCGGCAGCCGCAGTCCGCGGACCCAGGATGCACTTTTCAAAGCTCCGGGACGCTGCTGCAGCGCGTGCAAAGGCCGTCGCGGCGGCTGCAGCGTCTGCAGAGGACGAGCCGGTCGTTCGCACCCCTGAGGCTGCCGCCATGACCGAGCGCGCCGACGACGTTCGGGGCGTGATGGACCGCCTGCAGACCGCAGCTGCGGCGCTTGGAGGAGTGATGGACGTCGACACCGCGCTGGAGCTGCTGCTGTCGGCGCGAATGGCGTGTGCTGCAGCGTCTGCGCCAGCATTCAGTGACATGCCGTGAAATGTGTGCGGCCTGCCCGCGCGAAGCAAATCGGCTGTTTCGCGTGCTTTGGGACGTTGCTGCGTCGGCTCGGAACTGCGCGCATTGCACACCCGCTGTGGCCGAGCCCAGCGAGCAGAGCTTGTTCTCGTCAAGCGCGAGGCCTCATCACAAAGGCCTGCCGCCTGCGATCTCGGCTGCTCGCAGCGCCGCGCCGACGTCCACCATCGAGCTGCCGCTCCCGGCACTCGGCAGCGGGACAACGACGGGCGGCGCGGCCAAGCGGGACATTGACGCCGCCGCTGCCCTTCCCGAGCCAGCAGGCGTGTGTGCCTCCGAAGCGGGCGAAGATCCGCTCTTGGCTGAGCGCGAGGCTCCGCCAAGGGAACTGCGCGCAGCGTGCGCCTCGGCTCGCGGCTCCACCCTGCGCTTCGCTGGCGAAGGTCCGCTGCTCTGCGCTGCCGCGACAAGCGCCTCCCTGGAGAGCGGCTGCGGAATCTGCGCCTTGTTCCACGCCACGCTGCTCCGCTGCACGAGGCTCCGCCACCCTTCTTCGCCGCGGCCCGCGGCATCGTGCACGGCCGCTGCGAACACCTCTCGCGCGGCGGCCAGCTGCGAGCGGAAGTGGTTGCTGAGCATCCGCCGCGCGCCCACAGAGAGCCACCCTTCCTCCGTCCCCGACCACGAGAGCGGGCCCAGCCGGGCCGCTGTCTCGCGAATGTGATCGGGATGCGACGCGGCGATGATGGCGCGGAGACGCTTCTGGGAGATGCGGACAGCGGCTTGCAGCGCGGCCTCCGACGGCCTCTCCGCCTTGGGCCAGTCAGCAAACAAGCTGGGAACCGCGGTGTTGGCCAGCGCGCGGGACGAGCCCCGGTGAGCGTCCGCGCCCAGGCCCGAAGCCGCCGCCGAACCAAACACGAGCGCGCTCAAGCTGAGCTGCCCGTCCGAGCCCACTGCAAGCGGGTGGAGAGCGTCGGGCTCCACTCCGAGCAACGGCTCGGCCACGTCCGCGATGGCTGCAGTCAGCTGGCTCTTTGCAACAAGGCGGGCCGTTTGGTCCGAAATGGCGGTCGGCGCCGTTCCCAGCATGGCCCCAGGAACTGCCTCGGCGACGCGCGCCACCAGCACGCCCCGCCGTCTGGCTTCGCGGCGAGACCGCGGGAAGTCCTCGGGGCCTGTCGATGCGCCGCTCGCAAAGCTAGACCTGCCGCTGGCGCCGGAGGCAGAGCCTTCCTCGGCCCCGTGGCCCTCGCAGGGCGGCACCTGTCCCGCTGTGGCGGACAGCCGGGACTGTCCGGCCGACGACAGAAGCGATGAGAGACCCCCTGCCAGCAGAGGCACTGCCGACGCCACCCTCGCTGCCTCGCTGGCCAGGCCCCCTCCGCGCCTCAGCAGCTGGAACGCGGCGCACACGCGGCCCCCGGCCGGGGGCATGGCTGCCGCAAGGTCTGCCGGGGACGCAGGCGCGGCCGGGGCGTCCGCCGACTCGGGCAGAGAGTGCAGCGACGACGAGCGGCGGCGCCCGACAGGGGCCGCTGGATCGCACCCGTGCCGCACAACGCACCCGCGAAACGCGCCGAACGTCACGCTGATGCCCAGAGCAGCCAGCAAGGGCTTGTAGGCAAAGAACGTGGAACCCCCCACCACCGCCGACAAGGTGGAGAGCTGCCACACCGGCCGCAGGCGGAAGAGCGAAAAAGCCACCAGCAAACCCTCGCGCACTCCCGGGGCCAGCGAAGAGAGCGTCGCCGTGAGGCTGGGCTGAGCCGCGAGCGCTGGCATGGCAGCCTGCGTCGCGCGAGGGACAGACCCGGGCTCGACCACCTCAACCGTTGCGGCCCGCTTCGCGGCCGCCCAGGCGTCGGCACGGGCCCTGGAGGTCTTGGGTCCGAAGCCCAGGCCCACGCCCGCCTGGCCAGCCTTGGGCCCGGATATCGGGCTCTGGTCCAGAACTCGCTCCGCGGCCGCAGCCTCCTCCCTGGCTGTCGCCTCGGGAACCAGTCGCATCCCCGCCACTGGCCGGTGCACGCTGTGAGTGCACGCTGCGGGGAGCGCCACCGCGGGAACGTGGCCTTCGCGCTGGATGCCTCGAGCCGTGGCACCCCTCACGAGGCCCATGAGCCGCTGCATGGCGCCTCCGGGTGGCCCTCCGGCCGCCCCAACGGCCTCGTCGCCCAGCGCGGCGAGGGCGGCGGCAGCCACTGCATCGTCGCGCGTCTCCTGCAACGCGACCAGCTCCTCCGGAAACAGGTTCGCCGACTTTGTCGGGTCGCGCGCCGCCACCAGCTCCCGCACGAGTGTGCTGGAATCCACTCGCTGCGGCCGCCACAGCGGAGGCGCGGCCACCGCTCGCAGGAAGGGAAACGTGACGTGCCCGCTGAGTCGCGCCAGCACCCTGGCAACCGCCTCGCTCCCCGCCGCGTCGCTGTCTCGCGCGCGCTTCCTGGACCCCGGTCGCGGGACCGCGATCAACAGTCGCATGCTGCCGTCCCGCCCTGCCGGCGTCAGACACCCTGGCGTCCAAGAGGCCTCGTCTTCCGCCAGCTGTGGCAAAACGACTTTGCTGCCTCCAGCCAGAGACGCTGCGTGCGACGCCACCACGCCAGCGCCGCCAAGGCACTCAACCGCAGTGGCACAATCCTCCACGGAGCGGGGGATTGTGGTCAGGGTCCCAGGAGGCAGCGAGTCGAGCCACCTGCCGGTTTGCGCTGCCATTGGGCGGGGCCAGCACGCGAGCGCGCCCCCTTCACGGGCGGGCAGCCCCAGCGCTCGCGGACAGCGTCTGCGCGGCGGCCGGGTGTCGCCCCACGCGCTCTAGGGCCGTCTCCCCCCCCCCGCACGCTCTGCAAGCGTGGAGAGATGTGGGGCCAAGACGCAGTGCCGGTCGGCAGAGCTTGCTGTGTGGAGCCGGCTGTGGTCGCCTTCTGGCGGCACAGATGTCAGCGGTTGGGAGTTCGCTGGGCGAAGGGGGGCGCGCCAGGGGCTTGGGTCTCGAGGCGGCCTCTGGTGCGCGCGCACGCGAAAGAACGCAGAATTCGCAAGGGCAAAGTATCGCGAGGAGCGACACGCCCGTCGCAGCATCGCCACCAACACTCGACGCCCAACCGCGAGGGACCGCAGACAAGGCCGCTACTGCTGCCCAGCCGTGTCCGGCGCGGCGTGGCTGGCGATCTGGAACCGCCACTTGAAGCTGTCTTCCTGGGGCCCGCCAGCAGGCATGGGCTTGCCGATGAAAGCCGCGTAGTTGGTCGCCCAGGCATTGTTGTGCAGGATGAAGGACACGCCGTCGCCAAAGGCTGGCGGGGACGTGGTCGACACTGGGAGCGGCGTGGGGCGGCCGAACGAGGCCACTGCCGCGTCGAGCGATCGGATCTGGAGCCACGTGCCGCCGCTGGAGGGCGCTGATCCAGCCGGCCACGCTGCCGCACACTGGTCGACCGCCTGGCTCGTGATGGCCGCCCCCACAGTCGCGCCGTGGGCCCACGCGCCCGGCTGCACGGAGCCGCCGTCATCTAGCCGGGGAGAGTACGCGATGCCGTCATCGCTGACGGCGTGCAAGCGGGTACTTCCGCCCCAGGGGATGGGCCACGGGCTCAGCCACCGCTCCAGCTTGCACATGCACCACCCCTTTGCCGCCTGCTCGTCTGCACTGCGGGCTGCGGCTGCGTGGCGGTCGCTTCTCGCCTGTGAGGCGGCGGCTCGCCGCGCCCCGGGGCTCAGCCTGCGGGAGCGCGAGTGCGCCTGCGCGCCGCCGAGGGCGTCCATGGCCGCTTCCAGGCCTGCTTTTCCGGAGGCGACCGCAGACGCCTCGGCCGCTTTGGAGGCCTGCTCGGCTGCCGCCGGGCGGTCCGGAGCGAACCGCAGGAACAGGGCCTCCGGCAGCCGCGTCGACGTCTTGTTGAAGCCCTGCACGGAGATGTCAAGCGGGAGTCCGGCACCACCCGCGGCGCCGGCACCTGCGCCTGCTCCGGCGGCTGCGGCAGAGGACGCTGGGGCCGACACCGTCACAAAGATGCGCGCAAAAGCGCCTGCCTGCAGGACCGACGGCTGCGGCATCACCAGGTCGAGGACGAGCGATGCTGTCGGCGAGGCAGCGCGCTGGCTCTGCAGCGTCGCTTGCGCGCCCTCGCGGGCCGAAGGGACCACCCACACGCCTCGGAGCGTCGGACGAACGACCTTGTGCGTTGCGTTGGCCGCAGCGATGCCGTACAGCACCTGGTCGTCAAAGTCCACGCCGCCAGTCGTCGGGCCGATGAGCAGGTTCGCCACAGACACGTAGTTGAAGTAGGCCTCATAGTTCTCAAAGTCTGCCCAATCCAGAGTCATGTACTCCAGGGCGGCGAGCTCGCGACCGGGCGAGGCCGTCCCGTTCACCCACTGGCGGGCATTGTTGGCCGCGGTGGCCTCGCAAATCGCCCCCGTCGAGGCGTTGATCCTAAGGCGCCACCCGCCCAGCGTCCAGGTGAGGCCACCCACGGCCGAGGCCGGCACCCACGTGGCGTTGCCGGGGCTGCCGCGCGCCTGCGGCGGGACGTGCGGCTCGTTCGCGGCCCATTCTGCGGCAATGTCGGCGGCCAGCGGGTGCTCCGGCTTGCCCGGTGGCCTCAGCGCCTGCAGAGCAAAGTTGAGCGACCAGTCTCGCTGGCGCACCCAGGACGTGGCCAACCGCTCGTACTTGCCCACCAGCGCCGGGTCCGCGCTTGGCGCGCCCCGCGCGATGGCGTGGAACTCTGCGTTGGAGTAGTTTGCGTGCAGCGCCTCCCGGGGCGTGATGGTGCTCTTGTGATCCAGACCGTCGGTGTGCTCCGCCGCGCGCAGCATCCACCCGGTAGCGTTGCGGACGGCCGGGTCCTTGTCCGAGTCGCACTGACCCGCCGCGCGGCAGCTCGCCAGCGCCCTGAACGCCCCCCGCATGCGAGCGGTGCGAACGGGGTCGGCTCCCGCCCCGAAGATCCAAGTCTCTCCCACCTCCGACGTGATGACGGGCAGACCGTCCTCCACGCCCGGCATCGCGTCCATGGCTGCGGCAAAGTCCTCAAACGTCCCCGGCACGATTGCGGCGCCGGGAAACTGGGTTTGAAGGTGGCCCCAGTCGGCGGCCAGCTGGGTCGGCGTTTTGGGCGGCGAATTGTCGCCCGCCCAATCCACGACCAGCGCCGTGCTCAGTCCCGGCACGACAATGACATCGAAGAGGTTTGCGATGGCAGGCGGGCCGATCCCGTGGAGCCCGCCGTATCCCCCCTGCAGCAGCAGCACCCGCACGCTGGTGCCGGAAGCCTCGTCGCGCCACACAAAAGCCTTGGGCAGGTTGGGGGGGCGAGACCCGCCGTTGACGCCGACTGACACGGTGTTGATGCCTGCCGCCACGAGCTGCGGGATGGCCGCCCGCGTGAGGAAGGGCACGTCTCGAATGGACACCACCCGCTTCCGAGGCATGCCGTACAGGTCGTCGACGCGGTGGGTCAGGCGGATGGCTTCGGTGAGCGCCCCGCTGGTCAGGAGCGCCGTCTCGGCGTTGAAGGGCGCGCCGTGCCACGTGATCCACTGGTTCTGCACGCTCTCGTTGAAGGCGGCGAGCGACGCAGCGTCAGGGCAGGGCAGGCCGGCGTCGGGAGCACAGTCCTGCGCATACAGCCACGTCAGCCACGACTGAGACGTCCACCGCAGTCGCGCGTCGGTCGAGGCGTTGCCGTCGAGCGCCTTTCCCGTGGCGTGGGCATCCGGGAAGAATGTGCCGAACCACCGCCCGCCCACGATGGCGTCGATAGTGTCCGCGAACCCGGCATCGAAATGTGAGCCTGCGTTGCAAGCGTACGGTGCGGTGGTCGCGTCCGGGGCACTGGCCATGCTGCCAAGGCGCGAGGGGTTGACGTTGTCCGCTCGGCAAGTCAGCAGCGCTCACCTTGGGCGACGATCACGCGAGTCAGCGGCACGCCCTCCCCGGGCATGTAGCACCAGTCGGCAAACGAGGTGGCGTTGGCCGTGTCCCACAAGCACCCCCGAGCGCGGCAGCCATCCTCGAGATCGTCGGCCCAAAACTGGTTGCACGGAACTCGCTTGCTTGCGGGCGCGGCGCCGTGCCCCAGCCCCGCCAGGCCGGCCAGTGCCCCGAGAGCCAGCAGCAGCAGCATGCACAGAGCTGCGCGCTTCTCGCCTTGGAGGCGCTTCGCCGCGTGGCGCCGAGCGGCAGGCGCGCGAGCTGTTGCACTCTGGCTTTTCCTGGCGGCAGAGCCGGCCAAGACCAGTCTCGAGACTCGTCGACGGCAGGTTTCAAGAGGGGCTGCGACGTTGGCTGCTGCTGAAGCGCCCCTGGCGCCCCGATCGCGACGCGTCTGTTGCGCAGCTGCGACGCTGCCAGCAGCATCACTTCGCAGACGGCAAATAGCTCCGAGCCGGCACGACGCGCCAACAAGTGCGGCCGCGAACTGGGCACGGCCTGGCGGCACCAGCTCGGGAGTGCGCGACACGGAGCGGGTTCGATGCAGCAGCCAGGGGCGCCGGGGCACAGTGCAGCGCGCTGTCACGCAGCCAATCCCACGCGCAGGCGCCGGGCATGCGCGAGGCACGCGCTGTGGCAAAACAAACGCAACGCTAGACTTGGGCCAGGAGTCCGTGCGCAATGGCCGAGCACAGCCTCGCCGTCGAGGCCTCGCCCGCGTGTCGCTCTGCGGCCTGCTGCGCCAGCCCAGCGAGCCGAGCACGTTTGGACGGGTCCAAAAGTCCGCATGCGCTCACGATCGCAGCCGCTCCAGTCGCACGAAGGCCTGCTAGGGCACCCTCCTCTGCGGGCCGACCGCAGCTGCTTCCCGCTCCAGATGCAAGCAGGAGGAGCGTGGTGGCGGGCCTGCCCTCGCACAGGCCAAGCGCCTCGGCAGCAGCCCCGCAGGCCGCAGACGAGACTGCTCCGCTGTGCCGCCCGCCAGCCCTGACCCCGGCGAGCGCGAGCTCCGTCAGCGCAAGCTCGCCCTCCGCTCCGAGCTCCGCGAGCGCCCCCGCCGCGGCATCCCGAACAGCGCCGTCGCCACACGCCACAACCACTCGCGTCAGGCCCCGCACCATGGCAGCGATGCGCAGACGAGGCACGGCGTCGCAGAGCGACACAAGCCCCCCGCCCGGCCACCGGAGGCTTCTCCGGCGCGCTCGGTGGGCGAGCCTGGCCAGCGCCCGGGCCGCCTCTGCGGCAACGATGGGAGCCGCGAGCGGCTGGCGCCAACTCTCCGCGCCTCGCCCCGCGTCGTCGTGCGCCGCTGAGGCTGCGCCCACCACCTGCCAGAGCACGCGCGCAGCCTGCTCCGCCGCCTCGATGGCTGCTGCGCTCCTCGCGCCCATTGCAGCGGCGCTGGAGCTGGGCCCGAGCGCCTCCGTGTCGTCCTCCCAGCGCCACGCCGCGACGTCGTCGTCGCTGTCAGCGGCAGGCGCCGAGGAGGACGCCGGGCTGGCCGGCGCGTCGGGCTCGTCGTCCGGTAGAGGCAGCAGGCTGAGCGCTCGCACGGCCGCCACCTGAGCCTGCTCGCACACCCGCCACCGCCTGCCGCCGCCGGGGCGCAGCACGTCAGGCAGGCCCTTGGCGATGCCGCACCGCAGGCTGGACAGCGCCGCGGCCTCCAGGGCGTCCACGCCGCTGCAGCCGTGGGGGGCATGCGTTCCGCCCATCCCCGCCAGGGCCGCGGCCGCCTCCCGCCGCGGGGAGTCGCCGCGCAGCAGCCCGAGCCACAGCGCCGCCGTCAGCGCGTTGCGGAGCCTGACAGACACCGCGATGTCGGCCTCCCGCCCGGGCTTGGCCGGCCCCGCCTGGCTCGCGGCCAGCGCGACGCAGGCCAGCGCGGCAGCCGCTCGCACGCTGGCAGAAGCCTCTGCGCCGATCGCCTCCGCCTCGGCACAGCACAGCACTCGCCCCTCGCGCCCTTCAACCCCAGCACACGCGTCGGCAGCACCGCCAAGGACCAGCATGGCCTCCCTGATAGCTCTGTCGCTCACACTGCCGCCCCCAGCGGGGCGCAGGACAGGCTGGAACGCAGGCGACGGCCCACCACGCGCTGCGCCCGCCGCCGGCGCCCCAGCTCGCCCCCGAGCGGCGATGGCGCGCCGAGCCAGCAGCACGCCGGCCGTGGGCAGCAGCAGCAGCGCAGGGCTGCCCAGGGCGCCCAGGCAAGCGCAGGCTGCAGCTCGCACCGAGCCGTCCTCGTCGCGAGTCCGAGACGCCACCAGGGACACCACAGCCCGAAGGCCGCACCTGGCAGCCGCTGGCAGAGCCCTCACGAGCACTTCGGTCTCGCCCGGGGCAGGCCAGGCTCCGACGCCAGCGCCGCACAGCCGCGCCCACCGCAGAAGCCGGCGGCTGGCAACCGCTGCCGCCGCGTCCCCAGAGTCCGCCGCGCCCCCCAGCCGAGCAACGGCCTCCTCGACGGCCAGCTCTGCGCTGGGCAGGGCCGCGGCGTGCGACCCCGAGACGCGCACCCACGTCCACAGCGCCGGGTCCGCGCGCAGCGCAGCGGCCGCGCGCGTCCCGGCCCGCGCGCTCCTGGCAGACTCGCGCGCGCACCGCCGCGCCGCGGCCTCGGAGCCGAACGCCACGGCGGCCGCCGCCGCCCGCTCCGCCGCCGCCCCAGCGTCGTCCACGCGCCCGCTGCCCTCCCACACGGCGCCGGTACGATCTGCGCCGTCGTTCAGCTGGCCGGAACCCTCCAGCGCCTCATCGATCGCGCCGCCGTACCGGCGCGCGGCGCGGCTCCACCGGCGCATGCCCTCCCCGGCCCCCCCGGTTCCGGAAGCGCCCGCATCCGCGTCGCCTGCCCCCTCTCGCAGACTGCTCGCGGCCACAACTGCTGCACCGACGACCCACGGCCCCAGCGCGTCCCCGGACCGCTCACAGCCTCGCCCGATCGCCTCCAGCGCCGCCACGCGCACGCACGGGTCCGGGTCGGACAGCGCAGCGGCCAGCCCCACCAGCTCTGCCGGCAGCGCCTGGGCCATGCGTGCGGCCGCTACGGGGACGCGTGCCCCAAGCGTGGCGGCGCTGAACCCGCGAGGCTCCGTCCAGCGCCTGACGGTGCTGCTCGATGCGCCGGGCCGGGCCGGGCGGTCAGCCGAGCGGGCCGGGCGGTCAGCCGAGCGGGCCGCAACGACCTCCGAGCAGCGAACCATGACTGCGGTCGCTGCGCCGACGTCTGCATCTCGCTCCTCGGCGTGGGAGGGCCGATAGCCGGGTCCGGGGGGCGGCGCTGCGGGGCGCTGGGCGGGCCACGGCACGGCCTGCCGGGCGGCCTTAACGAGCGCCTCCGCCTGCGCGGCCGCGCGTGCGTCGGGCCCGAGCCTCCCGCCCCTGAGGACGGCCCGCTGCACAGCCCCCACTGCCGAGGAGGCCGGCAGCACCAGCACTGCTCCGCAACCGCCAGCGCCGGCCTCGCCGCCAGCGCCAGGTCCGGCCAAGCCGAGCGCCTTGGCGGCCGCCGTCGGCGCCCCGTGGCCACGGGTCTCGCCGTGCCGGGCCGCCGGCGCGACGGCAGCGCCTCCTCTCCGACTCGTCCCTGCCCCGGCCCGCCACAAGGAACCCGCCTCGGCGCTCAGGCGCACCGATTGCAAGCCCTGCGGCGCCGTCGCCATTGCAGCGCGACGCACGGCAGATCCACCGAGGCTGCCTGAGCGCACATCACCCGCGCCGGGAGGCGAGCGGCGCGAGTCCGCAGAGTGGATACGGTCCACGGGGCTCTCTCTGTCGGCTGCGCCGTCGCTGGCGGAGCCATACACTGCTCGCCGGGCCTTGGCCCCTGGCGAGCCGGCATGCCAGCCCCGCGGGTGCGCGATGGGCGACCATAGGCGAGCTCCGTCGGCGCTCGCGTCAGGGCCCGCAACAGTGCCAGTTGCAGCATGGACACGACTCTCCCACGGGGCGACTTGCTCCTCCGCAGACGGCAGGTCTTGCACCGACGCTGCAAAGAGCTGCGCGTGGGGAGGCTGCCTGAGGAGCATGCCTCGCACGCCTCTTGCCAGCCCCAAGCCCGCGAGAGACGCGATGTCGCCGGCTAGTGCGGTGGGGGCGCCCTCGCTGTCGGGCACGCCGTCGCTCCCTCCCCGAAGCCGAATCGTCGCGGACGAGCTCAGCGCCGCGGACGAGCCTGCCGTCGACGCACCCCTTCGGCTCTGCCTGGAAGCAGAGCCACTTCGTCGCCATGTTTGGCTGCGAAGCTCGGCTCGACCGCCAGAACTGAGCCTGGGATAGGGCTCGGACTGCGCCTGGGGCGTGGGCCAGGCGCAGTCGCTGCAGCCGGTGACGGACAGGGCGGCTGCGCGGGCGTCACTGACGATGATGACAGCGACGCGGCCGGGCGGCGGGAGCAGCTGCGCCAGTCCGCCGGGCGCCAAGTCCGGCGCAGTTCCCTCGCCAGCATCTCCGTCTGCGGCCGCAGGCTGGTTGAGCGCGGGGCCGTCGAGCTGACTGGTCAAGGCGGGCGACGGCCCACCCAGGCTCACACCAGCAGCGGCGCGTGCGGCCTGCTCGCACCCCTGGTCCAGCTGGCGACCGGCCAGCGAACCGCCGAGGCCGTGGCCGCCCACCCGCTGCAGGCATGGGCGCGCCACCCAGCACACCGGCTGCCTGGCCACCGCCGCGCTCGCCACGGCCTCGGCGACCCGACCCAGTGCCCGTGTGGCCGCAGCACGAGAAACCGCCGAGTCCGACCCGACCGCGACGGCGCTCAGCGCCGACGCTGCCGAGGCCGCTGCTGCCTCCTCGCCTCCCCGCTCCGCCGCCGCACTCACCGCCAGCGACAGCAGCGCGGACATTGCCGCGTCCGACGGGGCGACCGACCCGGCAGCAGCGGCGGCAGTCGCGGAAGCAGGTGCGGCGCCGGGCACGCACTGCGACCCCGCCGCAGTCCCGACTCGGCCCGCGGACGCCGCTGCGGCGCCCGTGCCACGCCTCCAGGCAGAGCTGCCCCCCGTCGTATCAGGCGCGCACCGGGCCGCTGCCGTCCTCGCCAGCGACATGGCGCGTTCTGCCAGCGAGCCCGAGACGAGGCCTGCGTCGGCCAGGCACGCTGCGGCAGAAGCCGCAACGAGCAACGCCGCCGCGTCGCCCTCCGGGTCGCCCCCCGCCCCCGAAAACCCCCCCTCCGGCTCCAGCAGGCACGCTGTCGCTACCACGTCAGCGACGGCAGGGCCCACCGCCACGGCGAGCGCAGACAGCGCCGCCGTCTGCTGAGGAGTGGAGCCGTCCGCACACGCTCCAACCAGCAGAGCCGCTGAGCGGTGCGTGACGTCGGCGCAGAGCTGAAAAGCAGCACCCACCTCGCTTGGAGACGCGTCTCCGTCGAAGTCACCAACAGCATTGCCCGCCGTGACACCCTCTGCCGCTGCCGCTGTCGCGGCTGACGCTGCTGCCGCAGGCACAACCCCGCACTCTAGCGGCGCGCAGGCGAGCACCGCCAGCAGGCCCAGCGCGTCTGGAGGGGCCGCGCACCACAGAACAGACCCTTCCTCTGTTCGCGCGGCAACAGCGCTTGCTCGGAGCCGCTCGACCTCAGCAGGGAAGGCCTCGCCGGGGTCCAGAGGCCGGGTGTGCGGGTGGGCGGCGGAACGGAGCGCCGCCTCGAGGGCCGGCGCCACTGGGGCTCTGCAGGCCGATCCCGCCTTCACAAGCTCTGCAGCGGCGCTGGCCGCGGCCTCCTTGGCCTCCGCCAAGGCCAGCAGAGCCGTCACGGCGCCAAAACCGCCCGAGCGGGGCGCGGCTTCCAGCGGCGCCGCGGGTTGCCTGGCCCCGGCAAGGCTGGCCGCCGCGCCGCACGTGGCCACAAGCACGCCAGCCACGGCTGCTACCACCGCCCAGAGCACATCCTCGTCGCCAGCCCCGGCGCCAGCTCCCGCGCTGTGATCGCTCAACTCGCCCGCGCCCGACGCCCACGAGTCGTCCGGTCGCCAACTGTCCCGCGCGCCTGCCAGCCCTGTCGCGCCCGCCACGCTGCCGCCTATGCCGCCCTCATCTCCTGCGTGCGCGGCACTCTGCGGGCCGCTCCACAGACCTCTGCTTGCGGCGCTGCCAGCGGCGCTGCTGCGCGCTGCGGACGTCGCGCCATCGGCTCCCCCTTGATTGCCTCCGGAACCGCCTCTGCCTCGTCGCCTCGCCGAGCTTGAGAGGGCCACACCAAAGGCTACGGCCGGCGACAGAGCGCGGCCGGCGCCCCTGCCGCCAACGCCAGACGCCGACAAGGCGGCTCCTCCCGCCGCGGCGGGCGCTTCCCAAGCCTCCGCAGAGCGATCCTCCGACAGGTCCGCGACGCGCCACACGTCGGGGAGCGTCCCCAGCCGGCACAGGCTTGCGAGCACCGAGGCCAGGACCGCAACACTCTCCACCGGGCTCTGCAGCAGCTCTGCAGCCAAGGGCCAGCCGCCCGTGCCGGCGGCCGCCTCTGCGAGCGTGGCGGCAGCTTCGAGCCGTGCCTCGCCGGACTCCATCACAAGCAAGTTGGCTACCTCGCGCAGGCGAGGGACTCCGAGCGACGACTCTGTTTCCGGGAGTCGCTCAACAGGGTGGGGGCTGCTCTCTGATGGCTCTGCTGGGAGGAGCGGGTCTGGAGCTTGCTGCGGCTCGGGCAGAGGCGTACGGACCGACGAGGCCACAGGGGCCGAGGCTCGTGGAGGAGACGCGGAGGCGGAGCGGGCGCCTGGCGGGCTCGACGCCTCGGCGCTGAGGGCTGCGCTGGCGGCTGGCCCTCTGTGAGGGAGGCTTGGCGGCGCGTGGGGCCTGCCCGTTCTTTGCCGCCGGGGCGGGGTTGGCGACACGGGGAGCGGTCGGTGGAGAGACGCCAGAGTTCGAGAGATCTCCTCCGCGGTGGGGATGGCGGCGTGGGAGGCGGGGAAGGCAGAGGACGAGGGTGCCCCGTTGTGCCCCGTGCCGGACTGCCACTCGTCGTGCCATCGCCCGCCGCCACTGCCGCTCCCGCTGCCGCTGCCGCTGCCGCTGCCGCTGCCGCTGCGGAAGTCTGCGCACTTGTGCGCCTCGCCGCTGGTCGCAGCCAGCAGGTGCGCAACCGCAGCGTCGAGGTCACCCACTTCGAGAGGTCCCTCCGCAGAGCCGAGGGTCCTGTCCAGCGCCTCCCCTCCGAGGAAGGAGTGTCCGTCGACAGCGAGCGCAGCGTCGAAAGGCTGGCCGGCAGAAATTTTGGCCGGTGAGAGAGCGGGAGGCTGCCCTCGTTTGTCGGCTCCCCAGCCAGCCCACCCTCCCCCACCCTGCCCTGCGTCTCTCAGCCGATCGTCTGCGTGCGGGGGCCAGGCGCGCCCATCAGCATCAGCGGCGGCCGCATGTGCGCCCCCGCCCCATGCATCGTCCGCCCTTATCGGGCCTCCGGTCGCGTGGCCGGCTGCCATGGCGCTGTGCGTGCCGGCCTCTGTATGGGCCACATCGCTGCGGCCAGGCACGGCAAGGCGCTGCGGCGACGGCGCGCGGCTTGGCCCGCCGTTGCCATGGACGCGACCGCTGCTGCCCGCTCGGGACTCCAGGCCGCCTCCCGTGCGCTGCTGGCCTGCGCCGCTCTGGGAGCGTTGACCAAGCCGCGGCTGCAAGGGATCCGCGCGCGAGCGCCGGAGAGAGGCCTGCGATCCGAATGCATCAAACTTGGCAGCGGCTAGCACGCACACGCTCGCTGCCCGGCTCGGCATGGACCATCGCGCCCCAGGCGGAAGTGCGATGGACTTGGTTGTCACTGCTGGGCACAGCCCCAAGCCGTGAGAGGCCTTCCAGCGCTGCTGGCAGCGGAAGGATGAGGCGAGCTGCAATCGGCGCACCCTCATCGCCAGCTCCTCCAGAATGTCCGCGTCGCTCTTGTCCTCCAACGACGCGAGAACGAATCGCGAGTCCTCGAGCGACGCCTGCGTCTCGAACGCCTCCATCAGGGCGTGCACGCGGTCGCAAGAGTGCGTGGCGGGCAACTGCGATGCAGAGCCGCCAGCGACCAGGCGCGCGGTCACACACTTGAGGCCCCGACGCTGGCCCCGAACAGGCCAGCTCAGCGAGGGCAATGGGAGGCGCCGTCATGTCGCGCCCGTCGCACCGTGACGGGCTGGCGCCAGGGGAGCGTGAGGCGAGCTATTCGAGCGCTGCTGCAGCCGCAAACGCAAGCGCCCCGCCCTCGAAATCGCGCGTGTCGCGACCACTGTGCACCGCCGCTGCGCGAAGCCCGGCCAGCGACCCGATCCTCCCTTTAAAACGCACGCCTGACGCCGCCGTGCCACTTGCTCGCAGCCATCCCCGAGCGAGAGGAGCAGGACGTGAACGCAGCGCTGCAAACGTACGCGGTTGGCCTGCTTTGGGCTTTTGGTTTCGAGGCCATTCACCGCGCTGTGCCCATCGTGTGCAAAAACATGAGTTGGTGGAAGGGCTTGCCTGACAGCCAGGCCAAGTACGAGGCCAGAGCGGTGAGTCCGAGCAAGCCTCGGTTGTGCCGCCCCCGGGTGTTGGGCCTGCGGTGCCGAGTGCCAAGCACGCCCCACCCAAGCCCAGGTCCAGCGCACCTCTCCGTGGTTCCTCTGGCTGCTGTCCCCGCAGTACATCACATCGCTGTTTCACCACTTCGTGGCAGTGCCCTTCAGCGTCTGGTCGTTGTGGCGCGACGCGGCCAACGTCAACACGCTGGACCTGGACTACTCGGGCATCCACCGCAAAATGCTCTCCTTCTCGGTAGGCTTCTTCCTAGCCGACACGTGGTTCGCCCGGGCCCACCTGCTCAAGTCGTGGGACTACAGCATTCACCACCTGTTTGCCCTGGCGCTGACATGGAAGGCTGCGGGGCTGCGCGGCGGAACGCGATTCCTCAGCCACTTCCTCGTCTCCGAGATCACCACGATCTTCCTGGACATGCTCTGGTTCCTCCGAAAACTCAAGGCGGAGGACTCGCGGGCGTTCAAGATCATCGGCGCCATCTTCACGGCACTGTACGCCGTCGTGCGCGTGTACTGGCTGCCGTACATGACCTGGTCGCTCTACGCAGACCACCCGAGGGCGTGGAAGGGCCTCGGGGCCGTCGCGTGGACCACGGTGGGCGTGAGCGCGCTGCAGGTGTGGTGGTTCTACAGGATCGTGGCCAAGTTCGCGCCCCTCCTGATGCAGCTCTTCGGCCGGCCGTCCAAGGCCGCGGCTGCCGCAGCAGCGACAGCCTCCTCCGTCCCAATGGCTTGAGTCGGCGATGGCTTCCTGTGCTCAAGCCATGCCGGTGCCTGTCCGTCGGCGGGCGGCCAGATCTGAAAACCGCCGGCTCGCGCATATGGCGCCGCACTTTGACGCCGAGCTCTCCGGCGCTCCTTCCGGGGCACCGCCCTCGAGGCTGGCGTGCCTTCATAGGGCCGTTGGAGCCCCTGCTTGTGGCAGCGCCCCATCCAGCCCTTCGTATCTGCGCGCGCCCTTGTGCTACTTCCGCGCCCCCCATCCCTGTGCGATGTGTGCGTGTGTGAACCTTTCCCCCTCCCCGGCTCTCGCCTCCCGCGTTTGCCAACATCGCGGACCAGCGCAAGAAGGCGCCGCGCGTTGCATGCATGAACAAACATGGCCGAAGGCGCGCAAAACTGCAGCACTCACTCGAGGCTCAGGTGGCGCTTGAAGTGTTGCAGGCTCTTGGTCACCACCGCCTTGCCCGCGCCAGCAGAGCCAGGACCGTGCCGGCTGTCAGGCAGGAAGAAGGCGTCGATGTCGATGCCCAGCTGGAGGGCGCGGGCCACAACGCGCTGCGTGTTGCGGGGCAGCACGTTTTCGTCGAGCGACCCGTGGATGAGCAGGGCAGCCTTGCCGCGCAGCCCCTCCACGTGCTTCACAACGGACCCGCGCGCGTAGGCCTCGGGCTCCTTGGAAGGGGTGCTCATGTATCGCTCTGTGTAGGCAGTGTCGTAGTTCTCCCACTCGGTAACTGGGCCGCCGGCCACGCCCGCCCGGAAGCACACGGGGGGGCAGGACACGAAGCCGGACCCGCTGTGGGAGCGGCGCAGCGCCGGCGACCCGCTCAGCTCGGCGGGCTCAGAGCCGTCTCCGCCCTGCGCAGCGGCAGGCGGGGGCAGCATGGCCTCGACGGGGGCAGACTTGGCCATGAGCATCAGCGTCATGAAGCCACCGTAGCTCCAGCCCATGACGCCAAGGCGGCTCGGGTCGACGAGGCCACGATCGACGAGGAACCGGGTTGCCGCCAGCTGGTCCGCCACGTCCGTCAGGCCGAACCTGCAGCGCGTGGCTGTTTCAAAGCGCTTGCCCCGGTTGTAGGAGCCGCGTCCGTCAACAGTGAACACGGCAGCGCCTGCGGCCCGCAGGCCGGAGATGGCGCCTGCCCCGAGAGCCATGCGGTTGTCGCAAACTAGCTGCACGTGCGGCCCTCCGTAGACGCGAAGCACGGCTGGTGGGGGGCCGCTCCGCGCGGGGCTCGCAGTGGGGAGCTGCAGGCAGCCAAACAGGGTGGTGGCGCCGTCGGCGGCGGGGCACGCGAACATGATGGCGCCATCGCCGGCGGGGATGCGGCGCGGCACGGTGGGCGAGAGGAAGGCGTGAAGCTCTGGGTCGAGGGGCGGGCTCTGGGGCTGCGGCGACCCTGGGGCTGCTGCGGCCAGCGAACCAGCCGAGGCTGCGCCGCCAGCGTCGGCGGGTGGGGCCGGCTGCGGCGGCACGAGGGGCTCCGCTTCGCCGCTGAGGCCGACCAGGACGGTCAGTCCGAAGCCAGAAGGCGAAGTGGCGTCGCGGGTGCCTGCCATAAAGCCCATTGACGACGCCACACACGGGGCGGACAGTGCGAAGGACAGCGGCGGTGCCTTGGCTCCACCGGCTGCCCCGACGACGGTGGCCGCGTCTCTCTTCGATGGAGAGGCGCCACCCGCGTCGCCGACTTCGCTTCCTGCCATCGCGGCTTCCTCGATGTCCTGGCCCCTGCTCTTGACGGGCGAGGCGGCCCCGGTGCGGGGCGGCGAGCGCGCGGAGCGGCGCGCGGTGCCCGGCGGCGAGGACAGCTTGACCGGGGAGGCACCTCCGTCGCCAGCCGCGCCTCCGCCGGGGACGGGAGAGCTTCGGCTGAGTCCGTCGGGGAAGCGAATGCGCACGACCTCCGTGGCGGGGCTCCCCTGGCTCCTCGACAGGCGGGAGTGCGTCATCACCGCGGTGGTGCAGTCCGGCGACAGGACCATGCGGCAGACCCCGCGGTCGCCGGGAGTGACCTGAGAGACGGCGTACGTCCCCAGTGTGAGCCCCCACGAGTACATGTCCTCGCCGACGTCGCCCTCGGCCAAGAGGGCACCGACGCGGGGCCGGAGGCTGCGGCGAGGGGAGGAAGCCGCAGCGCCAGGAGACCACGTGTTGGCGGCTGAGGGGGACATGGAGGGCATCGGGCTGGCGGGTGTGGCCGTGGAGCTGCCAGGGGTAACGCTGCCGGCTGCGGCGGTTCGCTGGACGGGGAGGGGGGCACGGTAGACGTGTTGCTCCATCGGCGAGGCAGCGTTGGCAGCGAAGCAGACGCTGTGCGTGTCGGGGCACACGGCGACGCCGCGGCCGTTGCCGCACATGGGGCCGCTGTCAAGCACCACCCACTCGCCGCCGGTGAGCGGCCGGCGAAGCGTCGCCTCGGACTCCGCGGAGTTGGACAGGACAACGAGGCGGGGGTCGCCAGGGCCCGTGGGGATGCCGTCCTCGTCTTCCCTGCCCACCGCGGACACGTCGTCGCCGGCCGCTGCGGCGCGTGCTTTGGCGATCGTGAGGTCCGCGTCGAAGCTGAACGCGCGGCGCGCTGCGTAGAGGTAGAGGTGGCGGAATCCGGACCGTTCCGAGGCCCAGACGAAGTAGAGCCGCTCGCGAGCGCGACCGCCGGTGAAGGGAAAGGACGCCGCCGGCTGCCCCGCCAGGCTGCTGCCCTTGGATGGAGTCACTGGCGGCGTGTCGGTGACCGAGGGCGACCTGCCAGGCACGGAGCAGAACGCTCCCGCGCCGGCCTTGCCGCCCCCTGCCGCGCTGGCAGCGCCAGCGGGTGATGCTGTCGCCGGCGTTGAGCCTGTCAGGCGCACCCACGTGAGAAGCTTGTCCGTGTTGACCCAGGATCCGGGCGCGGCCTCGCGAACGAGCAGCTCGGCTCGGCCGGACCGGGGGCAGAAGCGGACGAGGTCGAGCCGCGAGTGGTCCCTCGACACGACCTGCGCGAAAACGGAGCCGTCCGGAGCGAATCCTGCGTCAGCAAGATACACGTCCGCTGGCGACACTCCGTCGGCTTGCTTCGGGCCCAGGGCGAGGGGGCGACGCCGCCACGACCCGTGCAGGGTCAGAGTGGGCCGAGGGCCGGGAGCTGTGCTCCGAGAGACGGGCGCTCGGACTGAGGGGGGAGCGAAGCCGGCGGGTGCCGGTCCGGGCGCATGGCCGGCCAGGGCGGCCGCCGGCCACACGGGGAGCGGCGCTGCGTCAGCAGGGCCGTCGCCGAGAAGAGCCGAAACGGCGTCCCCGATGGACAGCACTTCAAGCGTGATGCTGGGGTTGCGGCCCCCCGTGAAGGGGTACCTGTGCGCCTCCGTGGCGCCCGCCTCGTCCTCGGGGTCGGGCTCAGTCTGGCGGGCGAAGACGACGCGAGTGACGCCGCGCTCATCGGACCGCTGCAGGAGGACGGAGCGGCTGTCCGGCGCCCACCACCAGGCTTCGTAGCGATCAAATTCCTCGGCGGAGAGGAAGTCCGACGTGGCATTGCTCAGGCCGTCCACGCCACGTGCGCCCGACGTGAGCTGGACGACGGGGCCAGTGCCGTCTGCTCGCGCGATGCAGAGCTCGTCGTCCAAGACGAATCCGACCAGGCGTCCGCAGGGGCTGGGCTTGACGTCAATGGGCTCGGCACCGGCGCAGGGAGCCGGCAGCGCAGTCGCGAGAGCGTCGGCCTCGTCCCCTGCCGACGAAGGCGCGCCTGCTGGGAACGGGATGGGGGCAGCCAGGGACCCCACCTCGAGGACTGGCCACACGACGTCGGAGAGCTGGTGATCGCCTCCTTCCACAGCGGCGCCCGCGTCGATGTTGAGGATAGCAGCGCCGAGCGGCACGATGATGGACCGGCATCCCGGGACCCTGCGGCAGAAAGACGGCCGCTAATTGGAGGGAGGAAGGGAGGAGGGGTCTAGATGTGGCCAGACAACCGCGACGCGAGCAGGCGCACACCGCCGGGCAGCGAGCGGGCGGCGAAACGCATGAGCGAGCACTGCAACGCTCTGCGACACGCGGCGCAGGCTCGGCGAGCACCGCGAGCTGGCGGCCCGGGAAAGCATCAGCAGGCAGGAAACGATGTGACGCCAAGATCTGGCTGCCTAGCGGGGGAAGGCAACCCCGATCCGGCCGCGAATGCGCCCAAAGGGCTGTTGGGTGCTCGCCACTAGCGAGATCCAAGAGGTGCCTCGCCCCGCCCGGCGCCCCGCGGCACCGCAACCTCACCAGGAGAAATCGGATAGGCCGTCCTTGGGCACACGCCGGCGCTCACGCAAGAGCTCAGCAGCCCTTGTTCGAGCCGAACCGTGCTTGGCAGCCATGGCGCCCGAAATCAGGGTCGCGGTCGCCCCGCTCTCCGTGTGCAACGCCACGAGCCCCGACCCCCCCGCGCCTCGCTCGATGTAGACGAGCAGCTTGCTATCATCAGAGAATTTGGCCGCCTCGGCCATGGCCGCAACCGCACCAGCACAGTTGAGTGCAGTGTCCGCTGCTCCTCTTGATTGCGAGACCGAGCCCGGCGGGCAGAGCCCAGCGTCGCCAGTCGGCTCCGCGCTTTCGACCACGTTTCTGCGGAGCCGGGGCGCAATGCCGTCGACCAAGAGATGCTGCGCCGGCCTGGCGGTCAAGCCAGACGCCGAATTTGCGTCCGAGGCACTGCTGCCGCCCGGCATGGCCCCGCAGCGCGAGCTTGCGGTGAGCTGCGCAGTCAAGCTGCCGCCGGCCCCGCCCGCTCAGCGCCCAGCCCCTGCCCAGAACAAGCCATTCGGAGGGTGTGGCGTGCCGCACCTCCGCGACTGGGTATCGGAGAGCGAGGCCGGCCCGCAACTGCGCTGCTCCGTCGGCTGACCGTCTTGTCTCGCAGGCTGTAGTCAGCTCAGTGGCCAAGAAGGATGCAACCATCGCGGCGGTGGGCGACGGAGACCCCTTGGCGAACTACCGCAAGGTCGCTAGCTCCGTGAGAAGGGCACTGCCCACCACGGACGCGTGACGTGGGGCCAGCAACGCGCCGGGGCCACACCGGTCGCCTCAGCGCGCCTCCTCGTGCAGCTTGCCACCTCCCCGACCCCCCTCCTCTCCACATTCAGCTTCATCCGTGCTTGTGAGCCGGTCCCTTTCTCGGCGCAGATCGCCTGGAGCCCGTCCCGGAACCTCCTCATGTACATGTTCATGATGTGGATGACTGGCTCGCAGCTCAACGTCTACACCATCTTCATCCTCCAGCCGCTCATCATGGGGCCGGTCACTGCTATTGCAACCATGAGCAAGCGTGAGTCGCAGCAGGACGCGGGGCGGAGCAAAGAGGCTCCGGCCCATTGGCACGGCCGCCTGCTGGCATCGTCCCAGTCTCCGGCGTCCGCTCCGACCCGCGACGCTGCAAATCGGCCTGACAGACAGGATTGCTTTGGCGCCAGTCGTCATTGCCAACTCCAGCACCGCCAGCTCATCGCCCCCTCTTTCGCACGCCCCCTCCTCGCGCGCTCTCTCGCAAGCACACAACCGCCCCGTATTGCTCCGCACCCGACTCCCCCATCCCGCGGACGCTCCTGCGCGCTACCTGCTCCTCGCAGAGTTCGAGGTCGTTGCTGACGTGGGGCTCAACCTGACCCCGTTCCGTCTCACTTACCTCTTCTTTGTCTCCCTCGGATTCTGTTTGGTCGCCTACAAGATGTACCAACTCGGCCTCCTGCCAGTCACGTCAGCGGACTGGATCACGCTGCTCCCGCAGCACGTGCCGCCTCAACGCATTTGGCCTGCAGGGGGCTTCATCTGAGCAAGGGCTGCGACGGATTGCGCCGCCGTGCGCCGGAGAGCCGCTTTGGGACCGGGCTTGGCGTGGCTGGGCGTGGCGTGGCTGGGCTGGGCGTGGCTGGGCTGGGCTGGGCTGGGCGTGGCTGGGCTGGGCTGGGCTGGGCTGACCAGCGAAGCGACGGCAAGGCAGTTGCCGCGCACTCGCGATCCCCAACCCCGCTCCTTGCCTGTTTGTCCCCACCCTTTGGTTGTGGTGCCGCCGCTGGTGGGTTTGCATTGCCGCCCGCCTTGTTCTCCTCAACTTTCGATTCGTGAGCCCGAAGCACCAATGCCCACGTTCGCGAATCGCGACCGCGCGCGGACACACTCTCTCACACTCAAATCTGCCCCTCTGCCAGTGCGCGGAGCCGCACTCACAGCTCTCACGCCTTGCGGGTGGTCCACCTGTGGTGATGAGAGGCGTCGCGAATGTCCCACTCCTCCGCCCCGAACTCGTCGTCGCCCGACCGGGTCAGCAGGAAGCTCAAAAAGGCCGCCACGTTCTCCGGGGTGTCAAGGCTGCCCGAGGGCGGAGCGGAGCCAGGAGCCGCAGCACCCGGCTCCATGGCAGCATGCAACCCCTTGAAGAAGCTGACGTCGGGCATGGCAGCCTCGTCCGCGTCGCGGATGGCCACCTGCATAGGCGTGTTCACGATGCCCGGCCGCACGCTCCCGACGAGCACTCCCTCGGGCCGCAGCTCTGCCGCCATGGACCGGTAGACCGACAGGAACGCCGCCTTGGTCGCGCAATAGGCGGTCCAGCCCCCCACCGCTTTGGACGCTGCACCGCTTCCAATGTGCAAAACACGCGCTCCAGGTCGGCGCAAGCGCTCGTTGAGAGCCTGCAGCAGGAACAGCGGGCCGTGCACGTTGACCGCAAACGCCTGCTCCCACTCGCTTGGCTTGATGTCAGCGAGGGCTGCGATCGGTGCGATGGTTCCCGCGTTCTGAACCAAAAAGTCGATCGGCCCGTGTCCCTTCGCGGCCGAGACAATCGCGGCGCGGCCGTCGGCGCTGGCAACATCGGCCACGACTGGGGTGACGTGTTCCGCGCCGCCTGCATCGCGCTGCAGTTCCGTCAGCGGTGTCTCCCGACGGCCCACGGCCAGAATCTGCGAGACGCACAGCTCCCTCGTAGCGAAGCAGCGCGAGCAGAAGGTGACCCGCCATCCTCCGCTGGCCGGAACGCGAGGGGGGCTCGATCCGATTCTCACGTGGACTCCATCGGCTGCGAGCCGAAGCGCAAGGGCCCTGCCGATCCCCGTGCCTGCACCGGTGATGATGGCGACGCGAGACACTGCCCCTGCTGCCATTTGCCCGGGCTTCGAGGAGAGGGAGTGTGTGCGCGGCGCAGCGATCGCGCCTCCTCGGGCTCTGTCCAGCCTCCCGAGCCGCTGAAAGCGGGCAGGCAGGCATTCGCGCCACCCCCATCGAAGCTTTTTTCAAGCGCGCCGAGGGGACAGGCTTTGCTTGTCAGCGAGTCGATGGCCGAGGCGGCGCCAGGCTGTCGCAGTTCGGAATGCACTGACTTGGTGCCATTCAGCTTGTCGTCGCCGTTCACTGACCATTTGCGGCTGCCAGAGCGCACGCTCTCGCTTCGGGGGTGCGAATTTCGTATCGAACAGGGGTGGGAAGCCGATGGCCGCGGCGGGACCACGCTTGGCTTTGGCGCGAGCGTCTACCCAGCGGCAATCGTTCTGGCCGACTTCTTGTTGCAGCTCGGTCCAAGGAGGCTGCGCCGCCGCAATGTGCTCGAACTGGGGTGCGGGGTCGGTCTGAGCGCAATTGCTGCGGCGCGGGCCGGGGCCGCTCGCGTCCTTGCGACGGATGGGGATGCCAAAGCAGTGGAGCTGTGCGAGCGAAACTCAGCCCGACACTTGGAAGGCTTGCATTCGGACAAGGGCGCGCCGACCTGGCGCGTCGGCAAGCTTGAGGCGCGCCAGCTGCTGTGGGGCGACCATTCCGCCACAGAGGAAGCCACAGCCGAGATGGGGGGCGTGGACGTTGTCATCGGCGCAGACATTGCGGCGTGTCCCTACGCTGCAGCGCTCGAAGCGCTTGCTCGGACGATTTCGCAGCTGCTGGGATCGACGCCAATCTCAGGCCCAGAGGCCGAGCGGTCTTGGGCATCGGCAACAGCAGCAGTGGCAGGCCTCTTGGGGTCGCTCGAAGACGCCGGCGCTCCCCGCCCTGCGTGCGCGGAGCTGATGCTGCTGGCATACAAGCGGCGTGGCGGCGAGACTGAGCAAGAATTCTTCCGCGCGCTTGAGAGGCTGGGAGTCAGAGTCGCAGCCACGGCAACAGACGAAGAAATTCACCCCGACTTCCGCGTTTCCGACGGGGCCTCGGGGCTCCCGGGGGAACGAGTGAAGCTGCTTGTGCTTACGCGGGCAAGGCCGGCCTGAGGCCGGCCTGAGGCGACGAGAGACATGGAGCGCCATTCGCCAAGCCCGGCCTGAAGCAAGCCTGTCGACTTAAGGCGTCCACCTTGGAGTCGCGGGGTTCTGCATTGCCCAACAGCCACACCAGCAACACGCGCAAGGTCATGGAATCGCGCATGCGGTTGGCTCGGTTTCAGCGAGCAGGGCGCAGAGCGGCTTCGTTTTGTGCGCGGCCCTTCGTGAGTGCAAGACAACACCAATCGCCTCGAGCTCACGTTTCAATGCAAATCGAAACCGGAAACGAAGCCTTGCACTTGAACGTGCGCCCTGCAGCGCGTCCGGCTGTGCTGTACAGCTGCTCGATTCCGAACGACAATCGGCAAAGGTTTCGACCGCGCGCTTCTTGCCCTCGCTTGGTGGACACTTTTGCTCCCGCCTGAGCCGCCATGAGGGTCGAGCGCCGCATGGGACCCAAGGACAAGCCCATTGTCACGCTCCAGGCCTCCACGCTTGGCCTCGTGGCCGCTGCCGCCGCCGTCGCGCTCGTCGGCGGCGCTGCCGGCGGATGGCTTGCCGTCTCCCTTCTCCAGGCCCAGCCCGGTGCCCGGCTCGCTGCCCCCGCCGCCGGACCCGGCGCGATCGGTGCCCCCATCGACGCACACGCCTCCGGCGGTGTGCGGGGCGGCGCGCGCGACCAGGGCGCGGCCACGGCAGCGTCCGGCGGGAGCAGGCCTGACTCGACGCCTGCTACTGCTGGCAACATGCCCCCCCTCGCGTCCCAGACCGACCTGGTCGCGGCCTTCAAAGCCGAGCGCATCGCGGGCGAGCCTTTTCCCGTCCGCCAGGTGTCGACCGCCTTCCAGCTGACCGACCGCAAGTTCTACATGGTGGACAACAGCGGGTCCGGCAGCGACCCCATCCTCGAGTACCTCGTGACCCACGAGAAGCACGTCATGGAGGCCTTCGCCTTCGCGCTGGACGGCGAGTGGTGCAAGGCGAAGATGAGCAGCGGCCTCGAAGGCTTCGCCATCTGCACCAGCCCGAGCGGGGACGACAGCGTGTGGATGGCCGACGTCGGCGCCAACTCGGGCTTCTACGGCACCATGTCGGGCACCCTGGGGTACCCCGTTGTGTTCGTGGAGCCGCAGCCGCACTGTGCCCAGTACATCCGCAAGGAGGCGATCGCGTCCGGCATCGCGGACCGCGTTCAGGTGGCCAACGCGTTCGCTGGCGACCGCGCTGTGGACGCCTTCGACACGGTGCAGCGCCGCACGGGGTGCTGGGGCACCTTCCCGTACTTGACTTCGGCCCAGCTGCAAGGCCTTGCCAGCACCTACACGGGCAAGCCCGAGTACAAGGACGCCGTGCCGGTGCCCATGCTGACGCTTGACGAGCTGGTGCTTGGCCCGGCGGGCGGCCCGCAGCGCGACGTGGTGATCGCGGCGATGAAGGTGGACGTGGAGGGCAGCGAGGGGGCGATGCTGGCGGGCGCCGCGCGTCTGCTGCAGCAGGGGCGGATCTACAACCTGATCATGGAGCTGAACCACAACGCTTGGAGGCTTGGCAAGATCGACCCGTTCACGGAGGTGCTCCCCAAGCTCGTGGGTCTGGGCAAGGCGGGCTTCCGCTGCCGGCTGAGCAACTACGGCGGCTGGCAGGTCCAGGGCAACTTCGACATGAGCAAGACCCGCCTGTCCGAGCTGCTCAAGGAGGGCTGGGTGGGCCTGGACATGTGGTGCAGTCTTGCCGAGGAGAGGCGCCACGTGCCCGGTGCGTAGGCTGAAGACGAGGGGCGATGTGGATGGTGGGCAAGGGCGAGCGCGCGGGAGCCCGGAGTTGGGCGGCGAGTGCGGGCGGTGAAAGGGGGTGGCGGGCGGTCACAACAGATGACGTGCGCTTGACCAGTCTGGCGCTTTGAGAAGTTTGCCCCTTGGGGTCCGAGCACAGGTGCAGCAGCGCGACTGGATGAGATTTGCCTCACAGCCGGTCTTGTTGTTCCTGCCCTTGACGCCGTGGCAAGGCACTCATGGTCGCTCGTGGCCGCGAACGCAGAGCATCCTACGGGGCTGCCTGCGTTGCATTCTGGGGTGTGAGTGCCTGCAGCGTAAGCCGAACAGGCACGCCCACAGATGCCTGTGGGTGCTCAACTGTCACCCAACCTGTCCAGCCAGAGCCGTCTGCGGCTTGCTCCATATGCACCACGCCTGCGCCGGGGGGCAGGACGGTCACATTGGCTCCTCCCACATAGTGGTATGTCGGGCTTCCGAACAACACAGCTGTCAGGGAAGCTGCGCCAGCGCCCGGTCCAGCTCTGCCAACGGTGTACTCCACCACAAGCTCCCTCAGTGGGCTGGAATGGCTGAAGCGGAAGCGGCATGGCGCCCCGAGGGCTGCTGGGACCAAATGGGGGTAGGACCGCGCAGGCGCTGCGGCCTTGAGCGGCTGGGGCTCGCCGTCGGTCCCAAAGAGCGACTCAGTGACGGAGTTGACCGTTGTGATGTCGTTGAAGCCTTTGAACGTCCAGTATGCCCAGGAAACCCCGGACTCATCAGCGCGGTCCAGGACACTTGAAAGTGTTGCGGCGTCTCCAGCCGAGCCCCCGACGGCGCCAAACTCGGTAATCATGCGGCCGCCTCCAGCGGTCGCGAAGGAGCTCGACGCCAGGTCAAACAGCCCGTCGAGCGACGATTCGCAGTCGGTCACGTTCACGACGTCACCCGAGGCATTGAGAGCGTTGCAGTACAGGTGCAAGGCCATGCCTTGCCTGTCGTCGTCGGTCCTGCCCCCGGGCCCAGACTTGAAGCCGGACACCTGTCCCAGGAGCATGTTGGTCACTGACGGCTCGTACAGCACGACGGTGGAATTGTCCTGCCTCCGCACCGCGGCATAGAGCTGGTCATACAGGGGCTGAAGGTTCACACGGTCGCCGTAGCCCTGCTCAAGCGCTGACGTGATGGGGTACGGCACTGGCTCGTTGAGCAACTCGTACCCGAGCAGCTTGAGCGGGCTCTCCTGGGACGAAGCAGCCTTGCCGAAGGCCTGTGACACCGCAGACCAGTGCTTGGCAAAGTAGGATCGTACGGTCATGTTGTTGTAGAGCCCTCCCCAGGCGGCGCCCACTTCGAAGGCGCCGTTGAACAGCGCAAACTCGACCTCTTGGCACTGCGTCAGGTTCGGCAAGCCAGTCGTCGGGTCCGTGTCGATGCGCACCGGGAGTGGCGACGGAAACTTTTCCCACTGCGACAGGTTCCCCGTGCTGACGGCGAACTCCGGGAACCCCTCGCCGCAGAAGCTCCGGCTGAGAACGTCCTGGTGCGCGTCCACGAGCGTGTAGATGCCGGCTTCGCCCAGGCGCTCCGCCAGCTGCACAACCGCGGCGACGTACGTGTCGTTGACCTCCCCGAGCAGGGCCTGCGGGAGCACGGCCTCCACCATCACGCCGAGGCGAATCGCAGTGACCCCCCAGGAGCGAAGCGTCTTGATGTCGCCCTGGTTGAGGGACAACTGGGGGTCGAACCCGCAGTCCCAGCACGGAATGTAAGGCGGTAGCTTGTACACAGCATTGAGCCCATGGAACACGGCCGTGCGCCCGTCCGGTAGCACAAACGACTGAGACGACGGGTCGACGGCTGCCGAAATCGCAGCTTCCGCGAACCGCAGCAGGCCCACGCAAGCGAGGGCGGCGAGACAGGAGCCCCAGCCCATCCTTCAACGATACGTTTCGCCCCGTGCGGGAGGCAAGCGCCTGCTTGTGCGTCGCGGGAGTGGCGGGACCGAGATGGTTCGCGGCCGACTGCAAGTCTTTGCGCAGCAGCTCTGCACCGGCAGGGGTCGCCGCCAAGTCGAGGCGACTGCCATGCTGCCCGCCTGCCCAGCAAAGCCGCCAGGCACTATGTCAGGTACCAGAGCGGTGTCGACGTGTGCTTGCGCGTCCGCGATTCGAACAGAGCAGCGTTGTTTGCTGCAGCGGCGCGCGGCTCCAGCACGCAACAGCGGCTCGCACGCCATCAGTCGCGCTTGGCCTGCAGCTTGGCGCTAAACAAGTCCTGGCCAGCTCCAGCAATCCTTGTCAGCATGAGGGCCGGGAACAGGATCCACAGCCCATACACAGCCAGCCCAAGGGGCGTTGCGCCGTCCTGGACCAGAACCGCCACGATCGGAGCCATGGTCGTGAGCACGTGGCCTGCGTACAGGGCAGCGGGCAAGCGAATCCACTCCTTCCGAGCAGCCCAGGCCCAGGCGCCGACCGCGCAAAACGGCAGCTGGAGCAGAAGCTCGCACCAGATCACGGCCTTGAACCACGTCGGCGGGTTTGACACGAGCGAGTCCCCCACGAGACTGCTCCATTGGCGTAGGGCATCAGCGAGCCCCAGCTGCTCCCACACGTTGTCGGGTCCAAGAACGTCAGCCAACACGAGTTGCGAATCGATTGCGAAAACTGTTGCAACGTGGGAAGCCAAGTACACAATGATGACCCAGTCAAGAGCGTCCAACGGGCGGCGGGACCCCATGCTAGGCGCAAACGGTGCACCTCTCGGAGCTTAGTCGGTCAGCAGCGCGGGCCGGCCGCGGGGGGGCGGGGGGGGGGTGGGGGATGGTCACAGCGCTGGTCTCGCGGCCGCTCCTCAGCTTGTTGGGAGCCCTGTCAGAGCGTGCTCTGCCGGCGTGCGACGGGGGAGGGTGCTGGCCTGGCACCCACACCACGCCAAGGCAAGTACTCCATCCCGAGGTCGTTGGCCAGCCTCTCCATTGGAAGAGGAGCGCTCGCGGGCTAGGCGCTGGCCACGCCCCAATGCTCCGCGCGGCCAAGCGCATTCTTCGCAAGCAATACCGCGACATTGCCGAGTGAGGCAGCCATGGCTTTGAGCGCCTCCGAAGCAAAAGCTCTGCGGTCCGCGCGCTATGCCACCCCGTGCAACGGCGCGGCTGTCTCTTCGCGCGTTCGCCCCGGACCGCAGGACGTGGCGATACCACCGGCACCGCGACGACCCGCTATTCGAGCCCACGCCCAAGCCGGCCCAGCGCAAGCCCAAACCCGGCCAGCCTGTCTCCCTCGAAGCGCTCCCCCAGCTTGGTGACGCTGAAGCGAATGAGGCGGCCTCTATTCGGTCAGAGGCTTGGTGGGCGGCGCTCGCTGACCTGGTCAAACGTGAGAGCGTCAGCTCCGAGGTCCCAGAAGCAAGCCCGGGGAGGGAGTGGAACGTCCAGAACAAGTTGCATTGCGGCGAACGCGGCAGCTTGAGCGGCTCGTCTCCAGCTCCTTGAAGAGCGCGCAAGGCGTTCAGGCTGCGCATCCGCGTTCACGAGCAGGCAGCACCGTCGTGCTCCTGCTGCTCTGCCCGCAGTGGACACTCACTGGGCTCGTGGTGTATCGCTTCCCGAGGCCCGGGACCAAGCCAAGTCCCTTGAGCGCGAGGAGGCGTTGCTGCTGGCGCGCGCTCTGTCGCGATCCAGGGGCGAGAGCCTCTCGCGGGAAGAGCTCGCGGCCTTCGCCGAGTCCATGGGTGAGCAGGCGACCGCTGGCGCGACGGCCAGCTCCGTTTTCTTGTTTTCCTTGCGGTGCCGCGACTACCTCGACGGTGTTTCGTGGGCCAGGCTCAGGCAGCTTGTCATGGAAGCGCCCGACTGCGTTGCCCGAACAATGCCAGGACGCGCAGCATCCCTGTCGCTGCCCGATGTGGCCAGGCACTCGCGAGCAGTGTCACCCATGCCTCCTGCCCAGAGCCCTGCTTTCTAGCCTCGGCGGAGCCGCAGTGACAACTTCGGCAGAGCGCGCGCGCAGTCTGGCCCGCCGCCTGTGGGAGGCGAGCAGCGAGGACAGGAGCAAAGAAATCGTGCGCGCCTACACCGAGACAGCTGGCGAGGCGCTCGAGGCATTTATCCTGGCATTTGAGCAGGCCAAGCGACGAGAAGTCCGCATGTGAGTGTTTGCTTCCGACCTGCTACCCATGTCTGGCTGTGACGGCTGACGGCAGGGCAAGCTTGCTGGCATGCGCATTCGCGATTGGTGCGTTGGCTGGACTGCGAGGTGGCGTCGAATGGTCAACAACGCACTCACCTCCAGCTTGCGTTCGGCCCTCTGTCGTTGCCCCCTCGGCTTCCCTCGGCAGGTACTTGCGCGAGCACCCTGGCGCCCTTGATGAGGCCAAGCTGGCGGCGGCAGTGGCCGGCAGCGGTCTGGAGGGCGCGGACCTGGAGGCCGCCCTGCTACAGACAGCGAAGTCAGATGCCGAAGAGGCCTCCGCCAGGCTGCTGCGCGCTCCCTCGACGGCAGACGTGCGGGCCGCGCTGGCTAACACCGACTCGGTTGCCCAGGCGGCACAAGCTGGGGCTGCGGGCGCTGCCGGTGGTGCCGCCGCTTGGCTGCAGCGAGCTGCGGATGCAGCAGCTGCAGAAGCGACTGCTGCAGGTGCTGGCAGCGAAGCTGCGGCCACGGCCCGGCGTCTCGCTGAGTGGGCAAGTGACGCTGCCGCGTCAGCCAGGGCTGCGGAGGACTCGGTGCGCTCTGCCGCGGTTTCGGAGCACGTCACACGAGCGAGGACGCTGGCGGAAGGAGCAATTTCAGCGGCCGAGCAAACTGCCGACGAAGGCGTCCAAGGTGTCCGTACTCGCTCCCAAGGCGTGGCAGAGGACCTGCTTCGAGAAGGCCAGGAGCGTAGCAAGCGGGCCGGAACCGCTGCCCGTTCGGCGTACGGCCAAATGCGCAGCGCCTTCGTCAGTGGCGACGTCTCCCAGCTCCGCCAGGCAGCGGAGGAGGCGGCCTTGAAGTCCAAGTCGAGGTTGCAAGGTGCGGCGGATCGAGCGAGCAGCGTGGTCACGGCTGCGCTTGAGCTTGACTTGGCGGATGAGGAACTTGAAGAGCGCGATGCTCGCAGGAAGGCCGATGCAGCCGCGAAGCTGCAGGCCCACCAGGAGCGCGCAGAGCAGCCGCAAGGAAGCATTTCCGCTCTCGCAGCGGGCGCTGCAAGGAGGCGAATCAGAAAGGCGCTGGCAGACGAGCCTGCTCCGGGCCGCGGCACATCCAAGCCTGGTCGAGACTCCGAGGACAACTCTTGACAGAGTTGGCAGGGCACGCTCGCTCCCACGCACCGACGCGGAGCCCTCCTGCACTGGTGCAGGCGCTTGCCGGAGCGTCACTGCACGCCTGCAGCCCAAACCAAAGGTATGTGTGCCACGTTTGCGAGTCCTGGCGTCGCGACTTGGGCGGTGTCAGGGCTGCGGGCGCCAAACCAATCGATAAAGACACGGACGCGCACTCGTCTCTCGCTCGCACAGCCGCCACGCTAGCGCACACATTTGCTCCCGCCTGAGCCGCCATGAGGGTCGAGCGCCGCATGGGACCCAAGGACAAGCCCATTGTCGCGCTCCAGGCCTCCACGCTTGGCCTCGTGGCCGCTGCCGCCGCCGTCGCGCTCGTCGGCGGCGCTGCCGGCGGATGGCTTGCCGTCTCCCTTCTCCAGGCCCAGCCCGGTGCCCGGCTCGCTGCCCCCGCCGCCGGACCCGGCGCGATCGGTGCCCCCATCGATGCACACGCCTCCGGCGGTGTGCGGGGCGGCGCGCGCGACCAGGGCGCGGCCACGGCAGCGTCCGGCGGGAGCAGGCCTGACTCGACGCCTGCTACTGCTGGCAACATGCCCCCCCTCGCGTCCCAGACCGACCTGGTCGCGGCCTTCAAAGCCGAGCGCATCGCGGGCGAGCCTTTTCCCGTCCGCCAGGTGTCGACCGCCTTCCAGCTGACCGACCGCAAGTTCTACATGGTGGACAACAGCGGGTCCGGCAGCGACCCCATCCTCGAGTACCTCGTGACCCACGAGAAGCACGTCATGGAGGCCTTCGCCTTCGCGCTGGACGGCGAGTGGTGCAAGGCGAAGATGAGCAGCGGCCTCGAAGGCTTCGCCATCTGCACCAGCCCGAGCGGGGACGACAGCGTGTGGATGGCCGACGTCGGCGCCAACTCGGGCTTCTACGGCACCATGTCGGGCACCCTGGGGTACCCCGTTGTGTTCGTGGAGCCGCAGCCGCACTGTGCCCAGTACATCCGCAAGGAGGCGATCGCGTCCGGCATCGCGGACCGCGTTCAGGTGGCCAACGCGTTCGCTGGCGACCGCGCTGTGGACGCCTTCGACACGGTGCAGCGCCGCACGGGGTGCTGGGGCACCTTCCCGTACTTGACTCCGTCCCAGCTGCAAGGCCTTGCCAGCACCTACACGGGCAAGCCCGAGTACAAGGACGCCGTGCCGGTGCCCATGCTGACGCTTGACGAGCTGGTGCTTGGCCCGGCGGGCGGCCCGCAGCGCGACGTGGTGATCGCGGCGATGAAGGTGGACGTGGAGGGCAGCGAGGGGGCGATGCTGGCGGGCGCCGCGCGTCTGCTGCAGCAGGGGCGGATCTACAACCTGATCATGGAGCTGAACCACAACGCTTGGAGGCTTGGCAAGATCGACCCGTTCACGGAGGTGCTCCCCAAGCTCGTGGGTCTGGGCAAGGCGGGCTTCCGCTGCCGGCTGAGCAACTACGGCGGCTGGCAGGTCCAGGGCAACTTCGACATGAGCGAGACCCGCCTGTCCGAGCTGCTCAAGGAGGGCTGGATGGGCCTGGACATGTGGTGCAGTCTTGCCGAGGAGAGGCGCCACGTGCCCGGTGCGTAGGCTGAAGGCGAGGGGCGATGTGGATGGTGGGCAAGGGCGAGCGCGCGGGAGCCCGGAGTTGGGCGGCGAACGAGGCGGGTGCGCTGCCGGTCTGCCCCTCTGCCAGTCTGTGTCGGGCAATCGTGGCCGAGAAGGTTAACTTGGAGAGGTGTAGTCACACAAAGCCTTGAGCCAAAACAGCACTCCTGGCGAGCGCGCAGCGAACCGCGCTCGCTGGCTGGGCTGCGTTGTGGCCCAGATCCAGAGCTTGGCCGAAGGTCGCCCGCTCGCGTGACTTTTTCCAGCGCTCCGCCGTTGCGCTGACTCGCGAATGCTGCCCAAGAGGCCACCAGCAGCATCGGCAGAACCGCCATCCGCTTTGTTTGCGCCATACAGACCAGACCCGTATGAGGTTCCCCCCGAGCTTCTTGCATTGCTGACCGGAAAGCCCAAGGCAGCCAGCGCCAAGCCGGACGACGTGGTTTCGCTGCTCGTCGCGGGGCTCAAATGGGAGTTCCGAGGCTCCCGCCTTCTCAAGGTCTACGAAGACGAGACTGCCATGGCGTGGCTGGACCCTGAGGGCTGGACAGATTGCGTCGTCTTGCTTGCTTCCAAGGCTGTGCCGGGACTTGCGGCTGCTGTTCCAGACGCGATGCCTTTGGGCTCCCTCGCTGGCGCCGGCACGGCGCTGCAGCACGTTTCTCGGGGAGTTCGCCTTGGCGCAGCCGAGCTTTGGGGCTACCCGCCAGAGGAAATCGGGCTCTCAGTCACGCTCAGCTGTGGCGCAGCAGCCGGGGGCGTGTTCCAGCGGCCAGTGTTCGTCATTTGTCCGCGCCGGACGGCCGACAGCCACTTCCGGAATGCGGCGTCTGCGCTCGCGATGGGCTCCGGAAAGGGCGATGTCCGTGCGGTTCGACGAAGGCTTGCAGACCCGGCTCCGGCGCTTCGGCTCCCCGCAGCCCTGCCGTCGGCCCAGGCCGCAGCTGTCATCCTGTTCAACTCCACCGCGAGAGTCAACGGACGAGCTCGCGTTCGAATCATGCAATTCGACGCGGCCGGCAAAATCCGCTGCATGGATTCGCGCTGTCCATCTGCGGCGGGGCCTCGGTCGCGACCTCCGGTGGACGGCCCGGCCATGTCTGGCGCTCGGCACTCTGGTTCCATCACCGGTTCCGCAGCCACCCAAGAGTGGGAGCTTGTTTTGACCGACACTGATGGAAGCCGGGAGCTTGCAGCGGCCGACGCCTCTGCTCGAAGTAGGATGCAAGCGGCAGCCGCCATTGCCTCGATCACCGAGGGCATGACGGCAGCACAAGCGGCGGGCGAAATGGCAAGGTTCGGAGTGGCGAGGGCGGACGTCGAGGAACTCCGCGGCCTGCAGAAGGCAGGCGCTGGCGTCACTGGGTCGACTTCGCTTGCTGCAGCCACAAAAGCGGCCTCTCCGGCGCTCAGGCTCGCAGCCAGCGTGGGCATGGGCCCTGTGAGCTGTTGGCCGTCAGCAACGGCAGCCCCTCTCTTTGTGTCCCTCCGCAATCCGAAAGCTGCCCTGAGCCTGGTTGCGGAAGGGTCTAAGCATGGGTTTGTCATGGCTGGTGCCGGGGTGCGCCTGGGTCGCCCGGACCAGCAAGGCGGTCTGGCCAGAGCGCTGCAGTTTCAAGTCGTCCCCGTAAACAGCGACGCTCCGCATCTGGCAGGCGGGGTGCACTTCCGCGTTCCGTTCTTGGTCCAGGGAGAGCCCGGAGGTGGAACGTTGCTCGAATCGCAGCTGGGCGCGCCAGGCTCGCAAACGCCGCACCTGCGGCTCGCAGCATGCCAGGGAGCTGGCGTCGTGGGCGACGATGCAACTCCAGAGCTGCTAATTGGGGCCGACGAGGCAGGCCTGTACTCTGCAACAGCATCGCAGAAGTGGCTCTACTTGACGGTTGAGGCGCTCCCTCCGCCCGATCTGTCAGGCAAGGCGCCGTCACTTCTCACGCTGGAACCTCTCATGCAGTCACCCCGGTCCAGGGAGGCCGGGAACTCGGTTGGCCCGGTGAGGGCTGTGTCAGCAGCGCCTGGGGCAGCACTCAAGCGCCAGACGTTCTTTTTGGCGCCTTTTTGGCATGCGATGAACCCAGCTGTCATTCCAGCAAGTTTCGGAACAGCAGCGGCAGGGGCTTCGATGTAGCACATGGTGCTTGGGCTGGGCTCTGGTAGAGCTCCGGTTCGACGAATGCTGAGTGGAGCTTTCGTGAGCCTGATTCTCGAATCGTGTCGGTGGCACTGCGCAAAGCTGCGCGCCGGACAAGCTTGTGGCTGCGCAACGTGCGCAACCTCAGCACAGGGATTGCCTCATGACGACTCAATCTCCTCTTTCTTCTTGTGCTGCACCGCCGTCACGGCATCCGTGACGGCCGAAGTGGTGGTCTGCAAGTCTTGCAGTGTGCGGTAGATGTCATCCTCGGACACTCCCTCCTGCTTCTTTACCAAGTCAACCACCTTGTGACGCAGCTTTCGGATGTTCACCTTCGTCTGCGAGGGCGGGGCGGGGGGGGGGGGGGGGCAGCCACACCCAAGCATGCAGGGCAAGCGATTTCTCGCCCTTGGAAGGGGCGGCGGGACCGCGCACTGGCAACGCAAGAACTCGTGCTCGCTCTATGTCACGCAGTCAGCACGGGCCATTCGAGCAGAGCTCACAGTTTCGGCAGCGTCGCTCAGTTGCTTGAGCGAGTGCGCCCTGACCTCCTTGGAGGCCTTGGGCACCTTGGCCTTGATGGTCTTGCCGTCCGACGATGGGTTGAGGCCAAGGTCGGCCTCCGTGATTGCCTTCTCGATGTCCGCAATGGTCTGCGCGTTGCGTCGTGCACCCGGCGCAGCACGGCGGCTTCGCGCTGGCCCAGAGCCTACAACGCAGCAGCGAAGGCCGGCCCCCAGCCCCACGGCCCTCGCAGCCATTCGCGCGCACGCACGCGCACGCGCTGTTGAACTGGCATCCAGGTGTGCAGCGTGCCGTTGCACGACACGAGCCAAGGCCCCAGTCCCCCGCTCACAGAAGGGTCGAACGGTCGGACCACGAGCGTCGTTCCCTGGAGGGCCGTCTGTGCAAGAGCAGTGAGCGGCTGCTGGTCACCATAGGCCTCCACAGTCAGGTGGTCCAACATGCCTGAGGCGAGCAGGACGGGGACGGGGACGGGGGGGCACAGCGGGCGAGCAGGCGCTCCGTGGGGGCTCGCCAAGCAAGATTGCCACGTTTTCGCTGGCACCACCACCAAGAGCTTACCTGCGCTTGGTGCACCGCCTCGGATGTGCTGAACCGCATGCTTGAACGCGTCCAGGTACTCCTCCATGCTCAACTTGACCATGTCCGGGTCGAGCAGCGGGTCCTCGTCTTCTTCTGCGGCAAGGGGCAGCGCAGCTCGAGAGCGCCGGAGAACGGCCTTGCCTCACCGCAGGTGGCAAGTCGCAGCCAGCAACAGCAGTTCCAAGGAAAGCCCCTCACCGTCAGCTGCCACGCCGGCAAACGTCCGAGCGGGGGGGACCGAGGTGGCGCTGACGGGCGCCGGGCCGCGAACGCTCGCCACACAGACGCTGGCTCTCGCAGCTGCAAAGGCCAGGGCCCTTGGACGGGCAATGGACGCCAACACGCGGCGAAGGGCCATCTCGTTCGGGTCGAGTGGAGCTCAGGCGCGCAGGAGAGCCGCGGGCGCGATGCCACGCGCTTGGGTCAGCTCTGCACCGCTGCTCCCCGAGCCAGGAAGCGCCACGACCCGCACGACACAGCGACCGACCAGGGGTTCAGAGCAGCAGCGTCGATCCCTCCTGCTGCGATGTCCAGCGCAGAAAGGCCAGGGGACGAGAGAGAGGCGCCGTCTGCAGGGGCAGCAGCCCCCAGAACCGCCGGACGAGCCCGCAAGCGTCCCAGGTCTCCGGAACCTGCTCCGGCCCGCGGAGGCTCGAGGCCTGCAGGCGAGGCCTTTGGAGCTGGCGACACCAGTGGCTCCGCTGTGGCGGAGAGGGATGCATGGCAAGAGCTGCTGGACCGGCACCCTGGCCAGGACGAGGCAATTGAGCTTTTGGCGGCCGCCTTTGGCGACGGCAGCGTGTCTCCAGGTCCGGTTCTCGTGCACGGCTGCAGAGACCAAGACAAGGTTGGCCTTGTCCTCGACGTCTTGGGGTATTGTGCTGAGTCCAGGACAAGGTGGGGGACCTCGCCGGGCATGGACTTGCCGGCAGTTGGCCGCGTTTGCTGCGACCACGTTGACGGAAGCCGAGGACTGTGGCAAGCATTGGCGTTTGACCTTGCTCGAAACGAGGCGGCTAAGTTGGCGCGCCAGGCGGGGTCTGGCGCGGGTGGAGAAGAGGCCGGCACGCATTCGAGCAGCGTCCGCCCCGCCGCTGCAGGCGTCGGCATTGGCGTGGCCGCGTCGCTCCACGCCACTTGCGGGGCGCCCGATGGCGGCTATGCTACGTCAATTGTGTTTCGGTCCTCCCGCGCTGAACAGCTGCTGCGGAGACGGGCTTGCGCAGACTTGCTCCGCTCCAGGGCCGTTTCGGCCGCCACGCCGGCCGAGCTTGCCCGCTCGCTCCGCGAAGTGGCCCCGACGTCTGCCTGCACGTTTCTCGTCGTGTCTTCGGCAGAGCGGCTGCGGGTGCTAGAGGCGGGAGGCGCCTCCGCCTTGCTCCGCATGCCCGAGCTTGCTCGGCGAGCCATTTGCCCTATCTTCGTGACGGACTGCGCGCCTGCTGTCCTCGACGCGCTCGAGCCATCAGATCGCCGACTCCTTCTCGTCCGTGCGGCTGCTCCAGCACAAGCAGCCGTTGTTGATCACGTCGCTCGGCGGCGTCCCGAGGGGGCTGCACCAACCGTCTACCGCGCGTTCTCGCGTCACGTTGTGTCCCTGTTTGCTGGCGTGTGCGGGCGCAGCACCGATGAAGCCCAGTTTTGCGCAAGGACGTTGTGGCCCATCTTTGAGGCCAAGCTGCTCGGCGAAGGCGCAAACCCGCTGGACGATGCTCTGCCGGCAGGCACCATTATGGCCGCTTGCAGAGCGATTCAACCAGATGCAATGCGCCTTCGAGGCCGATTGTTTCACCACGACGTACAGGCAGCATCTGCAACCCACCTGGAAGCACCGCGGACAGGCCACACGGCTCCCCAACGCCAGCATTTGGAAGCGACCGGCCCTGCGGGGCTGAAGCTGGAACTTCCCTCCCGGGGCGTGGAGCTGCCTTACCTCACGAAATTCGCACTTGTGGGCGCCTATGTCGCGTCCACCAATCCGCCCGATACTGACGCCCGGTTCTTCTCAAAGGGACACAGCGACAAGCCTCGCCGGCAGCGCAGAGCGCGAAAAAGCAAGGCAGTTCGAGCCAAGGAGGCGCAGCAGCGCCTCTTGGGTCCCCGCGCCTTCGTGCTCGACCGCTTGTTGTGCATCGTGCACTCGGTTCTTGCGCTGTCGGACAGCTCGGCTGCTTCGGACTCCATGTCGACGAGCGGCTTGCAAGCAGAGGTCGCAACTCTGGTTTCGCTAAACTTACTGGAGCGAGTGTCCGCGGCCGGAGAGCTGGATGCCCCAAAATTCCGCTGCATCGCAGGGCAGGCAACTGTCGACGCTGCTGCCCAGAGTGCTGGTGTTGACCTGGCGCAGTTTGTGTACGACCCGGAACGGCATGCCTGAACGGAATAGTGACAGATGCGATGCTGGGTGGAGGGAGTGTCCGGCTGGGGGTCCAGGCGCTGTGCCTGGAGAGCTAGCCGGCCCACGCGGGTCACAACGTTGCGGGCGCAGTCGTCGCGCGCAAAGCCACGGAGTCAATGCTTGTGGCACCCACTGGTCACCAACACAGAGTGGCGCAACGTTGCGGGGGGGCGGCGGGGGGAGGACATCTTTGGACTTGCACCTGCTCGATGAGCTCATTCAGACCATACGCTCACTCACACATGTCACGAGCGCGATTTGGTACTCCCGGTCGAAGTAGCTGGGGCGTCTGCAATGGCCACCCGCCTCGATGGCTTCGTGCAGCACTTCCACTTGCACCACTCGCGCTTCCGCTTCTTCGTCCGTACTCCGGCGGCCACTTCACGGAGTCCGTGCCGCAGGTTCGGCACGGCCAGAATCAGGTCTGCCGGAAGGAACCGCACCAGCCGGCGGGCAGTGCGAAGCGGCCACGCCAGCTGCGTGACCTGCGAGCTCAGCCAGATGGCCGTGACGCCCATGTAGACGAGAGCGAAGACCCACGTCGCGGTGAGGGCAATGTTCTGGCCGTCGATGAGCACGGCCAGCGTGCTGTCAATGAGGTGGGCCGTTGCCCGAGCGAACCCAGCGCGAGCGTGGGGATGGGTCATTTCGGTAAGCTGACGAACCAGAGAGTGCTCCAGAGCGTTTGCCTCGGTCCGGTTGGAGCCAACGAACGAAACAAGGAACTGCCGTGACACGCTTCCGATCCGGGCAATGGCAGCCTGGAGCCCACTGTTCATAACGCCGCCGCCAACGGTCCTGCACTCCGCCTGTTGCTCGGCCGAAACTTCCAAACACCCGTCCGCCAGGTACATGGTGGCCGATTCTGGCGCAATTGTGTCGGGGCCCTCACGAGCCGGGCCAATCAGTTCGCACCTCTTGATGGCGGAGCAGGCCAGGCCTCCGTAGACGAGGGTGTGCATCTCGTAGGCAAGCTTCCGTGTGGAAGTGGCATCGTAGTCAACAGCCGTCTGCTGCAGCCCAGGAATGCGAAGCAAATTCTGCAGGATGGTTTGGTTCGAAACCGCCAGCATGGAATACGACTCGATCTCGTCAATGTGGTGACGAACATGGGACGCCTGGAGAATGCGCTTTGCCTGGCCGTTGGACCGGTCGTACGACGCCACGCTGACCAGAACCACCGTGCCCAGCCAAACACCGATCATCACCACCGGCAGCAACAGCCACAGCAGCGAAGAGACGACGAACCCGTTCGACACGTTGAACTGCCGGTCCCGGAACAGCGGGGAGCCTGAACGACGGCCACGGCTGCGCCGCAGCGACTTGAGGGCCTGCAGCGCAGCCTCCCATCTGGCGGTTGCGTCCGCCTCGTTGATGACCTGGTTGCGCATCGCCTCGTCGGTCTCGCCTGGCTCGTCGTCTTTGCCATCCCCAGGAGTGCGTGGGCGTCCTCCACCCAAATCCCGACGACTTCCGGCTCGCGAAAGCCCACCTGAGAGGACACCCCCCGATCGACGTTCAGACTCGTCCTCGACCCCGAAGCGTCCCGATCGGGTCTCCCCTTCGGTCACCAGCGGGCCGTCCGCCATGAAGCGGGGAGCCGCGGGCTCGTCATCGTCCTCGTCGCCGTCCATGCCCGCCGTGCCGTCTGCGTCTGCGGCCTCTAGCTGGATCGATGCGAGCTGCCGGAGCGACCCGGACACCTCCGCAGGGAAGGTGAGGAAGAGCTGCATTGTGTTGATGGACCGCCGCCAGAGCGATGTTACGGCAACAGTGATGGCGACAAGGCTGGTGAGGATGACACCGACGAGAAAGGCCGTCCCAGCGTAGATGATCTGCTCGGCCATGGCAGGGAGGAGCAGGGCGAAGTCGTACTCCCGCTGCCCGATGCCCTTCTCCAACGCGTTCCGGTAGCCGATTTCGTTCACTACCATGGTCGAGAACGCCCGCACCCCTGCTGTGGACGTCCACTCGTGTGGGGGCAGAGCCTTGAGAACGCCGAATATCCCGTAGATGAACGTCTCCGCGTCGCCAACGGACATCTGGGAGACCACGGGCGGTGTCTTGCCGTCTGGGCTGGGCTCTAGCATGGGGAAGTGGTACTCTAGGTCAAAGTGAGCGCCGTGCGGGCCGGCTGCTTCGCCTGCGTCGTGCAGCAGCTTGGCGGCATCGTGCGAGCGGTCGGCCGCGGCAACGAACCTGTCGTGCAGGACATCCACAGGTGCGAGCACGATGTCCGAGGCACGGGACACGTTTGTGAAGATGGATACTGCCGTGGTCCAAGCCTCGTGGAACGCGTGCATCCGCACGGTCGACAGTCTGAAGCCCTCAGACCGCCCCTCCATCGTTACCCGCGACCGGTCGATCCAGATGGCTGTCCCGGCTGATGCCAGGAGCACGCAGGTCGCCGAGAGCAGCAGCACTAGCCGGATGCGGTTCGTCTCCCCTTCGCGGCCGTCGTTGCGATTGAGCACGGCTCGGAGCAGTCCACCCACCTGGGCAGCGCCTCCGGCCGACGACTCTCCAGCAGACGAAGCGCCGCCAGCAAACATCTGGGCAGACGACCCCTTGACATCACCCATTGCGGCTCCTTGCTCACTGATCATCGAAGCACGTAGAGCGCCCATCCCTGAAGACGTTCTGAGTGCTCCCTTCAGAGGTCGGGCGGGCTTCTCTTGCACTTGCACGACCGCTGCGCCGCGGTCGGATGCTGTCACCACTGTCTGGCTCAACCCTCCGTCGGCGCCTTCGTCGGCCCCCTTGACCAAGGCTGCCGTCTCCGAGCTTTGCGGCCCTGCCGACTCGGACTTCGCCTTGGGCCGCGTCGAGTCGGCTGCGGGCCGGAGCAGCTCCGTCATGCTTGCGTCGTTCGCGCCCTCAGCCGGCAGGTCGGGGCTGGGCAGCAGCTTGGCGTCCTGCTCTGCCGCTTGCGGGCCCTCGCCAGCCTGGCCTCGTCCACTGGCTGTGCGGGCCAGGTCATCTGCTTGGGGCACGGGAAGAAGCAGGTTCGCGCGGGGAGTGCCGTCCGCCCCGTCTTCGCCGATGCCGGCTTGGCTGAGGACAACGTCTGCGGAATCAACGCTTGCGTCCTCTTCCCCTTCCTCATCTTCGCCCAGATCAATGCCTCCAAATGCATCCGTGGCCGATCGGGGGCCTGCCAGACTCGACCTGAAGCCGGAGCCGAACATCGCCATCGACGGTCGCGAGCCCGCCTCGGGCGAGTCCTCCATCACGAGCTCCGCCTCGCTCCCGTCCAGCGGCACCCCCGCAGGGATCACCAGCCGCGTCGGCACGAACCGAAGCAGGAACACCTCGCTGCCCATCATCCGCATGCACTGCACCGACCCGGCGAGAACCGTCGCGAACGGCGCTCCCTGGAACTCCAGCGGCACCAGGCCCGTCTCCTTGAGCGACAGCATCGGCGCCACTCGCACCCTGGCGATGCCCCGCTTGTCGGGCTTCACCTGCGCCATCAGCGAGCTCCCGGATCCGATGCCAGCTCCTCGGGCGGGGCGCCGCACGCTTGGCCCGGGAGTGGCGGCTGTGGAGCTCGAGCCCGACTCGGCAAGGCTGGCGGCGTCGCGGAGAGTTCGCAGCTCCTCCCGTCCGGAGGAGCGAGTCATGAACGGCACGAACGACGGCGACAACGACGGCAGGAAGGACGTCAGGGACACGTGCCGCTCTTTCAGCCCTTCCGGCTCGATGCCCAAGAGCGTCAGGGCGCCGCGCGAGGCCGAGGCGATGCGGAAGCCGTCTGCCTCCCCCACGAAGAGCACCAGGTCGTGCGCGCTCGGCACCGGGTGCAGCACCGCGGCCAGGCGCGGCTGCATGGTGGCAGCGTCCGGCGGCGACTCGTCAAACGTCAAATTGCACGCGATGATGGTGCCGTCGCGCCTGGCAACGGGCAGCATCAGCTCGTGGCCCACGATGGACGACTCCGACGTGACGGAGCGACCGAAGCCGTCGAGCATGTGCTGGTGGAAGTCCTGGAAGGGCGGCGGCACGATGGTGGAGATGTTCTGCCCGATGAGCGAGGCAGCGCGGGTGGCGAGGAGCAGCTTAGCGGCCGCCGGCGTGACGGCCACAATCTCGCCGCGGTTGCTGGAGCTGGTGGAGATGGTGACCACGGGCGAGCTGGCGTCCGTGAGGGCGAGCTGGAGCTGGCGGTTGCCCTTGAGGGAAGCGCCGTACGAGAAGAGGCTCACGCTCGCGACCTTGCCCACGCGGCTTCTGGAGGCCACCTCGTCGATGCGGTCGGCGCGGTTGCGGAGCTCCATGCCGCGCACGGGGTCGAAGCCCAGGCCGGACAGGAAGCCGCTGTACGCGCGGAGGATCGTCGTGGACTCGGGGTTGAGGCGGAGCATGCGGCTGAAGAGGAAGTCGCACCGCACGATGTCCGCGTCCAGGCGCGCGCCCGTCTGCAGCACCTGCCAGAGGTCGGGCCGCTTCTGCTCCAGGTGCGCCCACAGCTCCACCATGGAGCGCAGCGCGGTGGCACGCAGCGCCCGCGTCTCGTCGGCCATCTGCTCGAACATCACGCGGTCGATGGCGGCGAGCCTCCCATCACCAGCAGACGAATCGCTGAGCTCGATGCCGCGGACGAAGACGACGAAGGCCAGGTCGGGCGCGGGCTGCATGGCCTTGAGCTTGCCGATGCAGTCGACCTCCTGCTGCTTGTGAGGGGAGAAAGCCTCGTAGAACTTGGCCGCGGCGACGAGGGCGAGTCCGGAGGCCTCGCTCTTCATGGCGGTGCGGTAGGCCTCCTCTGCGGCGGCGAGGAGGCTCAGCCTGCGGCGGGCGGTGGCCTCGGCGTCGCTGTCGATGGGCATGCCGGCATCCAGGCCGCCGGCAGTGCTTGGTGCGGCGCTTGAGTGTGCTGACCAGTGGTCATGGCCCAACGCGTGACCTCGGTGGACAACTTCGTGCATGGCGCCTCCCGCACCAGTGCGTGGTACGATTGACCGCCTGCGCGTCCCATGCCGCGGCGCAGGGGGCTTCGAGCTCGCGGCCGCCTCGCCGTGAGGGACCATCGAGCTCTCGCTCTCAGTGCGCGCCAGCGGTCGCGGGCCAGGAGGACGAGGCGGGCCCTCCGAGTCAGAGCGCGCGCCCAGCGGCGGGGCACCCCCCACCGACGCCGCTGCGGCTTGCCACGGCCCGGGCCCGCCTCGATGGCGAGCGCTGCCGAACATGCGAGCCTCGTCCGCTTCGAGGGAGTCGTCAGTGTAGTTTTCCGTCTGCTCGATGTACTTGAGGCTGAAGGCCGACGCGAGCCGGTCGATGGCGATGGCGACGGGAGTGCCCTCGGCCTTGTGCTGGATCTGCTCCGCCTCCTGCACCCGTGCGCTGGCCCACAGCACGATGTGCGACACGCTGACGCAGTCGGACAGCTTGCCGCTCACGACCCGGCGCGCCTCCGTGAGGACCAGCATGCCCCCAGCGAGCGCCGCGACGGGGATGCCCACCAACGTCATGACCGAAACGTCGTGGCCCGGCATCATCATGGCGACAAGCAGTGCCACGCTCGCCCACAAGAACGCCGTCGCGCTCCCCGCGCGCAGCGCGTTGGCCACGGGCCGGAGCATTGGCAGCTCGCGGTACAGCGCCACAAGCCACCCCAGCGCCGTGATGATCAATGCAATGCACGTGCCCAGGCTGCGCGCCGCTGCCGGGCTGACGTTGTAGATGGCCGTGAGGATGACCTTGGCGACAAGCAGGGCGATGGCCACGCGACCGTGGCTCTTGGCGGCCCATCGGAGGCTGCCCGGGTGCCTGTCGACAAAGGTGGCGGCCACGAACATGGCCAAGATGAAGAAGAGCACCAGGAGCACGGCCACCACGCCCAGGCAGATCATGCGCCACACGTTGTCGCAGGGGATTCCCGCGCCGAGCCAGTCATCGGTCGACCCGCTGATGTCGGACCCGGCGCTGCACGAGTACGAGCGGAAGAGCAGGGACGACACGGGCAGGAACAGCACCGTGGTTGAGAGGACGGCAACGCCGCGGAAGAGCCTGAGGGCGAACTCGGACTGCTTCTTCTCCCTGATGAACGCCGCCGCGATGGAGACGGAGAGGCTGATGAAGATGAGAACCCACGCGATCCCGAGGAAGAACATCACCTGCGCGTCAATCGGTGGTATGGGGCAGGAACACTCAGAAGGATGGGTCTGATGGGCGGCAGTTCGTCGAGCTCCCGCCGAGTCAGTTACGTTCTCGCGTAACTCCCGGCCACGACCAGACTTCGACGGTCATAAGCGCGCTGCCCATGACCGTTGCCAAGGGGCTGGGCTCACGCGGTAGGCCATGGGGCCGAACCACACGTCCAAGGACGCCGGCATGACCACTGTCAGCACCGGTCCTGCCGCGTTGCCAATCACGGTGTCACGCCAAACCGTTTGCGAGGCCGAGAAGGGGAACGCCAGCATCTGCCCCGCCTCGATGACCGTGGCTAGGATGAAGCCCAGTCCCCCAAAGGACGTGGAGCCTTGCCGAAGGCCGGAAGCCTTGCCCTTCTGGTCGCGCGCGATGAGGCCGAGGCCGAACAGCCCGTTGAGGAGCACGTTGCCGATGCGCTCCAGCAGCGGCGACTGCTCCTCCATGGTGGCGGCCATTCGTTTTACTGCCCGCCGCCCTTGCTGGTTGCGGGGGGTCCGGTGCCCGCTTGCTGGGGAGTGCTTGATGATTCCTGATGGCTCGCGTTGCGGTCAGCTGCTCGCGTTGTGCATGGCTGAGTTTTTGGTGATTGCGACTTCCGCGCGACTGTGTCCGGAGCTGGTTACCCTGCACGCGAAGGAGCCGCGAAGCTTCTGAGCTGGCCTGCAGACCATTGAGCTCGGGCTTCCGGGAGGCTGCCTGGTGTTTGCGCCGCTTGCTGAGGCTGCTGTCCGCGCGCACCTGTGCTCGCCGATGGAATCGTCGACAGCGCGCACTGAACGAGTCTCCCGCGAGGGCAAGTCTTCCGTGTGGAGCCACACAGCCGATGGGGTGGGCACCAGCGCAAGCTGCGCTCAGGCCTTGGAGGGGGAGGGGGGGGGGTGCCGACAAGCATCGCAAATGGCCACGAAGGGGCAGGCCGATGCAGGTTTTCTCACAATCCCCACGCCGACGCTTCTGATTCAAGAGTCGCTTGATTTCGATTTTGGAACAAGCTTGGAGGCACTGGGATTGGCGCCATGGGGCGCTTCTAGGCTAAGCTATCCCGCAGCTGTCGCCAGGTGGTGCAGGTTGTGCGGGAGACTGCTTGCAAGCTCTTGGCAGCTCCACGCGCAGCACGAATGGCACGGCTCTTGACTGAGCATCGGACGAAAACTCCTAGTCTGCCTTGAGGCGTTGTGCTGTATCGTCAGTTCTCAACGAGGGGGGTTTGCTGGTTCAATGTGAAAACGCCGCGACTGTGAACGTGCATCACGTGCAGCTTTTCGAAGTCGGAAAGCTGTGGGCTGGCCGGCGGCGGCACGCGCCCCAGCGGCTGCGGCCTTTGCCTGCGGACGCTCAGATGGGCAAGAGGTGCCCCCCTCCTTTTGTTTGAGCGAATTCGCATGGTTTGGTTGGTTGTGTCAGAATGAGGGCGCTTCGAGTGTTCACACTGGCTTGGACAGAACTTTTTTCTGGCCTGGCTTGGCCATTTGCCGCGCCTAATTCGGAGCGACCTTAACACGACCAGCTCCCTTGATTTCAGAAAACGTGTACCTATCGGTTTCACTTCATACAAGGAATGCCCGGCGCGCCCCTGTGCAGGCAGCGCCATCGGTACACTGGCCACGACAGTAGGAGGGCCCAAACCATCGCACCGTTGATGCCGGGGGGCGTTGGCTGGCCCGTTGCCGGGTGCTTCTTCCTTTGTGCTACGAAGGCGGGTCTGAGAAGCCCTCGCCGCAGACAGTCTTCAGTCCGAGCCACAAATTCATGGCTGCGCAACAGGGCTCGCGAAGCCAAGTGGATCACGAGCGTACCTGTCCACCTGCAATGCGCGCAGGCTTGGAAGCCGACGGGCTGCTCGCAATGGCCACCCGCCTCGATGGCTTCGTGCAACACTTCCACTTGCACCACTCGCGCTTCTGCGAGGTGACCCTGACCCCAGACGCTACTTCGCGGAGTCCGTGCCGCAGGTTCGGCACGGCCAGAATCAGGTCTGCCGGAAGGAACCGCACCAGCCGGCGGGCAGTGCGAAGCGGCCACGCCAGCTGCGTGACCTGCGAGCTCAGCCAGATGGCCGTGACGCCCATGTAGACGAGAGCGAAGACCCACGTCACGGTGAGGGCAATGTTCTGGCCGTCGATGAGCACGGCCAGCGTGCTGTCGATGAGGTCGTACGAGGCCCGATGGAACGCCGACCGCGCGTGCGGATAGGTCATGTCAGTCAGTTCGCGAATCCGGCTCAACTCCAGTGCAGTCGGTACGGTCCGGTTCGAGATGGTGTAGGAGACCAGAAACTGACGAGCCAAGCCGGTGATGTGCGCCACAGCAGCCAGCAAGCCTTGCCCAAGGACCCCGCCCCCAACGGACCTGCAATCTGCTTTGGTCGCTGACAAGGCGCCGAGGCAGGCATCTGTCAAGAACAGCGCAGCAGACACCGGCGCGATCACAGTGTCGCCTTCACGCAACGGTTCGAGAAGCTCACAGATGTCAATGGCGGAGCACGAATAGCCGCCAAAGATGAGGATCTGCGACTCTAGGCTGAGGTTCTCCTCAGCACCGGCGGCATCAGCCAGCATGGTTTGCTGCCAGTTTGGCAAGTGAAGGAGCTCCACGAGCTTGGTTTGGTTTGCCGCCGCAAGCATCAGGTACGACTCGATCTCGTCCGTGTGCAGTGCCACGTGGGAGGTTTGCAGAATCCGGTTGGCTTGGCCACTGGACCGGTCGTACGACGCCACGCTGACCAGAACCACCGTGCCCAGCCAAATGCCGATCATCACCACCGGCAGCAACAGCCACAGCAGCGAAGAGACGACGAACCCGTTCGACACGTTGAACTGCCGGTCCCGGAACAGCGGGGAGCCTGAACGACGGCCACGGCTGCGCCGCAGCGACTTGAGGGCCTGCAGCGCAGCCTCCCATCTGGCGGTTGCGTCCGCCTCGTTGATGACCTGGTTGCGCATCGCCTCGTCGGTCTCGCCTGGCTCGTCGTCTTTGCCACCCCCAGCTGCGGACTGGCGCGGTGTACCGATTCCCCGTCTGCTGCCAGTGCGTGACAGGCCCCGTGAAAGCACTCCGGACCGAGTCTCAGACTCATCCTCGACCCCGAAGCGTCCCGATCGGGTCTCCCCTTCGGTCACCAGCGGGCCGTCCGCCATGAAGCGGGGAGCCGCGGGCTCGTCATCGTCCTCGTCGCCGTCCATGCCCGCCGTGCCGTCTGCGTCTGCGGCCTCTAGCTGGATCGATGCGAGCTGCCGGAGCGACCCGGACACCTCCGCAGGGAAGGTGAGGAAGAGCTGCATTGTGTTGATGGACCGCCGCCAGAGCGATGTTACGGCAACAGTGATGGCGACAAGGCTGGTGAGGATGACGCCGACGAGAAAGGCCGTCCCAGCGTAGATGATCTGCTCGGCCATGGCAGGGAGGAGCAGGGCGAAGTCGTGCTCTCGATGCCCGAGGCTTCGCTCCACAGCTGCGCGGAACCCGATTTCGTTGGCTTGCATCGTTGCGAATGCTTGGACTCCTGGCGGCGACATCCACTGCGATGGTGGGAGCGACTTCAGGACGCCCGTTACTCCGTACATGAACGTTTCAGCATCTCCAATGGTTCTCTGCTTGACCACAGGTTCTGTCAACGTGTCGGGGCTTGGCTCAACCATTTCAAACGTATGGTTCAGGTCATACTGTGCTCCACTCGGCCCTGCTCTCTCCGCAGCATCATGCAGCATCTTGGAAGCCCAATGCATTCGGTCGGCTGCGGCCTTGAAGTCTTGATGAATGGAGTCGACTGGACCAAGCGAAATGTCCGAGGCACCGGACACGTTTGTGAAGATGGCGACTGCAGCGGTCCAAGCCTCGTGGAACGCATGCATCCGCACCGTCGACAGGCGCAACCCTTCAGACCTCCCCTCCATGGTAACCCGCGACTGGTCAATCCATACTGCCGTTCCAACTGACGCCAATATCACGCAGGCCGCCGAGAGCAGCAGCACTAGCCGGATGCGGTTCGTCTCCCCTTCGCGGCCGTCGTTGCGGCGCAGAACGGCTCGGAGCAGCCCGCCCACCTGGGCAGCGCCTCCGGCCGACGACTCTCCAGCAGACGAAGCGCCCCCAGCGAAAATGCTGGTCGTCGCCTTGGTTTCACCCAAGGCAGCACCTTGCTCAGGCAGGACAGCGGACGGATGCGAGTGGTCCTCATGCGGCGGGCTAGCCAGCTTAAGAGCCCCTTTCAGCGGTCGGGTGGGCTTCTCTTGCACTTGCACGACCGCTGCGCCGCGGTCGGATGCTGTCACCACTGTCTGGCTCAACCCTCCGTCGGCGCCTTCGTCGGCCCCCTTGACCAAGGCTGCCGTCTCCGAGCTTTGCGGCCCTGCCGACTCGGACTTCGCCTTGGGCCGCGTCGAGTCGGCTGCGGGCCGGAGCAGCTCCGTCATGCTTGCGTCGTTCGCGCCCTCAGCCGGCAGGTCGGGGCTGGGCAGCAGCTTGGCGTCCTGCTCTGCCGCTTGCGGGCCCTCGCCAGCCTGGCCTCGTCCACTGGCTGTGCGGGCCAGGTCATCTGCTTGGGGCACGGGAAGAAGCAGGTTCGCGCGGGGAGTGCCGTCCGCCCCGTCTTCGCCGATGCCGGCTTGGCTGAGGACAACGTCTGCGGAATCAACGCTTTGGCTGTCAGGTGACTTCGACGTTGCAAACTCGACCTCACGAGGTGGCCCAGCACGTTGTGTGCTGTCGATATTGGTTCTCACACCCAGCGCCATCGACGGTCGCGAGCCCGCCTCGGGCGAGTCCTCCATCACGAGCTCTGCCTCGCTCCCGTCCAGCGGCACCCCCGCAGGGATCACCAGCCGCGTCGGCACGAACCGAAGCAAGAACACCTCGCTGCCCATCATCCGCATGCACTGCACCGACCCGGCGAGAACCGTCGCGCACGGCGCTCCCTGGAACTCCAGCGGCACCAGGCCCGTCTCCTTGAGCGACAGCATCGGCGCCACTCGCACCCTGGCGATGCCCCGCTTGTCGGGCTTCACCTGCGCCATCAGCGAGCTCCCGGATCCGATGCCAGCTCCTCGGGCGGGGCGCCGCACGCTTGGCCCGGGAGTGGCGGCTGTGGAGCTCGAGCCCGACTCGGCAAGGCTGGCGGCGTCGCGGAGAGTTCGCAGCTCCTCCCGTCCGGAGGAGCGAGTCATGAACGGCACGAACGACGGCGACAACGACGGCAGGAAGGACGTCAAGGGAGTGTGCCTGTCCTTGAGCACTTCTGCGTCGATGCCCAAGAGCGTCAGGGCGCCGCGCGAGGCCGAGGCGATGCGGAAGCCGTCTGCCTCCCCCACGAAGAGCACCAGGTCGTGCGCGCTCGGCACCGGGTGCAGCACCGCGGCCAGGCGCGGCTGCATGGTGGCAGCGTCCGGCGGCGACTCGTCAAACGTCAAATTGCACGCGATGATGGTGCCGTCGCGCCTGGCAACGGGCAGCATCAGCTCGTGGCCCACGATGGACGACTCCGACGTGACGGAGCGACCGAAGCCGTCGAGCATGTGCTGGTGGAAGTCCTGGAAGGGCGGCGGCACGATGGTGGAGATGTTCTGCCCGATGAGCGAGGCAGCGCGGGTGGCGAGGAGCAGCTTGGCGGCCGCCGGCGTGACGGCCACGATCTCGCCACGGTTGCTGGAGCTGGTGGAGATGGTGACCACGGGCGAGCTGGCGTCCGTGAGGGCGAGCTGGAGCTGGCGGTTGCCCTTGAGGGAGGCGCCGTACGAGAAGAGGCTCACGCTCGCGACCTTGCTCACGCGCTGGCGGGAGGCCACCTCGTCGATGCGGTCGGCGCGGTTGCGGAGCTCCATGCCGCGCACGGGGTCGAAGCCCAGGCCGGACAGGAAGCCGCTGTACGCGCGGAGGATCGTCGTGGACTCGGGGTTGAGGCGGAGCATGCGGCTGAAGAGGAAGTCGCACCGCACGATGTCCGCGTCCAGGCGCGCGCCCGTCTGCAGCACCTGCCAGAGGTCGGGCCGCTTCTGCTCCAGGTGCGCCCACAGCTCCACCATGGAGCGCAGCGCGGTGGCACGCAGCGCCCGCGTCTCGTCGGCCATCTGCTCGAACATCACGCGGTCGATGGCGGCGAGCCTCCCATCACCAGCAGACGAATCGCTGAGCTCGATGCCGCGGACGAAGACGACGAAGGCCAGGTCGGGCGCGGGCTGCATGGCCTTGAGCTTGCCGATGCAGTCGACCTCCTGCTGTTTGTGAGGGGAGAAGGCCTCGTAGAACTTGGCCGCGGCGACGAGGGCGAGTCCGGAGGCCTCGCTCTTCATGGCGGTGCGGTAGGCCTCCTCTGCGGCGGCGAGGAGGCTCAGCCTGCGGCGGGCGGTGGCCTCGGCGTCGCTGTCGATGGGCATGCCGGCATCCAGGCCGCTGACCGGTCCATGTCCCCCGGCTCCTGACACTCCAGCTGCTTGGTCGACAGCGTGCAACCCGTGCTTGCCCTTGACCACCACGGACCGCCTGCGCGTCCCATGCCGCGGCGCAGGGGGCTTCGAGCTCGCGGCCGCCTCGCCGTGAGGGACCATCGAGCTCTCGCTCTCAGTGCGCGCCAGCGGTCGCGGGCCAGGAGGACGAGGCGGGCCCTCCGAGTCAGAGCGCGCGCCCAGCGGCGGGGCACCCCCCACCGACGCCGCTGCGGCTTGCCACGGCCCGGGCCCGCCTCGATGGCGAGCGCTGCCGAACATGCGAGCCTCGTCCGCTTCGAGGGAGTCGTCAGTGTAGTTTTCCGTCTGCTCGATGTACTTGAGGCTGAAGGCCGACGCGAGCCGGTCGATGGCGATGGCGACGGGAGTGCCCTCGGCCTTGTGCTGGATCTGCTCCGCCTCCTGCACCCGTGCGCTGGCCCACAGCACGATGTGCGACACGCTGACGCAGTCGGACAGTTTGCCGCTCACGACCCGGCGCGCCTCCGTGAGGACCAGCATGCCCCCAGCGAGCGCCGCGACGGGGATGCCCACCAACGTCATCACGGCCATGACCGAAACGTCGTGGCCCGGCATCATCATGGCGACAAGCAATGCCACGTTCGCCCACAAGAACGCCGTCGCGCTCCCCGCGCGCAGCGCGTTGGCCACGGGCCGGAGCATTGGCAGCTCGCGGTACAGCGCCACAAGCCACCCCAGCGCCGTGATGATCAATGCAATGCACGTGCCCAGGCTGCGCGCCGCTGCCGGGCTGACGTTGTAGATGGCCGTGAGGATGACCTTGGCGACAAGCAGGGCGATGGCCACGCGACCGTGGCTCTTGGCGGCCCATCGGAGGCTGCCCGGGTGCCTGTCGACAAAGGTGGCGGCCACGAACATGGCCAAGATGAAGAAGAGCACCAGGAGCACGGCCACCACGCCCAGGCAGATCATGCGCCACACGTTGTCGCAGGGGATTCCCGCGCCGAGCCAGTCATCGGTCGACCCGCTGATGTCGGACCCGGCGCTGCACGAGTACGAGCGGAAGAGCAGGGACGACACGGGCAGGAACAGCACCGTGGTTGAGAGGACGGCAACGCCGCGGAAGAGCCTGAGGGCGAACTCGGACTGCTTCTTCTCCCTGATGAACGCCACCGCGATGGAGACGGAGAGGCTGATGAAGATGAGAACCCACGCGATCCCGAGGAAGAACATCACCTGCGCGTCAGTCATTGGCCCACGTCAATCGCAGAGATGGAGCAGGAGCCAGCGGTGCCGCAGGCAAGGTCGAATCGCTGCGCGGCGCGGCCATGCTGCGGGGCCACGGACCTGCTGCCGGCATGCGCTGCCGGTTCCGGCTGGTCACTTCGAGCGGCAGTGCGCGGCGTCGAAGCCGGCTCGTGCTGGGGCTTCACGCAGAGGCTTTCACCCGGTTCTTCGTGGCGACGAGAGCCTGTCGCACCCGGATCAACCAGGCGTCTCGAATGCTGCAACATCGCGCGCCCGCGCTTGAGCCACCCACGCGCCAGGCACCCCAGCTCGGCCCTGCACTGTCCATCTCACGCGGTAGGCCATGGGGCCGAACCACACGTCCAAGGACGCCGGCATGACCACTGTCAGCACCGGTCCTGCCGCGTTGCCAATCACGGTGTCACGCCAAACCGTTTGCGAGGCCGAGAAGGGGAACGCCAGCATCTGCCCCGCCTCGATGACCGTGGCTAGGACGAAACTGAGCGCGCCAAAGGACGTGGAGCCTTGCCGAAGGCCGGAAGCCTTGCCCTTCTGGTCGCGCGCGATGAGGCCGAGGCCGAACAGCCCGTTGAGGAGCACGTTGCCGATGCGTTCCAGCAGCGGCGACTGCTCCTCCATGGTGGCGGCCATGTGGCAGGGGGTCCAGTGGCAGGGCCTAGGCCGCTGCTTCGGAGTCGATGGCGCGCCCTGGGCAACCGCTGTGGCTGTGGGAGCGCAGGTGTCTGCTGTCGGGTTCATGATGCCGCAGCAAAGCTTCAAGTAGAGTCGTTTCTTTGCGACAGGCCTTTTCGTCGCGGCAGCCAGCCGCCCGACACACTCGCGCGCCGCGAAACGCCTACAGATGGCCCTGGCCCGCCCTTTGTCTCAGTAAGCGCGCAGCTTTGCAATACCTGCCGTTCTGCTCACGGGCGTGGCGTCCGGAGTGCACCCGCAAGCTCGGCAGCCACCAACAATGACCCAACCTGCGAGATGGTTTCCCCTCCGTCTTCTGGCCCTACCGCAGGCGAGGCGCCGCCCTCAGGGCTCGAGCCATCATTGGAGCATGTGCCATCGCGAACCTCGTCCATGGCCCCAACCTCGGAGTGGGTGAGGTTCTCCGCGGCGCGCCACGCGTGCTAGGGTCGCGCAGCTGGGGAGCCACCTTGCGCGAATTGGCCCTGTGTGCCCTTGCGCACCGCAGGGGCCCTGGCCGGAATGGTGCCTGTAGTAGCCGCTGCTGTGTCCACGCCCCGCAGGGCTGTGGTGTCAGGCGCGAGGGCTCAGGAGAGCGTTCACTCGTTCGAGGTTCCTGGGCCGGACGGCGAGCCAGTTGCCATGGCCGCGTTCAAGGCCAATCGGGTGCTGCTGCTGACGAACGTTGCAAGTCAGTGTGGCCTCACGGATTCGAACTACCGCGGCCTTCAAGAGCTGCAAGCGCGCTTCGGCGGTCGGAGCTTCAGTGTCGTGGCATTTCCGGCCAACGACTTTGCTGGGCAAGAGCCCGGAACGTGAGGAGCTGAACCGGGGCCGCGGCGCGCCTTTCAGCAAGGCAGGGCACGCCTCGCACGCCACCGCAGCCCGGGCGCGCGCCTTGGCAATGCCGGCGACTGTCGTGGCGAGTCGTTCCGGTGCCACACCGCGCGCCCGCATGTGAGCGCAGGAACGACGACATCCAAGCCTTTGCTGCAAGCAAAGGCGTCACGTTTCCTGTGCTAGGGAAGATTAGCGTGCGGGGGGAGGCCAAGCACCCGCTATGGGCTTGGCTTGAAGTGCAGCCTTCGGAGGGCTTCGGGCTCTCAAGCATCCTCAAGGGGCCGCAGTGGAACTTTCACAAGGTTCTGGTTGTGGACGGCAAGGTCGTCCAGCACTATGCACCCACAACGTCGCCCGAGAGCATTGCGGATGACATCGAGCGCGCGCTCACTGGCCTTAAGGAGCCGGGGTCCGAATGACCGCCTCGAAGCGCGTGATTGCCTGCCGCGCAGCGCCGCTGGCAAGAGCTTTGCTTGGGGTCGCTTTCCGCCCCACACGGCACTCACTCGCCACACGGCAACTCGCCTCGCGCGGCAAGCAGAGTTCATGCCACGACCACATCCAGAGAGCGGTATCTGGCTCAAGCAGACACGGAGATGGAGCGCGCGATGTAGGCGCGCACGAGCTGGTTGATCTCCGCGCCCATTTCGGTGTTGAAGTAGAGCTTTGACTGCTTCAGCAGATTGCCCACGTGCAGCACGAAGCTCGTGCCCGAGTGGCCCCAGGTGGGGATCTCTGTGTAGGAGTACTGCGAGACCATCTTCTTGTTCTCAAAGTCGATGATCAGGATCCCCTGCGGGTTCACCGCGAGGAACACCTCCTCCGGGAGGCTGGTCGACATGGAGCACGTGCAGTAGAAGAATGTGGAGCCGTACACGCGCCACGACCGCACGATCTTCATGACCGCCTCGCGGCACTCGGACGGCGTCTTGTCAGCGTGAGCCTTCATCCCCTCGGCGAACTCCACCATGAGGGCCTTGCGCTGGATGCCCGTGGCGAGCTTGGCCGGGAAGTACCGCGCCAGGTCCTTGTCGGTGGGCGGGATGCCCGGCGCCTCGGCCTGACGGTTCAGGGTGGCCACTTCCAGGCAGTGCTCGGCGGTGGCGGGGTAGCGCTCTGACACGACGTCGTAGCAAGCCTGGACCCACATGAGCTTCTCCGCAGCCTCGTCGGGCTTGTGCGTGGCTGGGTCGGGCACCACATCGTGGTAGAGGTGCACCTTGAGGACGAGCTTGTACGTGTTGTTCACGCCGCCGTCAGAGGACTTCTTCTCAGTCTCGTCGTGCAGGCGCTGCCAGTACGACACCAGGTCGAGGATGCGCTCGTCCGGCTCCAGGTAGCGCTCCTCCAGCTTGGGGGTCATTTCGTAGATGGCGAAGCACTCCCGGTTGGGCTCCGCGATGCCCATCAGATCACACATCTGCTCCTTGAGGTCGTGCGGCGTGGTCCACGAGGTTGCGGCGCCAAATTCAAAGCCGCCGTCGAGAAGGTCCACGCGGACCACGACGGGGAGCAGCGACGCGCAGGCGGAGATCTCGGCCGCAGTGGGCACCTCGCGGCGCGGGCCAAGCTTCACCACCTTGGCGATGCGCCCGATGACATACCTGGCGAACTCGTGCACGCCGGGCTCCCCGGTCTCGGAGGGGGCGTTGGACGTCATGGCGCTGTAGCAGAAGCTCTCAAAGTAGGGCCGCAGCGTGGTGGACGGCGCGAAGGCGCCGGACACGACGCCCATGAGGCCCCAAGCGCGCAGCTCAGAGGCGGGAGAGTCGTTGCCGGTTGCTGCCTTGATCAGCTGCACGTACACTTCGTCACGAAGCTCTGCGGGAGGCAGCGGCAAGGCGTGAGCTCGAAGCCGAGACACACATGAGCGTGGTGGCAAGGGGCAGCCGTTGGGCCGCTCGCACGCGCTGCGAGCAGGCTGCATGCAAGGCACGGTCATTCTGTCGTTAGCGCTCAGCTGCGCCCGGCGCGCCGCTCACCTTCCGGGGCGTGGAGCGCCACCTTGACGATCTTCTCGGCATGGCCGTCAGTGTCCTTGCCGCTGGACCGCTCGCCGATGAAGCCAAGCACGTTCTTCCACATCTGCGTGGCAGTGGCAGTGAGGTCGGAGGAGGCCGCCCCGAAGTCGTGCAGCGCCATGGAGATGAGGCTGTTCTTGAAGGTCAGCAGCTTGTCCACAGTGGTGGCGGAGCGGAAGAGGCCCTTGCGGTTCAGCTGCAGGTAGGAGGAGGCGTACTCTTCCATAGACTTGCTCTCGGCTGGCGGCGGGGGCACCTCCACCTCGAGCAGGTCCATCATGGTGCGCTTGGCCTCCTGCTCCTGGAGGATCTTGTCCTCCTCGGCCTCGGCGGCCTCTGCCTTGGCCTCGGCGGCCTTGCGCTCCTGCTCCTTCTCGCGGCGCTCTGCCTGCTTGACCTTGAACTGCTGCAGACGGCTAAACTTGGCGTTCCGGTTCGAAATGTAGAGCTCGGCCTCCTCCTTGGCGGAGAGCAGCACGTCCATCCACGCCGCCTTCATCTGGTCGCTGAAGCCAAACACTGTCGATCCCGCGCCGGGAGCCGCGGGGGCAGCTGGGGCGCCGGGGGCAGCTGGGGCGCCGGGGGCAGCTGGGGCGGCAGCGGGGCCGCCGGCTCCGCTTGCGGCGGCCTTGGCCTTGGGGCTGGGGCTCGCCGGGCTGCTGGCCTTGGGGCTCGAGGCCTCCGACAGCCCCGCCACGTGGGCAGCTACCACAGCCGTCGGCACGTCCCACGTGGTCGACGTGCCCTCGGCGTAGTAGATCTTTCCCGAGGTGGGGTCCTTCGCGAACTGGATGTCCTCAACGTTGATCTCCGGCTTGGGCACGTCGTCGGGCCAGTTCCACTGGGTCGTGCGAGTGCTGTTGTTCACATAGTACCAGCTGCGGACTCACGCGGGCGCGCGGGAGCGAGGAGGGACTCGTGACACAATGGCCGCGACGCGCGCGCGCGCGAGAGAGGTGGATCCTCGAGTGCGTCTCGGCGCCATTGCGGCGCCAGCGCAGGAGCGCGCGCGGCTGGCTCGCGCTCGTCACGCGCAGATAGGCCGCGATCGCATGAGCGCCCGTTCCGAGCCCCCCCCCCCCCCAGCGGGGCGTGGGGGGGAGGGCGCCTGGGGCGGGGCGGCGTGAGCGACGGCAATTCGCCCGCGCCCGAGCGCGAGGCGCCGCCATCTCTCACCGGCTGGAGGCGGCGTCCAACGCCACGGTCCAGTTGGGGGAGATGGAATGAGCAGCCGTGGCCATGAGGGGTTCGGTCGTGCGTTCAGCGACGCTGGAGTGCTGGCGCGCGCTCGCCGCGGGCGGCTCGAACAGAGACGTTGCAAAAATGGGTGAATGTTCGTCGGCGCAAGACGATTGCCGTTTGCTCTGCCGCAGCGCGTGTCCCCCTGCTCAGCCGCCCGCCCCGCGCTGGCCAATTTCCTTTGTTTTGGTAGGCCACGCACGTGCCAGGTTCCAAAGCGAACCCATGGGCGCCAAGGCGGGGGCGGGAGAGGACGATGGCGAGCCGCCTTGGCCACTGGCAAAACACTCAGGCGGAGGAGCGTCACTCAGCCAAGAGTGGGCATGACCGTGCTCTTGGTGTTGGCGTTGACCTTGAAGTTCCAGTTGGAGGTCACGGTCTTGACCTGCGTGAAGAACTGGATGGCGCCCTTGCCGTAGAAGTTGATGTCGCCGCGGATGGAGCCGCGCGAGCCGGTGAAGGAGAACATGGGCAGGGGCACTGGGATTGGAAGGTTGATGCCGACCTGGCCAACGTCGACCTCGTGCTGGAACTTGCGCGCAGCGGCTCCAGACTGTGTGAAGATGGCGCAGCCGTTGCCGTACTGGTTGGCGTTGATGAGGGCGATGGCGTCGTCGAGGCTGTCGCGGGTGGTCACGGACATGACGGGGGCGAAGATCTCCTCGTCGTAGGCAGGGTTTCCAGGCTCCACGCCGGTCAAGACGGTGGGGCCGAAGAAGTCGCCGCCCTCGCAGCCGGGCACCTTCACGCCGCGGCCGTCAAGGGCAAGCGTGGCCCCCTGCTCCACGGCGGCGGTCACGATGGCCTCAGCGCGCTCGCGAGCCTGCGGCGTGATCATGGGTCCGACGTCGGTGTCCTCCTTGTCGCCGGCACCCACCTTGAGCTCAGCAGCGCGCTCGGCGATCTCGGGGATCCACTCGGCGGCCTCGCCGACGAACACCGACATGGAGAGGGCCATGCAGCGCTGGCCCGCGGCTCCGAACGCGGCGCCCACGAGTGCGTTGATGGTGGCCTCGCGGTCGGCATCCGGCATGATCACGGCGTGGTTCTTGGCGCCGAGGTTGGACTGCACGCGCTTGCCGTGGCGGGTGCCGAGGTCGAAGATGTGCTCGCCGGCGCGGTTGGAGCCCACGAAGGAGATGGCGCGGATGGCAGGGTCGGTGCAGATGAAGTCCACGGCCTCGTGCTTGCCGTGGATGATGTTGAGCACGCCGGCGGGGAGGCCTGCCTCGAGGGCGAGCTCGGCGAGGCGGGTCATGCAGCCCGGCACGCGCTCTGACGGCTTCATCACGTAGGTGTTGCCGGTGGTGGAGCCGAGGGAGAACATCCACATCGGGATCATGGCCGGGAAGCTGAGGCGGCAGGCAGGAGCGCACGCCGGGGAGCAACGCGGCAGGGCAGTGGAAACGGGCAGTGGAAGCGGGCGGTTGGCGGGAGGGGCAGCAGCTGGCCAGCAACGCGGCAGCGATGCGATGCGAGGCGACCTCACTTGAAGGGAGCGATGCCGGCGCACACGCCGAGGGGCTGGCGGATCGAGTAGATGTCAGTCCCGTTAGCCACGTTCTCGAGCGTGTCGCCGAGCATGAGCTGGGCGGTGGCGCAGGAGTGCTCCACGACCTCGAACCCGCGGAAGACATCGCCCTTGGCGTCAGCGAGGGTCTTGCCCTGCTCTCGCGTGATGATGGCGGCGAGCTCGTCCATGTTGTCCTGGACAAGCTGCTGGAACTTGAACATGGTGCGAACGCGGCGCTGCACTGCCGTCTCCTTCCAGGTGAGGAATGCGTCCGACGCTGCCTTGACCGCAGCGTCCCGCTCTTCGGGCAAGGCCTCTGGCACCTGGGCCACCACCTCGCCGGTCGCCTGCGGGGCGGGGAGGGGGAGTGACCAGCGCATCGCTGGCATGCGGTCGAGAAGGATCGTGCCAGGAGGTTCTGCGAGGGTCCCTGGCAGACGCACGCCGAAATGCAACAGGAGCTGCTGCGGATTGCGCTCGCGGCCACGACCGCGCAGACGCTCACCGGGTTGTGCACGTCATACCAGATGTCAGACTTGGACTCGACGAACTTGCCGTTGATCAGCAGAGGCACCTTGGGCTGCGGGGCGGAGGACTGGAGCAGGAACAAGCAAACAGGTTCGCCGTCAGCGGACTCGGGCTCCATGGTCTCGGGCCTGACCGCCCGTGCCTCCCGCGGCTCCACCGCGCTTGCGCAGCGAGAGCGGGACAGCGTGAACCGTGCGTGCTCGAGCCGGCCTCTGGCCGCTCAGCGGCCGGCCGCGGCGCCGGGACGAGGCGCTCGCGCCCGCATGTCCCGCCGCTCGACACCGCCACGAATCCCGGTCGACCCCGGAAGCTGCGTTCGGGCTCACCGCGGTGGACATCGCCCGGAGACCAGCACGCGTGGCGCTGGTCCTGGCGGTTGCGGAGGCGGCAGCACGAGAGAGCATGGCGACAAGCGGCCTGGCAGCTGTGCGCGCGTTCCCTCAAAAGGGGGGACGGTTCTCGCGCCGTGGCGCTCTGCCGGGTTGGGGGATGCTGGGGCCGGCGAGCCACCGCGCCGGGAGTGTGTGCCGGGGAGGATGATCTCCCAGCTCTTCGTGCTGTCCCCGCGTGGCGACACGATCATTTCGCGCGAGTGTGAGCCTCGGCGGGTTGCCGCCCGGGTGGCCGTCGGGAGGTGCCGAAGCCGCGGCGCGCTCCGAGTGCAGCGGGGGGAGATCCGCTCGAGCCACTTGGCGAGGCTGGGCGGGCTTGGCGGCGCCCTCCGAAGCGGCGGTCCGTTGCCGGGCTTCTGTTCGGTGGTGCGCTGCCCCTAGGCATTGGCCGGCGGCCGGCCTTGGGGGCGCCGGTGGCGGGGGAGAAGCCGGCTGCCTCAACATCACTGCGCTGCGGGAGGCCGCTCTCCGGCCGCCGGGCGCCTCACCGCTGCCCCGCCCGATCGCCCCCCCCCCCACCGTCCCGGCCCCCTTTGTGGCCCCCGACGCCTGCGCAGACCGGGGCGATGCGGTGAAGGGAACGTCGGAGATTTTCTTCCGCAAGGCAAAGTTCTGGAAGGGCGACGCCCCCCCAGTGTTTGTGAGTTGGCTCAGCGCCCGCATGTAGCTGCGCCCCTGCCGCAGCCTGCCGCACAGGCACCGTCTGTTCTTGGCTGGGGGGCTCCGGCTGGGGCTGGCCAGGGCTCTGAGGGGAGAGGAGGAATGCGGCGAAGCCGGCCGTCGCGCCAAGCCCTCGCCCGCGGTCAACCAGCCGCGTCTGCCTCCGCCCACATTGTGGCGCCGCCAACCCTCTCCCGCAGAACCTGGAAGGCATCAGCTTTGTCCACATCAAGAAGGGCTCGCTGTGGTTTGTCGTCACAACAAAGTTCAATGTGTCGCCCTCCATGCTGATCGAGCTGCTGGAGCGCGTGACGACGTACATCAAAGACTACTGCGGTGTGCTCAGCGAGGAGTCGATCCGCAAGAACTTCACGCTCATCTACGAGCTCCTCGACGAGATGATCGACTACGGCTACCCGCAGCTCATGGCCACGGACGAGCTCAAGGTGCACATCCGCTCCGAGCCTGTGGTGGTGAAGCGCCCGCCGCCCCGCAGCGTGGCCGAGCGCATCGGGTTCGGCCGGCGCACTGCCCGCGCGGACGCCACCACCCGCACTACCCTGAGCTCCAAGGGAAGCTCGGGCAAGAACGAGATCTTCGTGGACATCCTTGAGCGCCTGCGCGTGCTCTTCAACGCGGAGGGCTACGTCGTCAACTCCGGCGTTGAGGGGTGCATCCAGATGAAGTCCTTCCTGTCGGGGAACCCGCCACTGGAGCTGGCAGTCAACCCCGACCTTGTCATCGGGGCGGAGAACCGCTCCTCGGGCGGCTTCCTGCTCGACGACGCCACCTTCCACGAGTGCGTCGACCTCTCCAACTTCGAGGGCGAGCGAGTGCTCGGAATCAAGCCCCCTGATGGAGAATTTGTGGTCATGAACTACCGCATGTCGTGCGACTTCCGCGCTCCTTTCCGCGTCCTCCCTCACATCGAGGAGGTCTCGCCCTACAAGCTCGAGTTCACCCTGAAGATCCGCGCAGACATTCCCCCCAAGAACTACGGCACCCATGTCATTGTCAAGTTCGGAGTCCCGAGGGCTGCAACCGCGGTTGTTCCCACTGTGGAGGCGGCTGCGGCACCTCCCCCGGCTGCCAGTGGCGGCATTCGCGCCCGCGCTGCCGCCGCGGCTGCGGCTGCTGGCGCCGGTTCGGGTGCGGCCGCTGAGCGCCTGCAGATTGCGGAGTTCGACTCCAAGGCCCGCGAGGTCGTGTGGTCGATCAAAAAGTTCCAGGGCGGTCGAGAGGTCACGCTCAAGACAAGCATCACCCTTTCCTCGCCCTCCGCTGGCTCTGCCCGCAAGGAGGTGGGCCCCATCGGAGTTGACTTTGAGATCCCAATGTACAACGTCAGTGGGCTGCAAGTGCGATACCTACGGATCATCGAGAGCGCCAAGGGCTACAAGCCCCAGCGCTGGGTCCGCTACGTGACGCAAGCGTCCTCGTACGTCAGCCGCTGCTAGTTGGGATCACGTCGCTTTTCGCCGATGTTCGACGGCCGTGGAACAGTGCGTCCGTGTGGGAATTCAATGGGCCCGAGCGGTAGCCCTTGCACAATATTGCCTCAGGCCCTCCTTGCAACTGCCAATTGTCTTGCTCGCTCGGCCGGCCACACTAGCACTCACGACGGCGGCAAGCCTTGCATGCTGTGCGCGACGCAGCGGGTCATCCTTTCGCCTTGCCTTGTCCAGCCGGCCGAAGCGTTGCGTGCACTCTGTTGGCGAAAGCTAGCACGTCGGCCTCCACCCAGGCGGATGCCAGCAGCGGGCTGCCTTCGAGCTCTTTGAGCGTGGCCTTGCCATTGCCCGTCAGGACCAGGACAGGCTGCAGGCCTGCAGCAACCGCCGTTGCCAGGTCCGAGGCCCGGTCGCCCACCATGTACCCCGACACAGAGGGGAGGCAGCCACCATCGTGGCCTCTGAGGGACAGCCCAAGGCTTTGCGCCGCCAGAATGGCAAGGGTTGGGGACGGCTTGGCGTCCGAATCGTCAGCCAAGTCCGCCAGACAAGCAGTTGCGGCTGCGCCAGTGCCGATCGAGTACGCGATGGCATCGAAGCAGCAGTCCGTCGAGCGAGCTTCTGCGCACTGCAGCGGCCCAGCGGGCACTGGCCCGGAGCTGGCAGGGCATTGCCCTCGCAGCTGCTCGTGCAGGCAATCCATGGTCTCGTCCACAATCTCCGGAACCACAAACCCGTAGCCAACGCAGGACTGAGAGGAAAGCACGGCCACTGCACACCCGGCAGCACGCAGCTTCCCCACGGCCTCGCCCGCCCCAGGAATCGCCTCGATCGCGTCGGGGCCGAGCCTGTACGACGGCCGACGATTCAGCACGCCGTCTCTGTCCAGCACCACGAGCTGCGCGGGTTGCTGCAAGCTCGGAGACACAAGAGGTCGCTGCGGCCCACAGACGGGGCGTCGCAAGCAGGCAGCAAGCACAAGCACACGAGTTCGCACACACCAGGTCCCTGCCGCGCCCGTCGTTGCATCCGAGCCCCTCTCGATGTCGTGCACCATGAAGCAGTGCGGCCACACGCTGAAGTCGGGTGCGGCTCGCTCGACAACAGCTCCTCCGTCAGCGGAAACAGCGCCTGCGTCGTGGACCACGACGACGTCCGCAGGCAGGTCGTCGGCTGTCGCGGCCGGAACGCCCAGCCCGCCGCAAGCAGCAAACGCGCGAAGCCATGGGAGCCCTGCCCCAGTGCTGTCGCCGCTTAGAACCAGATGCGCATCGCCAGAGCTGGCGGCGTGCGAGCACAGCCTGTCACGCACGCTTCGGCCCTCGAGCAGCGGCCCGGGCAGGGGCGCCGCGGCGAGCAGCCGGTGGCAAGCAGCCGGCGTGCTCGCGGCCGCGCCGGGAGCAGCGGCGCCTTCTCCGCTTCCCCTGAAGACCCCGGAGCAACTTGCTGCAGCGCTTGGCCCCGGAAGTCCCAAGCTTGCAGCGTCGCTTGCCAGCAGCGAGCAGGGCTGCGCATGGACGTGGAAGCCACTGGCTCTCTGAGGGGCTTCGGCAAGCAGGCCCGAGAAGGCGTCGCGGCCTTCCAGCAGCCGGCGAACAGCTCGACGCACGCCGGGCCCGCGGCTGTGGACGGCACTGCGCCAGGCTCGGTCGCAGAAGCGGTGGAATCGAATCGACGCCCCACCTGCCTCCTCCGCCAGCGCCGGGCGGCAGTTCAGCGCGGATCCCGTGCCACCTTCCTCAAGCAAGTCGTCCACACCAGGAAGTGTGATCGCATCGGGGCCCAGGATGGAGGCAATCAGCCCAGAGTCCCGAGCCGCTTGCTCGCGAAGCGAGCGCTGCTTGTCTTGCGACCGCGGGATGCCCCAGGAGCCAGGCTCACGCAGCGACTGCGGCCGCGACACTGCGCACGAGGATGGCGTAGCGATTGTCTGTGGTGGCGGCGACATCCCCCCTGGGCTGGCTGTGGCCAACGCGCGAGTGGCCAGCTGCAGCACTCCGCAAACGCTTCTGGACCTGGACGTCATTCCTGGCTCTGAGCCAGCAAGCGCATCGCGGGCGCGCAGGTCCCCGAAGTGGGTCAGCCTGACCATGCAGGAACGGGGTTTGAGGGCGTCTGCGCCCGCGTGTGCTTGCTCGCCAACAACCCCGTGGGTTGTCGCGGCCCTGCCTCTGCCGGCTCTCTGCGCAGGCTGGCTACGCCAAGCCCGGCGCCTCGCCAAGTATCCCGTCGCCCGCCGCTCCGTCCAGGGCGAACCAAACGTGGTGTGGCCCCCATCCCTCGGATACGTGGACGTGAACGAAGCAGTCGCCGCAAAAGCTGCCGCATCCGTCCTCGCAACCACAAGTCGCGAAGACCGACTGGCAATGGCAGCACATCACTGTGCTTGCCGGTGGCTCTCTGGAGAATGCATGGTCAGCCGGGCGAAAGAACCAAGGCTGGCCAAGGGAATCGAGGTGACACTCCCAGGACGTTGACTGCGATAGGTCCTGCAAGCCGAGGCAAGGCGGTTTTGCGAACAGCACCTGCTGGGTCCGCGTGTCTGTGTACGAGTCCACACCCGTAACGATATCGTAGTGCCGTTTCCAGAAACGATGAAACTGGAGCCGAAGTGCGGCGCGAGCAACGCATACCCTCCACGCGCCTTGGATGGTGTGAGCGGCGCGCTCGCGCTCTGCCAGGTCTTGCGAAGCCTCACTGGCCTCCAGCTGCGCCCGCTCGCGCCTGAGCCGCTTTGCGAGGGACGACCACTTTGCAGAGCGCTGCTGGGCAAGTTCCTGGGCGGCTTCACTGACCCGGGCTTCTCGGTACTCCTCCCTCGCCCTGTGAATCGCGGTGGCGCGGCCGATGTCTGACTCCGCCGCCAGCACTTTGCCCCGTTTCTCGCACCAGGCAGCAGCGGCGTCCCATTGCTGCCGCGCGATTGGCTGAGACAGATCTGGCCTGCCGGAGAAAAGAAGTGCGCCCCAGAAGCGGAACGCCTTCTCGCGCCCTTTGGCTTCGCGCACGTCCTCCAGGGCCGAGAGCTCGGTCATTCGCTTCTTGTGGAGGACGTCCATGGCACTGTGGGCTGCCCTGCGGTCCTCGGCCTTTTTCTCCGCGGCACGCCGGAGCGCTGCGCGCCGGAACTGCCTCATGGTCTCGGCGGCGCGCCACTCGGCCTCCGCCATTGCCTTGCGCTCATCGAGTCGCATGTTGACGAGCGCCTCGACCTCGGCCTGCGCGTCGAGCTGTGCTTGGCCGGCCTCGCGCTGCCGCCTGCGTTCTTCTTCCTGCTCCAGCTGGCGGCTTGCTTCTTTCTCCCTTTGCACTTCCAGCTTCCGGCGCCGCGACACGCGGTAGAGAAACCGCTGGACAACGCTTATCACGCGGTGAGCCCGCATGGCTCTCTCTCGCCCCTCTTGTGCGATTGCCCCGTGAAGCGCAGCGGCGATTGCGACCTTGACGAACCTGTTCCTGTTGAAGTAGCCTCGTACCTCGCGCTGGATGATCGATGCAGCTTGCGACTGCTGTAGCTTGAGTCTGTGCGCCCCACGACGGGAAAGAACTCGCTCCCACGCGCGCTCCACGAGCCGGGCTAGGCGCTTCTGGGGCTGGTGCCTCAAGAAGTCGGCCCGCCGTGGCACCATCCGACAAAACGCGCTGCAGACAACGGCCGCCTGCTGCTCCAAGGTGAGCCGACGCCACCGCTTCCACATCCGGGAAAAGGCATCCCTACGCCACGCAGCTTGGAGTTTCTCAAGGTTCTTTCTGGCCTTGCGTTGTATTTGGCAGAAGGAGCGCCAGGCGCGGATCGTCCGCTTCCCCCAGAACGACGAGAGCCATCTCGAGGCCTTGAACGAGGCAAGCATGAGTCGCTTGGCCTGCAAGCATGCCTGCCGCACAGGGGTGCACATCAGCTTCTCGTACTTGCAAAGAATGCTGTCTGGGTTCGCGTCGGAGCTCGAAATGTCCACGAACCGCCCGGAGCGACCGAGCACGGTCCTGGCCGTGTGCGTCCAGAGCGTCGCCAGCAGCGGATGCCGAAGAATTTGTGCCAGTGTTCGGAGGTCAGTTTGGGCTGGGAGTTGGTCGTCGCAGGGTGCAATGACGTCCGTCGCAGCCTCTCGAAACCTCTCCAAGAGCGATTGTCGGGCAACGCTTGTGGACAGCGGTAGCAGCATCACCTGCTCGACGGAGGCAAGCGCAAGCCGTCCCCTCCCCAAGCCGCCATGATCGAATGCCCTCTCGAGGACGAACTGCGGCCAGTCGAGGCTCCCGTCGAAAAAGTGCGTCGCGTGCCGAAGCAGCACGACGTCCACACACCCGTCGCCGAGGACGGAGCGAGGCACGAACGACAGGTGAGCGAGTTCAGATCGCTGAGCTCCGCTGTCAACCTCGCTCATGATCCAAGCTCGAACCACCTGCATCCATGCGAGAAAGGCCAGGTCTTGTGCCTGCCCTGGCCTGGAGGCGCCATGTCCAGCGCGTCCTGAAGTAGCGCCGCCCTCCCTGGCAACGACTCGCACGGGCTTGCGGCCGAGCGGCAGCTTGTCCGGGCGAGGTGGAGGCAAGTCTGCAACGGGGGCAGCCGCTGCCATCGACCGCAGCTTCGCGTTGCGCTTGAGCCCACCCGCCAGCTTCAGCCCTCGGACACCGATGAACAACGCTCTCAAGGTGCCTTCCACTTGAGCTTCAGCCATCCGCCCCGACGGAGCGAGCTTCTCAAGCATGTCGAAAACTACGTCCACGTGCATGTGCTCGGGGAGGCATTCGACCATGTCGTGCTCAGACTGCGATTTGCCGACGGGGGGGCCTCGCTTCACGACTCGTTGGCACGAGGGCGCCGCCCATGCGCGCTGCCGCGCGTGCTGGAGCTTGACGTACGGCTCACAAGTTGGCTAGCGACGTTCCAAAACCGGCCGCGAAGGCTCCCAAGGGGCACAGCGGGCTCGCGTCCTTTCGAGGTTTCGACAACCAGCAAATGCTGCTTTTGCAGAACCGCCGGTGTGCGGCGCACAAAGAGCTGCTGCGGGCTGACGGCGGACCGGGCCTCCCGGGCTTCTCGTCGTGCGTGCTGGAGAGTTGCGGCAACGGGGGACCATCCGGCGTCAACTGTAAGCGACCGGCTTTGCCCGGCGCTTGTCGCCCGCATGTGCCCGGAGCGCCGCAGCCTGCCAAACCTGGGCCGGCAAGTTGCGCCACCCCACCCCACGTTTCTCCTGCCCCCCCCACCCTCAACCCTTTGCCCTTCTCAGTGTCGCGCTCGCTCTCGCTCGCTCTTGATAAGCGGACTGCCTGCCCCAAGTGCGGCACCAGGCCGCTGCAACCCACACTCTGCGTCGGCAGAGCACGGCGCCAGCCGCGCGACGACAGCATTCGGCACAAGCGCACAGCCGCTGGGGGGTGAGCCGGGAGCTCAACGTGCGCACCGGCTGCCCCCACACGAGCGTGATGTGGCACGGGGAGGGAGGTGGCCCGCATGAGAGCGACGGCGCTTCCGGCGGCCCGCTGTCCGGGCGACGCCTCCGGGCCGAGTTGAATCGGCAAAAGCGCCGCTCGGCTCGAGCCATGCGACGAAACAAACGCAGGGGGCTTGAATTCCTTTCCCGTCAAGAGGCCAGCGGGCTGGTTGTCAGCGGAAGGCCCTGCTTTGTGGTTCCAAGTCTTGAGCGCGCAGAGCGCGAGGCGAAGGGCTTGCACTTGGTCCCACTGCCAGAGGGCGACTTGCTGTGCAGCCGATACGATGCGCGGCTCGCCATTTGCCTGGACGGGGGCAGTTTAAGCGACGCCGAGGGGTCGCTTGGGCATGGTGCCGATCGTTTTCCGCGCATTCGGCCGCCGCTCCTGCGTTCCACAGCCGCCGCGGCTTGCGCTAGGCCTGCAGACGAGGAGGCCGCACTGTTCCTAGAACGCTTTCAGTATTCCTGGCGCGCGCAGGGCCCTGAGAGCGTTCACAGCTCGGGGAGCGCGGCGACGTCCACCGATGGCGAGGCCGGCACGGCCGCCGAGGCGGAAGAGCCGCGACTGCGCTTCGTGCTGAAGCAGCCCCGCCCAGCGGCCGAGTCAGAGGACTGCGACCGCAGCTCGTGGCTGGCCCCGGGGGCTGCGGAGGCACTCGGCCCGGACAACACGCCGGCCAGCGAACAGCAGCATCTGGTGATGGACGCCACCGCAGCGCAAGTTGCACGTGTCCCGCAGCTGGAGATGCTGCTCCGCGTCCGAGCCGCTGCCGCTCTGGCCGAGTCGGAGCGCGAGCGCCGCGCTTCTGGCGACGGACGCTCCCCTTCAGGCAGCGCGTTCGCAAGAGCGAACTCGCCAGCCGGCGAGGCCAGCGAGCAGGCACTTGCTTTCCTCGAGCACGGCCACCGCCTGAGGCCCTACTTTGAGATCCTGTTGGCTCGCCACCGACAGTCCGCGACGGTGGCTGAGGCAGGCGGGCAAGAGACGCCGGGCGGCGAGATGGCCGCTCGAGATGCAAGCCCTGCCTCCGCCAATGCGACTGGGCCTCCGCCGCAGCTCCTGGCATATGGCAGCAGCAGCGACAGCGACAGCGACAGCGACAGCGACAGCGACAGCGACGATGGCAGCGGCGACGGCAGCGGCAGCGGCAGCGGCAGCGGCCCCGCCGGCAGTGAAAGCGAGACGGCGCAGGCAGAAGTCCCGGCCGGAAGCGGGAACTGCACGCTCGCTCCGATAAGGCCGCGCAGCGGCGGAGGCGACGAGCCGGGCGATGGCCCCAGCTCTCCGAAGGGCGGGCAGCCCTCCGCTGGCGGCAACGGGTGTTGCGGCGAGACGACGGACTTACGCCCTCCAAGTGACGTTGCTCGGGTGCTCGAGGCTGCGGCTGCGGCTGCCATCCGGCTGCCGCGGGCGGGGAGGCTCCGGCTGCTGCTGCGCACGGCCAGCTCTTGTGGGGTGGCGCTTCCGGGCGCGGGCGAGCACGACTGGGAGTGGGAGGGGTTTTGGCAGCAAGCCTTGCAGCGCCACGCTGCAGCGCCGGACCCAGCACCGCGCGCGGCTGTGGCAGCAGCAGCAGCAGCAGCAGCAGCAGCCAGCCCAGCTGCCGCGGCTGCTGCGCTGGAGGGGCAGGCAGCCGCGAGCAGCGACGCAGTCGTGGGCGGGATGCCGCGGCGTGGGCCTGCGGGCGCGGACGACGCGGAGATAGAGCCCCCCATGGTGTGGGACAGCGAGCTCGACGAGAGCGGGCAGGCGGTCTGGCAAGGGTACGACCGCGTGTCGCTGGACGGGGACGGCCCCGAGGCTGCAGCGGCCAGGCGCATCCGAGCAACGGGTTGGAAGCCCGAGCACGACGAGGCGCTGGCCGCACGGCTGCAGGCGGAACGTCGCACTACGCTCGGCCGGGGAACTGTTCAACTGCTTGCAGGGGACGAGGCTCTCGCTGCTAGCGATGCTGCCAGCAGCGAGTGTGTCGCGCTACCAGACGCTAGGAAGGACAGCGCGCGCCAGCGCTATTTTGGACGCATCACGAAGACCTCAGCTGAGCCAAGCCGTGCTGGTGTGTCGGTCTTCGCGCCGGGGGAAGCGTCGTCGCGCGTCGATGCAGACGCGGGGCTGGACCCGGCCGTGAAACAACGGCTTCGGGACTTGCGAGAGCGGCTCGAGCGGTCGCGTGCGATCAAGCGAGCGCGGGCCGGCGGCGCAACTGACATCAACAGCGCTGCCCAGCGCCCACGGGGCGCCGCTTCGCAGGGAGTGTTGCCACGCGTTGGGTGAGAGCGGGAGTGGAGTTGGCTGCAGCGAATCAAATGCAATGCTTTGTTCAGCGCCCGCTCAGGAGCGGCTACAGGTCACGGAGGAAGCGAAACCGGCCCCTCAGCCCCGCGCCCATTTGCTTCCCAACTACAGATGCGCATCCAAGCGAGGCCCGCTGCAGGTGGGAGCCCTCCTGCGGGTTGAGCGCCTCGTCAACGTGCTCGTTCGACGCGGCATCAGACTCAGCCCAGAAGGGGGCCAGCTCGGTCAGTTCAGTGAGCCGAAGGTCGAGACCGGGCAGGGCGTCGATGGTCACGATCATTTGGCCGTGTGGAGGGGTGCCCTCCGAACCCCGGCCGCGCATTGGCGCTCCGCCCCTGAGGCCGTGCAAGGTCGTGGTCACCCCCCCCACTGCACCAAGACTGGTGCTAGCGTCGTCGAGACTCTCCACAGACAGCACGACTGCAGACCATCGGGAGGGGAGCACCCGCACGGCTGCCGCTTCTGGCCCTGGAAACTCCCAGACGGACAGCGCACGCTTGGCCCGGGCCGCGCCTCCTGAACGGAGAGCGGCCTCTGTGGCCGCCAAAGCTTCGGGCGTGCTCTCACCGAGCACGACTTCCTTGAGCCCAGGGCCGGAGCGCCGGCGGCACGCAGTGCCGCTGCGGCTGCCGGCTGGCACACCGCACAGCTGCGCTGCCGGCTCGGCTCCCACGCCGGAGGCAAAGCGGTTCCACTCAAACGGAGACGTGATGCTATGGAACATGCTCCCGTGCGTGGCCGCCGACGGGAGCAACGAAAGCCATTCCCAGGCGTGAGCCCGCGCGTTGTTGTTGAACTCCTGGCTGAGCGCCACGCTCAACAAACGGGCAGGCCGGCCCCCTGGGCGCTTGTTGACCAAGTACTTGTCCAAGCCGTCGATGTGCACGACTTGGAGCATCGAACCGTCCTTCATCGCGGCCTGCAAAGCCGAGACTGGCATGGCGGTGGCTGCGTCGGGGGTTGCTGGCGCGCACTCGGCTCCCAGCGCCGCCATCGCCGCCGCGAAGGTGTCCAGTCCCGCCCGGCTGTGAGACAACACGGTGCACACTGCAACGCCGGGCGAGCCTGCTGGTTGGTCCTTGGCCGCTGTGTGGGCTGCCCGTGACGTCACAGCCTGCAACGCTCGACCAGGTCGGGCGCCAAGCACTCGCAGCATGCCTGCCACGCTTGCCCCGGGCAAACTGCGTTGGCGGGAGTTGTGGGCAGAACCAGTAAGGCGAACGGGCGGCCCCGTGTGCGGTGACGAGAGTGCGGTGGCGGGAGGCGGCGCTGCTCGGGGCGCAGAGCAGAGGCGGAGGCAGACCCGCGCGCAGAACCAGAGGCGGAGGCTCGCCCACGCGCTGGTATGCCACTGTGTGCTTGGATGGTGTGTGCCGCACGCGCCCAGCGTGCCTGACCCGGCAAAGCAGCAGCTGGGTCGTTCGGGAGCTGGGCGAGCCCGGTCGCGACGCTCACTGCAACTCGCCCACCGGCCCGCGCCTCAGAGACGCTTGTGAGGCTTGGGCTGCCGCGACCCATCAGTTGAAGCTGAAGCCACGGTGGTGTCCGGCACCTGGAGGTGGCCTGGCCGCTGAGTGGGAGCGAGGCACTGGGGCTGCGGCGTCACGTCCGTAGCGTGACCCGACGCGTGCTCGCACACCCACTCGGTAGCGTTCCAGCCCGAGATGGTCATATCCTCGAGGACGACGCCCGTGCATGGGTTGGATGCGTTGCACCGCAGCACGCCTGCCTGCGGCCAAATGACGTCATCGAACTGCACGTCGCGCATCGTGATGTTGCGGAAACTGACCAGGGGGTTGGTGGGCGGCCACCAGCCGTCACCGCGGCCGTCAGGCTCCTTTTGCTGCTGCGGGCCCAAGTACACCGGGTACCTGCGCGCGCGTTTGCCAAGAGGGGATGCGAGCGAGGGAAGGCAAGATTGTCGCGACGCCACCAGGGCGCGTCATGCCGAGCCCGCTGCGCCCGAAGAACACCGCCAAACGCAGCTTCGCGCGCGGCGCGCAAGCAAACACTACGAATTTGCCGACGGTGGGCACGTGCCATTTTCAGCACGACCAACCCCCCCCCCCCCCGCCCGGTGGCTCACCACACACTGCCCGTGGCGCGGATGTGCTCGTAAGTCACGTCCTCGACAACCGCCGTGCCAACGTCGCCGCCGTTGCTCTTGAGGTAGATGGCCTTGGTGGGCGACTCGAAGGTGATGTTGCGGAACAGGATGTCCCGCACACAGTTCACACGGGCGCTGGGAGGCACGCTGCCCACCGACGCGCCAACGCCGAAGTGGATCACTGCGTTCTCGTACGTGTGGTTGGAGCTGCAGCCCCAAGTGAGCTCCCTGCACGGCTTGACGCACAGGGCGTCGTCCCAGTTGGTGATCTCCACATCGTGCACCCACACGTCCTGACCGCAAACATCGATGCCGTCGGTGTTGAGCGGGAACGTTGGGAGCCTCCCCGCCGCGTCCCAGTGGCCCGCCGCCTCCAGGCCCTGGCGTTGGCCCTCCAGGTCGGTCCACACTGTGACGAACCGCACTTCCACGCGCTTCACCTCGAGCAAGTAGAAGTTGAACCGCGGGCTGTTCTCTGTGCGCACCCCGTCGATGAGCACATCTGTGCAACTCTGGACGTACACAAGGTTGGGTGCGTATGACAGGTCATTGAGCAGCCGGGCCCACCACCAGTCGTACCCATTTCCCACGATGGCGGCGGGAGAGGACGCATTGGCCGTGATCGTCACGCCCTCGCAAGCGAGGAACGTGATGAGCGAGGGGAACTTGGTCTTCTTCGACCCGCCCCAGTCAGAGATGTTGGCGTGTGCGGACAGGTTCCCCTCAAGGTGGAGCCACGCCCCGTGAACCCCCGTCACGTGCACGGGGAGCAGGTCGAAGCTGAGTCCGCGCGGAACCAGTGCCGCCTCGCCCTTGGCTGCGGCCGCCTGCACGGCTAGCTCGACGGCCCTGGCGTTGGCCAGGGCCGCAGCCACGGACGTGTTCCCCGGCACCGCGCCAAAGCTGCGGATGTCGACCATGGCGGCGGCGGCCGCCGGCCCGGCCGCGGCGGAGACGACGGCGAGGGCAACTGCGAGCTGCGCAGCGAGACACATCTGCGCCTCCACAAGCTCTCGGCGACCTGAAGGGAGGAGCGGCCGCGCTTGGTCGCAAGCTGAGCAGCAGGCCACCGCCTGCCTCCTGTGGGCACGCGCCCGGCCCCCGGGCTCTCCCCCCGGGCCGGCTCACGGGCGCAGTTGCAGCTTGCCTGAGCAGAGCTCGCGACTGCAAGTCGATCGGCTTGTTGCAAGACACCGACATGGCGCCTCTGCGGCCAGGCCGGGCGTCGCTGCGCGCCCGCCCGCGCACACGATGCGGGGACGCGGCGATGCGCTGGGCCGAACCCGTGGCCTGCCGGGCTGGGAGCCGTTTTGCCCTCCGCCGCCCGCCGGCTTGAGCGCAAGCCTGTTGGAGATTCCGCCGCGCGGCCTGCAGAGCTTCTCCCGGCCGACGAGGCAAGTGCTCCGAACGCCGCCAAGCCGGCCGCCCGAGGCCGCCCGGCACCGCCGTTCCGGCCAGGTCCGCGCTCTTTCCGCCCGGCGGCCCCAAGACCCACTGCTCGCCGTTGGCACTCGGTTTCGGTCATGGCAAGAGTCGGCGCGCTGAGGCACGCCGTCGCAAGCAGACGCAGCGCTGCCGTCTCCGGCGCAGCGTCGTGCCTGGCCCCGAGCAGGGCGAGCCCCTCCGCTCTGTTGCGCGCGATGCCGTGCGGGGTTACCAGCACCGACGGTGGGGGCGCCCGTTTCGCCAGGGCTCACTCCAGAGGCCTCATGTCGCCACCTCGGGCATTTGCCGGGCCGACTCCGGCGAGCGCGGCGCGCCGGGCGACCACTTCGGAGCCGGCCGCCGCCCAAGCGCCTGCAACAGACCCTGTCTCGGATGCTGAGGGCCACGGTTCGCTGGCTGCGGCGGCATTCGGCGCCTCGGGCGTCCCGGACTACGCGCGAGATGCAGTCGAGGACGACGCCGACATCTTCATCACTTCCCAAAGCGAGGCCAGCGCCACCTTCAAGCTGAGCCCTGCGTTTGTGCGGTCCTACGCCGAGAAGCGCCCGCCCTTTGGCTTCAACGGGCTCGGCGAGCTGGTGTACATGCGCTCGTACTCGCGGCACAAGGCGGACGGGTCCAAAGAGCGCTGGTTCGAGACGGTGGAGCGCGTGGTGAACGGCACGTACAACATGCAGAAGCGCTGGATCGAGCAGCACCAGCTGGGGTGGAACCCGTGGCGCGCCCAGCGGTCGGCGCAGGAGATGTTCGACCGAATCTACTCGATGAAGTTTCTGCCGCCAGGGAGGGGCCTGTGGGCCATGGGCTCCCCCATCACCGAGGAAAAGATGCTCTATGCGGCCCTGAACAACTGCGCCTTCGTGTCCACGGCGGGCATGAAGCAGGACCCCTCCCGCCCCTTCTGCTTCCTGATGGACGCTTCCATGCTCGGCGTCGGGGTCGGGTTCGACACGCGCGGCGGGGAAGGGACCGACACCGCCACCGTCCGCGGCATCAGCGCCAAGACGCCGCCCAAGCCCTTTGTGGTGCAGGATACGAGAGAGGGCTGGGTGTCCTCTGTCAAGGCTTTGCTCGACGCCCACTTCCACGGACGGGCTGCCCCCGCGTTTGACTACTCTGGGATCCGGCCTGCGGGCTCCCTCATCCGTGGCTTTGGCGGCGTGAGCTCTGGCCCCGATGCCCTTGCGAAGCTGCACAGCGACATCGACGGCACGCTTGCCGGTCTCGCTGGCAAGCCAGTGACGCCCCGCGCCATCACGGACATCATGAACCTGATCGGGCTCTGCGTGGTCAGCGGGAACGTCCGCCGCACTGCCGAGATCGCGCTGGGTCAGCACGACGACGAGGAGTTCCTGGACCTCAAGGACTTCAGCAAGCACCCCGAGCGGGCGCACTTTGGCTGGACCAGCAACAACAGCATCTATGCCAAGCTAGGCATGGACTACGGCCCGGTGTGCGACCGCGTGGTGCGCAACGGGGAGCCCGGCTTCGCCTGGCTGGACAACATGCAGCAGTACGGCCGCATGGGCGACCCAGCCAACAACAAGGACAGCCGCGCGATGGGCGGCAACCCCTGCCTCGAGCAGACCCTGGAGTCGTACGAGCTCTGCTGCCTGGTGGAGACGTTCCCTGACAACCACGAGAGCCTCGAGGACTTCAAGCGCACGCTCAAGTTCGCGTACCTCTACGCCAAGACGGTCACTCTGGGCCGGACCCACTGGCCGCTGACCAACCGCGTGCTTCTGCGGAACCGCCGCATCGGCTGCAGCATGAGCGGCATTGCCCAGTTCGTCGCCAAGCGCGGCCTGGAGGAGCTCAGGCAGTGGTGCGACCACGGCTACCAGGCGATCCAGGACTACGACCGCAAGTACAGCGACTGGCTTGCGATCCCAAGGTCCATCAAGACCACGTCAGTCAAGCCCTCTGGCACAGTGTCGCTCCTGGCAGGAGCCACGCCCGGCATGCACTACCCTGAGTCCAGGTTCTACCGCAGGCGGGTGCGCGTCCCCGAAGGGTCGCCTCTGCTCGAGCCACTCCGCAAGGCTGGGTACCACGTCGAGCCCGCGGTGTCAGAGCCGGGCACGTTCGTGGTGTCCTTCCCCGTGGACGTGGGCGAGGGCGTGAAGACGCTCGACCAGCTGTCGATGTGGGAGCAGCTCTCGCTGGCAGCCTTCATGCAGCGGCACTGGGCGGACAACCAAGTCTCGTGCACAGTGACGTTCGACCCGGCGGCGGAGGCGGGGCAGCTGCCCGCAGCTTTGAGCTACTTCCAGTATCAGCTCAAGGGGGTGTCCTTCCTGCCGCGCGCCACCGATGAGTACCCGCAGATGCCGTACGAGGCCTGCACCGAGGCAGACTACGCCGGCATGGTCGAGGCGCTCAAGCCAGTCGACTTTAGCGCGCTCGCAGAAGCCGACCCGGCGTCCCCGCACGCCAAGGCTGTCGCCAGGGCCGCCGCAGAGGCCGCGGCCTCTGCTGCTGCTGCCACAGCTGCTGGAGCTCGGAGGCGTACGGCCGAGGAGATCGCGTCCGCCAGCTGGAACGAGGACGAGGGCGAGGACTTTCCGGATAAGTTTTGCGACTCCGACGTGTGCGCTGTGCCGCCGCCGAGCGAGCGGGCCTAGCGGGCGGGCGAGGGGGGGCGCAGCGACGCTTGCGTGAAGGCGACTGCTTTGCGGGCGCGACGCCTCGACCCTGTCTCCCCGGCGACGCGGGGGAGGGGGGGAGCGGCATGCGCTGGTGAGGCTGCAACGTTGAGCACAGTTCTTTGAGCGGTGGGTTGCCAGCGTACGTCCTGTATGGTCAACCCAGCGACTTTGAGACGGGCACGGGAACGACCAGGCAGGTCGACGTCGTGTGGCTGTGCGACTCGCTCAGCCGCCGTTGTCCCGCTCCGGCACACACACGCGCATTCATTGCTGCCTCGCGGGCTGTCAACAGGGCGGGTCACGCGCACTCACTGCGGACAATCCTTGCTGGGGCGAGGGCGGGGGGGGGGGGCGCCGATAACACCAGACACTGCCGCGGTCGCTAGGCCCACCAGCCCCAGGGACATGGCTTGCAGCCGTCTCGGGGACGACCCGCCCCCCATCACCGCAGCCGCCCATTTTCGCAGCTTGGCCGCCGAGTAGGTGGCGGACTTGACGGGGCCGGCGCTGACCAGCCCCTTGATGCTCTGAGTGGCCGCGTGGCGGGCGACCACGGTGGCGAGGGTGGGGCGCAGCAGGCGGGCAGCCAAATCGCTGGCGTCGCCGGCTCGGGCGAGCTCTGCCTCGAGCAGGCGCAGCTCCGGGGCAGGCCGCCTGCGCCCGCCGCGTTTTGCTGCGGCCGCGGCAGTCTTTGCGGCCAGGCCCACCACGCCCAAGGCCGCCCTCGACATGGTGACGTCGTGGTGGCTGTGCCTGAAGGGGCTGCGTGCAGCCCAGTGGCCGGGCGTCCAGGACATTGCCCCGGCACCTGGTGTCGCGGCCGGGTCCGCCCCCGCAGAGGCGCCATCCCCGGCGCGGAAGCGGGGCATGCTCATTCGTCTCGCCGCCGCACTCGCAGCCTCCATTGCCGCTCGTGGCACCGTTGGGGCGTTGCTGAGGCTTGGCGCCTCGAGTCCCGCAGCCGCCCGGCTGGCCATGGCATCGCCAACCCAGGCCGGAAGGTGCTGGATGAGACGCAAGCGCGCGGCTGGGGAAGTGCTCTGCCGCACCAAGAGGCTGGGCCGGGGTGGCTCCGCGGCGTCCTGCGCGCGAGAGTGAGCCCCGTCACCCTCCAGGCCGGAGAGGGATACGCTGTCCCTGAAGTCGTCGTGGAGCAGAGGCCAGTATATGCTGGCGAGCTGCTCAAACTGCCCATCCACAATGTTCTCCACTTTGCGCGGGTTCTCGCCAAAGACCATTCTGAAGTCGCCAGCGTAGCTGAGACCGGCCACTGCCACGAGAAAGTCACGCACCGTGAAGGACTCGGGAAGCTGCAGGAGGGCGGCCGCTACGGCTGCCCTGCGGTTCCGCTCCATGGCAGCAGTGAATGCATCGCCTGTGTCGTCCAGAATGACGCGCACCGGCTTGTGCATGCGACCTGCCACATAGAGCGACTCCCAGTCCACGAGGTCCCGCTGCAAGGCCTCCACGGTGGCGATGCCATATTTCATGTGCTGGCCGGGCGCTGCGCCTGACACAGACGGGGGAATGACGACCTGCGGCGCTCGGCCAGGGAGGGGCTGGCGGGCGGGACTCAGACCACGTCGACCAGCCATTGCATCGTCAGAATGCCCAGAAGCCCCGAGGCGCGCGGCAGCCGGACTCACAAGGGTGTTGTACCACAGTCCGGCGCCAAGCGACGACTGCATCCATGCCACGGCTCTCGGGCCCGCCGCGCGGGCGAAGGCGCTGTAGTGCTCCGGGTTTTTCGTCATGTTCTCGGTGTGCCACGCGAGCGCATCCTGAACGCCAATCACGAGGTCCACCATCGGGGCGTCCTCTTCTGCGGGGTGGGTCACAGTCGCGGGCATCGGCATGCTCGCGCGCGCTGCTGCGGCCGGAAATACTCTCATCGCGTTGCGGGCAAACTTTGTCGGAGCTCGCCTCACTCGAGTACCCTGCCTGGTGGAACACCCCCGAGCCGTAGCCAAAGGCGACCTTTGACGCCGGCAGCGTGCGCACCAGGCCGACGAAGTCCATCCCGACCCGGCTTATGCTGCAGCTTGGTGCCGCGCGCTCGCGGGCCGCGCGGCTGGCAATATTTGGCCCACCCGTAATATGAGATCGCGGGCGGGGGTTCGGTCCCTGTCCGGCGCGCAGCCGGACAACGCGTGGGAGTGGCGGGCGGTCAGTCGCACCGCATCGGGCGTAGCACGTTGGCTGGGGCCCTGGCCACTGATCATCCGTCAGGGTGCGCATATGCCGGAATCCCTCCGCCGCAAGCGCCACCGGCCGCGGTTGCGTGCTCTGCCGCGACGGGTTCGCGCGGCAAAGCAACCCAAACTATCGAGTCGAGGAACAAGCGGTTGCGCGCGCCACAGCAGCTCGGCAGCTGCATGCTTGGCACGCCTGCCCTCGGCAATGGATCCGAGCACGCTGCAGCTGCCTGAAAAGTGGGAGTTCGTTCACGACGAGCACAGCGGCCTGGTGAGCCACTTGGCTGCTGCTTCCCCGCTGGTGCTTCGCGCCCGATCGCAATGTCTTTCCTGCCCTCCCCCCTCCTCCCCCGCTGTTCCCCTCCTGCGAGGCGCTGTCGTGGGGCCGCAGCGCTACTACTACAACGGGAACGTTGGCGTTTCGCAATGGACACCGCCTGCGGCTGCAAAGACAAAAGACGGGAGGGAACTGACGGCTGAGCAGATCGCCGAGCTTTCTTTCAGCCCCGCAGCGACTGGCGACCCCGCCGAGGCCGCCCCCCGGGGGGCAGAGTCAAAGCAGGGGTCCCCGGTTGCCCAGCCTGGGGACAGCTCCCCGGCCGTGATCCTGGAAGGCCCATCGGAGGCGGCGGCTGGTGTGGCATCGGACGGCAACCCGGAAGAGCACGGAGGGGTTTCAAGCGCAATCGGTGCTGCCGCGCAAGCGGCAGCTACTTCAGAGTGTGCAGGGAGCACAGCATGCTTCAGGCATGAGGCGACCGAGCCTGGCAAGACCGGGGGCGAGACCAAGCCGCCATCGGAAGGCGAGGTGGAAGCACAGTCGCCAGTTGCAGTGGACGACGAGCCCTTGGGCGCGGCTGATCCGCTCGCTTTGGCGAGGCTTCCTTCGACTGCCGCCGTCATCTACCGGGACTCCAGCGGACAGGCGTGGGTCACCTTGGCTGAGGCTGACCGCCTCAAGCCGCTCACACGGCAGATGGGCTTGTCGCTTGAGGGGCCTGCCAAACTCATCACAACCGCCACGGCCACGGAAGTCCCTGCAGAGCCCAGCTCTCCGCTTGGTGCCATGAGTTCGGAAGCCGGCCATTTCGCCCGTGCCTTCGACGACAGCTGTGACGAGGGCGACGACGAGAGCCCATCTGACGCGGAGGAGGAGGCCCCGGCGATTGCAGAAGCTGAAGTGCCCGAGCGCCTCCGCTTTCGAGCCATCATCAAGCTCGATGGCACCGTCTTCTACCAGAGCCTGTTTGACAGAGCAACGTCTTGGGAGCTGCCCCCAGGGGGCGTTGTGGTGGAGCGGGCGCGCCAAAAGCCGCCGGCTATGCCACTGATGGCGCTGCGCGCCGTTGCCAAGTTCAAGCGCCTGGGCAAGGCAGCGGCCCAAGCCAAGGCAGCTGCCAAAGCGGCCGCAGTGCGTCGCAGTATCTCGGGGTGGCTGCACAAAACCCGCGACATGACCAAAGGATCTGCGCCACGCTGGCGCAAGCGATTCGTCGAGCTGGACTGGGACAACAAGAAGCTCCGGTACTACAGCAAGGACCCGTCCGTCACTCTGCAGCGGTACGGCGTGCAGGAGCCCCAAAAGGGCGAACTGGACCTGACGGGAGCGCGACTCGTGCTGACCTCGTCCCCACCCCCCGGGGGGCCCGGGAAGGCGGGTATCGAGGTGCTAGCAGGAGAGCGAAGGACGTTTCTTTCCCAACCTGACGACATCGGGAGGAGAGAGGCGTCTCTCAAGCTCTGGATGCGCGTGGTCCAGGGCGCCATCGATGATACTTCGGCATCTGCCGCCGACCCGACGAGCCCCACAGCGGCCCTGCAGCGCCGTGCGCGAAGCGGTGCTCGAGACAAGGTGGCGGCGATGGCCGACGCCGCTTTCGCGTTCCAGGCAGCGGCTGCGCATGCCGTCTGCCACATCAGCTGGGACGGCCATCGCTGGATCCGTGTCCGGGCGTCAGTCCGCGTCGGGCCGCGGATGCTCCTGCTCATGCCGACGGAAGAGCTCGGTCTCGAGATGCAGTTGCCGGGGGCAACTATCACCACGAGTGTGTCCCTGCAAGGCGCAATAATCGAGTCCGACTCGAAGCTATCAGGGTCGTCACGCAACGTCGTGGTGTCTGTGACAGACGCCCAGGACTCCGCGCGCCCGGTTAAGCTGATGCTTCCGCAGACGCTGGCGACGGCGACGTTTCTGGCAGCCATGGAGGCGGTGTCGGAGCTGCGGCCACCCCGGCCCGATGTCCTCAGGGAGGTGCTCGGCGGGGACCAAGGAGAAGGGGCTGTTGTCCAGGTCGAAGGCTGGAAGACAAACTCCAACGGCGTGGGCTGGCGACCCCGCCGCATCCAACTGTCACTCGACGGCAAATTCTTTCGCTATCTCCTGCCAGCCGACGCAGCCGCCGCAGACTCGTCCGAGCTTGGCGACTCGCTGGCCAAGAACGTTGTTGAGCTTGACGGCGTGGAAGCCAGCGAGCTTCGCGTGCTGGCTGGAACGGGACATGGCTCCATGCCTCCCGCTCCGCTGGCCCTCCGCGTCGTGGTCAAGGCCCGGGTCTACACGTTCTGCTGCGCGACCGACGAGGACTTTGCTGAGCTCTTCTCTGGCTTTAGTCTCGTTGCGGCTGCCAAAGCTGCAAAGTCCCCGCTGGCGCACCTGCAAGCAGCAGCAGCTGCTGCTGCAGAATCCAGCGCCGCGGCGCCTGTGGACCCAGACTTGGCCGAGCGCGAGACTCGGGCAGCGCTGGGCTCTGTCGCTGCCCTGGAAGAGGCAGTGAGCGCCGTCGACGCAGCGCGCCAGCTCGTGGCCGAGGCAGGGCGAGTCATTTCATCGGCCGGCTCGAGCCGGGTGGTGTCTCCACGCGGCAGCGCCACATCGGCCGGTAGCTCCACCGCGGAGGGCTCGCAAATCCCCACCCCGACGCAGACGGAGAACCCTGCATTCGCGATCAAGGCCTTGCTGGCAACCCCTTCGCACCCCGGGAAGGGAGCCAGCGCGTCTGCGACGCGCTCCGAAGCGGTGGCACACGGTGCAACGGCCCCTCTGCTCGAGGCCAGCACGAAGATTGCGTGATCGTCGGACTTTTCGGAATGCATAATTCGAACAACGCGTGGGGTCGAGGGGCACACAACCAGCGACACACACGCATGCGCGCGGCCACGCAAACCTGGGAATCCAATGAGGAGCGCGCCTTCAAGGGTTCAGCGCCAAGCCGGAGTGCAATCTCGGACTGCTGTGACTCTGGCAGCACTCCATGAGGTCGACGCAAAGGGTCTACGAAGAGTCATATCCGTCCCGCAGGCCTGCAAGCTGCATCTGCTGGATCATGGCTTGCGTCCCCGGAGCAGACGAGCGGCGCCGCCCACGGCCAGGGCCCCGAGCCCGCACGCGGGCCGTGCGCGTGCTGCCCTCTGTAGTGGAGACACCCGAAGTAGATGGGCCTCCTGGCTGAGCGACGGTGCTCCCGGCATCCAGCATGCTGAGAGCCTCGGAGTCGTGGTGGTCCACTGCCTCGGCGACGCGCGACAGGACCACGCCGGGAGCCGCAGCGAGGCTGACGCCATCTGAGGCAGCGCGCAGGCCCTTGAACAGCTTCGCGCCGGCCTTGGCCCGAAGCCTTGCTTGCTTCGCAGGCGTGCTCTTGAGCGTGAGCTCCGCCATTACCTTTCCCATCCAAAGCTGGCACGGGATGGTGCCATTCAGCACGCTCTCGAGGACCGCACGCCTGTGTGCGTCGCCCTCAGAGCCAGGCGGCGCTGAGACGGCGAGGGTGATGGAGGCCGGGTCGTCGGGCACGACCTCGATTGCCACCATGCGCAGCCCGATGCGCTCCTTGCCCTCGGCCACGGGCTCATCGGCCCACTCAGGCCGCGCGAGCAGCATCCGGTCCACCCACACCAAAAGCCGAAGCCTGCTCTCCGAAGGCGTCCACACAGGGGTCTTGCTCTTGGGAGAACGCAGCCTGCCCGAAGGATTCAGCCCCCTCGGGACGGGCTGAACGTCGTCGAACACGAACTCGATCGTGCGGCTGCGCTCTGCTCGGAAGCTGGTCAGCTTGCGAAGCTGGGGGGGTTCCGACCGCGGCGAGGCGGGCTTGTCCGGCAAAGACGCGCGGGCGGCGCCCCCGCTACCCTTGGACATGGGCGAAGTCTCGGGCCCCTTTGCGCCCGGCTCGGGAGGAGGGGACCGCCCGGCTTTGGAGCCAGCACCGGAGCGCAGAGAGCGCGAGGAGCGCGGGGCTGCCTGCTCGAAGGCCACTCCGCGGCGAGGCGGCGCCGCCGGCTTGCCGTCTGCCTGCGCCGAGATGGCGGCACCCCGCTGTTGAGGCGAGTAGGGATCAACCTCGGGCGCTGCGCTTCGCGGAGCGCTCGTGTCGACCGTCAGGTCCGAGGTCAGCACGGGCGGCGGCTGAAGGCGGCCCGCCAGCTCGCTGAACACGGTGCGCGGCACGTCCGTCCGCGAACCACGGCGGGACCCGTCCGCCTCACCTTGGGCTGCCCTCCCGTCTTCTGGGGCCCCAACCCCAGCAGCCGACCGCTGGGCAGCGCGGAGGGCAGCCTTGGCAGCTTGGGCCTCCGCCTGTGCGAGCGCCTCCGCCTCCCTGGCCAGCGCCTGCTCTTCCCGCGCCCGCCCCTCTCTCACTCGGCAACGCGCCGCCTCCTCGCGCGCCGCGTCCCGGGCCGCCTCTGCCTCCCTGGCTGCAGCAGCAGAGGAGGAAGCCTCCTGCGTGGCACGCCGCATCTGTCGCTCCGCCGCCTCCGCCCTGTCCTCAGCCTCCCTCGCCGCCGCCTTGGCGCGAGCCGCGGCCTCCTCCGCGATGCTTGCGCGCTGCCGCTGGGCCTCTTCCGCCGCTGCGGCACGCGCTGCCTCAGACCGGCTCTTGTGGGCAGCGTTCTCCGCTGCCGTCACGGAGTCCTGCAGCTCGGCACAGCGCCGCCGAGTGGCTGCCAGAGCGCTCCTCGTCCCCTCGGCCTCCTCCTCCAGGTCCCTCACCCGGGCTGCCGCGTGCCCGCCCGCACGCTGGCCCTGGTCGCGCAGCTCGGCCAGCGAGCCCTCGTGCTCCTCCCTCGCCCTGTCGAGCTTGCCGCGAACGTCGGCCAGCTCCGCGTGCGCGGCCTCAAGCTCCGCCTGCAGCGATGCGGCCCTGTCCGATGCAGCCTGAGCCGCAGCCTGGGCGGCTGCGGTGGCCTGCTCGGCCTCCCCGGCCGCCGTGGTGGCAGTCGCCTCGGCCGCCAGGGCCGCTTCGAGGCGCCTCGCCTCGTCCTCCCGCTGCTCGTGCTCCCGCCGCCGCTGGGATGCGGTAGAGCCGGTCACTGTGGTGCACGCCTTTCCAAACGCCAATCTCAGCTTGGCCAGAGCGTCCTGTCGGCGGGAGGCCACCGAGGCCGCAAGTGTCCCCCCTGCCCTCTCTGCAGCTCGCCGGCGCGAGGCCGACGGGCGGATGGACGCCACGTCCACAAAGGCGATGCGGAGCACGGGATCACGCCGGGCGACTGCCCTTGCCGTTGCTTCCTCCCTCGCCGCCGCCGCCGCTGTCGATGTGGCCGGCGCGCTCCGGGGACCGGCCGTCGCCGACAGGGCCGCGTGAGAGCGCGCCGAGCCTCGGGGGCTGGGCGCCGCCCAGGACCGGGCTCCGTGCGCCGGCGGTGTGGGCACCATCGGCGTCCACCCTTGCTCTGCCGCCCAAGCAGCGCCTGCAGGCGGGAACCCAGGCCGGCCGAACGGCGGCGCGCCTGCTGGCCCGGCGCCCGGCCCGGCGCGAAACGGTGAGGGCTCGGGGGCGCCGACGCCGTAGTACGCGCCACCGCCGTAGCCGTACGCAGGCGGGCCGCCGGTCCCTGGGCGGGCGGAGAGCGCATCCGGCGGGGCGTTTCCGGAGGGCCGACGCACCCGCGGGCCGGTTCCGGACTCACGCCGCTTAGCGACGCTGCGCGACGCCGAGGGGCCACGCTGGAGTCTCTCCTGGGCGTAGGGTGAGTCAATCTCATCGGGGTCGGTCACGGCGTTGGCGAGCGCCACGGCCTCGGCCTGCTCCGGCAGCAGGTAGCCCCCGCCTGTTCGCAGCTCCCAACGACCGGAGGACGAAGTGACGCTCGGGAGCGACGGGGCACCTGCTTGGGCCTTGGTTGAACTCTTCTTGCGCCCCGCTGTCTTGCCCTTCTTCTTGCGCGTGCCGCCGGACGACGTGGAACGCTTCTTGCTCGACTTGCCGCTCCGACCGGATGCCGGCCGGGGCTGGGCCGCGGCAGGGGAGGGCTCCAAGGAGGCCAGGTCATCAGGACTGAGGTGCGGCCCGGGCGCCCACCCCGATGAGCGCCCGCGGTACTGGCCCGAGGCGAGGCTCTGACCGTACGCCAGACGCGGGTCGAACGGCTGCCCCGCCCCTGCTGCCGCCCACTCGGCGCCTGACGACACTCCAGCGTGGTACGCTCCGCGGGACGACCCGCTGCCCCACGCTCCTTCGGCGCCCTCTGGTGGGTCGGCGAAGGACACCGACGCCCCGGAGCGCTCGCCGGCCCTGGCCTCACCTTTCGCCGACACTGCGCCAGCGACGCGCGGTCAGCCACGGAGCGGGCGCAGCAGTGGCCGCCGCAAAGGTGCGCCCGACTCGCTCGGTGGCAAAGGGCCAGGGGGCGCGCGGGCAGGCGGATTCCTGCGCGCAGCCCCGTGCGCGTGGCACCGGGCGCGTCAGTCACGCTGCCCTCTCGCCGATCTCGCTCACCGTGCACTTGCTCGCTTCCCCAGTCGTGTGCCTCCGCCCCTGTGCGGCCCCAGCCGCTGTCTGCGGAGCACGCAGCAAGCACACAGCAACGCGGCGCCTCGCGCGCGGTGAAAGCGCTCCCTGTCGTGGCTTCCAGGGCCGGGCAGGGCTGAAAAGCCCGGGCTTGCAAATCGGTTGCTGGATTGCAGCGACGGCGTCCGAGCAATGGCCCCTCGCTCGCGCTCCTCACCAGCGGGGTAGTCGTCTCCCACCTCCTCCACAAACGATGACATGCCGCGCGGGCCCGGCGATCTACGGCCCTGCGGAGCGGCCGGGCGCCGTGCCGCTGGGGCACCTGCTGCCGGAAGCCCCCAGCAGAGCGCGCTGCTCGCAGTCGCTTGCGACGGGCAAATATCGAGCTGCGCCGTTCTGCTTGGCCCCGAACGGCGCGCCAGGGACAGAGCGGCCGTCCACGGCTGCCAGACTCTCGGCGCCCGGCACAGAGGCGCCGGGCAGCACCGTCTGGCCGGTACGCCGCCCCAAGCCCTCGCGGTTCCCCCCCCCTGCTGGGGCGCGCAGCCGAGACGCACAGCAACGGCGGCCGCAGGGGCACGCAGTTCCCGCGCGGACGGCTGCCATGGCCGCGGCCATCAAGAAGTCCATGTGGGCGGGGAAATCCAACATCCTCGTTTGCGTGCGCGTGCGGCCGCTCTGGGAGCGCGAGGGGCGGTCGACGGTCGAGGTGGTGGACGGAAAAGTCGTTGTTTGCCGTGACCCCGGCCGCGCCGCGTCGGACGTTCTTCGCAAGGGCCGGAGCAGGGAACGGCAGTACGCGTTTGACCACGCTTTCGGCCCGGAGGTCCCTACGGCCCGGATCTACGCTCAGACGACCGCGTTTTTGCTCGACGGTGAGCCGCTGCAGCCGCGCACGCCTCTTGCGGCGCCCCATGGCACCCGATTCGCGCGCGCACCGACGCGTACCGTCTCCACCCTATAGGAAAGGGCGCGGTGTGGCGTCGATCTGCGAGTCGGCGCCGCGGCGACGGCATCGGGTCCCCTGGATGCAGCTTTCGGCAGCGACGCCGCGCTCCGACTCGGCACCCCTGACCCGTGCACTTCTCCCCCGCCTCTTCACCCCTGCTACACGCACGTGCAAAACACGCACACAACCCGTCGCAGGTGTGATGTCCGGCTACAACGCGACCGTGCTTGCGTACGGCGCGACGGGGAGCGGGAAGACCTTTACGATGCTTGGGACGACCGAGTCGCCGGGCATCATGCTGCAGACGCTCAAGGAGCTGTACGAGCGCGTGAGCGCAGCGGGACCGGTGGCTCGGCGCCCCGGTGCCGGCTCGTCCGGTGGGGGCCGAGCGGGGGGCGCAGCAGCCGCTGCTCCCACCATGGACGTCAAGGTGACGCTGAGCTACGTCGAGATTTACAACGAGAACATCAGGGACTTGCTGGCTGGCGGCGACGACTACCTGGACCTGCGGGAGGACCCGGTGCGGGGGCCTCAGGTTGCTGGGGTCGCAGAGTTCTCCGTCGACTCCCCTGCGGAGGTGATGGAGCTGCTGGCCACGGGGAACCGGAACCGCACTCAAGAAGCCACGGCGGCGAACAAGGAGTCCTCTCGCTCACACGCCGTGCTGCAAATCGTCGTCGAGCAAAAGGTGAGCTGGCGTTTGCCCCCGCCGTGCTTTGAGAACGCCACCTGCGTGCGCGCCAGGCGCGTCTGAACGACGGCAGCTGTGCGGCGGCCAGAGCACCAGAGCTCTCCTGCTCCTCCTTCCCCCGCACGCCACCCCCCCTCTTCCTCACCCTCTTCCCCCCCCTACGGTCCGGACGCGCAGGAGCTCGGAGGGGACCAGGTGCGCATCGGTAAGCTCACAATGCTCGACCTGGCGGGATCGGAGAGGGCGTCCAACACGCAAAACCGCGGCATTCGACTGCGCGAGGGCGCCAACATCAACCGCTCTCTGCTCGCGCTGGGCAACGTCATCAATGCGCTTGGATCCGCTCGCAAGGGGTCCTATATCCCCTACCGCGACTCCAAGCTGACTCGCTTGCTGAAGGACAGCCTCGGGGGCAATTGCCGCACCGTCATGATCGCGGCCATCAGCCCCGCCGCGCGCTCCTTCGAGGAAACCCTCAACACGCTCAAGTACGCCGACCGAGCCAAGAAAATCAAGACCAAGGTGACACGCAACGTGCTCCGCGTCAACTACCACATCAGCCAGTACGAGGAGCTCATCGGCAACTTGCGGGGCGAAATTGCAACTCTGCAGCACCGCATCGCTGAGCAAGGCGACGCAGAAGGCGGCCACCCAGCCGCAGGTGGCCCTGCATCGTCGCACAGGGGCGTCAGTGAGGTGGTGGGTTTCAGCCCGCGTGCCGTGACAGGCGGGTCTCTGCGGTCGCCAGCAGCCGCGTCGCCAGGATCCTTGCGCTCGGGCTCGCCCAGGAAGGACCCAGCCGGTGGCATGGGGGCAACCGATAGTGGGGACCGCGCCCAGGAGCTGCGCGGGCGACTTGTGGGAAACTTCCGCGAGCGGATGCAGCTGCGGCGTGCGCTCATCGACCTCGAGGCGGTCAACGCGCAGAACCGATCGGAGATCAGCCGCAAGCAGCTCGACGCGGCAAGGGCCGAGCACTCGGCGCAGGTGGACCGCTCCTCCGATTCGAGCGCAGCCGCACGCCACAGCAGGGACAAAGCAGCTGCTCGGTCGACCGTTGAAAAGCTTCGCGCAACTGTGGCCACGAACAGTGAGGCGAAGAGAGACTTGCTCAGACGGCTCAAGGAGAATGAGAGCGAGGCCAAGGAGCTGCGCACGGACATCGAGGCTCACTCCAGCTCCCGCGAGCGAAGGGACCTGTTGGACTTGCAATACCGGTGAGATTGCTCCGTGTGGTGCGTGGCAGGACTTGCGAGCTTCTCGTGGCCTGGCAGTTGTTTGCGGGGCGGAGCTCCACACTGTTGTCGCCCGGCAGGCCCCGTGCTGTGTTTGCCATGGCCGATTCCAGCGAAAGCCACATCTTTTTGGCTGCTGCGTTTACGTTGTTTGTCGTCCTGCTGCGCGTCGCGCGCGCAGGGTGGGCGTGCTGGAGCTCGAGAACATGGAGCTGGAGCACAGTCGGATGCTTCACGCCGCGGTGCTGCGGAGGAAGGACCTGGAGCTGAGACGGCTCCGCCTCCAAATCCGGGCGCGTGACCGGCTTATTGCCCAGCAGGCAGATGTCATCACCTCGCACGGGCTCGCGCACCTTGTGGACTTTGCAGCGGTTGCGGCAATTGACAACGAGCTTCGGCTGAGCGACGGGGACGACGACGACGACGACGAAGAGGAGGAGGACGACGAGGACGACGAGGAGGACCGTGATGACGACGAAGACGGCGGCAGTGCTGCCAGTGGGGCGCTCTCCAGGGCTAGCAAGCACCACGAGTCTGCCGGCAAGGACGCCGACGACGACGACGACATCGATGCCGGGAAGCAGCTGTCGGCCCGGCGCGCCGGCATCCGCCTGCCACACCCCGACGGCCCCTTCCACGCCAACGGGCAGCCAGTGCGCTTCCCACCGCTCAGCGACGTTGCTGTGGGGTCGTCTTCCGTGGCTGCTGCCGCGGCGGCGCAAGGACTGGACCCAGACGGCACCCTGAGTGTTGCTCAGGCAGCGTCTGAGATGGCGCGAGCCGCTGCCGCGCTCGCTCTTGGCAAGGATCCGGCGGAACCTGCCCCTGCCCGGGGGCAGCCGCCGGTGAAGGACGCTCAGGCTGACCCGCATCAGCAGCCACTCGCCAGCGGCAGGCGTCCGACGTCGCCAGTGCTCGTGGCACCGCCCTCCCCGGCTCTGCCGCCGCCGCCACCCTCCTCCGGCGGTGCAGAGGCTGCGAGCGCGTCGTCGGGGAGCGTGTGGGACCCGCTCCCTGGCGCCGCGTCGGGCCACGCGGGCGCGCTTGCACCTGGAGGCGGCAAGGCCGCAGACGATCCCATGCTGCTCAAAACGCGCGCCAGGGGGGCGGTCCAAGCCGCTCACGCAGCAGCTGGCGCGGCGCAGGCCGCCGTGAAGGAGGTGGAGGCTGCGCGTGGCAGGCACAGGCCCCGCCACCCCACCGACCCTGCGATGGCAGCTCCGCACCCTGGGGACACGCCGGACCCGTCAGGCGCTGTATCCGGGCGCCGGGTCCGTGACGGTCGGGACAGCGACGCACCCCGGTCGGGAAGGCGGCCACTTCCTTCGCCAGTCAACGCCGGGCCGCGGTGGGCAGAGCCAGCCGACCCACTCCGGCGGGAGGCAGCGGGCCGGCGTGAGGCAGGTGCGGCGCCGCAGCGCGGAGGCGCGGGAGCGCCGCTTGGCCTGGTCGGCCGGTCTGTGTCGAATCGGGCGGGAGGTGGCAGCGGCTCGGTCGCGTCGCGATGGGGGGCCCCGGCCGACGACAGCGCGGCCGGGGCCAACGGCCGGGCTCGCCGAGCAACGTCCAATGTGCGATCCGGGGCGGTTGGCGGCGAAGCCGATGGGGGTGGGCGCCGGAGACACCGGGCAAACGAAGCGCGGGTCGGCAGGGGTCGGCCAAGCCACGGCGGCGACCACGGCCACGGGCAGGGGGGGCTCTTGCGCCATCCTGCGGCTCCTGGCTCGGGAGCAGATATGCCCGCTGGCGACGGTGGAGGCGGGCTTGGCGGCATGGTCACCCCACGAATTCCGCGAGGCCCCTCTGAGGCGACGCTGGGCATGCAGGGGCGCAGCGGGCCCGGCGGCGAGGGTGGGCCTGCGTCTGCTTGGCACCACCGCGCCGCGACGGACGACCGAGGGCGTGACCGCCGGCCAGCTGGCGGGCCGTACTCGGCCGCCGCTGCAGGGAAGCTTGGAGGTGCGCCGACTCACGCCTGGCGCGGCGAGGGCTCGTCGGAGCAGTCGCGCTCTGCGCAGCCCGGCGTGCCGGACTCGACGGCGTCGTCCCCGACAAGCCACGCCGACGAGGATGGTGCAGGGGGGGACCTTGGCAGCGCTGCGCTCTCGCCCCGCTCTCGGCGGCACGCCCAGCGCACCCGCCTTGCCAAGGCGCGGCTGCGGGCCAGGCGAGCAGAGGTGCGCGGGGCCCACGGTGCGCACACGCGCAGCGAGGCAGACTTGGCACCGCTCGGTGGCGATGCCGGCGCAGCTGCAGACCGCGGCTCGGGCCGCACGCCGGATCCTCGCGGGGGCACTGGAAGGGCTGGGGCTGGCAGCGGCCGGAGCGCTGCCGCAAGCAGCAGTGCAGCCGCCATGCCTGCCGTCGCGGAAGGCAGCGCTGGCTCGTCTTCTCCCCACGCCCACTCTCGGCACCTGAAGCGCCGTCCGAGCTGGCCAGGGGACGCTGCGGCGGGGGGGGGCAGCGGCGGGGGGGGGCAGGGGGGCAGGCGCCGGAAGGCAGCAGGCGCCCCGGCAGTCTCGCCGTACGCCCTGCCGGCCGGACCAGCCGCAGTGCAGCGCCGTCGCTCGGGCCGCGGGGCCGGGGCTGGCGGGGGTGGCGGTGCGTCGCGCTTTGCGGCCGGGGGCGCGGCGCCTGCCGCGGGGCACAGCCCTGCGGCGGCGCTTCGACCAGCTGCGCTCCCGTCGGCCCCTGAGCCGGGCCAGCTTGCGGATGCCGTGGGCAGCGGAGCAGGCGAGCGGGACACAGCAGACCGAGCCACTGCCCACCGCGCGACGGAGGGCAGTGCGAGCGGGGAGGGGCCCGCCGCCGCTGGCACAGGCGCTGGCGCTGTCCACGCCCTTCGACGAGCGGCGCCGTCGGCCTCGAGGCTGCAGCCTGGGGGGCGACACCAGAACGTTGCCAACGGGATGCTTGCGGCTGCGCTTCCAGTTCCCGCTCCGAGTGGTGCGGCTGCAGCCCTCATGTCTCCGGGCGGCGGCGACGACGCTGTGCCGGTGCTGGGAGGGGGTCTGGCTGCTCGGCGGACTGGAGTCTCCGAACTGTTCGGCGCTCCGAGGCGTGACAGGTTTTCGGCTGGGCTGGCGCGCCCGCCGCCTGGGGTGGGGGTCTCCTCGTCGCTTGCGCCGGCTTCGGCCGCGCGCCGCCACACTCCATCGCCCCCTCTCGAGGAGCCCCGCCAGATGGACGCAGCAAGGCCCGGTGGCTTGGGCCGACGCGTCGTCGGCCCGGCTCCGATGCGCGGCACACTCTCTGGGCTTGGCTCGCAGAGCGGGGAAGTTGACGACGGAGCCTCGCTGCCGCCTCCGGCGCCGTCACAGGGCGACGAGGCTGAGGCACGGAGCTGGGGGGTCGTCCCGAAACTGTCCGCTCGGCAGGACGGCGAGCATTGACCGCGGTGAGGCATTGCGCATGCGGGCTTCGAACTGCTGGGGCTCGTGTGTTCGTCTTTCGGCAACGCGTGCAAATGACATTCCAAACGTCTGCATGCCACGTCATCCGCCTTGCGTGGACAACCGCGCTGCATCTGACACACTCTGAGCGCCGGCCCGTCAGCTGGTATCCTCGCCGAGCATGTCGCACCTGTGGGTGGGGAGCTCTCGCGTGCCGGCCGTCCGGGCCGTGGCCATGCTCGTGGTCTTGGCCTGCGCGGTGCGAGAACAAGCAGGCGCTCTCGAACAGCAGCCAGCAGCCACAGGCAACGCGGGCCTCTCCGCGCTGCTTGGCGCAGCTGGCGACATGGATAAGCTGCTTGCTTCGTTTGGGGGGGGGCGGAGGCAGCCAGGCGCGCCAAGGCTCCAGCATCCCGTTGCCCTGCTGCCGCTGCCACGCGGCCAATTCCTTGTCTCGTCGTTCATGTCCGATCAGGTGCTCAGGGGCACGGTTCCGGTCACATCGGCCCGTTCTGGTGACGGTGCTGCAGCAGGCGCTGTGTGGAGGGGGACGGACTCTGCACTGCGGCTGGAGGAGTTTGCCGCTGGCGTGTACTGCCTGCAAAGTCAGCCCACTGCGGGTGGGCCGCTCCCAAATCGGCCAGTCCGACCGCTGTTTTCGCGCGGGCCCGGGGGGTGCGCGGTACTTGACGGCCCTTGGGGGCTCGCAACTTGGCGAGGGGTGGTCCTGGTTGCGTCGTTCGGCTCGGACCAGGTGCTTGCCTTCAGGAGCCAGGACGGTGCGTTCCTTGGGCACGTGGGAGACTCTCGATCGCTGGACAGTCCGGAAGGCCTTGCTGTGCTGCCGGCGTCGTCCCTGTCCCGGTCGGGGTCCGTCGGGCATGTGGATGAGCTTCTTGTTGCCAACTTCATTGCGGGGTCGGTTTCGCGGTTCAGCCTCTTGACTGGCGAATTCCTCGGATTTTTGGTCAGTGCCTCCTCCAGGACGCTCGCAGGCCCAGAGGCTATCGCCCTTGTGCGCGCTGGCCCTCTGGCCGGCACGCTAGTCGTCGCTTCGCACTGGACAAACTCGGTCGAGGCGTTTGACGCGCGTTCTGGGGGCCACGTCGGCTCGTTGCTGTGGGGACCAGCTCGAGAGGGCCGCGACGCGGCCAGATCTCGCAGTCTCTTAGTTAACTTGGAACTAGACCAGGCAGAGCGGGAGGGGCAGGGAGGTCAGGCGGGTGTCGTTGGCATGCCTTCGCGCAACTTCTCGTCTCTTTGGGCGCTTGCTGACGCGCGAAGCCGGCCCCACGCCCACCCGCTGTTGCGTGGGCCTGTTGGCGTGGCTGTTGATGCGGCGGGGACTCGCCTTGTGGTCACCGCGTATCAGTCCAGCGCTGTGCTTGAAGTCGGCCTGGGTGGCCCCGGCTTGACATCTGCGTTGTCGGCAGCCATGGACAAGGGCCTTCGGGGCCCGTCTGCTGTTGCGTTGCTTTGGGACAGCACAACCGTCATCGCGTCATATGACTCGCATACTTTGACCGTCGTCAACACGACAAGGCCCCATCGACGCCAGGTATCGAGTGCTAGAATGTAGACGGAGCATCAGCTTATTGTTCACAGCCGAAATTCTCGTCCCGTTGGGACAGTTGACGGGGAGTCCTGGGATTCGTGTGCAGTGTATTGTCGAACCCTCACTTTGCAGCCCGCGAGCGCTGCTCGTTACGGTGCGTCGCGGCCGCAAAGGTGTTCTGTTTTATGTGTTCCAACACTGGTCTCGTGTGCATTGTATCGCCATATACCCGCGCTCCTGCCGATGCCCTCTCGTTGGGCGCGTAGCCGGCGCATGTGCTAGCACATGCCTGAACTCAGGGATTATCCGATAAAACATGGCAAAGCTTGGACAGCGAGCCAAAGCTGAGGCCCGACGCCATGATGATACCAGCTCAAACATATCGCCAGAGTGCAGACCACCCGGCAATGGCTGGTGCAGGTGAGACATATACAGTGGCACACGCTACGAAACCTAGCCATTGCTCGGATATCGGCGGAAGCAGGATGGATCACACAAACAAGCCAGCTACGTTGACTTTCAACGTGAGAAAATAGGACTGAGTCGCAGGAGAGGCGAGTGTGTGGCTGTGTGGGGTGATTGTGTGTGTGTTGCATGATGTGGTCGTCGGTCTCAGTTTCCGATGTTCAGAAATTGGCCAGTTTTTCAGCTTTTCCCACATGGTCCAGTGGCTAGGATATTACGTTCTCACCGTGGATGCCCGGGTTCGATTCCCGGTGTGGGAAGTTGTTTTTGCACCCCACCCGCCCCACACGCCCCGCAACGCCCCCCTCCCCGCTTTGCGAGCGCTGCAGCTGTGTCGGGTGGCGCTTGTACGCGGCTGTCCTCGCTGGTGGTCGGGCCACGACCCTCCCTGCGGACAGGTGCCGCGAGCCGACCAGCGACCGCGTTGTCCCCCGGCGAGGCCGCAGCGGGGGTGGGGCCCGCACCGCCTCGCCCGAGCCTCCCTGGTGGTGTCCCGGGACCCAGACGCCGACGTCGTCACGTCACGACCGCGCGCGCAGGAGTCCGTGCTGGGGGTCGGCCCCGCCGCGCCCCCGTGACGGCTCACGGCGCGCCTGGCGTGGTCGGTCGATCACCCGCGTCCTGCTGGGTCGAGGGGCCGGTGGGGCGGTCTTGGGAGAGGCGAGTGTGTGGCTGTGTGGGGTGATTGTGTGTGTGTTGCATGATGTGGTCGTCGGTCTCGGTTTCCGATGTTCAGAAATTGGCCAGTTTTTCAGCTTTTCCCACATGGTCCAGTGGCTAGGATATCACGTTCTCACCGTGGATGCCCGGGTTCGATTCCCGGTGTGGGAAGTTGTTTTTGCACCCCACCCGCCCCACACGCCCCACACGCCCCGCACGCGCCCCTCACCGCTTTGCGAGCGCTGCAGCTGTGTCGGGTGGCGCTTGTACGCGGCTGTCCTCGCTGGTGGTCGGGCCACGACCCTCCCTGCAGACAGGTGCCGCGAGCCGGCCGGCGACCGCGTTGTCCCCCGGCGAGGCCGCAGCGGGGGTGGGGCCCGCACCGCCTCGCCCGGGCCTCCCTGGTGGTGTCCCGGGACCCAGACGCCGACGTCGTCACGACACGTCACGACCGCGCGCGCAGGAGTCCGTGCTGGGGGTCGGCCCATGGCGCGCCCCCGTGACGGCCCACGGCGCGCCTGGCGTGGTCGGTCGATCACCCGCGTCCTGCTGGGTCGAGGGGCCGGTGGGGCGGTCTTGGGAGAGGCGAGTGTGTGGCTGTGTGGGGTGATTGTGTGTGTGTTGCATGATGTGGTCGTCGGTCTCGGTTTCCGATGTTCAGAAATTGGCCAGTTTTTCAGCTTTTCCCACATGGTCCAGTGGCTAGGATATCACGTTCTCACCGTGGATGCCCGGGTTCGATTCCCGGTGTGGGAAGTTGTTTTTGCACCCCACCCGCCCCACACGCCCCGCACGCGCCCCTCACCGCTTTGCGAGCGCTGCAGCTGTGTCGGGTGGCGCTTGTACGCGGCTGTCCTCGCTGGTGGTCGGGCCACGACCCTCCCTGCAGACAGGTGCCGCGAGCCGGCCGGCGACCGCGTTGTCCCCCGGCGAGGCCGCAGCGGGGGTGGGGCCCGCACCGCCTCGCCCGAGCCTCCCTGGTGGTGTCCCGGGACCCAGACGCCGACGTCGTCACGACACGTCACGACCGCGCGCGCAGGAGTCCGTGCTGGGGGTCGGCCCATGGCGCGCCCCCCGTGACGGCCCACGGCGCGCCTGGCGTGGTCGGTCGATCACCCGCGTCCTGCTGGGTCGAGGGGCCGGTGGGGCGGTCTTGGGAGAGGCGAGTGTGTGGCTGTGTGGGGTGATTGTGTGTGTGTTGCATGATGTGGTCGTCGGTCTCGGTTTCCGATGTTCAGAAATTGGCCAGTTTTTCAGCTTTTCCCACATGGTCCAGTGGCTAGGATATCACGTTCTCACCGTGGATGCCCGGGTTCGATTCCCGGTGTGGGAAGTTGTTTTTGCACCCCACCCGCCCCACACGCCCCACACGCCCCCCTCCCCGCTTTGCGAGCGCTGCAGCTGTGTCGGGTGGCGCTTGTACGCGGCTGTCCTCGCTGGTGGTCGGGCCACGACCCTCCCTGCAGACAGGTGCCGCGAGCCGGCCGGCGACCGCGTTGTCCCCCGGCGAGGCCGCAGCGGGGGCGGGGCCCGCACCGCCTCGCCCGGGCCTCCCTGGTGGTGTCCCGGGACCCAGACGCCGACGTCGTCACGACACGTCACGACCGCGCGCGCAGGAGTCCGTGCTGGGGGTCGGCCCATGGCGCGCCCCCGTGACGGCCCACGGCGCGCCTGGCGTGGTCGGTCGATCACCCGCGTCCTGCTGGGTCGAGGGGCCGGTGGGGCGGTCTTGGGAGAGGCGAGTGTGTGGCTGTGTGGGGTGATTGTGTGTGTGTTGCATGATGTGGTCGTCGGTCTCGGTTTCCGATGTTCAGAAATTGGCCAGTTTTTCAGCTTTTCCCACATGGTCCAGTGGCTAGGATATCACGTTCTCACCGTGGATGCCCGGGTTCGATTCCCGGTGTGGGAAGTTGTTTTTGCACCCCACCCGCCCCACACGCCCCGCAACGCCCCGCACGCGCCCCTCACCGCTTTGCGAGCGCTGCAGCTGTGTCGGGTGGCGCTTGTACGCGGCTGTCCTCGCTGGTGGTCGGGCCACGACCCTCCCTGCAGACAGGTGCCGCGAGCCGGCCGGCGACCGCGTTGTCCCCCGGCGAGGCCGCAGCGGGGGTGGGGCCCGCACCGCCTCGCCCGAGCCTCCCTGGTGGTGTCCCGGGACCCAGACGCCGACGTCGTCACGACCGCGCGCGCAGGAGTCCGTGCTGGGGGTCGGCCCCGCCGCGCCCTCGTGACGGCTCACGGCGCGCCTGGCGTGGTCGGTCGATCACCCGCGTCCTGCTGGGTCGAGGGGCCGGTGGGGCGGTCTTGGGGGAGGCGAGTGTGTGGCTGTGTGGGGTGATTGTGTGTGTGTTGCGTGATGTGGTCGTCGGTCTCGGTTTCCGATGTTCAGAAATTGGCCAGTTTTTCAGCTTTTCCCACATGGTCCAGTGGCTAGGATATCACGTTCTCACCGTGGATGCCCGGGTTCGATTCCCGGTGTGGGAAGTTGTTTTTGCACCCCACCCGCCCCACACGCCCCACACGCCCCCCTCCCCGCTTTGCGAGCGCTGCAGCTGTGTCGGGTGGCGCTTGTACGCGGCTGTCCTCGCTGGTGGTCGGGCCACGACCCTCCCTGCAGACAGGTGCCGCGAGCCGACCAGCGACCGCGTTGTTCCCCGGGCGAGGCCGCAGCGGGGGTGGGGCCCGCACCGCCTCGCCCGAGCCTCCCTGGTGGTGTCCCGGGACCCAGACGCCGACGTCGTCACGACACGTCACGACCGCGCGCGCAGGAGTCCGTGCTGGGGGTCGGCCCCTGGCGCGCCCCCGTGACGGCCCACGGCGCGCCCGGCGGGGTCGGTCGATCACCCGCGTCCTGCTGGGTCGAGGGGCCGGTGGGGCGGTCTTGGGAGAGGCGAGTGTGTGGCTGTGTGGGGTGATTGTGTGTGTGTTGCATGATGTGGTCGTCGGTCTCGGTTTCCGATGTTCAGAAATTGGCCAGTTTTTTCAGCTTTTCCCACATGGTCCAGTGGCTAGGATATCACGTTCTCACCGTGGATGCCCGGGTTCGATTCCCGGTGTGGGAAGTTGTTTTTGCACCCCACCCGCCCCACACGCCCCGCACGCGCCCCTCACCGCTTTGCGAGCGCTGCAGCTGTGTCGGGTGGCGCTTGTACGCGGCTGTCCTCGCTGGTGGTCGGGCCACGACCCTCCCTGCAGACAGGTGCCGCGAGCCGGCCGGCGACCGCGTTGTCCCCCGGCGAGGCCGCAGCGGGGGTGGGGCCCGCACCGCCTCGCCCGAGCCTCCCTGGTGGTGTCCCGGGACCCAGACGCCGACGTCGTCACGACACGTCACGACCGCGCGCGCAGGAGTCCGTGCTGGGGGTCGGCCCATGGCGCGCCCCCGTGACGGCCCACGGCGCGCCTGGCGTGGTCGGTCGATCACCCGCGTCCTGCTGGGTCGAGGGGCCGGTGGGGCGGTCTTGGGAGAGGCGAGTGTGTGGCTGTGTGGGGTGATTGTGTGTGTGTTGCATGATGTGGTCGTCGGTCTCGGTTTCCGATGTTCAGAAATTGGCCAGTTTTTCAGCTTTTCCCACATGGTCCAGTGGCTAGGATATCACGTTCTCACCGTGGATGCCCGGGTTCGATTCCCGGTGTGGGAAGTTGTTTTTGCACCCCCACCCGCCCCACACACGCCCCACACGCCCCCCTCCCCGCTTTGCGAGCGCTGCAGCTGTGTCGGGTGGCGCTTGTACGCGGCTGTCCTCGCTGGTGGTCGGGCCACGACCCTCCCTGCAGACAGGTGCCGCGAGCCGGCCGGCGACCGCGTTGTCCCCCGGCGAGGCCGCAGCGGGGGTGGGGCCCGCACCGCCTCGCCCGAGCCTCCCTGGTGGTGTCCCGGGACCCAGACGCCGACGTCGTCACGACACGTCACGACCGCGCGCGCAGGAGTCCGTGCTGGGGGTCGGCCCATGGCGCGCCCCCGTGACGGCTCACGGCGCGCCTGGCGTGGTCGGTCGATCACCCGCGTCCTGCTGGGTCGAGGGGCCGGTGGGGCGGTCTTGGGGGAGGCGAGTGTGTGGGTCTGTGTGGGGTGATTGCGTGTGTTGCATGATGTGGTCGTCGATCTCGTTTTCCGATGTTCAGAAATTGGCCAGTTTTTCAGCTTTTCCCACATGGTCCAGTGGCTAGGATATCACGTTCTCACCGTGGATGCCCGGGTTCGATTCCCGGTGTGGGAAGTTGTTTTTGCACCCCACCCGCCCCACACGCCCCACACGCCCCCCTCCCCGCTTTGCGAGCGCTGCAGCTGTGTCGGGTGGCGCTTGTACGCGGCTGTCCTCGCTGGTGGTCGGGCCACGACCCTCCCTGCGGACAGGTGCCGCGAGTCATTTTCTTCGGTTCCATTGCGAGGCAAGCAGCTTGAGCTCTCGAAACGACACGTGTCAGGTGGAACCCATGTGCGAGCTCTTTCATGCACCACAGCTCTCGTTTGCACCCCAAGCGAGCTCCAGCCGTAGTTCGCTTGCCTGTTTGACACCTTCAAGCCCAAAGCTGCCAGTCGTCCAAGTGCAAAAACTCTGCAAAAACAACTTCCCACACCGGGAATCGAACCCGGGCATCCACGGTGAGAACGTGATATCCTAGCCACTGGACCATGTGGGAAAAGCTGAGCAGCGGATTGAATTCTGGTTAATGAAAGTGTCTGCAATGCTCCAGCCCCAACCTTTTCCCTGCTGGCGCTGAGAGTGCGCTCCACACCGCATTCCGTTGTCATTCCTGTCGCTTCACCAAGCGTTGCGCCTGCATTCGAGCATCCTTTGGGCTCGCCCCATTGTTCGACTCGCGTGCAAAAACAAAACAGGGACAAAAAATGCTTCCCCCGCCGGGAATCGAACCCGGATTTCCACGGTGAAAACGTGATATCCTAGCCGTTGGACCACGAGGGAGTACGCTCATAGGGACACAATCAATTACTACAAACCACATACCTTGTCAGCATCCCTTCTCTTGCTGCGGCGCTTCCTGTTCAGCAATACCGACGCAGGGACGCTCCTTCCTTTCCCGCAGTTGCGCATTGTTTTGCCCTCTCGCTCGCTCGGAGAATGCCGATGCTGGCAGAGCGCTGCTCTGCAACCCTGTGGAACGCTGCGGGGCAGCACTCCCAGCTCGTACAAGCAAGGCAAATCAGACAGAATGGCTGCCGGTGGCATGAGCGCAATCCGCGAGGCCGATGCTGAGGTCAAGGGCCAGTTCGAGACCGACGCCGTGAGCCCACGCGAGTGCCCCGCGCCGCGCGCGCTTTGCCTGCAACAAGATCTTCTACGCTCGCCTGCGCCTTGCGCGGTGGCGCAACGGCGACAGGATCTGTGGCCAGGGCCAGGCGATTCGGGAGCCCCACCACCGAGTGACAGAATGAGCCGTGCGGGCGAGCGCTCCGGGGGCCTTGGGGGGGGTTTGCGGCGGCGAGGCCGCCACGCACGAGACTCTCAGTGATCAGAGCGCCAAGGTCGTTTTCGGCTGTGCTTCATTCGCGCGTTTCCTCGACTCTGCCTCCCCGTGTGCCGCCGCTGTGCTGGCTTTCTCTTCACCGCCCCCGTGCCCCACCTCAGGTCAAGGCCGCAGTTGCTGCCAAGCTTGGCGTATGCGAGGCCCTCGAGGTCCAGCGCTACCGCACTCAGGTCGTGGCCGGCACCAACTTCAAGGTGCACGCCAAGGTCGACGGCAAGGACGTGATCATCACCGCTTTCCGCCCGCTCCCCCACACTGGAGAGGCTCTGAGCGTCAGCGATGTTGTGGAGGGTTCGGACCTGTGACTGCGTCGCATGCCCCCCCAACAAGCCAGATTGAGTCTCGCCGGCCGTTGGCACGCACGAGCGCCCACAAGCTCAAAAGCCCACGCGAGAATGCAGCGGCCGACGTGAACACTCCCGAAAAGTCGAGCTCCTGGAGCTGTTGCGGACAGGCAGGCACGCTTGTCCGCGTGCTATCAGTGCTGCAGCTTAGCGCGCCGTGAGAGTCCCAGTCGTTTAGCCGTGACCTGCAGATGCCCTGGCGCTGTCCAGCGCTTGCCGCACAGCAATGGCACGAGAAAGCTCGATCTCCACGAGCTGGGGGGTGAGGCCATAGGCCTCGACCCAGGCAGCCTGCACTTGCAGGCATGCCGGGTGGGCTGGACCAATGATTCGGTCAAGCTGGCAGCAGACCTCATGCAAGGCGGACAGGCGCTGTACGACTGCCGGGGGCCAGACGAGGTCTCGGCGCTGAGTGGGCATGCGAGGTAGCACCGACTCCAGCCCAGCTGCCAGCGCCCTTCGCGCAATGGCGGCTCCTGGGTCCTCGTTCGGATCCTTCGCCTCGTTGGCGGCGTCGCGATTGCTGCCCAGCAAGGGCACAAACACGGCCCCAGCACTCACCGAGCCCCTCGACGCAGCACCGCCTGGGAGCCTGCTTAGCACCCACCTCGGGGGCATTGACGTCGCTTGCGAAAGGACGTCCTTTGACTCGGCGAGGCAGCCACGAAGCCTGTCCAGCCACAGCCCCGCAAGCGCGGCGGCGGCCTGCGCAGCCTCCTCGGCGTCGTCAATCGCCGGACCCCAGTTCGTGGCGGACATAGCCTCGGTGCGCTGGCGGATTCTGTCCTCCCGTCCTGCGCCCTCGGGAAGCGCGGACCCGCTCGGGCCGTCGGCAAAGTCCCAGGCAGCATGGCCCTCCAGCAAGGGCGCCGTCCCAAGAGCAGCGGCCTTCTCTAGGGAGCGCTTCGTCGCCTGGGCGGGCGTCAGCTGCTCGCTGGCAGCAGTGCCGCCAGGGGTGGCAGCGGCGATCCCACCGCTCTTGGGTGCAGCGGCGCGCTGAGAGGACGCGGCAGCCTCAGGCCGCCCCCCCAGGCGCCGTGCGGATGCTGCAGCAGGCCGGGAGTCGATTGTCCGAGGGGCTGCGCCTGCCCCTCGCGGATGCCGAGCGACGGCCCGCAGCTTGGCGCGGCTGGCGCCAACGCCACTGAGGGTGGGTGCCTTGCCCGCCCGGCTCCGGTTGGCCGCGCTGCCGCGGATGCCGTCCTCCTCGTCACCATCGCTGCCGCTGTCAGTCGACTCCTCGCTCATTGCAAACTTGGCACGGGCACTGGCCTGCTCCGCCAGCCGCCGCGTTGCCTGGGAGCGAACGTAAGCCCTCGAGTCGGACGTAGTTCCCAGCTCCTGCGGGAGCTCGGCAGCAGGCACAAGCACGCTGGCCGCCTGCGAGGCGCCGTCCAGCTCTCTCTTGATCCGCAGGGCCACGCGCTTCGCCGTGCCCCAGGACCCCGCGTTGAACTGCATGAGGAATGCGGCCGCGAGCATGTCTGCCGTGTCATCGTACACCCCACAGTCCAGCAGAGCGCGCGCGAGAGACCGCAGCTGCGCGGGGCCGTGCCGCCGAATGCGGCCCCATGCGTCGGGGGTCACATGGACAGGGTGCCCGGCCTCGAGCGCAAGGGCACCAACGCCCCCTGCAGAGGCCGCAGCCTTGGCGCCGGCGCTCACGGCGCTGGCACCTGCAGTCGTACTTGCGGAGGTGTGCGACGCAGCGCCAGGGCTGCTCGGGGCCATGCGGCCGCTGGAGTCGGCCGACCGTGGTCTGCCGGTCGCCGCGGACGAGGCGACGCTCCCAGGCGACCCCGGACTTCCGTCCGCCCGAGCGGCGGCGCTGCCGCCCTCGCGGGACTGACGCATTGCAGCGGCAGATGCCACCGCAGCAGCCCAGCGCGCAGCATCGTCAGCGTAGGCATCCTCTTCCGAGGCCCCAGCGGCAGGACGAAGGTACCCGCACTTCCATCCGCGCCGAAACGTCGCCCCTCGCAGCTGGTGGTATGCCGGCGCGTTGGGAAACCCTTGAATGCCGTGCTGGGCCTCAAAGCTGTCTCTGACGGCCGCGGCGACGAGCCAGCGCGGCAAGCCTGTGCTGGCGAGCAGGCGCACCAAGTCATCCCGCCCCGCCGCTCCTGCGCCGTCCAGCCACGCGATGTGGCGAGCGTCTGCCAGTGCCGCGAGAAGTTGGGTCGCTAGGGAGAGCCTGTCAGGCCGAAACACAAGGGGCGGGGGAAATCCCGCGTGCAGCATCACGGAAGGCCGCCGGCGCTGCAGCCGCCGCACGGAGTGGCGACGGACCAGTTCCGCCCTCTGCTGCGCCGACATGGCCCCAAGCGCCCGACTGTGGAAAATGCCGAGGCTGCGCGCTGCGCGCGCCACGGCCGCCTGGGTGACGACGGCGTCGGCGTTGTGGCCTCCGGGCCGGCCGAAGGGCTCAGGCGCCTCCGCTGCGGGCGTCTTGGAGCCCGCCTTGCCCCGGCCTCGGGAGGCCTTGCCGCCAATGCCGGATGAGGCGGATGACGCTGCCGACCCGGGCCTCCGCGACTTGGCAGCTGCTGCGGCCGGCGCAGCGCCGCCGCCACCGCCACCGCCACCGCCACCGCCACCGCCTTGGGCAGCGTCAGCCGCGGCAACGCCGAGCTCTGCCGGAGCTGTCCGCCGCGTGATGGCGAGCATGCGGGCGATTGCGTGAGGCAGCTCCTCCAGCTTCCGCCGGCCCAGCGGCCGAACCCAAAAGTACGCGGCGAGGCGCTGCAGGTAGGGGAGCCGGGACGCGTCTGTGGGCAGCAGCACCCGCGAGGACACAGCTCGTGCTGCCGAGCTGTCAAGGCACCACAGGCCGCGGCACCGCACCACCGCGCAGGACAGCAGCAGCCTCCTCGCGTCGCTCCAGTCGCGCGCGTCCCACCTCGGCGAGCCGGGGGGGGGCGACGGGAGCGCCACACCCCCCTCCGCTCCTCCCACCACCGTCTGCGGCTTGGCTGCGGCCTGGGCCTCGAAGGCGTCCGGCGCATTGGCAACCTGGGCGATGCGAGACGCTGTGATGGCGGACACGTGCGCCGCCCCGCTTTGCACGCCCGCCGCTGCCATCCCCGCCTCTGCCTTGGCAATGGCGCGGCTCTGTGCGGCGCTCGAGTCGTGCGCGGTGGCTGCCGCCTCGCCTCCGCGGCCCGACCCGCCCAGCGCCCCGGGTCGGCTGTAGGGGTGACAGAAGGACGACGGGAGGAGCACGGCGCTGCCGCCGCCGAGCAGCTCCACCAGCTCTGCCTCCGAGAGCCCCCGGCGCGCGCAGGCCAGCAGCCGCACGGCCTCCACTGCAAGCGGGCAGGCGCGCTCCGCCAGCTCAAGCACGCGCACCAGCGCCGCGGCTGGCGACGGCAGGCGGCGCAGGCGCACAGCAGCAGATAGCGCCTGCTCCGGCGTCCCAGCAAGCAACAGGCGCGCAAGCGCGAGACGCGAGTACCCCGGCAGAGCCATCCTCGCGGCGCGGAGCCTCCCGGCAAGCGAGCCGCTCGGGATGCAGTCCCGACGAAACAGCGCCCTTGCCAGCGCCTCTCGCAGCGACTCCCCGCGTCGCGGGGCCACCGCGTCAGCCTCCTCGTCCGCCAGCAAGCAGCCTCGCGACTCCGGGCCCCCAGGCGCGCCCCCGCCGTTCACATCCTCTTCGGCCTCTTCGGCCGGCAGGCCGTCCCGACCCCTGCCGACGGGAGGGGGTGCAGCTCCCTGGCGAGTGGCTGCGAGCTCCGACGCGCTGCTCGCCACGGCCGAGACGGAGGCTCGGCGAGCAGCCCGCCGGACGGCCATGGCGCCCGACGCCGTTCCCCGGATCGCCCCTGAGGCGGCCGCCAGCGCCCACTCTGTCGCCTCCGCCACGCCATCGCCGTTGTCGGCAGCGCTGATCGCCAGCATGGCCTGTTTCTCCGCGGTCTCAGCAACGACCACAGACTGCCGGCGTCCTCGTGCCCGCTTGGCCTGCGGCCGGGTGCTGGTGGCGCCCGCCCCCGCTCCAGTGCGTCTAGTCGGTCCTTGGCCCCCTGTTGCAGCCGTAGATGCGATGCCTGCAGCGGGGGCGGGAGCCCTGTGAATCGAGCCCCGTCTCCCTCGGCTCGCTGGCGGGCTCTGCAGGTGGAAGAGCCCCGAGAGGTCCGCCCCTGGTCCTCGTCCCTCCCACCGGTGCATTGCCAACGCCCCCTCCCGCGCGGCGACGGCTGCTGCGTCGCCAAACACGGTTCCGGCGTCCAACACTGCTCGGCGCTGCGCCCGTCGCACCTGGTAGGCGTCGCGCTCCCCCGATGCGGCGGCCAGCCCAACTGCCTCTGGCGTCGGTCCGAGGTCGCGCACGGGTCCTGCCAGCCGCCTGCCCAGTCTGCGGCGGGCCTGCATCTTGATGCGACTGCCAAGCAGCCATCCCCACTCCTCGCCCCCTGGCGCGGCCACGCCCTCTCGACCGAGGGCCATTCGAAGGATGCCTCGCTGTGCGGCGGCCGTCAGAGGCGGGCAGACCATCACCCTGAGCGCAGGGGCCGAGGCCGAGGGCGTGAACGAGGTGGCTGCCGCTGCCCCGGCAGCAACGCCGGCAGCAGCAGCAGCCGCTGCCGCAGACAGCACGCGGGCAATGCCCTCCAAGCCGCTCTCGGCGGCCGCCTCCGGGAAGAGGGACGCCAGCGCTTGACGAAGAGCTGCCGCCTCGTTCCTTGCGGCCGCGGCCGATGGCTGCCGTCCCCCCGTGCCCTCGGAGAATGCCGGCCCCTCCGCTCCGTCGGTCCCGCCCTCGCCCACCGAGCGGGCAAGTGAGGATCGTGCGTGGGATCGACGCCGGCTCGCGCTCGAGCCACGCTTGGCCCGCTTTGGCGTCACCCGCGACGTGCGGTCGCCCCAGTCTTGGTCGCCCTCGTGAGCGCCGTTGCCGTCGGCGCGGTGCTGCGCAGGGGCGTACACAGCGTCGACGATGGCTCTTGCAACGCCGGCCTCCACGGTCAATCCCGAGCGAGCGTTCGCAGCCACGTCCGGCGGGACGCCAAGCCCCGAGAGCGCCGCAGTCACCACCGCTACCCTGGAGGCGGCGGATGCAACTGCCTCCTTGGCCGCTGCGGGTGCAAGGTCGGGCGATTCGGCAGCTGCGGCGCCTGAGGGCGCTAGGCCAAAATCGTCGTCGGCGTCGGCTCCGTCCGAGTGCGAGACGACCAAGGTGGCACCCTCAGGGACGGCGTCCGGCACGAACCACAGCGGGGAGCTGCACAGCTCCGCAGCGGACCATGCGTCGAGCCGGTCCGCGCTGCCAATCCCATCGTTGGCAACAAGTTCCGGGTCAATTTCCAAATCGTCCTCGCTGCCAACGGCTGCCGCGGCACCGCCCTCCGCATCGGCAACACCAGGCCCATCACTCGCCGAGGTGGCCGCCGCCTGCAGGGACCGTGCCAGGTGTGCGGGGTCGGACAGCACCACGCTGGACCTGCGGCGCCTGCTCGCCCTCGGCTGGGCGGGCCGCCTCTGCGCCACGGTGCCCTTGCTGCCACCGGCTGCTGGCTGCGCCTGCTTGGCGGGAGCGCCGTGCGAGCCTTCCACTCCTTCTGTTGAAAACGCGGCCTCAGCCGCAGCAGCAAGCAGCGACTCCCGCATCTCGCCTCCGGCGCCCTCCGGGCCGCCGTACAGGTGGTCTACGCCGTCCCACACGAGGATCACTCTGACTCCCACAGCACACACTGCCCGCATCACGCCCTGGAACGCCCGCAGCACCTCTCGCGGCGAGTCGCCAGCAAGGGCGGCGTCCCGGAGCCGCGCCACCGCCGACGAAACCGTGGCCACGTCAGCGTCTTCGATCACGTCCACTGGCTCAATGGGCGAGGGCGCGACTCGGCCCGAGCGCAAACTGCCGCCCATGACCGCGCTGTCGGCGACACCCGTCCTTGCCGAGAAGAGGGCGTCCGACCCGCTGCGGCTCCGGCCCGTGAGTCCGCCGGCGACGGGGGTCTCGTTGCCGGACGACCGGCCCGTGGCCAGGCCCTCTCTGCCAGAGCCCTGATCTGCCGCAGCTGGGCTCCTTGCCGTCGAGTCGAGGGGCCGCGGCCGCTCGGCCGAGGCGGCCTTGCTGGCTTGCGAAAAGTCGACAAATCTCCTCCCGCGCTGCGTCGCCCGCCTTGACGAGTTCGCACCCCCGGCGCCTGGCCTCACCGTTCGTTGGCCGCACAGTGCAACCGTCACAAGCAAGAGCTCAGCCGCGGTGGTGAGGAGCAGCGACACACCGCCGGCGGGCGCTCCTCCCTCCGCGCAGTGCACGCACACCATGCAGCAAGGCCGGTGGCCCTCGTACCAAACGCTCACGGCCGGCGCAGCGGGCCGGTTGCGGTGCACGATGCGCTCGCCGCGAGCCAGCGCCCTCGCGCGCGCGCCTGCGCGGTGCCACCACGCTCGGCGCGCGGTGCTGGCAGCCTCTGGTCCGGCAGGTGGGATGCAGGCTTGGGAGGCGTCCCCCGTCGCCCCTGACGCGGTCGAAGGCAGCCACGCAGCGCGCGAGGCACCGCCAGGAGCAGGGCCAGTCGGCCCCGACGAGGTGATGGCGCTGGTGGCCCGGTCGATGGACGCAACGGTTGCCCGGGCGGCCGCTGCCTCGGCCATCTGCGCCTCTCGTGCCCCCGCCGCCCTCGCAAGCACCTTCACAGGCACCGCGGCAGCAGCTTCGCTGGCCACGCTCCTCCACGTGCCGCGCAGGGCGTCCGCGCTTCGCGCTGCCACGACTTCAGCGCACCAGTGGCCCAGCAGCGCGCTCTTGCCACTCCCCGAGGCGCCGAGCAGAACAACTGGGCGGGACTCTCGCAGCGCGTCTCGCTCCGCCGCGGCGTGAAGGGCGTCCAGCACGGCGCGGTGCGAGGCCTCCTCCACAAACAGGACCGCGCGGGACGCGGCGAACGCGGCACTGCCCACAGCCCACGCGTCCTGAGGAGCAGGGGCCTCGTTCTTGGGGAAGCACCGGTCCAGGGTCCGCATCAGGTCGCGCTGCGCTGTGGACGCCAGCATCGTTGCAGACTCGTAGGTTGACACTTGCCTGTCTGACCGACGCGCTACGCCGGTTCGCAGCGCCGCCAGCGCCTTTTGGGCCCGCACGGCGTCGCCAGGCAGGTAGAGCTGGGCGAGCGGCGAGGGGAGCTCGTCCTCCTGCGCACGAGGGTGCCTCACATGGACGCTGCTTCCCCATGACCCCTCTTCGCACTGGTAGACCGCGGCGAAGCCGGCCTCAACGGCAAGTCCTGGCTGGGCCTGCCCAAGAAGCATCGTCCACGGCGTGGCTCGCACGCCCGTGACCCCGCTGGGCCGCTGAGAGGCCGAGCTGCGCGGCTTGGATGGCTGCGTGTCACCGGCCGCGCCGGCGTCGGCGCGAGCGCCAGTGCCAGCCCCGCCAGGCACAGGCTTGGCAGCCTTGCCAGCCCCTGAAGCTGAGTGGCGAGGCATCGTTCCGCCCGTCGCTGCGCTGGGCGCCTTGCTCCCGCGACGCCCTGCTCCCGTGGCCGCGTTCTTGCGGCGCAGTCTGGAGAGGGCCCAGGTGCCCAGTTTGCTCCGTCGGGCAGCCGCAGGTGCGAACAGCTGGGCGTCGTCGTGCTCTGACAAGGCGATGGCGTCGGCCTCCGCAGTCCCCTTGCCGCTCAAGAGCCTGGGAAGCAGGCGGTGAGGGGGGCGCGCCGTGACCTCGAGCTCACCGGCAAGGGCGCTTCCGAGGGCGCGCTGCAGCCGGAGCGCAACAGACACTGGATGGAGGTCCACGGGCAGCGCTCCCGGCACGACAACGGCGGCCGCAGGTCCGTCAGCAAGGGTGGAGTCTGCGGTGGCGGCAGCTACGGCCAGTCGCCGAAGCCACTCGTGGGCAGCGCGCTGCAGCGAAGCCGCGGACGGCATCGCTGCGGCCGAGGCCAAGGCCCCTCTGGAAGCCGCCCTTGAGCTGGGAGCTGGCGGGGGAGGGCGCGGGCCGGCAGGGGAAGGGCCGGCGCGGTCGCCTCGCAGGGACTCGTCGTCGCCGCGGGCGGTGCGCGCGGCCAATGCCTGCGCCTCATCGCCGGGCAGGCTAGGCGGAAGCACGGCCCTGTGCAAGGAGGCCCCGAGCACGGAGGCCACAGACACCGCGCCGCCGCCCTCCGCATTCACCCACGCCGCGGCTTCTCGCCGCATGCGCCTCCGGCCGGCGGCGCTGCGGCCGATTCCCTCAGCCAGTATGCTGTCCGGGCGGCTGGGCGCTGGCTCAATCAGCAGTCCTGCTCCCAGACCGGCAGGGCGGGAGCTGGCGACGGGCTGGTGGAGCGAGGCCGGGGGTTGCCGCGGCGGCCGCGAGAGCGACGAGGGCGCCGTTGCAGCGCCGCCGATGGCCTGTGGGCCGCTGCGGACAGGCGGCAGGGGGCGCGCCGGGGCGGCGGGCAGGGCCCTCGGCGCGGGAGCCCGAGCGATGGTCCGCGCAACTGCTTGGGCAGCAAGCTCTGCGAGCGGCTGCCCGATACCCCTGGGGAACGCAAGGTGCTCGATGCCTGCCGTGGCTGCAAGGACAAACCGGCCAAAAGCCTTGGCGTCGCCGAAGAGGGCCGCCCCGACAACCGGCCAGATGGCGCCGTGCGACGCGCGCCGAGAGCCCACCGGCCCGATGACGTCCGGTGCCATTGCTTGGCCCTCCCCCGAGAGCACCAGCAGGCCGCTGCGCGCTCCGGTGGCTGGCGTCCACGCGGCCCTGGCCATGCCCCGCCGCATCTCCACGGCCCCGATGACAACGCAGCGGTCGTTCATCGACGGCGGGCGCCACCTTGCCCCGGAGCCGGCAGAGCTGGACTTGGTGAGGGCCAGCGCCGGCGGCCTGGGGCCCTGGCGCGAGGAGGGCGATGTCCAAAGCGGCGTCTCGGGGGAGGCGGGGGCGCCGCCGTATCCGACTCCGCTGGCGCCATCCGAGTCGCTCTCGCTGCTGACGCTGCCCGTGTGCGAGGGGGCCTCGCCAGGCCCACCCTGCACAATGCTCCTGTGTGCGGGGCCAGCGTGGGCCACGTCCCACACTGAGCCGCTCCCCGGCGTGCCGGAAAGCGCTCGCCCCAGGGGCGGCGAGTTGCCGCCCCGGGAGGCTGCCAGCGCCCGCGCGTAGGGAGAGTCGGCGTGGCCGCTCGCAGAGGTGCCCGCCCGGGCGTGCAGTCGCAGGGCTCTGGCGATCGGGCTCCGCGCTGCAGACGAGGCGGCGCTGCCAACCAAGGCGGATGCAAGCGCACGCGGGCTCGGGCTCACGCCAGGGCCGCCAGAGGAGAGGTGCGGCGCCCGAATCGACAGAGCACCCAGCCGCGCCTTCGAGGACGGGGCTGCGGCGCTGTCTGCGACCACACCTCTCCCCAAGCCGATCGCGCGGGCCCTTCCAAGGCCGCCCGTCGTCGTGCGGGCCGGACCCGTCAGCCCCAGGGCAACCCGCGCCACGTCCGCCCAACCCGTGTCCGCGCGGCCGCCTCCTGCGGCCTGGCGCGCCTCCGCGGCGCGATCTCTGGCCAAGAGCAGCGCGGACGCCTCTCGGAGGCGCCTTTGCCGCTCCCGGATCTGCGCTCTCTCCAGCCGGCGCTGAACGCGCCGGCGGCGGGCAAGGACCCAGTGAAGCACCGTTCCGCTGGCTGCGGCGCCGGCCGCCAACGACTGGAGCTGGGAGTCGTGCGCCGAAAGGGTGCCTTCGTGGGTAAAGAGCGGGAGAACGCGGTGCCACACGCCATACGCCTCTGCCGTCAGCCGCGCGTCTGTGATCGCAAAGGCGGAAAGCGAGCCCTCCTGCTGCGACAGGTCGGTGAGAAGTCCAGCCGACGCCGCCGCCTCCGCCGCCTTGGCCGCAGCTCCTGCTCCGGCTCGCGTGCTCATCGGCGTGCCTGGAGCCGAGGCGCCTGCTGCTCCAGCACCGCTGCCTCCGCTGCCCGCCGAGCGAGGCGCCACGTCCGCGGCTGCAGCAAGCGAGCGCTGCTCGCCTCTTTCGCCAGGAGAACGCCGCTGGGGTGGGCCTGTCCTGTGGACGGCGGAGCCCGGCTCGGACGGCGGAGACTCGCCCCGCAGGCTCGCTGCCCAGGCCGCAGCCGGAACAAGAAGCCCCGCCCCAGACGCCTGCGTGCCTCCGACCGCGGACAGCATGGTGGCCTTGGCGGCCAGGGAGTCGGCGTCTTCGGCCACAGCTGCCGCAGCAGCGAGCTGCGCCACCCCGCTCCCCCCAGCGGGCGGCGAGGTCGCAAACGGAAGCGCAAAGCCCCCTGCCTCCGCGCACAGGATGGCACGAGCCGCTGTGAAGCCCGTGCTTCCCGCAGCCCCCGGCCCAGAGAGCCCGGGAAGCAGCGCGAGGAAGCCCGCCTCGCCCCCCAGCGACAGTCCCGGTGCTAGGAGGAGGCTGGCTCCAGCACCCCCAACCCACCCGTCCCGGCCTGTCTGGAACGATGACGTTGCTGCGTGGCATCCCGCCACAGACTCCGCGCAGGCAGGGTCCGCCTCGCTCGCGAGCCGCAGCGCCTCGGCAGCCGCCCACCTCAGGGCTGCCCGGCCGTCGTTGCCGGCCAGGACCTCTGTCGCCGCGAACCCTGCTCGCACCGCCAGTTTGGCCGCCCTGATTGCGGCGCGGCGAAGGCCAGCCAGGCGGCCCTGCGACTGCGGAGCCGCTCCCTCGGCGCTGCCCGCACCCTCTCCGTCGCTCGGCGACCTCCAGGCGCCCTCGTCGCTGGCGTCGTCCGAAGCAGCCCGGTCGGGGTCCTCGGGCAGGGGCGAGTCCGTGGAGTCGCCAGGCTGGTGCGCCGGTCGCGCGCTGTCAGCTCTGGCTGGCTCCTCACGGGCGTGCGCTCGCTCGCTGGCCGCCTGCGGCCCAAGGGCCGCAACGAGCGTCCTGGCAAACGCCCACACCGCGTCCGACCCGGTGGGCTGCGGGGTCGCGACGGAATCGACGTGCGCTGCTGCGCCAGCGCGGCTGTCCTTGAGAGCAGTTGCAAGTGCGCTGCGCATGCCAACCGGCAACGCCGCGACGCGGCCGCGGCCAGCCGCACCCCGGTCCGGGGAGGAGGGGCGGCCGCCGCCAGTCGACGGCCCGCCGCCTTGCGTTCGGGGCGACACCAAGTCGCCGGCTGCCTTGGCCGCCTGAAGCGAGCGAGCAACGGCTGCCATCGGCCCCGCACCCACCTCCGCCGCGCCCCACGCCGAAACTGGGCGAATGAGAGAGGCAAGCGTGGCGGGCGAGCGGGCGAGCTCCGCCGGCGACGCGGGGAAGGCGTGCTCGCGCAAGACGGCCTGGACGCGCTTCAGCGCTGCCCGCCGCGGAGGCGGCTGCATCCGCGGAAGGGCGAATGCGGCAAACACCTGCGCCTCTACGACCGAGAGACGGGGCAGGAGAGGACCGAGCTCCTGCGGCCGCGCCACCGGCAGGCTGACCCGAGTCTTCCGCCCCGAAGGCCGGCTCGCCGATCGCGAAGCGGGCGCCGCCGAACCCCTCGAGCGCGTGTCTACACGAGGCAAGGCGTCGTTGGTGAAGTGCGCAAGCCACGGGGACGCCCAGGACACCCAGGGGTGCCACTCGTGGGGCACCCAGCCGTAGCTTTGGGTCAGGAGCGCCATGGTGAAGGGGCGGCAGGCCTCGGCTTCCAGCAGCGCCACCTCGGCAAGGTCCGACGCATCCATGGTCCGGTCCACGCGGGAGGACGACAGCTTGCCCCCGGCTCGGCGTGAGATCCGGGCTGCTGCAGTCGCAGCCGCAGACGCAAAGCCGGCGGCGTCGTCGGCGTCCCGGTGACGCCCGATCAGTCCGGGCCGCTTGGCAGCGTGCGGCAGCTGGTCCGCCGTCATGGGCCCGCTCTCGCCCGAATCCGCCGGCTCGTCAACCCCTTGCCTGACGTCGACAAGCAGAAAGGCTACGCATCGCTCCTCCGCAATCTCGCGGAGGCGAGGGGCTACCGCCCGCGCCAGACTCTCGCGGTCAAGGCGGGTCCCGGACGTGGGCGCGGCAAGGTTGACGCGCAGCTCCCGCAGCAGGTGGGCGTGGGGGTGGGACACTGAGCGGGAGAGCGGAGCCACGCACGCGATGGGAGGCGACCGGGTAACGCACACCGTCTCGTCGCAGGAGCCGAACACGCGGATCTGGTAGGTGCCCGGGTAGAGCGGGTGCGCTCGGAACCGGGCTCGACCTTGGCTCCTGCTTCCGAGCGACACGGCAGCAACAGGCCTCGTTGGGTCGTAGGGCGACTCCAGGTAGGGCCGGCGACCGGATAGCAGCGGTGGCTGGCCTGCGCCGCCCGCCGCCGCAGCGGCCGAAGCAGAAGCGTCGTCCTCGGCTGCCCCTCCGCTTCGAGCGTTGGAGGCAGCGGCGGTCGCAGCCCGCGTGTCCCGGCGAGAGGGTCCGAGCTCGGCCATGGCGACCGCGGTCGCCAGCCCCGACCAGTGGGAGCCGGCTTGCGGGGGCACGACGAACAGCCCCGCCCACACGTCTGCGGTGTGGCGCTTGCGCGAGAAGCCAAACGCGAAGCGAAAGGACACTCCCTCTCCCGCGAGCACTCTGGCTGGAGCGCGGACGGCCGCTTCCACATGCCTCACGCGCACGGAGCACGGGCTGCCCGCCGCCACGCTGGACCCAGCGAGCATGAGCCGGATCCGGTAGCTCCCGGGCTCGCGAAGGGCAGTCGCAAACGTGACGCGCTGGGTGTCGCCCGCCTCGCTGAACGGCAGGGCGGCCCAAGCGACGAGCGTCTCCTGGGCGTTTGGGCACCCGTCGCCAAAGTCGCAAACTGCAGATCGGTCTTGCACCGGCGACGCAAGCGGGGCAGAGCCGCCTGGCGACTGCCCCGCAGCATTGCCTTCCGAGAGCTGGCGGCGCGGCGGCGGGGGCTGAGGCGGGGGCGGCCTCCTGAGGCGGCGGACAACTGCTGCCCACATGGGGTCGTGCTCGGCGTCCGAGCCGCTGTCGCTTGCGCTTGCGTCCTCCGAGCCAGCTCCCCAACCCGACTTCGCCGCGAGGGCGTTCCTCCGGCTGGCGGAGCGCCGAGCCGGGGATCCTGCCCCTTCGATGGCCGACAAGGCCGACTGCGACATGGAGCTTGTGCTGGCGTCATCGCTGTCAGAGCTGCTGCTCCTGCTGCCGCCATCGCTGGTCCCGCTGTTGCTGGCAGGGCGGTCGAAACCCCCTGGGGAACGGGCTCCGGCGACGCGCGCGGGGCGCCCCACACCTGCGACCTCGGCGGCACCAGCGACGCCAGCGTCGGTCTGGCGAGGAAGCTGCCGCTGCTGGCGGAGCAGTGCCCGAGCGCGTAGCTGCGCCGCATGCCCCAGGTCGCATTCAGCGCCCTGGCCGTCGCTGTCAGAAGTGTCCTCTCCTGCAAGCGTTGCTGGGTCGCGGTCGCGCCATTGGCTGGCGGCTCGCTGCAAGAACGTGTTGGGAGCAATGACACGCCGAATCCTGCCGCCATCGCGGGACATCACCACGGGCCACAGGGAGCCAGTGGCAGTGGACGGCCCGAGCGTGGCTGTGCCGCCACGAGGGCGGAATCGCCCTCTGGGCGCGACGATAGTTGGCTCGGCTGCAGCCCGGCCGCCCGCAGCTCCCTTTGGAGACGACAGGGGCGACTGGGAGCGCGACCGCGGCCCCGGCGCTGGAGCTTGCGGGGCCCGGCGCCGCGGCGGTCCGCTGCCTTGCGATTCCAAACCCATGCTCGCGCCCGAGGTGTCGACAGCTGGGGCCCGACCTGCCGGGCCGGAGCGTGAGCGCCGCTGGGCCGCTGCTTTTGTGCTGCCTGCCGCCGCAGCCTTGGCCATGCGGACGTCCCCAGCGAGGGCCGCAAGCTGGCCCAGCGCGGCGGAGTCGCCTTCGTCGTCCTCCTCGGGCACGTCTTCGTCTTCGCCGGCGCCGCCGCCCGCCCCGGTGGCGAGTCCCCCGGGCTGCCGGCTCGGTCGCTCAACGCGGAACACCCCAATCCAGTCGCTCACGGGTGGCGCTCCCACGGCTCGCTCGGCGTGCCGTCCTTGGCCCCGACCGGCGACCCTCTGGCACGCGGCGTGGATCACCAGCGGCTCGCCGATGACGAGGCGATGGGGCGCCTTGAGCGCCGCTCGGACGCGCAGCCACTGCCGGCGAGTGGCCGTTGCCATCGCGCGCAGCGAGGCGGCGAACGCCTCCAATGCCTCTGAGTCGCCCGGGCGCACTCGCAGGGCCTCTCTCGCCGCTGCAGCGGCAGCTCTTGCATCCCCGCCTTGCAGCTGCGCCTGCGCCTGCATAGCGAGCGAGTCAGCGTCGCGCTCGCCCGCAGTGGCTCGCGCCGCCGCAGCCATGCCCAGTCTCGCCTGCCGCCGCTTTGCACGCGCAGCCGCTTCTGCCGCCCGCGCCACCGCCGCTGCTGCGGCCAGCGCCTTGCGTCCCTCGCCCAGCAAGGTCCCACCCCCAGCCTTGGGAACGTTCAGAGCTCGCTCAACTTCGGCCGGTGGCGTTGCTGCTGCTGGTGCTGCTTCTGCTGCGAGAGCAGCGGCACTGGCCACGGCCCCGTGCGGCTCTTGGCTATCGGCGGGTGCAGCCCCCACTCCAGCGGAGCCTGCAGGAGAGGCCAAGAAAGCGGCTGTGTTCCCTCTTGCGCCCACCGGGCCGACCCCGGCCTTTCCCCCGGACTTGCCTCCAGCCGAGGCGGTGAAGGAGTCGCGCATGCCTGCGGCGAAGCCGGCAGCGCGCGCCCCGCTGACCTCCGTAGCAATGGCCGCTGAGTGGCTTGCTGCAGAGGCGGTGCTGCCCGTCGTCGCGCCGAGCCCAAGGCGCTCCGCAAGGGCGCTCGCCCCAGCCGCGGCAGAGGCCGGGCGCGCAGCAGCAACTGCCGTGCCACCTCCAGCGTGGGCGCTTGCGCGGAGCTGGGCAGCGAGGCCGTTCACGCCCGACGCTACGGCCGCTCCTGGCATCCTGAGCGCGCTGGCCCCAGCACCTGCGGCTCCCCGGTCCATGCCAGGAATGCGGTGCTGGATCCGCCTCACCGGGGGTCGCTTCAGCTCCCGCTCCCGTCTCCCCTCGTCCCCGCCCGCTTCAGCAGCCACGTCCCGCTGCAGCAGGATCGCAGCGGCGGCGCTCTTCGACGCGAGAAGCAGGCCCCGCCGCACCCTGCGCACCCTGTCCGCCCTGTCAGCGGCGTCGATTGTGCGAGCCAAGGCCGACACATGCTCTGCCGTTGCGTCCCGGAGCTCGTCCGCCTCGATGCGCCGCCGCTGAAGCACGTACACGCGCATGAGGTCGTCGATCGCGCGCTTCGTGTGCGCGTGCTCCAGACCCCTCGCGCGGCTCCTCGTCACCAAGGCCCGCTGCAGCAGGCGCTCCGCCTCGGCCAGCTCCGTCGTCATGCTCTCAGACAGCATGCCCTGCGGGTCCCCTGCCGCTTGCGCGCCGGCGCGGCCTCCCAGGAGGCTCTGAGGCCGCGACTGCAGCTGCGCCCCCCCTCCGGTTCCCGGCGGCTTGCCGCCGGCAGAGCCCAGCGGCCCTCCGGTCCCCGCCTCCCCGCCCTGCTGGAGCAACTCATGGTCGAGGGCCGCGAGGCTGACGACGGATCCGTCCCGAAGGCGAAGGCTCGCCCCCATGCCTGGCTCGGACTCTGACCGGGCCAAAGGCAAGGCGGCCGAGGCCGCCGACGTGGCGCGACCGCGGGCCCGGCGCTGCCGCTCCAGCGCCGACGCGGCGGGGCCGTCGTCGCTCAGGCTGGAGGCGTTGCTCGGCGGGGCCAGCAGGTTGGCCGGCCTCCCGGCCTTGGGCGCCTCCTCCCCCTTTGGAGCCGCCCTTCCCGCACCGTCGGATCCGGATCCCGACGAGGGAGAGCGGGGCGTCCAAGCAGCACCTGCGCGGCCGCTTCCTCCCGAGTCTGAGCCGGTGTCTGCCGCGGATTGCGACCGCCCGCCCGTTCCGCGGACGAGATCACCACGACCCCCGGCGGCTGCCGCCCCGGCCTCGGGCCCCCAGATGCTGCCGCGCCGACGGCGCCTCGCGCCCCCGTGCTCCTTGCCGTGCTGCACCGAGGACGCACTGCTGCCGCGCCGACGGCTCCTCCTCGCGCTCCCTCGCCCGCTGCGGTGCCCGCTCCCAACGCTGCTGCCGTCGCCAGCCGAATCGCCGCCGCCCGCGTCGCTCCCGACCTCAATGCCGGTCGCCTCGCTCGCAGCCTGGCTGCTGCCCTCGGGCAAGAGCCCTGCCAGCGACTGCGAGCCCTCGGACGACCACGAGCCGCTGCTTGACCAGTCGTGGCTCCCCGCGCCAAAGGCGCGCCCGGTGTCCGCAGCGAGGCCATCCGGGCGCCTGCCGCTACGAACGTCCGCGCTCAAAGTCCGCCCCCGCAGCCCCATTTTCGACGACATGCCTCTGCTCCGTGTCGTGCGACGGCGGGCAGCCTTGGCCGCAGCCGACTTGGCAAACACAACGATCGGGTGCTTCCCAGCCTGGGCGGCAGGCACGAACAGGGACGGGCGCCTGGCTGCTTTGCCGCGCAGCTTCCCCGGCAGCCCTCCCGCCGCGATGGCGTCGGCAAAGACCAGGGAGGCGCCGAGCGAGAGGCGCGCTGGGGCCGCCTCAGCGAGCGCCGCCGCAGTTGCGGGGTCTGCCGCGGCCTTGCGCGTGGTCGCTTTGGCCGCCGCCAAGGGGGCGAGGTGGGAGTGTGCGGAGTGAAGAATGGTCGAGCTCGACGCCGCGCGCAGCGCACTGTCCGTCTCAGCGCGGAGAGCGGCCTGCTGCAGCTGCTCCAGCGGCTCTCTGGGAGCTGAGAAGCGCGGTTTTGCCTCGGGAGAGCCAGCTGCCACGTGTGCCACCCACCGCTCCTGCCGCCCGGTGGCGGCCTCAGCCGCCGAGGTCGGCGTGAGGGGCGCCGCGTCATCGGACGAGAGTGTGGCCGCGGCCCGCGCCATCCGCTCGACGGCCACCGCGGCTGCGTCGCGCCTGGCCACAACGGCGGAGAGCGAGAACCTGCTGGCGGAGGTGAACGTGGGGTGGGCGCGCACCCAGGGGGGCAGCGCGGAGGCAGGCGTGCTCTCCGAGCTTTGCTCAGCGTCCTTGGCCTCGGCCGGCGATGCCCCTTGCCCGGGGAAGCTGGTGCGGGGCGGGACAGCCTCCCGGTCCGGCCCGGCCGCTTTGGCGAGCCGCATGGCAAGCAGGGCTGCACCGGCGTCTTGACTGGCACCGTGCAGCACAGTGCCACCAGGGGTTGCGGCCACGGCGCCGCCCAGCCCTCCCAGCGGAGCAGAAGACACCGTCCGCAGCTGCGGCGGCTGCGATCGGTGCCGGCGCTGCGCAATGCTAGTGGGCTGCTGCGTTGCGCCAGCCCACGCCACGGGGCCTTCGGAAGACGGTGGGCCGGCACTGCCACGCCCCCTGGGCGGCAGCGCGGCCATTGAGCCGCCCCTTCGGATGGGAGTCCCTGTCGTGCGGAGGGACGCGGTGCTTGCTCGCAGCGGAGACGCAGGAGGCAGCTGGGACGCGCTGGCCCACCGCGCGGATGCGAGGGCCGGGCCACGCTCGTGGGTCGCACGTTGCCGCCCTCGCTGGCTGCTTGCAGGCCCGGCGTCCCGTGAGGCAATGCCCAACAGCGCGCCAAGCATCCGAGAGGACTCCTCCCCGCTTTCTGCACCTCCCTCGCCCACGCGCGCTCCCCTGAGCGGCGATGGCATCCCAGACGAACCCGCACGAAGCGAGGGCTCCGCGCGGTGCGAGGGTGCAAGGGAGCCGCCGCGGGAGCGAGGCAAGAACGCCGCGCTCGCCGTTGCAGCGCGCCCAGCAACGCTGCCGCTCGAGCTGCCCCCCAGCGCAGAACGAGCCGTGCCGGTTGCCGAGCCGAGCCGACCGCTCGACGAAAACCTGGGACGGGAGGTTGACGCCAGCCGGTCGAGCTCTCGAGGAGCAAAGGGCACAAAGAGGGACGCCGGCGTCAGCGGCCGCGACGCAACTGCAGCTCGCTCGAATCGGTCCGACACCGCGGCCGGCGCCCGGGCCGCCTCCCCGGTGGTGAGGGACCGAAGGGCGTCCAAAGCCTCCCGGCCACCCCCCGTGCTGCTAACCAAGGCGGCATTGAGGCCTTGCTGCGAGCTGCGCGAAGCCCTCCCCTCGCGCGCCCGCTTGGTCGCCATGGCGGACCCCGCTGGTCGGTCCTCTTGCCGTTTCCAGTCGCGCTCGGGCACCCGTCGTGGGCCGGGGAAACCGCTGCGGCCTGGGCCCGGGCCACGGGAGAGTGTGCGCGCTCGACGGAGCGCGCTGCCGTCGCAGATGCAGAGTTGCCAATGCTGCCCAGACCGCCCGCGCCGTGCTTGGGGACAGCAGCCCCGGTCAATGCATAAAAGTCTCGTTGGGTTTGCTGTGTGCGAGCGGGGGGGGCTTCGGCGTCGCAAGCGATGCAGCAGGGGCGCTTCCAAAGCCAGCTTGGCTCACAGGGCTTGCAAGTCCATCAAGCAACGCAGTGAGACGGTCGCGGCGGCCACGGCGGCGTTGAATTCAAGCGCAGTCATGCCGACCCCCCTCCGCAGCTCCGCGATCAGCGTGTTGGACACGCCGTCGTCGGTGTCGTCGGGCGCGCGGAAGAGCTGCACTCTCGCCAGCTCAATGGCCCGTCCGCCGCCTCCGGGCGCGGCGACGCTGATGCAGCTGACGCCGCGCTCCCAGTCTGTGTCGACCGACAACTCTCCTGCGGGCCCCGCTCTTGGCTTTGCCGCCTGGCCAATGATGGGCGCCTCGTCTTCGCAAGCGAGGCCGAGGCTGCCGCGGCCGCTCGGCGACTGGCGGGCCTCGGGGGCTGAGTGAGCTGGCGGCACATCAAGGCGCTCGAGGCTGGCCAGGAGAACCTTTCGCAGCGAGTCAGTGATGCGGCTCAGCGCAACTGCCACGGGCGTGGTTGTGGCGAACCGCGTGGAGCGAAGGTTGCTGGAGCCGTGGAACGGTTCCAGCCGGTCGCCTCCAGCTGTGGACAAGAAGACAGACGGGCTGTCGCCGTGGCGCAGCCTTGTGTGCGGGGCGCCGGCGGTCCCACCCGACGCGCGGCCAATGGCAGCCGCCAACTCTGGCCCGTTTGCGCTGGGGCTGCGCTCCCGGAGGGGCTCTCGGCGAGGAGCGCCTGACGCTCGGGCCCGAAGGCCTTGGATGCCTCGGAGGCCAGGGCTCAGCCCCGACGCGGGCATGATGGTCTGGCGGGAGGTCGATCCCGAGCCCGGCTGCTGCGAGGCCCCTCCTGCGGTTCCCGCGTCCGAAGCCGAGGCCGAGCTGCTGTGTCCCCTGCCGGTGGAACAAGGCGATCGCTCCCCCGGCGAGGCGGAGTCGCCAGTGAGGGCGCTGCCGACCCCCGCGGAGCCGTCCCCGAGAGGGCCGGGTCGGCACATGTCAGGGAGGGCGAGCGGGGCCTGGGCGCGGCTTGCCGACGAAAGCAGCGACAGAGCGCGGCCTGGGCGGGCCGATGGGTCCCCGCTCGGAAGCAGCGGGCTGTGGCGCACCAGCGCAGTCAGCTGGGCCGAGGCGCGGTGGGGGGCCAAGCCCGAGCTTGCCTGCCCTGCCGCAGAGCGCAGGGTTTGCTGGGAAGGCGCGGACGAGACGGTGCCAAGGCTCAAGTTGGCCGAGCCTTGTGCCAGGCCCCGCGCTGCAGCTGACGCCAGGAGGGACACCGGTGCGCTGGTCTCCCTCAACGGGCGGGTGGCGGCGGGCCGCGCGATCGCCGAGGATCCCGCGGGGGATGCGCAATCCCCCAGCTCCAGGTCGGGCGGGAGGTGGCCGCTGAATCCGGTGCTGACGAGTCCAGGGTAGGCATTGCTGGGCTGGGCGGCCGCGGCTCGGGAGGCGCGAGAGGGGCAGCTGAGGGCGTCCGGCCCCACGCTGCCGATGGGCGGCTCCTCCTTCCCGCCCTCTGGCAGCAGGCCGGGCCGAGTTGCCGCCTCCTCGTCAGGGGAGGCATGCGGCGGCGCAGCAGCGATGTGCTGGGCGGCGCCGCCAGCCAGAGCGGCTGCGGCGGGAGCAGTGGCAGGGGCTGCAACGCAAGCGGCACCGGGAGCAGCGACCGTGGCGGCCCCAGCGGCCGTCGCAGCAGCGGCAGCAGCAGCGGCGGTGGCTGGTGTTGCCTGGGCTCCGCCTGCGTCCGGAGAAGGACCTGCTGCCCCATCGAGGCTGGCCGCCCCCCCAGCCACGGCTGCACGAAGGCGGCGGGCCCGCTCGGCGGCTCGGGCCTTACGCCGCTGGGCCGCTTTGGCTGGACTGCGCATCCAGCGGGACAGCAGCGCGTCTTTCACGGACAGCCGCGTGGAGGGGTCTGGGTCCAGCAGGGCCGCGACGACCCGCCTCGCGCTGAGCGACACCCTGCTTGGGAAGAGCCACTCGGGCACAGGGAGCACGGGCGGAAGCGCATCTTCCCGCTCGGGGGCGCCCGGCCCAGCTGCCTCCTCGCGCTCGGCCAGGCAGGCCCTTCGCCGCTCGACCGCCGCCTTGCGATCGCACGCCCACGCGCAAAAGCCTCTGAACCGTGGACACTGCCGCAGGTCGTTGGCAAAAGGCATGCCGCCTGTGAGCAGGGCGAACAGGATCACGCCGCAGGACCAGGCGTCGGCCTTTCGCCCGTCATAGCCCGCCCCGCCGTTGGAAGAGACCTCAGGGGCAGTGTAGTATGGCGATCCCACGACGGACGCCAGGCGGGCAAGAGGGGTGAGCGCGGGATCCAGGGCGGGCGAGTTGGGAGGCAGCGACCCACCTCTGCCCTTGGCGGGGGTGTGCTCGGGGAGCGGCTCGAGGGCCCTGGAGGGGGGCGTGTGAAGGGGCAAGAGGGTGTGGCCGGCGCGATAGCTCGGGCTGTCGGGAGGAGCGGTCGACGACTGGGAGTGCCCGGGGCCAGGGGCCAGAGACGGGTTCCCGCCACTGGTGCTGCCGATGGCAGCGCCGACACCAGAGGCCGCTGCTGCAACGGACGTTGCCACGCTGCCAGAAGTGGCCTCGGCTGCCACGGCGTGCAGCGCCGAAAGCCCGAAGTCCGCGATCTTCAGGCAGCCTGCCTCCTCCCGCCACGCGCCTTCCTCTGTGTCCGGGAAGCCAAAGTCGAGGTCACGGACAGGGTCGTTGCAGGCGCCCGGCCAGGAATCGGCAGCGGCGGGACCGGGCCGGCTCCCGGCCGGGCCGTCAAGCGCCCCGCCGTCCAGCCCTGGCGGCGCCGCGTGTGCAGAGGTAACATGCGAGGCGAGCAGGGGTCGCGGACCGTGAGTGTCGTCGTCCTCGCCACGGTCGTCGCCGTGATTCACCTTGACCGCGGGTGCTCCAGAGGCGGAGGCTGCGCCCTCCTCTCTCGGCTCAGGCGCGGCGCGAGGACGAGCCGCGTTGCTGAGCGAAGCCAGTGCCCTTGCGTCCTCTTGCGCCTGGGCGGCCTCCTCCTCCGCGTCGTCCTCGTCCCGGATCCAGTCCGGCAGGCCCTGTCGGGCGCGGGCTGAGCGACCCGGACGGCCGCCGCCTCTGCGGCGCGCTGCGGCGTCGCGCTGCGCGGTGTGCGACGTGGCGGTGATGGAGCCGTGAGCTGCCCCAGGCGGGCCAGCGACGAGCCTGTCAGGGGCAGCGAGGCGCTTGGCCCGGCGCTCGGCGTGACCCCTGCTGCGGCGCCCCGGCGCCGGCGCAGTTGACCGGGCCAGGTCGCCCGCTCTGCGCGAGGCAGAGTCACAAGCACGCTGCTCAGAGTCAGAGTGGCAGGGCGACGGCTGCCATGACTGCGCGCGAGTCGCAGCCTGGAGCCTGGCAAGGGGCTGCAGCGGAGCGGAGGGCCTGCGCCTCTCTCGTTGAGAGTCGAGATTGCCGTGGCGGGCCGCAGGGCCATGGTGGGAGGGCATTGAAGGGCAAGGCGAGGCGCCGGAGGAGCGGCGCGCCCGTTCCGACGACTGGGACCGGCAAGCCGACCTGCCGCGCGAAGCGCGGCAGCGGGGCGCACCAGTCGGCTGGTTGCTCTCTCGCCCGCCGAGGCTGCTACTGCAAGAGTCTCTGCTGTTCGAGCGGCGCGGCTCGGCCCGACACCTGCCCCCTCCCGCTCCCCATTTCGACGGTCGCTGGCCCTCGGCTTGCCAGAGCGCCGCTGGGACGAGGGCTCCGTCCTCCAAATCGCTGCCCGAGCTGGAGCTGTCAGACATGGCGCGCCCTTCTGCCAAGAGCAGGTTCTCCGGCTTGAGGTCCCGGTGAACCACTCCCCGCTCGTGGCAGAAACTGACCCCGCGAAGGAGCTGCCTGAAGTAGTATCGCGCCGCGGCCTCGGAGCACCCTTCGCCGACTGCGATCCGGTCGAAAAGCTCGCCGCCCGAGGCGAGGTCCAGTACAAGGTACAGGGAGGTGCGGCTGGCCTCGACTCGCTCCAGCACGCTGTGAAGCTTGATGATGTGAGGATGGGCTCCCAGCGCCGCCAGCGCCGCGATCTCGCGGAAAATCGTGCGGCGGGCCATGACCAGCTTGGCAAAGTTGTGTGGCACGATCGGAATGGGGATCTTCTGCCCCTTGATCGAAGCCCAGCCGGCAACGTTGGCGGGAAGCGGCGGGTCCAGCCCCGAGCGCTGCGCGCCGCTGCCCGGAGGGGACCATACCGTGCGGCCGAGCTGTCCGCCGACCGGCTCGTTCCGGCGAGCCTCGATGTCAGCGATTGCCGAGTGGTCCCACCCCCAGACCTCCACGCAGCGATCCAGAGTCAGCTCCTTGAGCCTGCTGGCAACTGGGTCGAAATAGGTCGGAATCACCGCTCGCGTCGCAGAGTTCAAGAGCCACCACACATTCTCCGTCCGCATCGGGGCTTGGCCCGTTGCAACTGCTGGGTCCAGCTCCGCTCCCTGCGTCGGCGGAAAGCGCGTTCGCAAGGAGGACGCGTGGCAAAGCGGAGCATGTTTGCTCTCCACACCCATCCGCCCATCCCGCTTAATTGTTACAAGCGGCTTCCCACGAGATGCTGCCGCCCGACTGGGGCGGAGCTGGGGCAGCAATTTGCCCGGCGGCGCGGCTCGCGGCCCCACAGGCTCACTCGAGTGAGAACGATGCATCGCTCAAATGCAGCAGAAGACACCAGCCGGTACGAAATGGGATGAATCATCTTCATTGCCAAGAGCTGCGAGCACAACACGGGGGCGAAGGGGGACGCAGAACGGCTGTGGGGGGGGGGGCGAGAGGAACTCCCCGGCGGCGCGCATTCCCAGCTTTGCTGCTCGCAGACTGGACGGCGTCGCGTCTTCCCGGGAACGCCACGGCACAGCACCCGTGAAACGCAGGAGGCGGACGGATTTTGCTGAAAGTCGCGCAACAGTGTCGCTTTCCCGCGCGGTGGGCGGTCTGGGGCGGCCATGGCGCCACGGCAGCACAGCGCGTGCTGCAAGCGCGAACGTTGCAGACGCGGTCGCTCACTGCTCCGTCCTCGAGGCGCTCCACCGAGTGCACCCGTCCGGCATTTCCGTCCCCGATGAAAGAAACCACGTGGTACGCGGGCTTGCCATCGACGTGGATGATGCCGTCCGAGTGAGCAGTCACCCTGGAAACCTCCATTCGTTCTGCTGCGCGGCCTGGACGGACGCCTGCGTTCGCGCCCGCGACCCAGACCCTTCGGCCACGGGCAGCCGCTGCACGGGCGTGTCCCTTGGTTTGGCGCGGGGGCTACCCTCGATTGGCGCCGCGCAAGGGTGCCCGGGCCGCGGCAGTAGCAGCAGCCACGGCTGGCGGCGCTGCCGGCCAGCAGCTGGCCAGGAGCGGCCTTTGCGTCGACCACAACACAGGCAGGGCTGCACAACTTGGGAGACAATGCTGGCGCGTGCAAGTGCCTTTGCCGGCGCCGCGGCTGTGAGCGCCTGCCCCTCCAGCGCCCCCCCGCAGCCCCGCGCGGTGCCAGCTCACCGTTCCTTGCAGCGCGCCCAGGGCCGGCCCGTTGGGCTGCCGGGGGGTCCTCGGTGAAGTCAGGCTGGGATCTCACCGTCTCACGCCGAGCCTCGACTGATCCGACCGCGGCCACAATCGAGTCCATGTTGCCGCGCCACGCGCTCAAGCGAGGCGGAGGATGGAAGGGATGGCCCCACCTCCCGCCCCGACTTTTGCGAGCTGCGCCGCCCGCGGCTTCGACGCGCCCAGCGCGGCGCCAACCGAGCTTCCTGGCCGGCTCGCCCTCTCCCCTCCCCGCAGCGTTCCGCCGCTCGCCGGCCTCACGCCGCTGCCCTGGCAACCGGGATCCGCTCGCTGGCAGCCGCCGCTGCTCCAGTAGCACCTACCCCAGCCGAGACGTACAAGAAGTTCCTCACCAAGCTCGAGGGCGCCGAGAAGGCCGCCAAGCTCGGCGGCGGCAAGGCTCGCATGGACAAGCAGGTGAGCGCCCGCCCGGCCTTGCATTCCTGTCCCCGTGCCCGCTGCCACTGGGCCACTCCGGGACTCTGCTCCGGGCACGCAGTGATCACGCGGGGAAAGGGGAGGTGGTGCGTGTGTGGGGGGGGGGGGTTGAATGAGCTGGCACGCGGGCGTCGTTTCTTCGCCACGAGGGCGGCGCGCGGGCTCCCGCCTGCCATGGCCGGCTCCCAGGCTCCTGTGCCTCCGTGCTCCCCAACTTTGCTGATGTGTGCCTTGCTGCCTTCCGCTCGCAGCACAAGCGCGGCAAGCTGACCGCCCGCGAGCGTGTGGAGCTCTTCGTCGACGAGGGCACCTTCCGCGAGTACGACATGCTGAAGAGCCATCGCTGCCAGGACTTTGGCATGGATGAGGTCGCCATGCCCGGGGACGGCGTGATCACCGGCCACGGCTACGTCAATGGCCGCCTGGTCTACGTCTTCTCCCAAGACTTCACTGTAGCAGGCGGCTCGCTCAGCGAGACCCACGCTGAGAAGATCTGCAAGATCATGGACCGCGCGGTGGAGGTCGGGGCGCCGGTCATCGGACTCAACGACTCCGGAGGCGCCCGCATCCAGGAGGGCGTGGACTCGCTCGCCGGCTACGCCGAGGTGTTCCAGCGCAACGTCGACGCCTCCGGCGTGGTGCCGCAGCTGACTCTCATCATGGGGCCATGCGCCGGCGGTGCCGTGTACAGCCCAGCCATGACCGACTTTACCTTCATGGTCCGTGACACGAGCTACATGTTTGTGACGGGCCCGGATGTCGTCAAGACGGTGACGCAGGAGACAGTGACGCAGGAGGTCCTTGGCGGCGCCAAGACGCACACCAGCAAGAGCGGTGTGTCGCACCTTGCGTTTGACAACGACGTGGAGGCTCTTCGGGGCATGCGCGAGTTCGTGTCCTTCCTCCCTAGCTCCAACCGCGTGCCGGCGCCGCATGTGGACCCCAACGACTCTGCCACTCGTTCGTGTGACATGCTCGAGGGCCTTGTGCCCACGGACCCCAACGTTCCGTACGACATGAAGGTGGTGGTTCGCGAGGTGCTCGACGAGCGCAACTTCTTCGAGATCATGCCGGACTACGCCAAGAACATCATCGTGGGCTTCGGGCGCATGGACGGCCGCACGGTTGGCGTGGTGGGCAACCAGCCCATGGAGCTGGCTGGCTGCTTGGACATTGACTCGTCTGTCAAGGCCGCGCGCTTCGTGCGCTTCTGCGACGCGTTCAACATCCCCCTCCTGACCTTTGTTGACGTACCAGGCTTCCTGCCTGGCACTGGCCAGGAGCACGGCGGTATCATCCGCCATGGTGCTAAGCTTCTGTATGCCTACGCGGAGGCGTCGGTGCCGAAGCTGACTGTGATCACGCGCAAGGCGTACGGAGGCGCGTACGACGTAATGTCTTCCAAGCACTTGCGCGGCGACGGCAACTACGCATGGCCTTCGGCACAGATCGCGGTTATGGGCGCCAAGGGCGCAGTGGAGATCATCTTCCGCGGGAAGGACCTCGAGAAGCGCGAGCTCGAGTACACCGAGAAGTTCGCCAACCCACTCCGCGCTGCTGAGCGCGGATTTGTCGATGCCGTCATCTCCCCCGCAGCCACCCGCCGGGTGCTGTGCGAAGACCTTGCAATTCTTTCGACGAAGAAGCGAGATGCGCCCAAGAAGAAGCACGGCAACATCCCTCTCTGATCGTGGGGCGGTCAACGGTGCCGCGTGCTTGAAACACACTGCAGAGCGTGCGGCAAGTCCAAGCCTCGCTCCCCGGGCCGGAGGGGCTGGGTCTGGGCGAGCTTGACCCCTAGTGCTTGGTGACCGTCTCGTGCGGTCGCCAGTCGCTGACACATGTGTGCCGTGTGTGCGCGCACGCACCTCGAATCTCCCAACTTCACTTGTCGCAAGGCGCGACTTGCTTTCCAGACGATGGCATGGGAGCTCCGTCGAAATTGCGCCCCAGTGAGCATGCTAGCGAGGTTGGATGCTGCGCCGTTGGTTGCCGACGAGCCCCAACCTCCGGATGTGGTGTGAAAGGTCGAGCAGGCAGGGTTTTTGCGGCTCAGCTGCAAACACGGAGAAGTCACCAGCGACCGTTGGACGCTCGATCAGCAAGCCATCGAGACGATGTGTCACGGCCTCGCCTGCTTGCAGCGCATGCCATGCAGGCGAACCCTCAGCCCCGGTTCGGCGAGGCCCAGCGGGCAGGAGCTATGCCAGCGCTGTTGAGCATGCGAGGCGCAAGCAGAGCGAAGTCTTGTCCCCGGAGAGGTTCAGCTGAGCCACGAGGGAGACTACGCCCGGAAGAGGCGGCGCCCCAGAGCCGAGTGGCAGCTCCCCTGGCAGCGAGCGCTCACTGGACACGAGCACGCCGATCGCTCCGCATTGCAGTGCAAACGTGCGCCCCGCGCCCAGCGAAGGAGCCCGCTCGGTGAACTCGCGCTGGATCGACATATTCTCCGGTTTGACTGAATATTTGGCAGTGGTCACTGGTCTGCGTCGGCCCCCTCAGTGATTTTCACTCCCTCTGGGGCCCTTTGCTGCCAGAGAGCGGGCCACCACCTTTCAGCAGTGTGAGACTTGTTAGGCGCGTCGGATTTGGCGGCCAAGGGTCGCCCTCGGGCATCCAAGCGGCCGGCACTTGCAATGCACGCGCCAGCTGCCTTGCTCTCGCTTCGGGAGCCAAAACGCGGCGCCCTTGCCCCGGTGCGTTCTCGAGAGCATCTGGGTGCGCGTACATGCCTTCTTGGTAGTGCCCGCGCTAGTCAGCGGCTGGCTGCGGGAGCCTGGGACGCAGGCAACGAACCACGTGGTGCCAGCCATTCGGCGTTTTTTGGCTTGCTGGGCGAGTCAAGCCGGCCCCGGCGAGCTCGGTGTCAACCACTCGCGATTGTGAGCCGGTGTGCCTCTAAGTCACCGCAGTGGCAGGGAGGCGGGGGGCATTGGCTGTTCTGGCCCACCAAGGGCCGCACTTTGGCAGCTTGCACCCGGCAATCGATTCTGGCGCCGACGTCGGGACACCTGGGGTTGCGTTCCTGCTCCCACCCACAGCTTGCTGTCAGCTCGCTCCGCGTCGGAGCTCCAGGCCTTTCCAAAAAGAACGGCCTGCCTGAGCTTGGGTTTTGGCGAATCTGTCGCTCTGAGCTGGCGCCATGCAGTGGCAGCATGACCAAGGGTGGCGGCAATTTCGTGAACAAGTTCCGACAGCAAGTGTTGCACAGCCCGTTTCGGCCCCAGCACCGACTGCAAGCACGGGGGGCGCGTCCGTCGCGGTGACTGCCACCTCAGCGCCGACGTTGCCACTCCCCCCGAGCTCCACCGGCTCTGGCCATCCCCCGCCTGGGAGGTTTGGACTCGGACGACAGGATGCTCCAGCGCCAATGGGCTACGCCGCTGGAGTGGCAAGTTCCGCGATGATGATGCGGCCTCCCGGCTTGGCCGTGATGCAGCGTGGGTACGGGCCGCATCTCGGATTGGACCCAATTTTTATGATGCAAGCGCCTGACAGCCGCACATGGGGTTCGCAGCCAGTGTTTGTGCTTCCCAGTGGGCCCTCACAATACCCGATGCACCCGCAGCACGCCCAGGCAGCGGCCATGCAAATGTTCTTCGCCAGGCAGCGTTTGCTCGCTGAGCTGGGAGCGAGGCAAGCCGCAAGTGGTGGCGGGGCTGCGATGGGTGGCATGGACATGGCACCCGCTGGTCAGCAGGGAAGAGGGCAAGACCCTGTGTCCCAGCAACAGCTTGCACGAGGCTGGCAGCAGGGTGGGAGAGCAGTCCATGCGCGAGGGGGGATGGGACACCCTTCGACTCCAGCGCACGGAATGCACCCTGCTCATCCAAGCCAGCCTCCGCCTCCGCCCCGGCCACCGCTTCCGCCAATGCCGCCGCCGCCCACAGCGCTGCCGACCTCTGCACCTCTTGCTGGTGTGCCCGTGTCGGCGCCAATGGTCAGGGTGCCGCATGTTCAGCAGTCCCGCGCCGTGTCCCAGCAGCAACTTCAATCATCCAGCATGACCGACGCTGGGCGCCAGGTGCTGACGGCGCCCAGTCGCGCTGAAGAGTCGACTGGCTCTCATAGGCTCCTGACCGGCCGCCCTCGTCCTCGCGCCGAGAGCAGGCCGCCCGCAGATCTTGCTGCCAGCGCCGCGGCAAGTTCTGCCGTTCGGGCTGTCCCCGCACTTCGCTTGGGGGCGACAAAGGTCCTGAGCGACGCAGCAGGACAGCTCTACGGAGATGCGAGAGGGACACGCAATCGCGGCTCATCTGTTGAGCAAGACGCCCACTCGGGTCCTTGCCTTGTCCCCATCCGGCGCGCAGCGGCTGCAGCAGCTGGCTTGCAACCTTCGTCTCTCAGACGCGCGTCAGTCCCCTCGTCGTCTTTGCCTGCAGCACATGTGGCGGGGGGGAGCGCGGCAGAAGGCGGTTTCGCATCGCGAGCTCCTGCCAGTGGCTCAACTCCTGCTGACGCCGCCACCGCCTCTGGAGGTGCCCCGGCTCTGTCAGCCTCAGAGCTGCCGAGGCAGCTCAAGGACGCTCGGCCGACAATTGCACTGCCTGGCTCCACGGCAGACGCGGGCAGCTTGCATCCAGAGCGGCCTCAAGGGCTGGGCTACGTGTCGCAGGGCTCACGCCCTCACACTCTGCGGGTGGCATGGGGCAAAGTGCGAGCAGCGGCAGCGTCGCCTCCGCGTCTGTGGAGCGAGCGCATCGTTGCAGATCTCGCAGCACGAAATCAGCGCCAAAGGGCGGTGGCAAGCCACATCGATGTGGCGGCTCTTTCGCGTCCAGCTGCACCACCGGCCGATCCTGTGACGCTTCGCCCAAACCTTCGGAGCGCTGCGTTGTCAACAGAATTTTGCTTCGGAAGCCCGGCTCGGCCGGCCCTCATGCGCCGAGCCAAGGCAGTGGACTCAGCGGACGCCACACTTCTCCTGGAGGCGCTTGCGACTCGGCGAATCGCTGGCCTGGGCTACTTTTTGAGCATTCCCGTGCAAGCATTTACCCGGTGGAAGCACGAGACTTGCGAAATCTGCAAGCATGGCCGGCGCGACGGGGTGGCGTCGCCTTGGGTTGTTTGCGCGTTTTGCTCCAAGGTCCGGCACGCAACTTGCTGCTGGAGCGCCGTGCTGGCCATGCCTCTTGTGGGCGACTGCTTCTACCGCTTTGTGTGCGCCAAGTGTGACGGCGCCGCGTTTGCAGCTGCGCAGCCCCCGGAGCGGCGCTGCGCTGCCAGGTACGTTCGCCGCGGCGAGCTCTACGAGCGCATGTCAACTGCGTCTCTGCCTGCCGACACGTTCGCACGGTGGATTGTCACATCGATCCTCGTTGAGCGTGGCTATCGCCTCGGAGAAAAGGCAACCATACGGGATGCGTTTGTGCGCCCTGATTCCGACGTGGCAACTTGGATTCTGACAAACTGGAACACAGTCTGCGCGGGCGTTGACTGGGCAGACAGGACTGACGCTGTTGCGCGCGCAGTTGCGGCCATCAAGGACCCCGATTCAAAGTGGTTCTTTCAGGACGTGCGCGATCCCTCGTGCTTCTCCCTGGCGGCAGCGGGGCTGCTCCTTGCGTCTGACGGATCAGGGTTCGACGCTTCCCTTGCTCCATGCCTTCTCACGGAGTGCATGTGCTTCAACCTTCACTTGCCGGCTTTGCTTGACGTGACGACGCCACAGGGCTTGTCGATCACCTGTGGGCTGCCGCTCAGCGTTCCCTGCAGAGCAGCAGCGACGGCAATGACTCGAAGCCAGAGAGTGCCGAGCGTGGACGACCAGGCTCGGGCTGCCTCGAACGCCGGATTCGAGCGAATCCAAGAGATGGCGCGCAAGGCCCTCAAAGACCCGACGGTCAAGGATATCATTGCTTGCACACTGAACGACGCTGGCGCTGCAACGCTCAACCACAGGCTCCAGGTGATGGTGAAGACATTTGGCTCGTGGGTTCTCAGCCGCACTGCGCCCCATCGGGCCCGCCCTGCTGAGACTGGGAGCCCAGCAGCCCGCGGCACGGCCGAGACGGTTGCAGGGTTGCCAGGACCCGCAAGCATGGCTGCCAAGGCAGCCGCAGAGGCGGAAGCTGCAGTGGGAGCATCTGCCGCAATGTTTCGCTTGCCTGCATCACGCTTCGGGCGTGGAGCAGAGGACACAAAGCCGGTCGGAGCTGCAGCCTCAGGTGCTGCCGCAGTGCCCACTGGACCTGGCTCACTTGCTGATCAGAGGCCGCCATCCTGGCCAGCCGCGGGCACTTCAGTTCGAGCGCGCCCAGAAGCGGTGCCTGTCAGCGCGCCAGCGACTACGGTCCCAGTCGTTGCTCCAACGGTCGTAATCAAGGTGTCCACTGGTGGCTGTGGCGCTGCTGTCGCGCCCGCCGGGTCAGCCACGTCGGAAGGCAAGCCAGGGACTATCCGATCAACGACCCTCGTGATCCCAGCCCAGCCGCAGTCTGGCCCGTCTGCGATCGGCATGCACTCCGCAGGCAGCGAGCTGGCCAAACCAAGCGCACACTCCATCAACGGCACCGGTGGATGTGGCAGCAGCGGCGGCGGCACCAGCACCAGTGCCAGCACCAGTGCCAGCAGCAGCAGCAGCAGCAGCAGCAGCAGCAGCAGCAGCAGCAGCAGCAGCACCGGATGCAGCAGCAGCAGCAGCAGCAGCAGCAGCAGCAGCAGCAGCGCTTGCGGTTCGAAGGGAGACCCAGCTTCACTTGGTGGGAGCAGCTCTGCAGTATCTTCTTCTGCTCCTGTCAAGCAAGAAGCCGCTTCCTCGACGCCGAAGCGCACAGATTTTTCTCAGCTTTTGCCGCCGTCAACACCGCCCGAGGAGCTGATACGTCTGATCTTGGCGCAACTTGCGGAGCCAGCTCGAGGCTCGAGCATCCCTGGCTTTGTCAGAATGCCCAGCTTTCAGCAGGTTGCGAGGGTTGCAGACGCTAGCGTACGTCAGAGCATTGCGCAGGACATGCCTGTGCGCCGCATCGCGCAGCGGCTCAGCATATCCGTTGACGTCCTTGCCGAGCGCGCCCCCCGCGAGCCCTTGCTGAGGCAGGAGGTGGACCGCGCAGTGCAGATTGCCTTGGCCATGGCGCACCGCAAGGCGATGGGCATGATGTTGACCCTGATCATTTCCGCCTGGAACGCTGGCCGGGAGCGTGCGGCGCTGTTTTCGGCGAAGGTTCGCACTGCTGCTCTGCAAGCCAAGAGCCGGGCTGCAGTTGCCAGCTCCAGCTCGGATGAAAGCGACTCCCCGGTGCCCGAACGTGCGGCTGATTCGTCTGTCGGTGGCAACTCCAAACCAGTTGCAGCAGTATCCGGCCGGCCGGGCGCCCCCCCCCGCCTGGCCATCCGAAGCCGGAGCCCGACCAAAGCACCTCGCTCTGCCTCGCCTTCGCAACAAAACCATTCTGGGGGGTCGCCTAGCCAACTCGAGTCTCCGACGCCTGAGTCACCGACTCCCCGCACACCTCCCCCCGCAGTTCTGGTCGGGGTCAAGCGCTCCTCTCGCTCCACCAAGGCCAAGCGCGGCAGGGCTCTGGAAGCCACCAGCTTGGCGGTGTGGTCGGGTGCAAGTCATTCGCTGGGCGAGCTGCCAGTGGGCGGGGTAGGATGGGCATGCATCCGCCTCGAGGTCATTGCGAAGCTGGCGTCAGCTCTTGCAATCAGCAGCGCCGCCGGAGTTCCGCCCCTGTCGACGACGAAAGGCCCGCTGGCGACAGACGTCCTCCAGGTTTTACGAGCCAGCAGGCCCTGGTATCGCGTGCTGCCGTGGCCGTGCGTGGTCCTTGCATCCGCCGCAGAGCTGAAGGGCCGAACCCGGGTGCTGCTTTTGGGCCTGGGAGGTGGCGCAGCCGCGGAAGTGGAGCTGCCCTCCTCTGCGCCTCCGGCTCCTTTGCCGCTGGCGCCTGTCGCCCTTCGCAGCACTGCGGATGCAGTCCTCACGACGCACGAGCGCCAATGCTTGAGAGAAGCAGCAACTCTCGCGTCAGCCTTGGCTGCATCTGGCGGCAGCACCTGCATTGCCGCGAGAGCAGCTCAGACTGCAAGGGCCACGGGGTCGCTTTCTGCCACCAAGGGTGCAACGTTGTCCCTCGCAACGGTCGACGCTCCCAGCAGGCACAGCTCACAACCAGGAACCTCTGCAGCCAGAATGCTTAGCCAGAAATCGAGCAGTGCTACACCCTCCATCACCCCTGGTGTCCAGCCAAGGGTTGCGGGCGCCTCGAGCTCGCGCAGAGGTGGAAGCAACGACGTCGACAGCAGCAGCAGCGAAGCGACGATCCTAAGAGGCTGCCCGGAAGGTCAAGGAGCCGCTGGGCTTGCGGCACTTGCAGCCGCTTGCCTCCCTGGAGCATCCGCGCCGGAGGCTGTTTTCTTGGCGCATGCATCTGCGGCGAGCCCGTCCCCGAAGCGCATGCGGCCCGCGAGAGAGCTGGTTAAGGCACTTGGCAAAGCGGAGCTCGATGTGGTGTTTGTTTCGGACTCTAAGGTTTCCATCGTGCCTGGCGACGAAGCGGTTTCCAAGCTCATCGAGGCACTGGAGGCGGCCGAGAGCCCAGCCGATGCAGACGTCACAGCCAAGTCACAGCCGTTGTCATCCGGGTCTCGCTGCAGTGTCGCGAAGCCGGAGCCAAGTCCGGAACCAGCGCAGGGCGGCGCTGCAGCGCCGACATCAGCGCTGGGTACTGCTCCCGGCTCGGGTGCTTGCGCCAGCACGAACTCGCGGGCGCAGGGGTCAGCAGCAACACCAGTTCAGGTGCCGCTTGGTTGCGCTGCGATGGGCCCTGCTCCTGTCGGAACGCAGCCCGCGGCTGCTGCCGCTGCCGCTGCCGCTGCCGCTGCCGCTGCTGCCGCCGCCGCCGCCGCTGCTGCCGCCGCTGCCGCTGCCGCTGCCTCGACCGCTGCCGCTGCCTCTGACTCCGATGCGACAGACTCTGACTCAGACGTCTGCGAGCGAGATGATGGCTGCCAGCCGGACCTGTCAGCAATTAGGGCTGGCAACTCCTTGCCACTTCTGGCCTTCAAGTCCAAGCCACGGTCCCTGAACGCGCTCGAGCGCCGCGTTACGCAGCTCCAGGCAGCGATGCTGTCCGGGCCCATTGGAGCAGCAGCCGCATGGGCAGTCCAGGCCATGGACGACCGCCTCGAGGCGCAGGTGCGTGCTGCGGACGGAGTCGGGCCAAAGGAGCCTTGGCTCTCGTGGTCGGACTGGAGCTGGGGTTGGCCCGCGCCGGCGAGTGCCGACCCCGATGACACGATAGGCCCGGGCATCCTGGCCTGCAAACGCACCCGCGAGGGGTTGCCCATTGACCGCGACATCTCTGGGGAGCGACGCATCACCACTGGCATGGTTCTTCCGCCCATCTCTGCTCGGGCAGAGCTCGACGGTGCGGCAACCTTTCTGGAAGCCTTGGGTCAGCCGCCATTGGCAGGGCAGGTGCGCCACGCCGCGCTGTGCTGGGCTGCGACCCCGGACGGCATGGCTGCCCTGGCAGGGGTCAGTGAGGCAGCTGGCGCGGACCTGTGCGTGCCTGCGGCAAGCCTGCAGCATGCAGGCCAGCTTCGCGAGGCGCGGCGCACGAAGATCAAGGGGATCGTGAGCCGCAAGCTCATGTTTGTGGTCCCCATGGCAGAAAGCGACTTCCAGGACTGGGCGACGCAGGCCCAGTGGCGAGGTGGAGGGCGAACCGTGATGGTCGGCGCTGGCCCCGGGTCCATCCCCACTGCCCAGGCCATCGCCATCCGTGAGGACGGCGGCGCAGACGCAATGGCCAAGCTTCGGGCAATCAAGTCCGGCCGCGTTAGAGGGCGAGGGCGGGGCCGCGGAAGAGGGCGGGGCCGCGGCAGGGGGCGGGGCGGTGGCTCGGTCTCCCGAGGGCGGGGCGGAGCGATGCGCGGCAGGGGACGCGGCCGTGGGCGTGGGCGTGGACAGTCGGTGGCTGGGAGCCCGTCCTCTGCTGACAGCGACGCCCCGTCCTTGTCTGAAGCGCACCCCAGCCCTTTGCAAAAGTCGGACGCCACTTCTGCAAATCTGAGCTCCGACTCGGAGAGCGACGGCATGCACGATGGAGACGGGAGTTCCGACGAAGGAGCCTCCGAGCGAGGCGACAGCGACAGCGAGGGCCATGTGCACAAGCGCTCAGCGTCCGGTGCTCGAGGTGGGCGAGGGAGATTCCGCGGTGCTGGGAGCGCTGGTCGAAGCAGCAGTGGCAGCCAGGCGGCCGTTGACGCGGCCGCCCCCTCTGCACGTCCGCGTCGGGGCGCGGCCAGCGGGTTCGTGTGCCCCAACTGCAACAAGTCGCTGTCCACCCACTTCCAGCTGCAAGTGCACATGCAGGCCCACGAGGATGAGGTGCTGGCCAGGTCGCGAATTGACGCAGTCGCGGCGCAGCGGTCCCAGCGTCGACGCAACCGCCAGGGGGATTTCCCCAACCTCTTCCAGTGAGCCAAAGTGGGAGTCGGTGGGCCATCGCTTGGCTGCTTCGAGACCGGGCCGCAGGGGATTGCGCCCCGGACTCTGCGTGGGCTGGGCGGCGCGTGAGCCTGCCATTTCGTGGGGCCCACGCCATGCCTGCTCCAATCAGCGGCAGGAGAGCACGCACACAATCACAAGCATTACACAAGACAGCGCTGTGGCGCGCCGGAAGCCTGAATGGCCGGGCCTCTGCCACCTGGAGGCGCTCTCGCAAGCACCGCGCAGGGCCGGCGAGCGGAAGTGCTCCTTCCTCCCTGCGAGCTGGCCCAGAGCCCAAGTTGGCGCTTGTCCGGCTCACTCGCACACCCACGCAACCATCGGGAGGTAGTCAGCGGGCCAATCCCTCATTTCCGAGCGCATCACGACGCGTAGGCCGGCCTCGCGGAGCACTGCCTCGAAGTAGGGTACGCCGCGCACGATGTTCAGGTCAGAGGCATCCACCCACAGCGCTTGGCGCCGCGTGACCGTCTCTTTGATGATGATCACGCCCCCGGGCGCAAGGCTCGCGCGCAGCCGGCGCAGCAGGCCCAGCAGGTCCGCATCGAGCATGTACCCGAGGCACCACTGCATCCAGATGCAGTCGTATTTCAGGTCAGCGGGAGGGCAAAGCCGGCTCATGCGGGAGAGGGCCAGATGGCCCAGGCTGGCGGCCGGGATGCGCCGGCCTGCAGCCTCGAGGAGGCGCGGAGCGACGTCGGTGATGTCCACCGTTGCGAAGTGAGGAAGCAGAACCGCCTGCGTCACGCGGCCCACGCCCCCAGCGACGTCCAGGGAGCGCGATCGGCCGAGAGACGGGCGAGCTTCACGGAGCTGGGTCAACAGCGCGCGGCTGTGCCGCACGTCAGGCGCGTGCAGGTGGGTGGCCCCCCCAAGCACGCCAACGTCGTCCGCTGTCATGTCTTTGCGCGTCCAGTACCACGTGGAGTGCTGGTACCAACGCTCCGCCGATCGCGGCTCTGATTCGACATCCTTGTCGGCCCCCGCCGCGCTCGCTTCGCTGGCCCCGGGGTCCGTACCTGCTCCCACTGGCGCAGGCGGCAAGCAGTCTTCCCAGAAAGCCGAAATCGTGTCGTAGTCTTCGTTGAGCCCTGTGATGCAATAGGCAGGCGGCTTCATCTCCACATCAAAGTCCGTGTTGCCAGCCTGACCCTTGGTCGCGGGCGCCAGTTCCGAGTCCAGCCCAGCCGCGAAGGCGAGCTGCGCAGCCGCTGAGGCAATGTGGTCGTAGTCCTTGATCTCCTCCCACAGAGTGACGCGCGGGCCAGGTGCGGACGCCATCGGGCAAGCCCCACGGCGCGCGGGGGCACCCGGCTGTCGCCGTGTGGGGTGCGGCGCGCGCCTGCGCCTGGGCGGAGGCTGCAGTCGTCATCAACAGCAAGCTGCCCCGCGGCTCTGCCGCCCCCCCTGCTCTGCCTCGGCCGTCGGAAGCTTGGCAGCAGCAGCGGCGGCTTGGCCAGGTACTTGAGAACCGGACGCCATGGCCGCCGCGATGCGCTGCCCCTTCCGCAAGGCCCTCGGGTCGGCCTCCCAGAACGCCGTGCTCCCAGGAATGACGGCCATGGCCAAGCACTGCCCCCACATGCAGGCCGCAGGGCCGGCAGCTGCGCACCCCGCACTGGCGGCGGACGGCAAGCCCCTCGCGGCAGGCCTGGTGCGGGTGCCCGACCACGCCGTCGCGGACGCCCCCGCGGACGAAGGTGAGATGCGAGCGGTGGGGAGGCTGCGCGCCCGCCCGCCGGGCGGGCGGCGGCCAGCAAGCGAAGCGTCGCGATCGCGAGCGTGTCAGGACTGAAAGTTGCACGCCCCGCGGCGGCCGCTGCGACGCGTGACGCGCGCGGCGCCTCGGCCGCCCCTGCTCCCGCCCGTGAGGGGGCGCGACCTCGGCCGCGCCCTGCCACACGTGGGCGGCGCCACGCGGTTCGAAGGACTCGCGCGTTCCGCGCCGAGCCCCGTGGCGCTCCCGGGGTCAGTGGCGTCCCCGCGGCGGAAACGGGCCGACGGCGCGCGGGAACTTTCGCTGGCGCGTCCGACCACAGCCCCATCCTCTCGCCCAACCCCCCTTGCCATCGCAGCCCGCCACGAGCCGTTGGTTGACGAGGGCGTTGTGCTGCCGCGGACCGTGTCCCCGCCGCTGCCGCCGCGCCAGGACAAGTACGAGGCTGGGTTTCGCTCGTCCATCCGCACCATCCGCGGGGAAGGCCGCTACCGGCTGTTCCGCGAGCTCGAGCGCCACGCCGGCTCCTTCCCTGCGACCACGCTCTTCGAGACGGCGAGGGACGACAAAGACCTGGCGGAGGACACCCCACTGGGAGCCACATCGGCTGTTCCGCCCCCCGCCGACGCGCGCTCGGCGCGCCCCGTCACAGGCTGGTGCTCCAACGACTACATTGGAATGGGACAGCACCCCACTGTGCTAGGGGCCGTGAACGACGCTCTGTGGTCCACAGGGGCGGGCAGCGGCGGCACCCGCAACATTTCGGGCACCTCGCGCTGGCACGTTGAGCTAGAGCGCGAGCTCGCAGACCTGCACCGCACCGAATCGGCGCTCCTCTTCACGAGCTGCTATGTTTGCAACGAAGCCGTCCTCTCCACGCTCCCCAAGATGTTCCCGGGCCTCATCATCCTCTCCGACGCAATGAACCACGCGTCGATGATCCAGGGCATCCGCCACTCCGGAGCCGAGCGCCATGTGTACAACCACAACGACCTTGGGCACCTCCGCAAGGTCCTGGAGTCCCTCCCCGCGGACGCGCCGAAGCTCATCGCCTTCGAATCCGTCAACAGCATGGAGGGCACCGTCGCCCCCCTGGAGGAGATCTGCGACCTCGCTGACGAGTTCGGGGCCATGACCTTTTGCGATGAGGTCCACGCAGTCGGCCTCTACGGCGACCGCGGCGCTGGTATTGCGGAGCGCGACGGCGTGCTCGGCCGCCTGACCATGATCACCGGCACCCTCGGGAAGGCCTACGGCCTCATGGGCGGCTACGTCGCCGGCTCTGCCGCCATGGTGGACGCCATGCGGCTCCAGGCGTCCGGCTTCATTTTCACCACCTCCATCCCTCCCATGGTGGCCGCGGGCGCTGCCGCCTCTGTGCGCCACCTCAAGGAGTCCAACTGGGAGCGGCGCATCATGCACGCCAACGCGCAGTACCTCAAGCGCATGCTCGTCGATGCAGGCTTTCCCCTCCTCGACAGCGTGTCCCACATCGTCCCGCTGCTCATTGGCGATGCCCGCAAGGCCCAGATGGCCTCGGACATCCTCTTGGCCGACCACAACATCTACGTCCAGCCCATCAACTTCCCCACCGTGCCTCGCGGGACCGAGCGCCTCCGCATGACTGCCACCCCTTTCCACACGCTCACCCACATGCGTGCCCTGGTGGCGGGTCTCGAGGACGTCTTCAACCGTCTCGACATCAAGCGCAGCCGCGCTTGCCCCACCGCCATCCGCGAGTCCCTCCCCCTGTCCGACGACGAGCACCTGCCCGTCGTGCGCTACGCTGGCCCCTCCCTCGAGCAGGAGTCCGTCAGCGACGAGGAGCTGATCCAGCACGCCCGCGCGCTGGCCACGGCCCTCGTGGACGACGACGCGACCGACGCAGCAATCGAGTCCTGCCCTCGCTGCGGGGAGCGCGTCAGCTGCCAGTCGGACGGGGCGTGTGGCGAAATCGAGGAGGACTCCGACTCCGTCCTGCAGCAGCAGACGATGTCCGCCCGCTCCTAAACTGGCTGTGGTCCAGGCAGCTGAGCGGCCGTGCAGGGCGGCGTTTATTCTGGTCCCTCCGCGCGCTGCCTGCCACCGCTCCCGTTCGGGCGCGCAGCAAGCGAGGCTCCATTCGAGTGTGTGGGGGGCGGGCCGAGGCAGAAGCATATGTCCTCAATCGCAGCCTCGCGCGTTCGCTCGAGCGTTCTTCCTTGTCACTCGCAACACCAAGCCGAAGCACAACGTGGTGATGCGTGGGCCGATGCTGAGCCCCCGTGGACGCTCAACCGGTCGCGACGGTGGAAGCGCTCGTCGCGGCAAGCAAGCATTGACCGGAAATGGCCACGCAACTTTGCCGGCAGTCTCTCATTCGGTCCCCGCGTCGGATGCGGCCGCAGCCCCAGTCGCGCTGTCCGCGCCCGACTTGGTCCTGCGCTTGCCGCCTCGCTTGCCACGGTGCTTCTTCTTCTCAGGCTGGGAGGCCGCGATGGCTGCTGCCTTTGCGAGGCGGGCCTGGGCACGCTTGCCCTTGCCAGGCGGCGCATCGCTGGCCTTGCCCCCGCCGTGCTTGCCGCGCTGACTGCCGCGCTGCTCGTCCACGCGAGGTCGCTTGGCCTTGGGCTCCCGCCGCTGCGGCAGCGCCTTGGGGGGGACCTTCCCCTCGCCTCCAAACAGGAACGCCATGGCTCCCGGAGCAGCCGCTGCTGCGGCCGGCTGTGCAGGCTCGGTCGCCGAGGGGGCGCCGACTCCTGCTTGTGTGGACAGAGCGAGTCTGATTGCCTCGCCTGCGCGACGGCGGCCGGCCCGCGACGCTGCCGCTGGCTTGTCCTCCTCTTCCTTGTCCTCCGCCTGCCCGTCTTCGTCCTCTGCCTCGCGGGGCCGCTTCATTGCACGGCCACCGGCATGATCTTCGTCGTCAGAGTCGTCCTCGGATTCGCTGCTGGACTCCGCCTCTGCGGCGCGCTGCCCGATGGTGGCGCCGCGGAGCAGCGTGGCAAACGGGTCGGCCTGGGCGGCGTCGAGCGTGGCCACCACGCGGCCGGCACGGGACGCAGCGGACTCGCCGCGCTGCACAGGCACATCATCGTCATCGTCCTCATCTGACTCGTCCGAGTCGTCCGAGTCGGAGGAGTCCCGGGAGGCCTGCTCAGACGCGGCGTTGGTGGCAGGTCCGGGGGCTTGCGCCGCAGCCGCGGCAGGAATTTGCTGCTGCTGCTCGCCGGCCTCGTTCTCCTCCTCCGCAGCGTCAGAATCGCTGTCGCTGTCGTCCGAGTCCGAGTCCGAGTCCGAGTCCGCGGACTCGGCGTCGTCGCTGTCCGAGTCGGCCGCTGAGGCTGCCGCAGCTTGCGCGGGTGCGGCTCTTGCTGGCTCTGCGGCGCTCGCAGCGGCGGGCTTGGCGGGGCGAGACACTGCCTGGACAGCCTTTTCTGCGGCCTTGTCCACCTCGTCGACGAGAGCACGAATGGTGGACTCGCGCTTGCTGGCCTGCTGCACGGCCTGCCTCCACGAGGCCCTGTGAGACTGGAAGTGGTCCAGCTTGACTGCCGTTGCAATCTTTCGGCCAAAGGGGGTGCCTTGCAGAGCGCGCTCGGCCGGGATGAGCGCCGCCGCGATGCGCTCCTTCATGTGGCTGTCTCCCGCCTCGAATGCGCGGCTGACCACCCACGCGGACATGCGGTCCTGGGCAAGGTCGGCCCACTTGGAGCGCAGCGTGCGACCGAGGCGAACGGAAACCCAGCCCATCTTGGGGCCCGTGAGGCTGAGGAGGGGCTCGAGAAGGTGGCGACTGCCCCAAGGCGAGCGCGCGATGCTGACGAGCATGTCGGCAGGGACAGAGGCCAGACTCTCCACGAGGGGCCGCTGCACTGGGGGGCGGAAGCAGGCAGCGCAGACAGACACGACCTTGATACCGGCGGCGGACACGGGCGTGCCGCGAGACGGCGCGCCGCCCTTGCGGCCTCCGCGCGAGCGGGAGCGCGGGCCGTGGCTCGAGGCCGCTCCGTCTTCACGAGAGGAGCCGTCGTTGGCACCCGCACCGCCCGTGCGCCACCCGTCCGCGTCCATCAGCCAGACTGCGAGCCGGGCCGCGGGCGGGAGCAGGCGAGGCCCGCCTGTGGCGGGCACGGACCCGACCAGCGCGGCGACCACGCCCTCCTGGAGCCTCTGCCCCGTCGGGAGCGAGCCCAGGGATGCCGCGGCCTGAGCCACGCGCCAAACCACGCCGTCGAGGCGGGAGACGAGGACGGTGCCGAGGGCGGGCGTGAGAACGTCGATGAGGGACGCCGCTTCGTCGGCCAGCACGGGGCGGGAGGGCGCCATGCCGGCACCGGCTTCCTGGGCGGACATGGCGTCGCCGGCGCTGGCCCCGCACACCGCCGCAAGGGCGGCCTGGGCCACGAAGTTTCCCATGTGGTGGGTGGCCAGCTTCACGAAGAGGCCGGCTGAGAGGACGCCCTTGCCGCTGGGGGCCGGGGCCGAGGCCCCGTCCTTGGCGTCGAGCTCGCGGGCCACGCCGCTGGGAAGCAGCAGGCGGCGACACACGCCCAGCGAGAGAGACCTGCGGCTGCAGTTGCGCAGAGCGGCCTCCGCGGCCCGGCTGGTGACGCGGTCGGTGGCCAGGCGCTCGGCGACGGTGGCGTCGGGCCCGGCGGAGAGCCACCCGAGCCACGCCGCCTCGTCCGCGGCATAGTCCTCGCCTGTGAGCTCGGGCGGCACGGGCCAGCCGAGGAGGGTCAGGCACACAGCATCAGTGGCCCTGTCCACGCCCACGGCCCACTCGCGGGCCTCGGCCGTGCCCTCGGGCTCCCCGCCGTGGTTGTCGCGCTTGGCGGCTGCGCGGGCCGCGCGGTTCACCGAGGTGCGCACCAGGCGGCTGGCGGCGCGCCACCGGTCCAGGGCGTGCGTGATGAAGCCGCAGGCGGCGAGGGCCGAAGCGGCGTCCATCGCGTCGCTGCCGCTCGCAGCCAGCAGGCCTGCCCACTCCGCCGCCGCGGCCGACCACTCGGGGGGCACGCCCAGCACCTGCCCCGAGCCCTGGATCGCAACGGCCGCCTCTGGGTCGGACTTGGCGACCTCCACGGCGGCAGTCGCCGCTGCCGCTGCCGCGTGCTCCTCGGCCGAGCCGCCGCCCCCCTGGCGCTTCCGCATACCCTTGCCTGCTGATCCGCGCCGCTTGGCTGCCACCTCAGCCGCTCGCACTGCGGCCTTCCCTGCGGCGTCCTCCTCCCGGTCCGAGTCTGCGCCCGCCGCGTCGGCGTCGGCCTCGTCGCCGGCCTGGGCGCTCGTGGGCTTGGTCTTGGCGGCAACCCGCCTGCCTGCCTCTTCGTCGTGGCCCAGAAGCGACGAAAGAAGTGTTCGGAGCACGTGCGCGCCGCTCTGTTCGTACACCACGTCCCAGAAACCCGACCTCACTAGCACCTCGAACAGCTTCACGCCGACGGCTGCGGCGCGCTGCGAGATGCTTCCCTTGGGGGCACCATCGGCAGCAGCGCCGTCCTTGGCCGCCCCGCCCTCGTCCTCCGCGTCGTCCTCCTCTTCTGCCTGGCCGCCGGCGCGGGCGCAGCCGAGCAAGAGGCCCACCGTTGTTTGGAGCACGTGGGAGCCATAGCGGTCGGAGGCCAGGAATCCACAATAGGGGAGCATCCTCTCCGCTACTTCCACAACGCACCGGGGCGACGCCAGCCGCAGCGCGGCCTCGATGAGCACGGAGCACTTGCGGTGCGTCGCGAGGCTCGCTTCGCGCAGGCTGATCTCCTCAAACAAGTTCTCCACCAGAGCAGCTCGGGCCTCCAGGTCGTCCTCGGATCGGAGAGGGACCTCGAGGCCGCGAAAGTACGCGATCGTGTCATCCTCCGGCTTGCGGGGCCTGCGAGGAGGCGCAATGGCAACTCTCGACCGCGAGATTTTCGCGCGACGCAGTCGCGTCTGCGGCGGCTGGCGCGCGCCACCGCGCGAGGGGCGCAGCCAGAAACGGGGCGGCAGCGCGGGCGCAGCGTTCGTCGGCTGCATCCTCGCCCCCAGACCGGCCGGGCGCGCGTCGTGGCCAGTGTCCAAGTGGTGCAGAGCCACGGAACTCGGGCCGCCTGCGCCGCGCCGCGGCAAGTTGTCGCGCCTAACCTCGCAGTGCCGCGCCCGCCTTGCTCACCGCTTGAAGCCTGGGCGCTCGCTCGCGCCTTCGGCTGCCTCCATGGCCGCGCGACTCGGGCGGATGCCAAAGTGCTCTGCAGCAGCGGTGCAAGCCAAGAACCCTGAGGGCAGAGCCGCAAGCGAGGGCTGCCAAGCCGGCCCAGGTGATCGGGTGCGAAACGAACAGCAATCACAGGCGCGCGCCCCGCTCCCGCCACTGCCTGCCAGCGGCGCGGCCCTTGCCTCCCGCACGGCCAGCCCCGGGTTCGGAGCAGCGCGACTGAAGCGCCCACCGCAATGCGCTCGCACTTGTCCGAGTCGGCGCTCACGCCGATGGACGTGGATGCTGACCACCTGCGCATGGCCGCCATGAGCCCCAAGCCGCGCAACGCCCTGCGGCCAGGGACCTCCCCTGGCAAGCGGCACTCGGCTGAGGCCGACACGCTCTCCCGCCTTGCGGCCACCGTGTCCCTCCGACGGCCAGCGACAGCTGCGAGTGGCGCAGCCGGTCGGCGAACGCCCGCCGCAGGGTTTCGCATGTCCCGGCACCTGGAGCGGGACATGCCGGACCGCCCCGCCACGACCGGCTCAGCTGCCGTGCTTCGCAGCGGAACCCTCGGGGGTGGCGGGCGGATGGCAGTGTCGGCGGGGCGAGGCTTGAGCGGGACCGGGTTTGGGTCCAGTGCGCGCGGCTTCAATTCGTCCTTCGATGCAGCAGCGACACAGGCAACCGGACGCCGGCAGGCAGGGCCGTGGACGAGCCCAGCAAACCAAACCAAGCTGCGCACGTGCTTGGCGGTTGACAACGCCCAGGCACCGCTGCTCCCGAACTTCGACACCCGGCGCCGGGGCGTTCCTCGGCCCAAGACCACAACGCTCGACTACTACCACGGGGTCCCGATGCGAGAGTTCCTCGGGGGCGTCCACGACCTGGGAACATCTCTCGCGGCTCGCGCGATGGAGTTTCGAAACATCCCAGCGCCGGAGAAGGAGCAAGTGGTGGCGGTTCGCGCCGCGCAGGAGTACCACGCCATCTCGTCGAAGCTCACGCCCGAAGCCCACGCCGAGATGCTGCAGGCCATGGCCGCCCCTCCCAAGTCGGTTCCCACTGGCGCCCTTCGCCGGCCCACACCGGCCCAGGCGACGGCTCGCGGACAGATTCCCGGCGCCACAGGCGCCGGATTGCGTGCGGGAAGAGACGACCCGTTTCGGTGGGGGTCGACGGAAGCGACGGACGCCATGCAGCAAGGCTCGGCCTTGGACGGGGCTGCCGGATCCTTCACCCCTATGTTTGGTGCCGGTGGGAGCCTGGGAACGACTGCAGCCGGCGCAACTGTGCTTGGTCCGCAGATCACGAGCGACTTGAGGCGCACAGGTCCGGGGGCAACCTCGCCGGGCTCCGGAAGAGCCGCGGTGACACACGAGCGCGCCCAGCCAGCATCGTCGGTGCCCCGCGGAACCAGGGGAAAACTGCCGCTACGGAAGGTGTTCTTGGAGCCGACGGCCACGGCAGGCCTGATTGCACCTGTTCGCAGCACAAAGTTTACGCCGTACTGAGCGCGAGGAGCGGGGCTGCGTTTCCCGGAGCTCTGTGCGTCGCCGGAGCCAGCGACGTTGCGTTGCGTTACTGTGTGAGAGCTCGTCCGCACGATGCGGGCTGGCCGGGTGCGAGTGCTCCGGGGTAGCTGGCCACCCGTTTGCTGGCAGCGCCATCGGCGAATTGGGCGCGGATCACTTGAACCCAAGCAGCCCTGCCGGCACCCACGCCACAAGCGCCGCTCCCACGCGGCTGCGCGCGGCCATGGCATCCGGCCGCAGCTTGGGGGCCAGCGCTTGCGCGGCGAGGATGATCAGGTGGCAGGCCGCAATGGCCGCCGCCGACCACGGCTCGGGCTCGTGCACGTTCCACGCTCGCTCCAAGTAGTACACGACCGGCGCCATGACCAGCATCGGCAGCCTCGTGGACCCCGCCAGCACAGGAAGCGCGGCCCAGTACCACACCAGGAACTGGTAGTGCAGCGACCTCGCGAACACTACGCCAACAAAGTTGCAAAGCAGCAGCGAGCGCACAACCATCGCCCCCTGCAGTGACGTGCCTGACTTGGCAGCGGCCGTGTCGCCGACCAGGCGCCACTGCGACAGCCCGAGCCCGACGAGCATCGCCAGGTGGCCGACCAGAAGCGCCGTTCGGAAGGCCTCGGACCCGAACACGTCCTCGGGGACGTGCTGCCAGTTGATGGACCAGCGATGCGTGAACAGTCGCCCCAGGTTGAACGCCCCCGCGATGTAGTCCTTCGGGGCAGACAGCAGGAATGGCAAGCCCACGGCGGCTTGGACTGCGGCACCAAGCGACCCCAGCCACACCACGCCCCGCCAGCCGTGGCGCCTCAGCACAAGCACGCCAAACGCCGGCAGAAACAAAACGACGTTCATCTTCACTGAGACGCCCGCGCTCAGGAGCACCGTCGCCACTCCCCACCAGTCCAAGCCGGCCGCAAGTACGCCTGCATGCGCGAACAGCATCGCCCAGCCGTCGTTGAAGAGGCCCAGGCCGTAGATGTTCCGCGCGCGCGTGCCCAGCGACAGCAGCGGCAGCCACGCCCACGACACGCCCGCAACGCGGTACAGCCCTGCCGCCACGGCCAAGCTCAGGGCGTACACGCCAACGTATAGCGTCTGGACGCGGCGGATTGTCTCATTGGGGCGGTGGGTCCGGTGTGCATAGCCCTCCGGCTTGGTGTGCAGCGAGTGCGCGTGCTCGGTCGTCCAGTTCGCGCAGTTCCAGTCGAAGCCCCTCCGCATGGCCACGTGGATGGCGACGTGCCCGCCGGGGTAGACGAGCGCCCCGGTGTCGCCTCGGATCAGACTGTAGTTCGTCTCGCCCTGCTCCACCATGAAGGCTTGCTCCATATAGGCGTCCCAGTCAAAGATGAAAGACTCTGCTCCCCCCACAGCGTCCATCGACGAGCGCACCTCGAACGCGACCCATGCTGCCACGAGCGCCACGTACAGCGGCGTCGAAAGCCGCAGGCGGAGGGCGGAATCAAGCCCGGCGGCTGCTCCCTTCAGCTCTGCAAGCATGGCAGCGTGCGCAGGCGCTTGGGGCCTGGCCACAGCTCCCGGCAACCAGGCAGAGCGGTGCCCCTGTGAGCGCGCACGACGAGCTGGGCACTCGTGCCCCCGAAAAGTCCGAGAGAAGGAGGGAGAGAGCGCGAGAGTGGCCGCAGCTGGGGGGCGAGCATGCCAGCCCCGGCTCTGCCGGCCTCAGCCCCTCGCGCACCCCAGCAGCTGCCTCAAGCGCTCGAGAGCAGCTCGTGGCGGAGGCGCGAGTTCGCAAGCCAGCGGCGTGTGCGTGCGTGTGTGGTGTGTGTGTCTTGGGGGCGCCAGAATGCCCGACGCGTGGACAGCACACGCGGAAATTGCGTCATGCTTCGGAAACAAAGCCCCAATGTCTTCTGGGCTCACCCGGCCAGCCGGGCATTCGCCCACACCATCGCAGGCCGTACGGCGCGCGCACTGGATGGCAGACGGAGGCAAACCACTCCCAGCTGCAGTCCAGACAGGACGTCACGGGGGCGGGAGCAAGCGGGCGCAGCCTGCCGCTGGTGTCTCTTCAGAGGACCGAGGCGTCGCGGAGCATCGCCGTGCGGTCGCGGAGGGTATCCTGCATGCGCCCGAGGCTGTCAGTCCAGGACGCGCGGATTTCGTCGATGAGCGCCTTGGTGGCATCGGCAATCTTGGAGTCGCCGTCCCGCCCAGCCATGAGGGTGGGCACCAGCGAAGCCTCGATTGTCCAGTCCGCCACCGCCGCGGCGCCCTTCTTGGGGCCCGCCGTGAGCCCGGAGCGCGCAGCGCTCAGGGTCTTGCCGAGGCGGTCCAGCGCCTTGCACAGGCGGTAGGCGGTCTCAGCCAGAAGCACGAGCACCTCGTCTGCGGCCTTCGCCTCAGGAGAGGCTGGCGCCTTGGCCTTGGTGGCCTTGCCCTTGGTCTTGACCACACGCTTGCTCTTGGAGCCCTTGCTCTTGGCGGCCTTGCTGTCCGGCTTGGGCACGTAGGCGGCCATGGCTCCGAAGGCCACGGGCAGAACTGCCATCACCTCGCCGACGAAGCGGGACGCAGCAACGATGGAGGCGGGGCGCAGGATGCGCTCGCGCCAGCTGTCCGGGCTCTGCAGGCCGGTGGCCTCGCCTGCGCGAGCGCCGGCGCCGGCGCCTGAGGCAGCGGCGGCGGCAGCGGCGGCGGCGGGGCTCGCCTCCTCGCCCTCCGCCATCACCAGCGGGTCGCCGATGATCGCGTCCACAAGAGCCTCGGCGCCGTCGCCAACGGCCGACAGGGCCGCCTTGGCCTCCTCGCATGCCTCGAAGTCCACGGTGCCCGGCTCGGCCGTGGCACGAGCGGCGCGGAGGCCGGTGCCGGCTGCCACCTCGGGCGCCTTGAAGGCCCGAAGGACGGCGGCGGCGGCGCGGAGAGAGAGGATAGCGGAGCCCCACATGGCGTGGGTCGCCGTGGCGGAGACGGCGTGCGTGCCGATGTGGCGCAGACCGACGCCGTCGAAGCCCTCGCCCTCGGCGGGGAGGGCGGGCTCTGAGCCCTCGGGGGCCACGAGGAGCAGGGGCGCGAGGGGGGAGTCGGCAGGGGCGCTGGCGGCGGGCAGGAGGCCGAGGCGGGCTGCGGTGGAGGTGAGCGCCGGCAGGATGGTGGCGAGGGGACCCGGGCGGGAGTTGCTGACGGCGTGGAGGGCGAGCATCAGGAGGCGGCGGTTCTCGACGGCGACAAGGGTGCGGTTGCGGTTGCGGTACGCGGCGGCGCGACGGCCAACGCTGCTGAGGGGGCCTGCGGGGGGGTCGAACTCGATGGCGACCTCGCGGTCGATGTTGTCGGTGCAGAGGGCGGTGGTGGTGTCGAGGCTCATGGGGCAGAAGAAGTCGGGGTCGCAGCCCATGCCCGTGCCGGACGGGCCGACCTTCTCCCGCAGCCAGTCACGCGTGGTGTTGAGGCGGTCGGAGGGGATGGAGATGACCCCGACGATGGACTGGGCCTCGCTGCGCTGCAGCGAGTGCTCGAGGCGGCGGCGGAAGAGGGCCAGGTCCAGGGCGGCGGCCACGTTGGAGCGGGACGCGGCGGCGGCGATCCGGCCGGGGAGCACGCGGTCGTTCTGCACGTGCATGTCCAGAATGGCGGTGCAGAGGTCGCGGGCCTCGGTGTAGCCGCCAAGGCGCAGGGCGTGGGGGAGGAAGAGGTAGGAGATGGACTCGAGGGAGAGAGAGCGGACGCCGAGGGCGTTGAAGAGCTGGTGGACGGGGCCCATGGCGCCGGCGCGGCTGTAGAGCTGCATGAGCAGGAGGGAGACCTGCCCGGGGACGCGGGCACTCGCGCGGGTCTGCAGCATCAGGATGGTGTCGAGCAGCGACTGCCACCAGCTGCGCTCGGCAGCGCTAGCGGCGGCATCATCGCCTGCGGCGCGCAGGGCGACTGCGCGCTTCCAGCGAGCGTCGGCGACGTCGGACATGGTGCGCGCGAGGAGCAGGAGGAGCATGTCAGCCACCCCCTCCTCGGGGGCGCCCTCCTCGCTCGGGTTGACGAGGCGCATGAGCGGCTCCACGTTGCCGAAGGCCTCGGCCAGGCGCTTCACCTCGGCAACGCAGCCCTCCTCGCCGATGGTGGCGGGGGCAGTCTCGCCGATGGAGCGGAGGATGCGCGCGGCGCACTGGAACTTGCTGGCCTTGAGCTCGACGCGCTTGGCGACGGCGGAGTCCTTGCCGTCAAAGTGGACCTGGGGCGGCGTGCGGTTGAAGCTGCGGCCGAGCTTGGCCACCTCCTCCTTGTCGCCGCGCTCCTGCGCCGCGAGGATGGCCTCGCGGAGGGTGTTGTACTCGGCAATGTCCTTCTCGTAGCGGGCCACCGCGCGCGAGAAGGCGCCAGCGAGGGCCTCGCGATCGTCGGCGCCGGGGGTGTTGGCATCGCGCACGGCCTTGAGCACGGTGGCGAGGGCGGCGCGAGCCGCAGCCGAGACCTTGAAGGCCGGGGAGCGCATGCCGCCGCGGAGGGGCGACTCGCCGGCGTTGTAGGGCGAGTTCTCGCCGAAGAGGGACGGGGCGGGGGCCGCGCGCACGTGGTCGCCGGCGACGGCCAGCACCTCGCGGGGCACCGAGGCGGCGCGCCAGCGGATGGCGGCGGCGCGCTCCAGCTCCGCGGCATCGACGTCCGACTCGGAGAGGCCGACGTCAGCGAGGGTGACGAAGGGCTCAATCATGAGGCGCAGCTCGCGCGGCAGCATGAGCACGTGTGCGAAGCGGGTCGCGCACCTGGCCACGAGCGCCACGAAGAGGGCAGCCGGGTCGCCGGCCTCGGCGAGGGCCACGACGGCGGCGCCGCCGGGCATGTCAGCGGTGCCCTCGGGGAGGGCGCCGCCAGTGCCGCGCTTGCCCTCGCTGGCGTCCAGGACGCGCAGCTCGAGGTCCGTCTCGATGAGCAGGGCTCCGAGCTCCATGCGGCCACCCGTCGGCGCCCTGGAATCCTCGCCCTCGCCCTCGCCCTCGTCCTCGCCTGCTGCCTCCTCCCCCTCCGCGCCGGCGCCGGCCTCCTTGTCGGCCTTGGGCTCGTCGGCGATCTCGGCAGGCTTCTCGGCGTCCGCCTTGGCGTCCTTGTCTTCCTCCTCAGAGCCGTGGCCAAGGGCGGCGGTCATGGCATCGATGCCCTTGCGGGTGCTGGCGCTGGCAAAGGTTGCCGCCGACTCTGCCTGAGTGGCGCGGAGGATGCCGCGAACGTGAGTGACGGACGGGGCGGGCACCTCCGAGTCCTCCACGGCGAGCACGCGGTCCGAGAGCTTGCACGAGGCGCGGAAGGAGGCCACCTCGGCGCGGGTGGGCTCGGAGCGGGCGCCGAAGATTTGGAGGCGGAGCTGGCGGAGCTGGCGGGAGTCGGCATCCAGGATCTGGCGCTGCAGGGCGTCACGGACGAAGCCGGCCTCGGTCTCGGCGATGGCAGCCTCGGCAGCAGAGTCCGTCACGAGGGCGTCGGGGGAGGCCGCGATGGGGTGGCACACAGCGTCAAGGCCGGGGGACGGGCCGGTCGCGGCCTCGGGCTTGGCGGCAGTGGCCTGCAGGCAGCACTGGATGGCAGCGGCCATCATGCGCACGTCGCCCGGAGACTCGCGAAGCAGGCGGATCGTCTCGGCGTAGGCACCGGCCCAGTCGCCCATGGCGCAGCGGAGGTCGATGGCCTCGGCGCGGCGACGGGCCAGCGGCACCTGGCGGCGGCGCGCGAAGGAGGCTGCGCTCTCGATGCTGCGGGTGACCATGTCCTCGTGCTCCTTGGGCTTGAGCAGGGCGGCAGTGATCTCCTGCACGCTGGTCCCGGTGGGCTCGGTCACCGCGGCAGCGGCGTCGCCCCCGGTGGCCGTAGACGCGGCGGCGTCGGCGTCGGCAGCGGCACCAGCTCCGGACGCGGCGGCGTCGGCACCAGGGGCCGCGTCGGAAGCGGCCGCAGCAGCGCCGCCCTCGATGGCCTTGGCCTCGGCCTCGGCCTTGAGGTGCTTCTGGCGAAGCTCCTCGTGGCGCTCGGCGGCCGCCTTGGCGGACGTTGCGGCGGCCGCCTCGACGAGAACGCGATGGCGGGAGCTCATGGTGTCCAGCACGCGGAGGGCCTCCTCGTAGCGGCCCAGGCGACGCAGGGTGTGGACGGTGAGAAGCGTGGCCGCGGACGACGCCGGGAGCTCGATCCGGCTTGCGGGCTCGGGCGTGGGCTTCGAGTCGTCCGCCTTGCTGTCAGACTCGGCGGCGGCGGCGGCGGCGGCGCCGGCACCTCCGGCGGCCTCCTTGGCCTTGCTGGCGGCGGTGGCCACGAGGTCCATGATCACGGCGCCGTCCTTGTCGATGGGCAGAGTGTCGGTGGGCATGGCCTTCTCGAGCTGGGCGAGCGCCACGGACAGCGTCATGCCGCCCGAGGTGCCAGACACGGACTCCGAACTGGCGCCCTCCTGGCCCATGACGGGCATCTTCCCGGCAAGCATCTCGTCGGTGGCGAGCATGTGGTTGATCAGCGCCGCGACCTCGAGGAAGTACGGGCTGTCGGTTGCCTTGGCGATGGATGCGGCCAGCTTCTGGGAAGCCGCCAGCTCGCCCTTGCGCATCAGCGCCAGCACGTGGTGGTACGCAACGCCCTTGTCGTCTGCGGATGCGCGGCGGGGGGCTCAATCGTGCCTATTGCCAGAGGCTCCCATCCGGAGTTGGCTGCAGGCAGGCACGGGCGGCATCGTGAAGCAGGCGTGGCCTGCCGGGAAATCTCACCAGGCTTGGCGGCAGCCAAGCGCCCCCACATGCTGGCCGCCTCCGTGTAGAGGCCAGCGATGGAAGCGCCCTCGTCCGCAAACGCGGCGGCGCGGTAGTCGAGCGACGGCTCGCTCTGCGCCAATTGGGCGGGAGGGGGCGGAAAAGCGACGTGAGGGCAAAGTAAAGCCGCGGAGGTGTGTGTCTCGCTCGCGCGGCGGAAAGGCAGCGCGGGCAACTGCCCGCGCTGCTTCGCAGCCTGTCCTTGCCAGGCCGCTGCGCTCCTGTACCATTGCCCTTTGGCAAGGGGGGGCGGGCTTGCCCCTCCCCCCCCCCCCCCGTCGTGCTGGCCGCCAGTCTCACCATCACCGCGCGAAGAATAGCCTCGCCTTGCTCAACATTGCCGCCCTTGCACATGATCAGGCCGCCGAGAGCCTGCGGTCACACAGAGCGCGACGGAGGGAGCATAGTCGCGCGCGCGCCCATGCGGGGAAGGGAGGGGGGGCAGGGGTGCAGGAGATGGCGCGAAGGGGGGCAGGGGGAGGCTTGCAGGACCCACGGCGCAGCGAGTGACGGATGCGCCCCTGCTGCGCCCACGCTCCGCTGCTCGCCCCCGGAGGGGCTGCCGCCAGCCAGGCGCGTGCCCCTGGTAAGGTCCGGACGCTGGCCGCGGGGTGTGTCGCACGACCCTGCCCGCGGGGCGTGGAGCTGGTGGTGGGGGAAGGGCGGGGGGCGACAGCTGTTCCGAGGACTCTCTCACCTTGGCCACAGCGGTGCGCTCCACCTCGCGGCGCTGCGTCAACTTGAAGGCCTGCGAGAGCTTCCCGGCCTGCATGTTCCGGATGGCCTGTTGGATGATCTTGTCCTTGTCTGCCATGGCTGCCGCGCGCCCCCGTGGCAGTCAAAGAGGCCTGCTCCTCGCGCACGAGTGGCCGAGGAAGAGCCGAGGCTTGCCGGCAGAGCTCAGTTGCGAGTGGTGCCACGACCGGCCGCGCTGCGCCCCACGCAGGCGCAGCGGCACTCGCCCCGGAGCCGGGGCAGGTCTGTTCAGCGCGGCACAGCGCGGGAGGGATGTCTGTGGCCAGGGCGTGGGCCCGCCGCGGCCGGCAGCCGGGGGCAGGCGCCTCCGCAGCGTCAGTCGCGGACACGTTCGCACTCGGCCGCACGCAGCAGGCGCAGCCGGCCTGGGCGCAGCGGGCGGCCGCTCGGGAGTACGCACCTCGGGGGTTTTCCACTTGCGGAGCGGCGCAGGTGTTTGAGCCGGCGCACGAGGCAAGCGCCGCCGACGACCTCTCCAGCGATGGGAGCGGGGCGCGCCCTGCCTCGGGAGCCAGGGAGTTCCACGTCCCGTCAAGGTGGCTCCCGGGCCTCACAATGGACCCCAAGGACCGGCGGGACGTGATGAGGGAGACGGCGGGGCCGATGCACGGCACAAAAATCAGGTTGCTTCGCAAGGCGGTGGGCGCCGCATGCCGCAGAAAGGAGTGAGTGCTGGGGCGCGGCTGCTTCCACGCTCGGTGCACCGGTGGGGGGGATTGGGCGAGGCGGACTTGCGGCGCATGCCAGGGCGGAGTCTGCCAGCGCGGGGCGGGCGCTGCTGCTGGCTCGCCGGGCAAGCCCAGCGCCCTGCCGTCACTTCGGCGCGAGGGAGGGCGGGACGGCGGCGATTCCCGTGGGCATTGCCGACCGCCTAGCACCCTGCCTGGGTGGCACCGCGGCCGAGCCTGCGCTTGCTGGCCCCGGTGCGCGCGTCCTTCCAGCCGCTCCGCCAGCCCTTCCTTGTGTTTCGGAACGCAGGTGGGACGTTGCGTGGGACCTCGTGAAGAACAGTGCGGCGCTGGGCATCAACGACAGCTTCGGCTGCCACGTGGAGCTCCTCCGCCAGTTTGCCTTCGCCGACATGCCCCGGGCGGCCCACGCCGTCCTCGAGCGGATGAAGCGGAGGGGCATGCGGCCCTCCCACGACTGCTTCAGCCTCGTCATCGCGGCCCACGCCCGCATGTGGAACAAAGCGGCCATCGTGCGCCTGGTGGCCGAGTCGCAGGAGGTGATGGCTCCGTCGGCAGAGCCGCACCTGCGCTGGTACGGACGCCTCACAGCCGGCTTGCTCGTCGCGGGACGTGTAGACGACGCTCTGGGCATGGTGCGAGAGTTCCGCCGCGGCAACTCCATCAACGCCTGGGCCGCAGCCGGAGGCGATGCCTCGGAGAGAGGCCTGCTCGGAACCGAAAACCCTATGCGAAAGGCGTCGGCGCTCGCCGCCCTGGAGGTAAGCGACAAGGCCGGCAAGGCGGTGCTGGGGGGCAGGAACTCGTCCGACCAGGACTGGCGGGGAAGGTCAACGACCCCCGCCGGAGGCGCCCCGGCGGTGGCCAGCGGCACCAGCGCCGTTGCTGCATCGGACGACGGCGGCCTCGGGACGGCTGCGCCTGCGGCGCCCCCTGTGCCGCCGCACGCGCCGCTGTCTGAGGAGCACGCCATGGCCGACGGGGCGGCGCTGGCAGAGCTCGGGACGGTCCAGATGGTGAGGCTGAGCATGTGCTGCGAGGTCATTGGCGACGTTCTCAACGCCGTCCTCCTCGAGCTACGGCCAAGGGCGTCTAACGCTGCCTCTGGGGGCGCCGTGTTTGCGGACCGTGACACAGTGCCCGTTTCGGAGCTGGCGGAGCTGGTGGCGGACCTGCCGCTCGCCCCGCGCATGAGCCAGCACGAGCGCAGGCACCAGGAGCGCGTGGCTGTGGCCCACCTTGTCGAGGACCTCATCTCCGCGGCGTCGGACGCAGCCTCCGCATCGGCCGCTGCCTCGCGCGCCGGCGAGCAGGCTTCGGGCCACGACGACGACCAGCTGCCCTTCAGCCTGGAGGACGCCCTGGCAGGCGCCCCTCACGAGGCCGAGGTGCTGGCCCTTGCACAGCACGCTACGATCACCGAGGACGGACCGCTGGCCGCGGCGATGCTCTGCAGCCCCAGCATGGTCGCCACCCTCTGGCGCGCGGCGGGGCTCGGTGACGCCCCGCCCGGCCTCCCCGCCGATGCTGCGGCCGGCGTGGTGCAGCCCCAGCCCGGAGCGGTGGTCCGCGAGGCGCTGCTGGCGCGCCGCTGCCAGGCGCAGCGCCTCCTCGAGACGCTCATGTCCGTTGCGGCCCGATCCGCAAGCGACGTGTGGCGCGGCTCCACGCCCGACACGGTGTGGCCGCTCGCCCGGCACGGGTCCGCGCGCCTGTTCGACGCTCTCGACACGGCTGGCGTGGTGCCCTCCCCGCCGGGCCTGCTGCTTGTCATGATGATGGCGAGGGAGGACTATGAGCGCCGGGGGGGCGACGGCCTGTGGCTGGCAACGCGGGCGGCGCTGCTGGCCGAGGCGCAGGGCGCGGTGGTGTCCCGCACGGCCGAGGTCGCCGCGCTGGCGGAGGACATTGCCGCTGCAGGAGTGTCGGAGGCGGGGCTCCGGCCCCGCTTCGCGCCCACGAGGGCCGCCCTCATGCAGTGGTGGAAGCAGTCGGAGACCACGGGCGAGCTGCGCCCCACGGTGGCGGTGGGCCCCAGCGGCGACCGCGTCGTCTGGTACCCCGCCGTGCTCGAGAAGCTGTCTGTTCTGGAGGCCATGGAGGCCGGAACCGCGCAGCTGTCCCCCTTGGCGCGCGTTGAAGAGGCGGAAGAAGCGGCTGCGGAGCAGCGCCGGGCCTTGCTGGCGAGCGCGGGCGAGGAGGGCTCACTGGAGGAGCTGGAGGAGTGCGAGGCGTCCTCGTCGGAGGCGGGCTTTGACTCCGGCTTCGCACTTGCTCGCCGCATGGTGTTCGCCCTGACCACGCCAGCGCAGGCAAAGGCCTCGAACAGCGCTGTTATGGTGCGCGCGACGCGCCGGAGGGCGGCGCAGGCTGCCATTGCCGCCTCTCGGGGGGAGCGCAGCCGGCGCGCCGCTGGCGAGGCTGCTGTCGCAGCGGGCGCCTCCGTTTCCAAGGACTGGGAGGCCGAGACGGGCCCCGCTGCTGGCCTGGCCGCCCGGCGCCGGGCCCACGACGCCGCTCTGGCGAACGTGAAGCGCCCGGCCGCGCCAGGCGGCTGGTCAACGCTTGGCGCATCGGAGCCGGACGTTGTGCTGGCACGCGCGCTGCTTGTGGGCGACCCGGCGGACCAGGCTGGGGCGGGAGACGGAGGCGCGGACGAGTGGCAGAGCCCATCGCACGCCGTGGCAGCCGCCGCAAGCCGGGTCACGGCACTGCAGCTTGCCACCGCGCCCGTTGCCGGGTGGTGGGCGCAGCTTCGGGAGCACTTGGCTCCCCTCCTCGGCTCCTCGGCAGAGCCCGCAAGTGAAGTGGGAGCCGGGTCTCCAGACATGGCGCTCTGTGCCGAGCAAGGGGTGGCCTGGGAGGCAGCAGGGGGCGTGCCGCTGTCCACGCTCGCGGCGCCCAGCGGCGCGCTGTCACCAGACACGTGCGGAGTACTCCGCTCCGCGCCGGCTCTGCCGCGTGACGTGGCTGCCGAGGGGCAGGCCCACGCGTTGTACTGCCTCGCCGATGAGCTGATGCGGCCCCCCGAGGCTGCCGCCCTTGCCGCGGACGAGTCCGCGAGGCGCGGCGCCGAGTTTGCCGAGTGGTGCTCTTCGAACGCAGCCGTTTCGTCGCTGCCGGCCGTGCTGGCCCGCACCCGGACGGACGGGTCGTTTGACCTCCGCGGCATCGACCTCGTCATCCCGGAGGAGGGCGCCGGGCAGGCGCTTCGGGAGCCCGAGAACTGGCGGAGCCGCGCGCCCCACGCGCTCAAGCTCCGCGAGGCGGGGCGCGAGAGCGCGAGCGTCCAGATGTCCCCACAGCGCACCACCCGACGATGGGTGGATGACGTTCTCGGCATTGCAACGCCGGCTCGGGACAGGCGCGAGCGTGCTTGAGTGCTGCTGTGGGCAGCGCGCGTGCGTGATGCGTGGCCACCACCGCTGTGCCCGTCAGGAACTGTGCCGCCACGAAAAGGTCCAATGGCCTGAGCTTGCGGGCTCACTCTCACAGGCATGCATGCAATCGATCAACACAACTGCACGGTCCGGTCGCGCGCACACACATTCGCAATGCACAGAGGCGGCAGTACTCACTCCAGCAGTTTGGATCTTGGCGTCGCCGCTCGGGGTCCAAAGCAGGTCGGGGCGGGTCGACCGCGGCCGGCCGGAAAGCCCCCTCCCGAGGGGAGGGGGCCTTCCGGCCGGTTACAAAACCTCCCACCCGTCCTCATCCACTCGCCTCTTCGTCTGGCTGGCGCGGCTTGCCGCCCGCGTTCGCTCGGGTTCGGAAGGGCCCCCCTCCTCCCGCAGCATGGCCTCTCGCAGCTCCGTCTCGCCCTGCGAGTCACAGCCTCGCGCCTGGCTCCAGGGCCGCTTGATCCACTGCGAAGAGCGCACTCTCCAGTCGTCACACGCGTCCTTGAGCGCGAAGTGGGGGTAGACGCTCTCCTCTCGAACAGGGGCGCCAGTGACAGGGTCCCGCCCCGCAATGCCGTCGGGCATGGTGGCGGCCGAGCAGCTCCAGCGCACGAAGAGGGCCTCTCGCTCAAACGAGTAACCCGAGGGCAGAATGACGGGGTCCCGGAAGACCCTGCCAGTGAGCGGGCAGCAGAGCCAGTCGGGGGCACCGCCGCCCGCGCGCCGGCCCACAACGGCAGGTTGGGCCTCGTGCACTGAACCGTCGGGGGGAGGGCCGCCAGCCTGGGCCTTGGCATCCGCAGCAGCAGCAGCAGCCGCGGCAGGTGCAGCGCCGGCAGCCGCGGGTCTCGCCGGCTGCTTGGCAGCTGACGCGCCAGAGGCAGCAGCATCTGCGCCCGATGAGGCAGCAGCCGCAGAGCCGCCTTCCTCATGGTCCTTGCCTGTGATGATGGCCGTTGCCTCCCGTAGGCCGATGAGAGGAGTGACGCCCTTGGGGGTCTGGCACACCGTGCACTCCCCTTCCAGGCCCGAGTTCACAAACGTGCAGACCCTGCACTGCCAGAACCCGTCCAGCCGCCCGCCCACCGCGTCCTCAACCTCCTTGTGCGAGGGCGAGCGGAGCAGCTCGGCCGGGTCGGTGATGCCTGGAAGGAGGAGCGCAGAGCCGTCGCCCGTGGAGACGTAGTGCTTCCAGGCTCGCACGATGCCCGCCATGGCATGGTCTGGCACAACAGCACGCCCTCGGATGTCGGAACGGGTGATGGGGTCGTGGCCATCATGCGATATGACCCATTCCAGGATCTCGCGCTCGTACGTGCGCCCGGACGCGGACACGACCGGGTCGTTGAACAGCTCGAAGCTCACTGGGCAGCATGCGTACACCGGAACAGAGTCGCCGGCCTCCCCGCTGGCAAAGTGGCCGAACGCGGCGTGAATGGAGTCGGCGGAGCTGAACCGCGGCCCGGAGTCAGGCAGGCCCGGCTCGGCGTCACACGGCTCAGGAGTGCGAGCCGCGGAGCGGACCCAGCGCCGCCACCGCACGAAGTGGGTGAGTCCCGCGACCGCGGCCCCTTCGTACATCGAGGTGCGAGCCGGAAAGTTGAGCGCATATTTCCATGCGCCAGGGGGAGGGCTCGACATCGGTGTTCGGCCGCCTTCGCTCGCCGAGCCTGAGGCAGCCTTGGTCGCCCACGTGACGTCGAGCTGCCATGGTCCGCTCCAAACGTAGCCCCGCGGCAGGCCCACCTGCTGGCGGTCGAGGGAGCGGCCGTCGGCGTCCGAAAACGACCACCGGTCCGTGATGAGCATGCTCGATGTCCAGCCAACGAGTGGCTTCCACCGCTGGTTTTCGAACACTTCGCACTCCAGGGCGGGGTCATCGCTGCATCCTTGGGCCTCTGGTGTAGTGGATTCGCTGGCCATCGCCAACTGTGCCCCCCGCTGCCGCGCTGGCCAATTGATGGCAGTGGGACATTGCCAGGAACGACCCGGCTCTGCAGGCCGGCACCAGGCCAGCGCGCTCTCGACGTCGGGGGCGGGCCGGGAGCCGCGAGCCGCGCGGGGCTGACAAAGCGCCTCACTCGCGGCTCCGGCGGGCCCTCCCGGCTGCCTGCTTGCGCGAATGCGCGCACCCGTACTCTTGGGCGTCCTTGTGGCGCTCGGGGCCGCTCTGCGTGAGCCCAGCGTGGCTAGGGCGGCGTTTGCGGCTCGAGCCGTGGAGTCCTCTGCAGCGCCGCTGCCCTTGCCCCCCAACGCCCCCGCCCCCCGTCCCCGATTCGTTCACTGGCTTGTCCCCGCAGTGGTCCCCGAAGCAAGCGCCGCCCTGCGGGCTCGAGCGGGTGAGCGCGGGCCTGGCCGCATGGAGCCGCTTGTGCCTCAGCTTCGTGCTGGCCGGAGCGCTTGCCCGCCTGCTCGCGCGATGCCGCGTCATTGGGGCCCCGTCGCTGCGCCTTTGGTTCAGAGTGTCACATGCGCGACTATGGGCTGGAGGCTTCGGGCCAGGGCACGTCCGGATGTGCCTCAGCGAGGGCGGCGCACCTTTCCATCCATAGCTTCATCTGTCCCCTCCCCCGCCCGTTCCTCCCCCCCAACCTCGACGCAGACGCCTCGCCCTCGCGCACAAGCACTCTTGATCAGCTCGATGATGCCCACGAGTCGGTATCGTCGATCACCAAGCTCATCTCTGAGAGCTTGGAGTCCTCGCCCAGCTCCGAGGCAGCGGAGCCCGAGCAGGACGAGGCAGAAGCCGTCGCCGACAGCATCGACGAGGTTCTGGCCGCCGACGCCGATCTCCCTCGCCAGGATGCCATCGCCAAGACTGAGGAGGCTAACGCCCACATTGAGGCTGCTGAGGCCGGCGGGGAGGAGGTGCTGGCCGAGACGGACATGAGCCAGCTCTCCGACGCCATCGCCGGTGCTGGTGCTGGTGCTCCGGCAGGCTCTGATACCGAGGCTGCCGTGGAGGCCTCGTCGGCGGAGGCTGCCGCAGCCGAGGCTCACGCAGCCGAGGCCGAGGCTGCCGAGGCGGTCGCGCCGGAGGAGCCCCCTGCCGCCGAGGCTCAAGAGCTCATCGGCGGTCCTGCGGCGGGGCCCATCGCGGTGGAGGACTCCATCCAGCAGCAGCTCGAGGCCGCAGCCGCGGCTGGCGACGTTGTCGACCCAACTGCAGGTGCCCAAGGCGCTGCCGCCGTCTCAGCCGACTCGGCCGCTCCGCCTTCCCTTGAAGCTGAAATCGGCTCTGCCACCTCCAAGATGGATGCCGAGGTCGAGGCCTTGGCAGCGGCTGCTCCCGCTCCCGCCGCCGAGGTTGCTGCAGCTCCCGCTCCCCCCGCCGAGGTTGCTGCAGCTCCCGCTGCCGCCGCCGAGGTTGCTGCAGCTCCCGCTGCCGCCGCCGAGGCTGCTGCTGCTGCTCCCGCTCCCGCCGCCGAGGTTGCTGCAGCTCCCGCTGCCGCCGCCGAGGTTGCTGCAGCTCCCGCTGCCGCCGCCGAGGTTGCTGCAGCTCCCGCTGCCGCCGCCGAGGTTGCTGCAGCTCCCGCTGCCGCCGCCGAGGCTGCTGCTGCTGCTCCCGCTCCCGCCGCCGAGGCTGCTGCTGCTGCTGCTCCCGCTCCCGCCGCCGAGGCTGCTGCTGCTCCCGCACCGGCCGCCGAGGCTGCTGCTGCTCCCGCACCGGCCGCCGAGGCTGCTGCTGCTCCCGCACCGGCCGCCGAGGCTGCTGCTGCCCCCGCTCCCGCCGCCGAGGCTGCTGCTGCTCCCGCACCCGCCGCCGAGGCCGCACCTGAGACCCCTGCGTCTCTGGCGGCTGAGGCAGCCATGGCCGCTGCTGACGTCAAGGCCAAGGCCGCCCAGGCAGAGCAGGACATCACCGCGGCCCAGGCTGCTCGTGACGAGGCGGTGGCCGCCGCACGCGCGGCTGTGGAGGAGCGCCGCGCAGCTGCAGTCGACGCCGCCACGCAGAACATCCAGCAGGCGCGCGCCACGATCGAGAGCGCGCGCAAGGCCATCACCACTGCCGACGCCATTGCCACCAAGACTCTTGCGGAGGCCAAGGCCGTCGCCGACGCCCGCGAGAAGAAGGTTGTTGCCACGGTTAAGCACCAGCTCGCCGAGGCGGAGGCGGAGGCCGAGCAGGCTGACGCCCAGGCCAAGGCCGCCAGCGACGCCCAGACTGCCCTTGACGAGGAGGCTCACGGGGCGGTGGACGCTGTCCGCGAGCATGTGACCAACGCCACCGCGACCGCCGAGGCCGAGGCTGAGGAGGACGAGGACCAGGGCAGCGAGGCTCACGACCGCGCCAAGGAGGCCCTGAACGACGTCAAGGACTCCATCAAGGCCATCGAGTCGGCTCTGCAGGCGGCAGAGCGTGCAGAGACGCAGGCTGATGCCGAGGAGGCGGAGCCTGCTGCCAACTCGACGTCTGCGGAGGAGCCCACCGAGGAGGGGGCGGAGGCGGAGGCGGAGGCGGAGCCTGCTGCTGAGGCGGAGGAGGCTGGCGAAGAGGCCGAGCCGAAGGAGGCGGAGGAGACTTCGGGGGAGGCGGAGGAGGCCAAGGAAGACGAGAAGGAGGAGACAGAGGCCGAGGAGGCCAAGGAGGAGGCAGAGGCCGAAGCTAAGGAGGAGGCCAAGGAGGAGGCAGAGGAGGCCGCTGCGGAGGAGGCCAGTGCCAAGGAGGGCGAGGCTGCGGACGACGAGGCCGCGGCTGCCGACGAGGCGGCCGAGCCCCGGTTTCGCCAGGTGCGCAGCCCCTCCGTGGACTCGCTTCGCGACGCCGCCGCCCTGTCGCGGGCCGAGGACGAGGCCAACAGCTTCGAGCGCGCCTCCGCCGCCACGCTCGCCGACGACCTGCAGAGCCAGGCCGACGGTGTCGCAGCCATCATCGGCAACACCCAGCGCTTCCTCGGCCGCCAGGATGCCGTGCGCCACGCCCGCTCCGGCGGCGTCCCCCGCTTCCGCCAGCAGGGCATGCACCAAGCGCCGCTCACGCCGGCCCGCGACGAGGCCGCTCGCGCCCCTGCTCCGGCCCCCCGCCCCTCCGCGGCTCCGGCGCACGCTCCCCGCTTCGCATCCTCGCGGGGAAAGGCCGCAGCCAAGGACGTCAACCGCTTCGGCGTGAACTTCGGCCGCGGCTCCCGCTTCGGCAACAACGCCTACCCCGACAGCGCCAACCTCGGCTTCACCTGGGGCTCCTACGGCGGGTACGGCAGCAACAACGGCCAGCCGTACCAGGGAAGCACCATGACAGAGCTTCACGACCCTTACTCCAACGTGATCGCCCCGTACCCCACCGTCGGCACGGCCCACTCCAGCCTTGCCTCCACCTCCCCCTCCCCCACTCCCCCTGGAGCCATGTACAACGGCCCCTACGGCGACCAGCCCTACCTGCCGGGCTACAACTTCCGCGAGCGCCGCAGCGCAAGCCGCCCCGCCGCACCCGTGCCTCCCGCGGCCCGCCCCCACAGCCACCACCACGCTGGCTCCAGCGCCGCCCTGCTGCAGGCCGCGGCGTCGTCTCTCCGGGGTGCCCCCTCGGCCAAGCAGCTGCCGCTCGCGGCGACGGCTGCTGAGGCGTCCGCTGCCCGCTCCAACGCTCGCGCTGCCCCGGCACCGGCGTCAGTCCGCGTCAACCTGGCCAGCCTGCTCTCCAACTCTGCCTGGGGCGAGATCCAGATGCGCTTCGCCCAGCGACGCGTGATGCCGGGCCGCGATGGCCTCATCGACGGCAACAGGTACGGCCCTCCCACCTCAGTCGAGGGCTCAGCCCTGGCTCACCCCTTCGCCTCCCCGCCCCCCGAGTCCAACGTGGACGCGCACACGCCTGACGCCCCCGACGCGGTCGAGGAGGCCTTCAACCGGGTGCGCAAGAGCTCCGTCGTCTCCGATGTCCTCGACAGCCTCACTGCCAGCGAGGAGGAAAGCGACTCCCTCGACGAGGAGGAGCAGCGCGCCCTCCTTCACAAGCAGGCCGACGCCATGGGCGCCGACTTCTTCAACGCCAACAGCCGGGGCGTCCTCTCTCTGCTCCAGACCGCCACCAAGGCCACGCGCCCCGCCGGATTCGTCCTCCCCGTCGACCTCTTCAAGGACCAGAACCCCACCCAGGACTACGTCTCCAACACCAACATGGCCATGGCCGGCAACGCCAACGCGTACATGAACAACGCCCAGCCAGCCTTTGCGCCAGTGTCCGAGTTCGGAGAGAACATTGCTGCCGCCTCGGCAACCCCCTCGCCGGCGCCGCGCTTCTTCGACGGCACCTACGAGCGGCCCCCTATGCCCTACAACTGAGCACCCTGGCGCCTGGGAGCGACGGAGCGCCCCTCCGTACCCCGCTCAGGCACAGCCGGACGCACTTGCGTCGCGTGTTTGCCTGGCGCCCCAATGCTTCGTTTGCGTTGGATCCTCCGTGTTTGAAGAGCAGTAACTGACTCCAGCCACCAGTGCCACACCACGTCCGCGGGCGCGTTCCGATCCACCACACACACACGCAGCCATATCACAAGCACAACGCACCCCCCCCCCCCCCCAACACCACCTCCAGAGCCACACAGCTCAAGGGCGCCATCACGAGGTCTGCCGCCTTGCAGTTGCCTAGGGACACAAGGCTGGCTGGCATCCGCCCGTCACCGCACCCTCGCCACCAGCGTGCCCCGCACCCCCGCGACTCTGCTCGCCAGCGCGCCCCCCACTCCCAGCAGCCTGAACTGGGCCGTCTCGGCATCCTCCTGCCCCTCCCGGCCGCCCGCCTCCCCCAGCGACAGCTGCTCTGCCAGCCGGCAGAGCGGCGCGCTGCTCCCCTCAGCCCCGAGCCCCAGGAGCATGACCGCGCATCCCTCGTCCGCCGCGCCCCCAGCCAGCTGGCAGAGCTCCCAGACCTTGCCATGCATGCCGCCTGTGACGTCAGGAACGTCGGTACCGACACCAGCGCCGACGTCGGCGCCGATGTCGGCGCGGCGGCCCCAGTCGCCTTGCGCCTCCACGGCCATTGGCTGGCCGCTGCCGGGGGGAGGCACGCTCAGTCGCAACCGGCAGAGCTCGCAGGGGTCGGACAGCTCTACCAGGGCAGAGCATCGGCGCGCGGTGTGTGGGGCTGCCGCTGCGGCTGCCGGGCCTGCTGCCGGGGCGGCCGGCGCTGGGCACGCGCTGCTGCCGGCGACGGCAGCGGCTGGAGAGCTGGCCCCAGATGTGGGGGGCGGAGTCGCGGCTGTCGCAGCGACCGGCGCTGGCGGGGAAGCCTCAATCGCAATGACCCGGATGAGCGGTGCGTCGATCGTGAATCCCGCCGTCGAAGGAAGGATCAGGCCCGGAACGTCGCTGACGGTGACGGCAGCGGATGCGGCAAGGGTCAGTGCCAAGTGGTGAAGAATGACGTCGCCGCTGAGAATGCTGACAGGCCGCGGGGCCGTGGAGGCGCGCGAGGCCTCGTCCGGCACTACGTCCCCGTGTATCACGGGCACTTGCCCGCGCGCAAGGGCCGCTCGGACAGCGGCGTCAAGCCCCTCGCTTTCGAGCACACGAGCGCCATAACCGTCAGTCACGGTGCCGCAGTCTGCTGGGCTGATGGCGCACGCTGGGATGCCCGCGTGCGCGAGGGCCACGCAGACGTGCGCGTTGAGCGTGCGAACGGCCGCTCGCGTCAGGGCTTCTCCCACTGCGACGTGCCGAGGACACGCTCTGACCGTCCCCCCATGACGCAGACCGTGCTCCTTGGCCTCGTGGTGGCCAAAGGAGCCGGCCCCGTGCGCGACAACCAGCGAGACGACCTCGTGCGCAAGCGCAAGCTGACTCGCTGCGCGCTTCAAGGCGCCCGCGCGCAGGCTTGCTCGGGCCCGCTTGTTTGTGATCAGCGACCCTCCGAGCTTCACAACCAGGACCGGCCTGCCATCCATCCCCAGCGCAGGGAGTGCGGAGCCGCAATTGCGCGCTCTGCCAGCGCCCGTTTGTGGAACGCGGTTCGTTCCAGCACAACCCGAGACGCCCCAGCGCCCCTGCGAGCTGCCACACAGCGGGCCCGGGGGCCATGTCGTCTCTTCGGCTCGCCATGAGCAGGCTCGGTGCGTTCAGAGCGCATGGTGCCCAGGGCGGGGCCTCGCCGCCTCTGCCACGCAGCAGTGACTCATGTGCCCGCTCCCGAGCCGCCCCCCTGATGCGCCTGGCCAAGCCACTCCGCAGCTAGCGGGTCTGCGCGTGCGAAGCCGCGCCGGCGGGCCGATACGCCCCCTCGACGCGCGTCCGACTCTGACGAGAGCTCGTCGGACTCGGACAGCAGCCACCCGAGCCCGTCCAAGCGGGGCCGGGGCGAGGAGACCAAGTACCAGAGCGCGTCTGAGCAAAAGCGCAAGCGAGCCGAGGCGGCTGAGCTGGAGGTGCAGCGCATGATTGCGGCGGACGTGCGCCGGGCGCCCGCGGCCCGTCCAGTTGCACGCTCGGCAAGCGAGGCGGCCAAGCTGCGCGCAGCTTCCGCGGCGGAGGCGGCCGCCGCCAAGAGCCGCGAGGGCCTGTCGGCGCTCAGCCGGATCGCCGGCAGTTTCGCCGCAACCGATGTGCCAGACTCCGACGACGACGTGGAGCTGAGCGACGACAGCGACGACAGCCACGGCGGGCGGGGGCGAGCCGGCGCCGGGGCTGCAGCGGGCGGGCGGGCGGGGCCGGCGCCCCAGACGCGCTCGGGCAAGGCTGGCGCCGGAGCCGCCGCGGCCGCAGGGGCCGCAGGGGCCGCCGTGGCCGGGCCCGCTCCCTCCGCTGCCGCGCCGACTTCGGCCGAGGACGCACGGCGCGGCACGATCGTGAACGTGACGGTGCGGATGGAAGGATCGGACGACTTTCAGTTCGAGCTGGGCACCGAATCGACGCTCTCCTGCCTGCTCTGGGCGCTCTCCGTGCACATCGGAAAGCCCGCCGACGGGCTCTCTCTGTCCTACGCAGGGACGAAGCAGCCGCCCACCGCCACGCTGGCGCAGGCCGTGGACGGCGATATGGAGGAGGACGAGATGGAGGAGGAGGGGGTGCTGTTCGACGCCTTCTAGAGCTCGCTTGGAGGGAGGTGCGACGGATGCCCGCGGCGGGGAGTGAGGAGGGGTGGGCGTGGGGATGGGGCGGCAGGCCGGGCCGCGGAGGCCGGTGCGAGGGCGGGGAAACGCGCTGCGGCTGCCTCTCCCGGTGTGGGGCGTGATAGGCGGCAGAGCCGTGCGAGATACGCGCGTGTGGCGTGGTGCGAGTGAGAGTGCTCGACCCTTGAAAGGCAAGGCTTGGATTCTTGGACATCACCGGCGGGTCACCAGTCAGCCAAGCACGGGTCCGAACGAAGGGCCAGCACGCCAGAGCGGTCGGTCGAGGGGCGCCAGCCACCCAGCGGGCGGCTGGTAGCATCGCTCGAGAGAGAGGGCGTCAATCGACGCACCAGGGCTGTCAGCCGCCTCCCCGCGCCGCTATGGCGCCTGTGCGGCCGCAGCGGCCGCCGCCAGCGCCGATCGGTTTCGCCGCAGCTCCTCCATCTTGAGGCGGCGCATGGCAGTGACCCTCTCCTCCTCGCGCCGCATCAGCTCTGCCTGTGCTGCCTCTTGCTCTGCCGCCTCGCGAACAAGCTCTGCCGAGTCCACCTCCTCCAGGAGGATCTCGCTCCCGTCACACACGCCGAAGTAGGTGAGCGGCTTTGAGTCGTCGTCCAGGGGTGTGGGGTAGGCGTCCTGCGGTGGCCAGGGGAGCGAGGGCGCAGGGCCTTGGCGAAGGGGTCAGGGCAGGAGTGCGCGACTAAGCACGCGCGTGCCGGGCGCGAGGAAGGGGATGGGAAGGAATGAAGGGGGGGGGAGGGGGGGAGGGGGCAGCGAGGCGCGCGGGCGGGGGATCTGGTGGGGGGGGTTGGTGGGGGAGGCTGTTGAGGGGGGGCTGGCGGGTGCGCCGCGCGGGGCCACTCACCTTGCCGTCCCGGAAGGACAGGCGGCACATTGCAACGTCGCCCTTGAAGGCCCTCGCTGCCAGCTGCTTGAGCGTGAGCACGGTCATGGAGCCCGGGAGGCGCTTTGCGATGGGATCCATGGCGGAGGACGCCCCCGCCATGGACCTGATGGTGACGGACACCGTCGAGGAGCCCATCGTCTTGGGCCCGGTGTCGCGCGCGGCAGCAGCCACCTCTCCGTGCCGCAGCATGAGAGGGAACAGCCGAGGGTGGGCGGCTGCCACTGCGGCCGCAGCGTCTGCGCCGTCAGACACGGTCGCGGCCGCAGCGTCTGCCCCGCTGCCGGGGGCGCTCCGCGCTGCGTCGCCGGAAGGCGCGGTTGCGCGGGCTGCCACGACGTCGGTCACGAGCTCCTCCAGCTTGTCCGCCTCCACGCCCACCGCCTCGGCGAAGGTTGGCTTCTCCGCGGCCGCTGCGGTTTCGTGGCACACGCGGCGCACGTATGCCTTCTCTGCGTCCTCCCGTTCCCTGGGGCGAACTTCAGAGCCGTTGAGCGTGCGTACGGAGGCCAGGCGGGCGACCACCTCCAGGCGCGCCCGGTTGCTGCCGAGCTCGCCCACGACGCCGGCGCCGGACACACGCAGCGCGGTGAGCGCGGGGAAGGCGGCCAGCGCCGTCACGCTGTCCCACGACGCGATGGGGTTGTCGGACAGCGTGAGCGAAGTGAGGGACGCGAAGGGCAGAGCCGAGGGGGGCGATCCGCCCGCCACGGCGGCAGAGCCGGCAGCCGCAGCCGCAGCGGCAGCGGCGGCGGGGGTGGGCGCTGCCTCGACGGCGGTTTCGCACGGGTAGAGCCGGTTCGCCACTCGGAGCGAGTACTCAGGGGCCTTTTCCTGGGGCAGCTCTGCGGGGAGGGGCCACGCAGCGGCGAGCGACGGTCCGTAGGCGGCCTCCGTGAGGGCGTTGCCGGCGAGGATGAGGCGCTGGAGGCTGGGCAGGCGGCTCAGGCGCCAGATGTGGGACCAGGAGGTGAGGGCGTTTCCGGACAGGTTGAGCGTCTCGAGGCGGGGAAGGGCCGCGGCTAGCTGGTCAGCGGTTTCGCGTTCGGTGGGCTCTGCCGCGCTGGGGGCTGCGGATTTGTCCGCAGGCTGGGCGGCGGCTGCCCCCGGCTCGGAGGCTTCGATTCCGCGGATGCAGTTGCTGGCCAGGTGGAGCTCTCTCAGGGCAGGGAAGGCCGCTGCCGGGCGGAGGACGAGGAGGTCTGACACGGTGACTCCGCAACCGCTCAGCACGAGGACGCCGAGCCTGGCAAGGGGCGTGGCGGCGAGGGAGGCCGCGTCGGCCGGGGTGGGGCGCGACATGGCATTGCCCGAGAGGTTTAGCGTGCGGAGTTTGGGGGCCCCTGCCCCCAGCGCCGCAATGTCGGTCCACCGGCAGAGCAGGTTGGAGCTCAAGTCGAGCTCGACGAGGCTCGGTGCAGCAGACGCAACTGTGTCCGCATCGATGCGAGAGACTCCTTTGCTGAGCAGAGCGACGTTCCACAGGCGGTGGAGCTGCTGCCGGCGCCGGGCCTCGTCCTCGCCGACGAGAATGACCTCCACGGCCTCCCCGCTCTCGGCAATGACCTCTCCGCCCCCCTGCGTGGAGTCCACATACTTCTCTTCCAGGGCGCTGACGAGGTTGACGCCGCGGTCGACCAGCTTGGCCTTGAGGAAGCTGCCCATGCCCGGCTCGCACTCGAAATAGCGAACCGTCTCGCCAGCGTCGGTCACAACGGAGCCGTCGTTCTTTCCGCGGCCCTCGGCGTCCCACTCTACACCTGCGTCCAAAAACATGGCAGGGAGCACGCTCGCGCGCGACGATCGGGCAAGGCAACGGCCGAGGCCAGGACGCCGAGGCATTCTCGACGGCCAGCATTCCGGCAGGAAAGCCGAACGGGCGGAGTGCCGGGCGCGCGGGCTCGTCCGCGGGCTGGCTGGAGCAGAGCGACGAACAGCGCCCGCAGCAACCAGCGACGGGGCAGGAGGGGAGGCGGGGCGCGCCGCAGCCGTGCGGTCGCAGGCTCACCGACGTAAACGGCGTCGGCAGATTTTGATGTGGCAACGGGACCAAGGTAGCGGACTGTGGCGCGGTTCCCGGACTTGTCACGGACCCTGTCTCCGATGCGAATGTCGGAGGCGGCGTCTGCACCATCAGCCGCGGCCATCCCTGCAAACCCGCCCCTCCTGGGCCACAGGCAGTGGCCAGCGTTCCGGCTCGCGGCCGCACGCAACAACGGCGAGCTCTGCCGGCCGTGGCTCCTTGTGCACTCGCTTGCGCACGGCAACCCCAAGAAAGGCCCGCGCAGCCCGGCCCGGGGCGCGCGGGTAACTTCGATGGTGTCCTTTGCGCGGAGCCAGTGAGCCTCTTGGTGGCCGACGCCTTGGCAGCGCAGCCTGGCCAGTGCCGCCGCCGTCGCTTTCATTTCAGCTGCAGTTGCCCCCCCACCCCGCGCGAATCGAAGCGTTTGCAGGTGGGACCAGCGGCTGCGGCTCTCCTTCAGAGAGGTGGGCTGCGGCGAGGCGTCCGAGGAAGGGTCGCTGCGGGAGGCCCGCTTCGCATTGGGCGCCCTGGGCATGGTGGAGCCGGGAAACGTCCCCGTGTCTGCGCACGCCGTGGCTGTTGCAGGCATGCTCTTGAGCAAGCGAGACCAGACCGTTGCTGCTTGGGAGCAGGCGGCCAAGCAACTTGCAGTCGCCGCGATTCGCTCTGGGCGACCGATGGCGGCGTCGATGAGACTGGGCGCCGCCAAGGCAGGCGCCCCCAAAGCTGCGCGTCTGCTCCGGCAAGTGGACGCCATGGCGGTGTGTGCTTGGAGCCTGTACCGCCACTTTCGCGGCCGGGCAAGCGACACTGCAGCTCGCCGGGCGGAAAGGGCAAGGAAGCGAGGTGTCGCTCTGCAGGGCGAAGTGACTCTGCCGCAAGCCGCTCGGAGGGAGGATGATGTTCGTGTGAAGGACGAGCCCCTGACGTTGTCTGGCTCGAACGGAGGGGCGCGGCAGGGGGCCTCGGCGGGCAGGGGGGGGCCGACGGGCGGGGGGGCTGCGCAGGAGGAGGAGGAGGACGACAGCGACGCTGTGGTGCTGCTTAGCGACGACGCGGACGAGCTGAATGAAGGGGTGCGCGGGGGGGGACCCGGCAGCGACGCTGGCGGCGCCGGTGACGGGCGCAGTTTGCAGGCCACTGCGAGCAATGGCGCCGGGGGCGGCCACGCAGCCAGCGGCGGACGCGGCCGTGGCGGGAAGCACGGCCCCGCGTCGGAGGCTGGGGACGACGATGGTGAGGAAGATGATGACTGTGTCGATGACGAGGACTCCGATGATGGCGATGACGAGGACGACGAACATGATGAAGAGGATGGCGATGACGAGGAGGATGGCGATGACGAGGAGGAGGACGACGAACACGATGAGGAGGATGCTGAGCACGAGGAGGAGGAGCAGAGCGACGACGACGACGAGGGCCGCTTGGAGGTCGATGACGACGACGCCGATGCCTACGGCGAGGAGGGGGCGGAGGACGAGGAGGAGGAGACGCCGGCCTCGGCGTGGCGCCCAACGCCAGCCGCGGCTGCGGCCTACCTGAGACACATCGCTGACCTCGCCGAGGCCATCGCGCCCCTGGCAAAGCCCCACCGCGCTCCACCCGCAGGCCCATCGGCCCCGGCAGCGTGCGACGGATGGACGTCCCTTCTCGCCACGCTGCTGCCCCTCCCCCGGCCCGGCACAGGCCGCGCTGCGGACCAGCACCAGGACGGCAGCTGCCACCCCTGCGCCGGCGCCCGCTCCGCGGTGGGCCTCTCGGACATCGCGGAGGACGTACTTGGCGCCGGGGACCCCGACGGCGTGGCCGCCGAGCCCTCCGCGGCTCGCGTCCTCGCGCTCTCGGACCGCCTTGCCGCCCTCGGCTCTGCCCTCGCCGGCGCAGTGGCCCTGGGCCATCCAGCGGCAGAGCCGATTTGCCGGGCGGTGGTGATCGCTGCCCAGTGCTGCTCGGACCCGGCGTCGGTGCCCGGCCACAAGTCGGGCCACGCCACGGCAGGCCACTCGGGCCTGCACCGAGGCGGAGTCCCGGCAACCGCCCTCCTCGCCTCCCCCTCCCCCGGGGCGTTTGGGAGCTGCGACGCGTCCGGGCCGATTTTGGCACTGGCCCTGGCGTTCCTAGCCCAGTGGCGCTTCGCAGGGCACCCGCCAGCGCCGGGCGCACCGGGCACGGCGGGCCACAGTGGTGGCCCCGACGCGGATTCACACACGGCTGCGGATGCAGATGCCCCGGGCGCTGGGCGGGCTCCGGCTGCTGCTCCCGGCGGCGGGCGCGCGGCGGCCGCGGCAGCCGCAGATGCAGCCGGCGCCGGCAGCCCCACCGCTGAGGCCGCCTTGCTCCGGCTGGCCGCCTGGGACACCCCCTCGGGCGCAGTGGCCTGCTGCAGGGCCAGGATCGTGTCCATGGTGGCCTCTCGCAGCCCGACGCTGGCTGCGGCGGTGGCCGAAGCGGTGCTGCGCCTCGTCGGGGCTGCAGTTGGGAGGCTCAACGGATCCCTCGCCAGGTCACACTTGGGCCACACCGTCATGGGCACAGCCAGCACCGGGACCAAGGTTCTCCGCCCGGGAAGCGCCGGCCAGCCCCGCAAGCGGATCGATGTCCCGCTGGCTTCCCCGCTTGGCAGGCTCGCGAGGTGCATGGCACCCGTCGCCCTCGCCATCGCGGGCGACACCACTGCCAGCGACGGGTCTGGCGAGCTGCCGGCGGCGGAGCAGGAGCACGAGAGGCTCCGCGTGCCGCTGCCCAGCGCGCTTCCGCCGGCCGCGCTGGAGCTGCCAGACGCCGACGTTTGGGAGATGAGCGCGGCGGCAGCGGCGCTGCTGGTGCAGCAGCGCGCCAGCGGCCGCCGGGTGGCCCGGAGCACGGCGCTGGTGGACGTCGGGCTCCGCACGGCCCGCCCTGCACCGTCCAGCGAGGCTCTCCTGCTGCGCGCCACGCATGCAGAGGTGGCGGGCATGCCGCGCAAGGCAGTTGCAGCGACTGCCCTGTCGGCGATGGCTGCGGCGTGCCGCGTGGTCGTGGCCAGCCGCTCGCCTCAGGTGCTGACCCTACAGCCGCTGCCCGTTTCGCTGTCTCAGCCGCGAGGAGGAGCGGTCGCCCCGCGGGCAGCCTTGGCAGCCAGCGCAGCCGCTGCCGACGCCACCGCTGCGTCGGTGCCGGCGGGCGGGTCCTCGAACGGGGCCGCGCGCCCGGCGGGGGCTGTCCAAGCTGCTGCCAGAGGGGGCGGCGCAGCGGCCAACCAGCACGCTGCTGCCGCCGGCGCCTGGGTTGCATCGGCCCGCAACCGCGCGCTTCGGCGGGCTAGGCTGGCGATGCTGCTAGGCCGCGCCATCCCGCCTGCGCTGGGCAAGCCGCTGGAGTCTGGGGTTCCAAAGTACGGCTCGCAAAAGGCGGACTGCAACTGGGCAGCGCTCGCGCAGGCACCAAGCTCCCAGGGTGCCAGCGCACCCGCGACGCGACTCTCCACGCTTCGCCTCAAGTCGCGCGCGAACGCCGTGGGGGTCAGCGGCCCTCGGCCGCTCGCGTCGGCTGTCGCGTGGTTCGGCCAGCGGTGCCGTCACGTGCACGGGCGGGACCCCGCGCTGGCGGATGCGTTGGACGCAGCCCAAGCCCTTGACGACCTCGCCTCGCTCGAGCTGGACGTGGCGGCGCCTGCTGTGAGCGTCGTGGAAAGTGCGGCGGCAGCCTCGCTGCGCCGCGCGCAGCTGGGCACGGCGCTGTTCGGCAGCGCAACCTACAGCGACGCAGGCCCGGGCGCGTCGGACGCAGAATTCGGGGGGCTGGCCGGATTTCGCGGCGACCCGGCAGCGTTGACCAGCCCAGGCACGTTCAGTCAGCTGCTGACGCATAACTCCGTTTCGGCGCCTGCCGAGAGCAGGCGTGCGAGCAAGCGACCGATTGGCAAAGTTGCAGCGCTCCCCTCGCAGCCGCCTGCAAAGCAGCCCAAGCTGCGAGCACCTCCGCGGCCGCAGCCTGTGCGCGATGATGACGATGATGATGATGATGTCGTGGTGCTGGAATAACGTTCCTGTGCGAGCGCCCGGCCGTTTGCTTCCCCGTGTGTGCGTCGCCTCGCTATACTTGGCCAACTGCACACTTCAACTATGCTGCAGTTACAGCTGACAATGCCGGCGCCGGCCACAACTCGCAGAGGCTGTTCCTCGCCAGCTGCCGGCCTGAGGCCGCCGAGCCTCTGGAACGGGGCTTTGCCGGGGGTCCCATGAGCTCCGAAGCATCCCACGCGGATCGCGTTCGGAGCGTGCTGGACAGCGCTGTGGTCGCCATGGGCGAGAAACTGGCATCAAGCGCGGCCCCCGAGGCCGGGCGCAAGAGGCGCCTGCCGAGGCGCGTGGCAATTGCGGCGGAGCCCAACAATCTGGGCGTCCTTCACGCAATGGAAGGCCCGAGGCAGGCGAGCGGGCCAGCCGCAAACCCGGGCGCGGACGTGTCCCTGCCGGCAGTCGCAACGGCGAGCCGCACGGCGGCGAAGCCCTCTGAGTCGCTTGGCGAGGCCCTGACGCACTGGTGCTTCGAGGAGTCGCGAGCCGGCGGGGCCAAGGTCGAGGACACGGTTCGGTCAGTTGCCCTGATGCTTCGCCGGGGCGGGGCGCTGGCTGCCGCGTTGAACGACGGCAGAGTCGCGCCTCGGCGGCTGGCCAGCGCGGCGGTCCGGGGGGAGCTGGGCAGCCTGCAGCAGATGCTGGTGGACGCCGACGAAAGCCAGCTGCGCGCGCCGACGACTGGCCTGGTGAGCAACTTCTTCGTTCTGGGGCCCGTGCTGCGGACCGTGGCGGCCTTCCTGGGGCCCCGCTCGCTCTGCCGGCTGGGCGCCACGAGCTCGCACCTCAGCCGAGTGTGCGCCTCCAACCCGCTCTGGGACGTCCTCCTCGAGCGGGACTTTGCTCGCGGAAGGCAGCCAGCGATCGTGGAAGCGTGGGCGGACGACGTCGGACCTGAGCGCACGGCTGCCGAGGAGAGCCCGGGGCCCGCCGGCGCGACCGTCGGCCTTGCGGCGCCTCTTGGGCTGTCGGCGCCGAAGCTGCCATCGCTGCCTCCGGGCGCGGGCAACTGCCCAAGCGCGGACACGGCACCGGCCGCCGGCCCGCCCCAGCGCCGGCGCGCTGCCGACTCCGCCGCTCTCGGCCAGTGCCCCGCCCCTGGGCCGATGGCGGGCGTTTCCGCGCGGCTCCAGCGACTCCTTCTTGCCCGCGGCGGGAGCAGGGGCGTGTCCAGCGCAAGCAGCGCCGCGCCTGCAAGGCGGATTGGCGACGCAAGCGGACGACGCCCGTCAGGTCCGGGCCTCGCTCGGCGCGCGACAAAGCGCCGGCGGGACGACCCGGGCGCTCCCGCCGAGACGCAGCCCGCGGCCGCGCGCGCGAAGCGGCCGGGAGCGCCGGGCGTGGCTCGTCGCCCCCAGCCGCAGAGCGACGCTGCCGGATCCCCGGAACGGAGGACCACCGCCCCCGACGTGCCCGGCTGGGAGCTGGGCTGCGCCACCGCCGCCTCGACAAGCGCGGTGGAGCTGCGGTCTCGCGGCGAGCGCTCGGTGGTTGCCTACCAGCGACTCTGGGGGGAGTGGGATCGGCAGCGAAGGCTGCGGGACATCGCCCCTCTGACCGCTTGCCCGCGCTGCGGCGAGGTCGCCATGGACCTGAGGTCGGTGCAGAGCGGCATGGCCGTGGGCTCCTATCGGCGCTGCCTCGCCTGCCGCAACGTGGTCGTGACGGCCTATTCTCGGCCGGACACGCGCATGTTCGCAGGCGCGTTTATGGGGAGTGTGTAGGTGCGCAATGCCAAGGCTGCGCCAGCGCGCACGGGTGTGACGCTGCGTGTGCCAGCGCAAGCGTGTTTGCATGCACGCGCCTGCGCTGCGGCTTGCTGGGCAATGAACCGCATCGCAGCCTCCGACAAGGCCACCGTGCCGCGCCAGCCCGCCCACCCAGCTCGCACGCCGGACCGCGGCCCGCCCCGCCGTCACGCGCACTGCCACACGCGAGCAGTGCCCTCCAGCCCGGCCGTGGCCATCAGCGCCATGCCTGGGTGGGCGGCCAGCCCCGTTACAAAGTCCTCGTGACAGCGCTCCACCACGTGCCTGGCAGACTGGCGAGCCACGTCCCAGACTCGCAGCGTGTGGTCCTCCGCCACGCTCAGCACCAGCGAGCCGCAGGGGTGGAAGGCGACGCCACGAACCCACGAAGTGTGTCCCTTGAGCTCTGCCAGCGCGCTCCTGGAGCCGAGATCCCACACGATGACGTTGCAGTCCCGGTCGCCGGAGACTGCGTACAGACCGGCGAAGCCTGCTCCAGCCGCACCCGGGGCGCCCGGAGCGGACGCTGTCCCCGTGGCCGCCGCAGAGGCAGCCGCTGCGGAGGCGAGGCTGCGGCGCATTGCGGCTGCGGCCTGCGGTCCACAGAGCGCCACGGACTCGATAACGTTGGAGTGCCCCCGCAGACAAGCGGCCTCCGTGAGAGACGTCGTGTCCCACACTCGCACAGTCTGCGGACAAATCGAGGGGTGGGGAGGGGTTCCACGCAACAGCCGCAGCTTCATTCGCCGTAAACGGCGCGCGGTGCGTCGTGCGCGGGGCGGCGTGGGGACACCGTGGCGCGACGCCGCAAGGCTTGCCGCTCCGCGGTGCGCGAGGTGTCTCAAGGGCCCCGCCACAGGCGGCTCGGCCATCGGGGGGCGCCAACACGGGCCGGCGAGCTCGACTCACCTTGTCGGCGCCGCAGCTGACGATGACGTCTGCCACCTCCAGCGCGGCTGGTGTGGTCGCTTCCCCAGGTGCCAGCGCGGGCGCCGCTACCCTGCGCACCCACCCGTCGTGGCCGTGAAGGACGCCCTTGGAGGCGCCGGAGGCTAGGTCCCAGAGGCGGATGGTGCCGTCGCGGCTAGCGCTGGCAACGCACTGCACGGCGGAGGAGGGGTCGAGCGACGCCGCCCTGGAGGCGAAGACGGCCACCCCCGACACGGTGTGCTCGTGGCCCGTGAGCGTGCGGCGGCAGGTGAACGAGCCGGCGGGGCGAGCGTCCCACAGGCGAACGCTGGCGTCGTGGGAGGCGGAGACTGCGGGTGCCGTTGCGCAAAGTTCGAGCAGGGAGCTGATCCTCGGATGGGCAGTGTTTGGATGTAAAGCGGAGAGCAGGGGGCGGAGAGCAGGGGGCGGAGAGCAGGCCACGAGAGGCGGAGCCGCCGGGCATCCCGCCCCCGCGCTGCCGAAGGCAGCGCGTGCCAGTGGCGGCGTGAGCCGTGCCAGTGGCGGCGGGGCGCGGGGCGCGGGGCGCAGCGAGAGACGTTTCCACCCGCCCGGCGGCGGCGGCGGCGACGGCCCAGGGAGCAGCATGCCGTGGCTCACCAAGCGTGTCCCCAGAGCCGTCAAAGGCGACCGCTGACACTGCGGCCGTGTGGCCCCTCAGAGACCGGACAAGGGTTCCAGTCTCAGCGTCCCACACCCGCACGGAGGCGTCCTCCCCACAGGTGGCGAGGAGCGTGTGCGCCGGGTGGAAGGCCAGGCCCTGCGGCGTGCCGGACCGGCACACGGGAGACGGGGGATTTGGGGGGTTTGGGGAGGCGGGGGGGCGGGGGGCGCGGGTGACGCGTGCGCAGAGGGCAGCGGGCTTGGCGACGGGGGCGGGGCGTGCGAGGACTCGGATCTTCGCGGCGAGGCGACACGCCGGAGCCGGCAGGGACGCTCCTGCAGAGCGTGCGGCGTCTCACGAGCACTGCGCCTCGGTGCCCAGAGAGGGTGTGCTGGGGCGTGCGCATTGGGAGGAAGTCCTTTCGTGTGGGGCGCGCCAGTCCGGCACCCGCACCGCCCTCGGCCAGCCGGGCCTCCAGCTCCGTCACCTGCTTCTGGAGACGCGCAATGACAGTCCACTTGCGCGCGAGGAGGTTGGCCCGCGGGCCCTCGCCCTTGCAATTGGCGCTGCCGATTCCGGCCTCGCGCCGCATCGCAGCGGCGCTGTCCGCAAAGGTCCCGCCAAAGGACTCCAAGTACTCCACCACCGCCTTGTGCCTGCGGACGAAAACACGGGGCCCACACGGTGAGTGGCTTAGCCCCCGGTGACAGCCCGTCCATGTGCCAACGTGTCCAAAGCGCCAGGCCAGCTCGTCGCCGTCTCACAGTTCATCCTTGTGCCTGTCCGAGAGCCCGGCGGCGGCAGCCATTGCAGCTTCCCACTGCAGCTGCGATGCGCGGCAGACTGGCCTGGTCCTTCGTTCGCGACTCGGCTCACCGCTGTGTCGGCGCCTCGGTGGGCAAGCCGCGACGGCAGCGGCATGCTCGAGGCTCTGCCGGGCATCAAGGCGCCGACAATCGCGTTCAGCACAAGCCACAGGTCCAGAAGCGTCGTGCTGCGACACTGGCGTCCTGACCCCGCTCGCATGGCAGCAGACGGCCAGCCGGCAGGGCAGCCGGACCTTGCCGAGCGTGAGCCCTGCTGTGCCGCCGTTGCCGCAGTTGAACTGCTTGCAGTCCCGCGGCGTGTGCTGACGAGCCGGGCCCGCTGTGCCGCCACTCCCGCGCTTGCCTTTTGCGCAGTGGTGTACCGGAGACTCGAGGGCAGCGAGGCGATGCGTCAGGCCCAAGGCGTCCTGCAGGCGGCTGCAGTCGACGAGCTGCGAGGCGTTGTGAGTCCCTGGCAACCTTGCCGCACCCCCGAGCCCTTGCCGCGTGCTCCTAGTCCCCAAGCATTTGCGACGTGTGCATCTGGTTGTGGCCTCCTGTCGCTGCAGCGGCCGCAAATGCCCGAGCCCCCTCCGGAAAACGTGCTAATCCACGCGCTCATCGACGAGTATCTGGAGTACAACCGCCTCAACGCCTGCCGCTCGCTCCTGGAGACCGGTGAGTGCTCGTGCGCGCCAGTCGAACCGTGCACCAGCCACCAGGGCCCCTCGCGATGGAGTCGCGCCCCCTTTTGCATGCCGAGGCCCCAATCGATGCGCGGGGCGCCCTGTCGCTCGGAGCGACGCTTGCGCCCGCCGCTGCCAGGAGGCGCGCCGCGCCCATTGAACGCGTGCTGTGCGGACTGTGTGGCGCGCAGAGACGGGCTGGCGGGCCGGAGCCGGCCTCGGGCGACCAGTCGTGGCGCACGAGCTCGGCCTCGCTGAGGGGGCAGCGGGGCGGAGGGACGGGGCTGGCCGGCCGGTGCCCCTCATCTACGAGGCAGTGCAGCTGCTGAGTTGCCTGCGGGCCGCCAGGGCGGCCAGTAGGCGCGGGGACGGCGCGGCGGCGCGGCGGACTGGGGAGCCGACCTCAAGCGGGGGCCCGGCTGGCGGCGGGGGCGACTGCCAGCCACCCGGTGACGAGGAGGACGAGGAGCGCGACTGTGGCGAGCCCGCGCGGGGCGGCCTGCGACGCTTCCGCGCGGAGCCCCTCCTCTCGCGGCCGCGCGCCGGGCCGGATGACGAGGCCGGCGCGCGCCGCTCCGGAGACGGGCCAACGCAGGCTGTGCGAGCTTGGGCGGACGGCGGAAGGCTGGTCACAGAGAGCAGCGCCACGGCGCGCGCGCGGAGGGCGTACGCTGACGCCGTGGCAAGGGCGAGGTCGGCTGCCGCGGAGGATATGGGCGACGCTCAGGGGGTGGACCTGCGCGTTGCGGCGCGGTCAGGGCTGCAGGGCACGATCGCAGACGACCCTGCAGACGCACCGAGCGCAGCCTCGTCGCCGGACAGGCCAGTAAGGCTTGCGGGGTGGGGGAGCGTGCCCGCCTCCAGTGTGCCCGGGGGCGGCGGCTCCATTCGGCGGGCAGCCGGCAGCAGCGCCCGGGAGCGCCAGGGCCCGATGGTTTCGTTCAGAATGGACTCGTGACGATTGCGTTTGGCCGCTGCGTGGTGCGCCCCGCCCGGCGGCAACCTCCTCCGCTTCTGAGCAGGGCTTGGAGAACGCAGGGCCAGGCAAGAGAGTTTGGCTCACACACGCACAAACGCGGCATACCACGCGCTAGCGCGCTGCACACCAAAGAGACCGCCCTTGCAAGGGCGTCGTTGTTGGCGCCTGCCTGCGTCGGGCCCATTCGATGCGCAACGTTTGCGCCCCGCTCAAATAGCCAGCATTGGAAACTCTGCGCTCCAAAATCACATTTCCGCCGCGTTTCCAGCAACACTCCCGGTGACACCTGCCAGCCTGGAGACCGGCCAGCGCAGCCGCCCCAACTGGCCCAAGACAACCTCTCTATGAGCGATCAAGACCCGAAGGCCCCGGCGGAAAGCAGCGGTGCCGAAGGCTCGACTGAAGCAGAAGCATCACCGCCCTCGCCAGGCCGAGCCGAGCCCCTGCCGGCCGCCGCCCCCACGGAGACCCCCGACAGCGCGGCGTCGGAGGATCAGCGCACCAAGTCGAGGTTCGACGCTCTGGCTCCAAGCGGCCTTCGGCATGAGCCGTCGGAAAGCCCTGCAACTCATGTCAGCGTTACGAGCTCGACAGCCGAAGCACTTGAAGCAGGAGAGCGGTTGGGAGCGATGATCGCGGACGCGGCGGCGCACTCCCGCCTCTCGGCAGACCCTGCAAGGCGGGAGGCGGAGCAGGCGGAGCTGGACGAGGCGCTCGCCGAGTTGCAGCGCGAGGCGCAGGAGGAGCATGCGGACGAGCTCGAGCAAGCGCGCGCCGAGATCGTCCGCTTGAGGGAGCGGATGCACCTGGTGCGCACCCGCGTCCGGGATCACATGAAGGAGCGGCAGCGGCGGGAGGCGGCCGCTGAGGCTGTCAGAGACAGGCGGTTCCAGCGGCTTCAACGCCAGCTGGGCGAGACCATGCTCCAGCTGGAGAGCAACGCACAGCAGCTGGAGGCTGCGCGGGAAGAGAACGGCAAGCTGCGGGCCGCGCTGGCCGCGGCGATCCCGGCTAGCGCAGGCGGGGCAGGTACGGGCCGCGGTGACGGCGATGACGGCGGCGGCGGCGGCCGCGTCGGCAGCGGCGGCGGCGGCGGGCATGGCGGCGGGCATGGCGGCGGCCGTGCCGGTGAAGAGGGCGCCTACTTGCTGTCCCGGCTGCGGGCGGGCCACGGCGCGGTGGGGCGGCTCTTGCAGGAGTCGAGACGACCAGCGCTGGCGGGCACGCCGCTGCAGGCCGCTGCGAATGAGGTCATAGCTTGGTACATTGAGCTGTTTGAGGAGCTCTCCGCAGCCCCGCACGCTGCGGCAGCGGCAGCGCCGGCAGCGGCAGCGCCGGCTGCGCACGCGGCACGCGAGAGACGTGGCGGAGGGGGGGCGGGGGGCGGCGGCGGGGGCGGGTCGGGGGGCGGCGGCGAGGGCGGGTCGGGGGGCCAGGCCACCCCTGCGGGGAGAACGACAGCGATGCAAGGCGGCGCCGCCTCCCAGCGCGCGACACTCGCTCAGACGCCCTCGGCGGTTTCGCCGGCCCGGCCTGCAGCCGCGCTGCCGGGACCGGCCCGCGGAGGGGCCGAGGGCGCGCCGTCGGAGGCACCGGCCGGTCAGGCTGCCGGGGACTCCAGAGGGGCGCCCGTGCGCCCGACGCTGCGGTCGCAGCACAGCGGGGAGCGGGGAGCGCCTGCGCCAGCGCTGCCTACGTACTTGAGCGAGCGCGCCGAGACGAGGGCAAGCGGGAGCGTGCCGCCGCTGGATGGGCTGGACGACGTCGAAGACGGCGGCGAGGATGACCATGACCTCGCCGCGCTTGCCGGGGATGATCAGACTCAGGAGGCGACCGCAGGCACCGGGGAGGCCGTGCTCGCGCGCCTTCACCGCATGACAATGGGCGCGCACTGAGTCGCGGGCCGCTGTACCGATGCTGCGCTGCAGTCGATGCCTTTTGCATCTGCCGCTCGCTCGCTCCCACACACGGGCACCCGAGCTGCGCGATGTTGCCGCAGCCCACACTGGTTGGCGGCAGAGCTCCTTGACGAGGCAAGTGCCGTCGGCCGCTCACCTCGCTGCAGCCTCACCCCATCAGGCGGGCCAGGGACCACGGTCTGCTGGGGGTTGTTGTAGGAGCAATGCGGTGCCGCGCAGCGGCCCTTGTCGCCAGGGCGGCGCGCAGTGGTGGCACGGCCAGGCCGCTCTGCCTTGGCGCCGTCGCCCGCCGCGCGTTCAGCGAGGCCAGGGAGGAGCCCTTCGTGGCTGTCAGCACCGTGCAGGAGACGTCCGGTCGCTTCCGTAACGAGCCTAGGGAGCGCTGGTTCTGGGAGTGGCGAGGGACGTTCCACGAGCACAACCTCAAAATGTTCGAGTGCGAGACGCCCGCGGCCGTGGCGGCGTACTACTTGGAGAACTGCGCCTCCCTCCACCGTGAGCTCCTTGGTGGTAGGGGCGAAGGCGGGGGCAGGCACGGGCACCCCCTGAGCGAGGCGGGTTCCGGCGAGAGAGCAATTGGGCCTTCACTTGCAAAGCCAAGCGCCTTGACTTTGTGCCGAGCGCCCCCCTTGCCCGCAGCTATCAACCTCGTGTTTGCCGCCAACCGCATCTGTGTGCTTGACACGGATGGTGCCTGCGGGCCGGACATGGAGCCCATCTTTGCTGGGATCGATAAGTGAGGCCACCGAGTGCGCAAGAGGGTGCAGCCGTGTGGCTTGGGTTCGCCGCGCACACGCCTCCCCCCGACGCGCCCCCCAGCGACTATGAAGGTTGCTCTTGGTCGCGCCACCAGCGCGCGTTCCGCGCCCGCGTGCCACTGCGGCCCGCCCCGCGTCCGCTTGTGACCTCTGACATGTCCCACCCCGCGCCGCCCCGCCCTGCCCCTTCCCCGTCCCGGCAGGTGGATTCACAACTACTGGCAGCGCCTGTCCCCGCGAGAGATGGCCTGCATCCTCTTCATCTACGCCCGGTACAGGCGCAAGCCCCGCCAGTTCCTCCTCCGCAAGGCCATCGCCCACATCGAGGCCGCCACGCTGCGCCTCACCCGCGCGGACCCCAGGACACCCCTCTTCCGGCCGCCGCCGGACGACGACCGGCTCCGCCGCACAGCCTTCTCCGCCATCTCTGGTCCATCGGGCGCTGACGTCGGCGCGGAGCTGGCCAACGCCGCGTGGGCCATGGGCACCTGGCGCCTCTCCTGCCCCGTGACCACCGCCCGCATCGCCCTCGAGGCCATGCAAGCCTCCGGCGCCGACGTCCTGTCTCTGGACCCGTCCCGCAAGGCCGGCGTGGCGCAGGGGAAGAAGCCCACGGTGCTGGCCTCCCTCCCGCCCGAGGCCGTGGTGCGGCTGGTGTGGGGCCTCGCCGCCTGCAAGCAGCGCCACGGCGGGCTGGGCGGCGAGGCGCTGGCCGTGCTCGCGCCGTCGATGCAGGCCCTGTCCTTCACGCAGGCCTCCCTCCTGCTGTGGGCGGCGACCTACCACCACGCCGACGGCGCGGAGGACCTGGCCGCGCTGGTGATGGGGTCGCCGCTCGTGCAGGCCGGCCATGACGACCCCTCCGCGCTCGGCGACCTGCCCCGCGGGGTCAGGCAGCAGCTGGTGGAGGCGCGCCGGCTCCTCGTCGCGCGGCTGGGCCCAGACTCCGACGAGGCCGCCGCCGTCCCCGCTCTCCCCGACGGCATGGAGGCCGACACGGTGGAGCGCGTGAAGGAGCAGCGCCGAGCGGCCGACCCAATCTCCAGGGCCTACAACGCCGTGGGGGCCGCCCTGGTGGCGGCCAGGGTGCCCGCTCGTCGCGGCCTCACCCTCGGCCGCCTGCTCGGCAGAGAGGCTCGGGAGGCGGAGCAGGCCGACGCGCTCTCCAGGAAGGCGACCCGCCTCGCCGACGGCCGCCCTCCCAAGCGCGCCCACCGCGCATCGCCGGGCTCTGCCGGGTCGGTGGAGCCTGCCGCTCCGGTGGCGGGCTGGGGAGTGCGGGACGCGCGTGACAGCGCCGGCTCCGCCGACATTCTGGAGGGCAGAGTGCGGCCCGCAGCCCCGGCTGGAGGCCCTGCCTCCGCCGCAGGCGTCGACGCTGTGGACCTGCCGCTCGCCGAGAGCGGCGCCCAGGCAGCGGCTGCTGCCGCGCCAGCCGAGCCGGACGAGGTGGAGGCCAGCGAGGCGGCTCTGTCAGTCCGCGTGCCGCTCGCCGTCCACGACCTCAAGCTGCTGTTCCACTTCGTGGACACCCCCCTCCACGGGGCGGCAGTTCCTTCCGTGCCGGAAACCCCGCGCCGTCGGCGAAACCGCATCGCGGAGCCGCTGGAGGCGCCTCGACGGGGCGAGGCCGCGCTGGCCGTGGGCGACTGGCTCAGCGCAGACGCCATCCGCATCGCCCGAGCGGCCGGGTGGCGAATCGAGGAGCTCTCCTACGCGGACTACGCGATGGCCGAGCCGGAGGAGCGGGGCGCGCGGCTGGTGGAGCTTGCCAACCGCGTCGCTATGCAGTGCCGTGCGGCGGAGGCGCGCTTGCAGGCCAGGGCGCGCGGAGGGGCTGCCCTGCCTGAGATCCTTTGAGGGTGCGGCGAGGAGGGCCGCGCGCGCTTGGGCTTGCGTCGCTTGCCTCGGGACCGGAGAGCATGCGCCTGTGGCGCGCGCGAGGTGCAAAGCGTGTGTTCTGGGGCGTGCGGTGGGAGAGAGAGGGAGAGAGCGCGGCTGGGGCGCACGCGCCCGCGCTCCGGCAGTCGCGAGTGTGTGAGCGACCTTGCCATGGAAAGTTCGGCTTGTCCGTGCCTTGTCAATGACTCGGGGCTTCGCGCACAGGTGACCAGCGCGGCGGCGCGTGGCGGGGCACTCGCCGCGCCCGGAAATCCCAGTCGCGTCGACCAGGCGCGCAGCGTCGCTAGGCCGCGCCCGGCACCTCGCAAGCCATCACGCGGCAAGCGGCCCTGGGCTGCCTGCGGCCGACCCGGCTAACAAAGCTGTTGGGATGCTCGAGAACACGACGCGGCACGACGGCCCCAAGCACTGGAAACTGCCGCCGTCGGTCTCCCACAGCAGGCCAAGCGAAGGCTCTGGGCTGTGCGCCGAAGGGGGGGCCAGGCAGCTGTACGCGAAGGCGCTTGACGCGATGAGTCGCGCCTCTGGCCAGGACGCAGCGCCGTTGAACGAGGCTCGGACCGTGCCCTGCGCCCGCTGCGACTTCGAGGCAGGGTTGGCAAAGTAGAGCGCAGACCCGTTGCCCGAGGGGCTTGCGCCGCTGATGATCGTCGCTTGGCACACCGGGCTGATGAGGGCGCTGTCCCACCGGACGTCTGAGAAGCTGGCTCCTCCGTCCGTGCTGATCGCAAAGGCGCGGCAGTCGCACGACTTGTTCAGGTGATCCGAGCGCATGTTCGCCATCACAGCGCCCGCTGGTGCGCCTAGAGCTGCTGCGGCGTGAGCCGGCACTTGGACCAGCTGCGCTTCATCCATGCCAGCAAACGTGGAAGTGTCGGACACCTTCCACGTTGCAGCGTCGTCATCACTGTACCACACAAAGTCGTGCACGTACGCTCCGCGGTGCCCTATGAACAAGAGCCTGCCGGGAGCGACGGGGTGATCCGAGTCCAGCCGCAGGCCCACTCCCGGTCCAACGTCGGCCCCGTCCACATCGGGCCCAAGGAACCGAAGCAGGTCCTCCGGCTGCGACCAAGTTTTCCCTCCGTCGCGCGACACAATCTGGACGTTGCCGCTTGGCCTCACGGTGGACGCCGGGCAGCGGTTCCCATGAAGAACAATCGTGGGGGGCTGCGATGTGCCCGCCTCCGGTGGGATGACGACGGGTGTGGGCTGCATGGTGCAGTTGGCAATCACGACCAGCGCGCCCCACGTCCTCCCGCCGTCTGTGCTCGTCTTGGTGCACACATCCCGCCAGTCAGTACGACCGAGGGTGGAGTCGGCATCGTCGGGGGCACCGCCCACGGGCGCGCACCCGTCACCGACCCACCGGCGGCACTCAGCGAAGGCAAGCAGCTCGTCACTCTCGGGGAGCCGCACAATGCTGGGGATGCGAATGCAGGGGTAGGTCGTGTTGGTGTTCGAAGCAGTTTCGCCGTGCATGAACACGGGGGTGGGGTTTGTCGTGATGCCCGCAGCGCAGTTGCGCAGCTCGTCCGTGAGGCTGCTGTTGCGGGTGCAGTATCCAGTCCCGCTCACGTACTTGGTTCGGCTCGGGTTGAGCGTCTCCCTCGAGTAGCAGCGCCACTGAGGCGGCCCACCCTGGGCGTCGCTGTCGAAAAGCGTCACCAGGGGACCCTCCGCCACCGAGCTGTCGCAGTTGATCGGGGACGGGGCGCCAGGCCGCTGCGCGTTGCACCAGGCATCGGCAACCGCAGCGCACTGGCCCTCGGGCCGGCTAGCCAGCGCCACGCCAGTCGCGACAGCGGCACAAACCAGAGCACTCGCAATGCTCTTCATGGTGCCTTTTCCGGGGGAGTGTCCAGGGGAGGCGATGCCGAGATGGGGCGCAGGCTGGGCAGAGCCGGAAGCCGCAGTTGCCGCAGACCTGGCCGCCACACTGCGCTCCGATGGCAGGAGGCGCGCGGGCATGGGCAGCAGCCGCGCTCGCGCTGGCTGCCCTGTGGGGCTCAGTTGGCGCACTTTCCGCGGAGGCGTTGGAGCACGACGCGCGCCTGGCGCTCGAGCTGGCTGGAAGCACAGTGAGCGTCGTTCCGCGGCTCCGCCCACAGCGAATGCCTCGGCCCGGGACGGAAGCTGCGACGCGCAAGTGACTGCCATGCCTGTGGGCGGCGCTCGTGCGCGCAGGACGAGGAGTTTGCGGCTGCCTTGGAGTCGAACGACCTGCGGCAGGTGGACGTCGAGGAGAACGCCCCTGGTCTGGGGCACGGAGATGACGTGGCTGCGAACGCGTCGTGCAGCTCGTACATGCTCCCCGCGGGCCAGGTGAGTTCTGAGAGGCCAGTTCGCTTGCCGGGGGGACCATGCGTCTGCGCGCGAGGGGCGGAGGAGCCGGGCTTTGCTGGCCCGCCTAGCGCAAGCGCGCGGCGCCCTCCTCTGCTTGCCCGGACTTGCGACCCACGCGCAGGATGTACCAGTTGCCGGACCCGAGTCGCTGTTGCGCTTTGGGGCGACGGTGACCCTTCGCACGGTGACATCTGGCGAGGACGGGGCGGAGCGTGTGTCCGAGCAGACGCTGCTGCAGACGGAGGCAGCGGGCGGGCTCAAGCACGCGGGCGGCCAGGGCAAGAGCTCGCGGCGGAACAGGCACGCCCTCGGGGCAGAGGCGGGCTCGAGGGCATCCGAGGGGGCGGAGGGCCAGGCGGCGGGGACGGCCGGGGAGGCAGCCGCGGAGCCGGCAGACGTGCCGCTCGCTTGCGACTGCGCCGCGTGGTCCTGCCACTGCAACAAGGACTGCATGTGCAAGATGCGGGCGGACACGTTTGGCGGCGAGCGGCTGGGGCCCGAGGCAGCCCTGGAGGGCATCGCCAACGTGTCTCCTGACTTTCAGTGCACGTGCAACCCCACCGAGGTGGGCGGGCCGAACCCCTCGGGTGGAGGCAGCGTGGACTGCGATTGCGCGGAGGCGCAGTGCCGCTGCGAACGCCGCTGTGCGTGCCGCCCCAGGTCGTAATGTGCTGGTTCATGTGTGCTTGCGTGTGCTTTCCTTTCGGGGGGGGCAGGGGTGGACAGACATGGCAGGCCCCCGAGTTCCGTGTGGAATTGCAGCTCCTCGCGATCACACGAGAGAGAGGCCGGGTGAAATGGCGGGAGGGTGCGAGTCCGGCAGGCTCCACTGCCCCAGCAAGCGCGCTTGGGTGCATGGGCTGGGAGCAGGCGATCTCGCGGGAGTGGTGCCTCCAGAGCCACGCGCGGCTTTCTCCGGCAGAGCGCCGCGTTCCGGCGCCCGTCACCGTCGACTGGGCGCGCACAGGGCTGGCAGATATGGCATCCGCAACGGCCGCAGCGGGCGCTGGCGCATCCCCTGTCCGGCTTCGGCCGTTCAAGCGCGTGGCAGTGGTCGGGGGTGAGGTCGAGCGCGGTCAGTTGCATCAATGGGCTGCTCGGCTCGGATCGCCGCGCCTCGCACCAACGCGACTGCATCTTGTTCCCGGCCCTGCCGGTGCGGCGCAGGAACCCACGGGAACGAGACGACTGGCGTCTATGCGCTGAGGCGCTTCCAGAAGCACCCCGAGCTGCTTGCTCGGGATGGCATTGACGTGGAGTACTGCCTCGCCAACCCCAAGGCCGTGCGCGAGGTGCGGCGCTTCGTCGACGACGACCTGAACAGGCAATACAGCATGGCGCGGCTGCGGGACGATTCGCTCGAGTCGTACGAGTCGGTGCGCGCGAAGCTGATCGAGCAGCGCTTCGGACCCAAGGACAGCGACCGGCCACACGCCGACTTCTTGGTCGACATGCACACCACAACGAGCCGCATGGGCATCACCATGATCTTCGAGTCGCAGGGCGTGGACCCTGCCGCGCTGTATGTGGCCAAGGAGGTGCGCCGGATGCTGGCCGGCCGCACCAGCGCGCCTGTGTTCATCCTGTTCGCGGATCTGGAGCGCGACGGCATCCCCCACACGCCCTCCATCGCGCGGTCCGGCGTGGCAATCGAGGTGGGCCCCGTTGCGCAGGGCCTTCTGCGCAGCGACGCGTGCGAGTGGATGGAGCAAGCGGCGCTTGCGGTCATGGACGCCATCGCGCGGCTCAACACGGGCGAGGCGACGGCCAGCGAGGCCGAGGCTGTGCCCGTGTTCCAGAACTCGCGCGTCAAGGTGCCGTGCCCGGCAGGGGAGGACGGCTCCCCCCTGGCAGTGTTTCACGAGCGCCTGCAGGACGGCGACTACCGTCCGCTGCGCAAGGGCGACCCGATTTTCCGCGGGCTCGACGGCGAGGTGATCGAGTACGACGGCCGCCTCGGTGACACGGTGTTCCCCGTCTTCGTGAACGAGGCTGCCTACTACCTTCCGGAGAGCGGCCTCGGCTTCGCGCTCTGCCACCACGCCACCCTGCCGCTGCCGCCCATCGTGACGGCAGAGGACGGTGCGGCGAGGCTCAGCCTGCCTGTGCCGCCCGCCGACGACGCCGAGGCTGTGGCAGCGGCGATTGAGGCGTCCGACCCATGGGAGGCAGCCAAGGCAGCAGCAGCAACGGCTTGAGCCGCCCACCCAACCCCGCCCCGCCGCCGTGCCAATGGGGGGTTGCAACGTGTGTGTGGCTGCCGTTGTTGCAGTGCTCTCAATAGAGCGCCTCAACCTGTGAAGCCGCCCCTGCCGGAAAGCTTGACATCTGGTCGCGTGGCGAGGGGCTAATGCCTGCAGAAGCCGCGACGTTGCCAGCGTTGGCTAGGGGCGCCACTGCCTCCAAGCGTTGGCGCCACCGCCCAAACCAGGGCCTGCTTTTTTGCGCACGGCGCCCGGCCCGTTGCCGCTGCCGACCGAGTCCAAAGAACAGGCCGCGCATTGCAGCTGTGCCTGGTCCTGTCGTCGGTATCGTCGTCGTTGTTGCTGCTGCTGCGTGTTGCTGCTGGTAGTGGTGGCGGTGGCCGGGGTGGGGCTGGGAGGTGCAGCCCTCGCGCAGCCCAAGGCATTCGAAAGTGGTTGTGCCTGGCTGGTTGACCCAACGGCAATCGCTGCCGCTTGCGCATCGGACCGCGCGTGGCTGCGCACCCCACACCCGCCCTCTGCGACTGCCGCGCGCCCCAGAAGTCCATAATGCTGCAGCGCGCTATCCGCGCGCAAGTGGCCCGTCGGCTGGTCAGGGACTTCACGACAAGCGCCTCCGCGGCAAGTGCAGCCAAGCCAGAGCCGAGCAGCGCCGAGGCCGTTCGCACCGCGCTCGCCCAAAAGTGGGACGCAATCATCGTCGGGGGGGGGCACAACGGACTTGTCAGTGCTGCCTACCTTGCCAAAGCGGGCAAGCGCGTGCTGGTCCTGGAGCGGCGGCATATTCTGGGCGGGGCGGCAGTCACTGAGGAGCTTCATGACGGATTCCGCTTCTCGCGGTGCTCGTACCTGCTCTCGCTGTTGCGTCCGGTGATCATCGAGGACCTGGGCCTCGTGAAGCGACACGGGCTGCGGTTCCATCCGCGTGAGTTCTCGTCGTACACGCCGACGCCAAGGCACGCTGCAACTGCACCTGGCGCTCCGTCTGGCATGCTGCTCTCCTCCAGCGCCGAGGCCACGGCCGCCTCCATCGCACAGTACAGCCAGGCCGATGCCGCTGCATACCCGGAGTACTGCGAGCGCCTGGGCCGCGTCGCCGCCGCCTTCACCTCGCTGCTGGACTCTCCGCCGCCGGACCTGCAGCAGCTCTCACGCCTGCCCGCCCTGGGCAAGGCGGCCATGGCCGGCCGCTCCGGGAGCCTGGGCGGCATGCGGAGCGCTTCCGAGTCCTTCCCGGAGCTAGCCTCCCTGGCACGCAAGGCCGCGGCGCTCGGCGCCGACGGCCCGCTGCTCTGGGAGGCGCTCACTGGGCCAGCCTCTCGCATCCTCGACCGCTGGTTCGAGTCCCCGGTGCTCAAGGCCACGCTTGCCACGGACGGCGTGATCGGCGCCAACGTCGGGCCGTCCACGCCCGGCAGCGCCTACGTGCTCATCCACCATGTGATGGGCGGGATCGAGGGCAAGGAGGGGCAGTGGGTGTACGCGCGGGGGGGGATGGGGGCGGTGTCGCAGTCCATCGCCTCCGCTGCCAGGGAGGCTGGCGCCACGTTGCTCACGGGCGTGGACGTCAGAGGCCTGCTGCTCGACGAGAGCGGCGGCGCCGCGGGGGCCGGCGGCAGGTGGAGGCACGCTGCGGCGGCGGCTGAGGCGGCCAGCGAGGCCGGCGACGGCGCCGAGGCCACAGCCGCGGTGCGGGGCGTCACGGTGACGGCGCCCTGTCTGCCGTCGGGCGCAGAGCCCCTGGCGGTGGAGGCGGAAGCGGTGCTGTGGGGGGCCTCGCCCACGTCGCTGTTCGGAGGGGCCCTGCCGGCAGCAGAGGCCTCGCGGCTGCTCCCGCCTGAGACCTGGTCTCGGATGCGCGGGTTCGACACGGCGCCTGCGTCCGCCAAGCTCAACGTGGCCCTCAAGGGTCTGCCGGCGTTCCCCGCGGCAGGGGACAATGTCAACGGCGACCCGAGCCGCCGGCGGCCCAAGCCCCACCACCAGTGCACCATCCACTTTGAGGAAGACCCTTCGGAGATCGACGACGCCCACGCCTTGGCGCGCGCCCTCGGGCGGCCGTCGCCCCGCCCCATCGTGGAGCTGACGATTCCGTCCGTGTTGGACGACTCGCTGGCGCCTCCCGGCTGCCATGTGGCGAATCTGTTCGTGCAGTACGCGCCCTATGAGCTCACGCACCCCGAGTGGAGCGCGGGCTGGGGGGACGACTCGGTTCGCCGTCGGTTCATGGACAGCGTCTACGACGTGGTGGAGGAGAGCGCGCCCGGGTTCAGGGACCTGGTGCTGTTTGAGGACCTGCTCACGCCCCCCGACCTGGAGCGGGAGTTCGGCTTGCCGCAGGGAAACATTTTCCACGGGGCCATGAGCGTCGACCAGCTGCTGTGGGGGAGGCCAGCGGGGGGCATGGCGCGGTACCGCACCCCCCTGGGCGGGCTCTACCTCTGCGCTTCCGGGGCGCACCCCGGCGGCGGAGTGATGGGAGCCCCGGGGCGCAACTCCGCGCTTGCGCTGCTGGCCGACTGGCGGGCGTGAGCCTCCCGCTGGCTCTCGCTGCGTGCGCGCGTGCGTTCGTTCATCCCAGTGTGGCAAGACTCTGTGTGTGTGTGTGTGTGTGTGTGTGTGTGTGTGTGTGCGCGCGCGTCGGGCCCGCCACCCCTCGTCTCCCACAGCCACCGCAATCGAGCTGCTGACTGCCGGCGGCGCTGCCTGCCACCCAAGCGCTTCCCTTTCTCTGCCGTGGGCGTCGTGGCTGCGCGAGAGGGCGCCCCACAGTCCGCGCACCCTGCAGCGGCAGCTGCTCTGGACGCGGCGACTGCTCGTGGCAGCTGCTCTTGCGCGCTTCGAGACCACCAACGTTGGGGCAAAAGCGGTGGCGCAACACGCACGGCCTGCACTCAAGCTGAACTCAACGAGCGAAGCGCACACCCCGCCGGCCACCACGAAATCGGCCTTGCGCGGTCGCTTATCCGCGCGATCGCCCTGTCAGCGCCTGGCCACCGCATTTGGCCGGCAAGGCCGCGCAGCGCAACCGCGCGCAGCGCGAGCCGCTCGGCACGCTTTCCACCAGCCTCCCCGTCCACACGCACCTGCACCTGCAAGACGCACCCCCAGCCACAAGCCGCGCACGCGGCGGCGCTCGCGCAGCGCCGCCGTCGGCACGCTCCATGGCGTAGTTGTTCCCCAAACGCATCGACGCCGCTGGCGGGCTCCGCTGTTCAAGGATCCCGGGCGCGCAAGGGCACTAGCCAGGCACGCCTAGTCGATCCCATCCTCGTCGCCGGTGTCGTGCGCCGCAGCCGTCCCTCGCCGAGCAGCGCTGGTCTCGAGGGCCCGCTTCACGCCCGGGAGCGCCAGAGCAGCGGTCGCTGGGGACGCAGCGGCAGGAGCGACCTCGGCCGCCGCCTGGGCGGCCGATGCACCTCCCGCACCAGTCTGGGCCGAGGCAGCGGGCGAGGCACCTCGCGGGTTCGCTGCAAAGCCCGCCGCCGGCAGTGCTGCGGAGAGCACCACACCCGCGGCCATCGCCGCCTGGTGTTCCTGCTGCATGCGGGCCGCGTCCCGCTCGTGGCGGCGCTGACGGATGCGCCTGCGCTCCACGCTGGAATCGGACTCGCTCGAGTCCGAGGACGCCCCATCGCCGTGCCCGCGACGCGCACGAGCGGCCTTGGCTTTTTCTGCCGCCCGGCGCGTCGGCACGCCCCCCGGCTTTGCGCCGTCCGACTCGGAGCCTGACTCGGAGTCACTGCTGCTGTCACCGAACGCCTTGGGCTTGTGGTAGATGCAGCAGACTGCGCGGAGGGCGAAGGAAAGCGGCGGAGGGGAGGAATGACCAGGAACAGAACGCACGAATGGACGCTTGGCGCCAACCCTCTCGCGGTCCCCGGCGCGAGGTGCGTGCCGGGCGAACCGAAAACACCACTATCAACTGCGCGCGGCGCGGCGGCGGCCTCACTCTTGCTGGAGCGCTTCCCGAGCTCCTCGTTGTCCACGGTCTCGCCGGTCCACCGAACCCGCCGCTGCCTGGGCTTGAGCCTCAGTTGCATGACCGCACCGGCGGGGGCTTCGGCCGTCTCAACGGTGCTGCCGCTCGCGGCGGGCCGCTGGCGCGCGCCACTCATCGTTGGAGAACTGTGCGGGGCGATCGTGTGGGCGAGTGTGGCGTGGCGGGCGGGAGCTCTGCAGGTCCGAGCACAAAACAGTCGGGAGCTTTGCGAGAGGACGCGCGGGCACGTAGCTAGGCACGGATACTGGCGCGCGCAGACACAGAAAGGGGGAGGGGCAGCGTGCGGGGCTGGGGCGAGGACGGGAGGGGCAGCAGCACGCAGGTCGCTGCAAGCGCCCCCACCTCCCCGCCTCCACCCCCGCCAAACACCTCCCCGCCGAAGCGGTTCCAGGGAGCTCAAGCGATGGGCTCGTCGTCCGAGTCGGCGATATCGCCGAGGTGCCACTGGGCGATGCGGCCGCTCCGGGCGCGCTCCTGAGCCGCGAGGAGCGCCTCGACGATTTGCAGGTCGGTGTCGGCCCCGGGGGCGCCGGCTGCAGCCCGCTTGCGCACGGCCCGGAGGCCGGTCTTGCTGATGCGGATGAGGCCGTGGCCCAGAAGGGTCTCGGCGATGGACTCGGTGTCGCCAGCGCGGAACGCGCTGACGAGAAGGCTGTTGTCGGTATCCCGGCCGTGCACGCGCATGGTGACCTCGCGGCCGAGGATGAGGCCGGAGAGCTCCACGGCGGCAGCGTGGGCGAAATCGTCCGCGTGCGGGGCCTTGGCCCGCACGAACGCCAGGCGGCACTTGCGGGCGAGGGGCGCAACGGAGGTCACGGCGGCTGGCACAGGGCGGAGCTCTGACGTGGTGACGACGGCCTCGTTGCCAAAGTCCACGTACGTGACGCGGAAGGCCTGGGCTCCGTCCCTGGCGGAAGAGGCCACGCCGGCCGTGGCGGGCATCTCGGCGGCCTTGGATGCGGACGCCTTGGCCTCGATGCGGGCGCGGAACCAGGCGGGCCCCGAGCCGTCGTCGAAGAGCGCGGCGACGAGGGCGCCCTTGGCAGTGTCCACGGCGGCCCCGGAGGTGCCCGCCTTGGAGGACAGATCAGCCATCGAGGCGTTGACGCGGGTCAGGGCGGCTGCGTCGCGGGTGGCGTGGGCGAAGAAGGTGTGGCCGTCGACGACGTCGATGGCGGTCGCGGTGAAGAGGGGCTCCTCGCCCGCCTCGGCCTTCGCCTCCGCCTCCTTGGCCTCCACGTAGCCCTCCCACACGCCCATGCGGGCAGCGCGGGCCCCCTCCTCGGCCTCGTAGAGCTCCACCTTGTACGGGGAGCGGTCCACGGCGCCCGGGATGGTCTGCGCGAGGCCGCGGGCGAGCAGCTCGGCGCCGAGGAGGCGGCGGGTGCCGTCGATGTGGGCCCACACCTGGCCGAGCATGTTGCCGCGCTGGTCGCAGGCCTCCACCTGCACCTCGACGTCGCGGTGGTTGACCTCCTGGCGCATGAACGCGGCGGCCTCGTCGCCGAAGGGCTCGGCGGCGCGCTCCGGCATGTGCTTCCCGTCCCTGCCGGTGGCAGCGCCGCGGGCCTGGGAGGGGCAGCGCACACCTGAGAGGGCGAGGATGAAGGAGACGTTCTGCGAGGGAACGGTGACCTTGACCCGGCCGCCGCCGAAGGTGTGGTCCACCACGCCGGCCATGGTGTGGGCCCGCTGGAGGAAGGGGAACTGGGCGCGCGACTTGGTCGAGTCGGCAGAGAGGTCGACGATGGGGCGGGGCTTGGAGTCGCGCTTGCCGCTCTTGGTGGCGGGCTTGTGGATGCCGCGGCCGGCCTCGGCCGCGGACGCCTCCGCCACGAGCATGGCGTCGAAGGCGTCGGCGCGGTCCTCGTCGGGGCGGTGCTTGATCACCTCAGCGAGGCCCTCGGTGACGAGGAAGAGGGCGACGTCGACGGAGGCGCCCTTGCTGTTGACCGCCTTGACGGAGACAAACTTGCGGGGCCCCATGCCGGCGGCGCCGCCGTCGCGGGTGTAGCAGACGCGGACGTCGACCTCCTTGCCGATGAGAATGCGGCGAAGCATGTCCTGGGCCTCGATGGCGCCGGGGGCGGGGGTCTCGCCGCGGCGGCCCATGCGGGGGGCGCGGGTGGAGGCGAGGAAGAGGCGCTCCTCGACGGCAGCGGCGCCCTTGCCGACGGCCACGGTGAAGGAGTCCCCAGACGCCACCTCGATGACGCGGGCCTGGAAGGACTTTGCGCCCGCGGTGCTGCGCGGCGCGTATGCCTGCCACACGCCCAGGCGGGCGTCCTTGGCCACCTTCTCCGCGCTGCGGAGCTCGAGCACCTGGCCGCTGGGTGCCATGGAGACGGACCGGGAGTTGACCTGGGCCATGCCGGCCTTCAGCAGCTCCACGCCGATGTCGCCCTTGGGGTGCAGCACGCGGCCGAAGAAGTTGCCGAAGGAATCCACGCCACCGAACTCGAGGGGCACCTCCCTGCCGAGCAGGCGGCGCTCGGTGAAGAGGCGAGACTCGGCGGCGCAGGGCTCGTCCTTGGTGCGGTCGGCGGCGGACGCCGCGGACGCGGCGGACGCGGCGGCGGCGGCGGCAGGACGCGCGCGGCGGGCGAGGCGGGGGGCCTGCACGCCGGCGAGGTTGAAGTTCACCATGGTGTTGGAGGGGCGGAGGAGGCAGCGGATGGAGGCGCCGTCGCGAACGCCCTCGATGATGGCGGTCTGGGGCGCCTTGCGGAGAGTCTTGAGGGCCTCCTCGGGGTCGGCCACGTCCCAGGTCACGTCGCGGACGACGTCGGGGCTGCTGGTGTCGGGGTTGAAGACGCCCTTGGCAGCGGCCTCGGCCCCCTCGGACAGGCTCACGAGCTCGTCGTAGTCGGGGCTCCGGGGCTGGTCGTCCCCGCGCACGCGGACCACGCGGGCCCACCCCGCTGCCACGACGGCGCGCGCAACGCTGCCCACGGGCTGCGGCAGGAGCACGGTGCCGAACACGCGCTCCGCGCCGGACTGGGTGGAGCGCTTGTAGTCCACGCGGAACATCACGACCTTGCCGATGGTCAGCTCGCGCAGGAACTCGCGGCTGGCAAACGCCCATGCCTCGTCGGTGGCGTCGGGGTGGCGCGCGATGCGGGGCGCCTGCAGAGAGGAGAGGCTGATCTGCATTTCCGCCGGGATGCGCCCGGTGGTGCCCATCACGACCAGGGTGTCGCCCGACAGCACCTGCTTGACCACGCCCTTGCTGAAACCTGCGGAGCGCAAGCGCGTTGGCGGCGCAAAACGGCTGCTGCCCACCGTCAACAACAAACACAGGCGCACCCGAGCACGGGCCGGCGCAAGCTGCCCGGAGCGACCGGGCTTGCGCGCGCGTCACGGCGCCCACTCGGCAGAAACGCACCGTCCATTGCGCCGAAGAAGGACGACCTTTGGTGAGGACGGCTCTGTGACTGGGGGGCGCGCGGAGACCCACGTGGCGCAGGCCGACTCTGCCCCGGCGGATCGACGATCCGCCACCTGCTCTGCCGCCGGCTTGGGCATTTTTTCCTGTTTCCTTGCCTGCTCCAGCAGATTTGCTCGCTGCGCGGTCGCCCAGAAACGTCGCGGCGCCGCACAGCCACGGACGGAAGCGGGCCCGCTTCCCTCCCGCCTCGCCTCGTCCTGCCGCAGCTGCTACCATGGGCATGGGTGGCGATGGAGGCACCTTCATCATGGCCGGAGGCTGCGTCTGCTGCGTGGCCCTGATCACCGTGAGTTCGTTGAGTCGCTGCTGCCGCCGCTCTCCCCGCCCCCCAGCGCGAGGCGCGCGGTGCCGGCCGAGCCCGGCGCAGGATGCCGCCGGTTGCCTGTGGGCCACGCCCCTGGCTGGCCCGCGTGGGCCTCCTCGGCCCGCTGCTCGAGGCGCCAAGCGAGCGCGGGGCGATCGCCCGCTCGCCAAGCAGCTCCTGCGCCGTGCCCCGCTGCCCATGCCGTGCCTCTTGCCCGCAGATCATCACGCTGATTGCCACGTCCTTCTCTACCCTCGAAGCCAACCAGGTCGGGCTGCGGTACGACAGCGTGGCGGTTCAGGTCGCGAACGACGGCACGCTGTTCGCGGCAGGCGTGCACTTCCTCGGCGTGGGCCACTGGTTCATCGTGTACCCCACCACCCAGCAGTCCGTGAAGTTTCAGGGGTCCGAGGCTATCCAGGCACGGACCAGGAACGGCCTCGAGGTGTCTCTGGACGTTTCGTTCAACTTTCGCCTGAAGCGCTCTCTCACCGACCTCGTGGAGCTGTACTACGACTTCGGGGAGATGGAGGAGGTGGCCACAGTGTACAACCGCATCGCCCGCAACGTGGTGCGGACCTCGGCCAGTCGCTACGACGCCTTCGCCTTCTTCTTCAACCGCACGCAGGTGGAGACGGAGATGACGCTCAGCCTCCGCTCGCAGCTGGACAAGACGCACGGCCTTCTCGACTCCTTCCAGCTGCTCGACGTCACGCTTCCCTCCCGGTTCTCAGAGGCGCGCGTGAAGCAGCTCAACGCTGTGCAGGAGAAGGAGGCAGCCGCCAACGAGAAGCGCGTCGCCCAGATCAGCGCCGACACGCGCATCAACCAGACCTCGATCGAGGTGGAGGCCATCATCATCACGGCCAACAAGGAGGCCCAACAGCAGCGCATCGCCGCCGCCGCAGACATCAACCAGCTGCAGCGCCGCACTGCCGCCGAGGCCGCCGGCTTCCGCAAGATCAAGGACGAGCTCAACCTCTCGCCCGTCGACACGCTGGGATATGTGTACGTCGATGCCCTCCAGGAGGCCCGCTCGAATGGCAAGCCCATTACCATGCGCGTCCCCGCGGGCAAGTACAAGTTCTTCGAGTGAAGCGAATCGGCCGGCGGCAAGCATGTGTGTGTGCGTGCTGCAGCCTGTCCGCTCGCGCGCGCCACGCTGCGCAGTGCTCGCTGCTCCTGCATGGTTGAGTGCGTGGCGACCACCTGGTGTCGGGAAGGGGGGCGGCTGCGAGGGGAATGCGCGGAGGCGCGTCGCCGCCCACCGAGCCCAAGCGCATGGGTGCGGCGCACGCCGACCTCCCAGTCCCTCCCTCGCTGCTGCTGCTGCTGCTGCTGCTGCTGCTGCTGCTGCTGCAACCAACCGTCTGATGATAGTTCGAGCCGAGCGCGCGCGTACTCAAGCTCACACAGCCATCCCAGCTCGCGCACCTGCCACTCGTCCGGAACCCCTCTCCACGCGTTCGAGGCAGAGCCCGTCCGCGACCCGTCGCCAAGAGCCGTCTTGCACAGCTGGCAATGCTCGCTCGAGCCGCTTCCCGCGCCACGGGCGCTTCCGCTCGCTTGCATGCGGCTCGCGCGGCGCCGCTGCGTGGCCTTTGCGGCTCGGGCGCGCCGCGGTCCGGGTCGCTCGGCCTGGAGGACCTGGCTCCTCCCGCAGGAACGCACCACACCATTTTCAACCAGAGCGTGAAGCGCACGGACGTGAACTTCTTCACGGGCGACACTGCCTTGCGCGAGGCGACTGAGGAGCTGTGCTCGGGCCCTCCTGACGCCCGCCTGGCCGAGTACGGCGCCTTTTGCGGTTCGGAAGCGGCGCAGACGGACGCGCAGCTCGCGCACAAGTTTCCCCCCTCCCTGCAAAACTACGACCGCTCCGGGAACCGTGTGGACTTTGTGCAGTACCACGAGGCGTACCACCGCACTATGGGAGCGGCGATCGAGGCGAGGGTCCCGTCGCTGGCCTGGGGCGCGGAAGGCGGCGAAGCAGCAACCCAGGTGCAACGTGCGGCGCTGGCCATGATGCACTACGAGCTGGAGCCCGGGTCGAGCTGCCCCGCGACCATGACGTTTGCGGCCGTGCCGCCGGTGCGCGCGAGCCCGGCTGCCGCCGAGTTCTGGCTCCCCAAGCTGCTGTCCAACGTGTACGACCCGCGGAACGTGCCGGCGTCGGAGAAGGAAGGTGTGGTGTTCGGCATGTCCATGACCGAGGCCCAGGGCGGCTCCGACGTGCGGTCCAACACGACGCGCGCCACCCCGCTCACCTCCAGCCGGGAGGACGGCTCTGGCTGGAGCCTGCAGGGCGCCAAGTGGTTCACGAGCGCGCCGAACTCGGACGCCTTCCTGACCCTCGCGCAGTCGGACAAGGGCCTTTCGTGCTTCCTGGTCCCGCGCTGGCTCCCCGACGGCCGCCGCAACTCCGGGTTCCGCGTGATGCAGCTCAAGGACAAGCTTGGCGACCGCTCCAACGCCAGCTCCGAGGTCGAGTACGACAACGCTTGGGGCCAGCTGGTGGGCCGCGAGGGCAAGGGCATCGCCACCATCATGGAGATGGTCGCTCACACGCGGCTCGACTGCGCTCTCGGCTCTGCCGGCCTCATGAGGCAGGCTGTGCGGATGGCGGTGTCACACTGCTCGCAGCGGTCGGCCTTTGGCAGCGTGCTGGTGGAAGCCCCGCTCATGCGCGCCGTGCTCGCGGACCTGGCCATGGAGTCCGAGGCAAGCGTCCTGCTCTCCATGCGCCTCGCGGCGTGGTTCGACGCCGCGGCAGGCGGCGAGCCCTGCGAGGCAGCCGCCCCCGGGAGCGTCACGGCCGCCGACCACTCTCCCGAGCAGATGAGGGCACTATCCCGGCTTGCCACGGCAATCAGCAAGTTCCTCATCTGCAAGAGGGCGCCCGGGGTCGCCGTCGAGGCGCTCGAGTGCCACGGCGGCAACGGCTACGACGACCGCTGGGAGATCGAGCGCGTGGTGCGGCAGAGCCCGCTGAACAGCATCTGGGAGGGGTCCGGCAACGTGCAAGCCCTGGACATTCTGCGGACCTGCGCCAAGGAGCCCGAGGCAATGACGTCGCTGCTGCGGGAGCTCAGCGCGTCGGCAGGGGACGGAGGCTCTGCCTACGCATCGAGGCTAGCCGCCGTAAGCAAGCGGGCGGCCGCGGCAGCGTCGGACCCCGCCTCCATCGTGCCGCAAGCCCGGGCATTTGCGGAGTCGCTTGGCACCCTCCTGCAAGCGCACCTCCTCACCCTCAAGGGCAATGACCAGCTCTCGGGATTTTTCGCGGACACGCGTCTGAGCGAAGCCGGCGCGGTGCTGAGCGCAGGGGTGGGCCCGAACCAGCCCTTCGGCAGCCGCGTGCCGCGTGACACAGCTGCTGCTGACGCGCTCATCGCTCGCGCGGTCGGAAACTGAGCGAGAGCCGCCCTGCCAGGTTTGCAAGCTCGCGGGAGCGACGTGCGTGCGACATGACAAGTCTATGACGCCGCACTCTGCCAGCGTTGTCTCTCACACACTTGACCCCCACCCTGGCACCGCTCTCTCCCCTGCAAGCGCACGCACACTCACACGCCAGCGCGCCCGGCGGTGGTCCTGGCCAGCAGCCACCGCGACGACGCCGCCAAAGCCTTTCAAGCATCCGCCGGCCCGCGCACCGCTCACGCTCGGAAGCCCTCCTGCTGCCGCCGCTTGGGCGACACCGTCACCGGGGACGGCGGGCGCGGGTCGTCCCGGCCAGATCCCAGCCGGTGCCCCTCCCCGGCCCACGCGCGGCGCTCGACACCCCCCCGGCCACCTCGAGCGCCGCTTCCCCCCCCGCCATCAGCGGCGCGAGGCACGGTGCTCCCGGAGCAAGAGCTGGGGCTGCTGGGGCGCCGCCCCGCCCCGCCTGAGGCCTGCCCGCTCGCTCCCGTCGCCGGCGCTTCGGGCACCGCAAACTCCGCCCGCAGCCCGTCAACCAGCCTCCGCCCGATGGCGCTCTGTGGACGAGCCACTGCGGCAGCGGGCGGGCCTGCGGGCGGGGCGGGCGTCAGCGACTCGGGCCGATGGCTTCCCGGCCTCGGCGCAGCGCTCTCGCCGGCTCTGCCGTGACGAGCGTCTGGCAGAGCTGCCGAGGGCTGAGCGAGACCCGGGTGGCCTGAGCGAGGGGCAGCGGCAAGACTTGCGGACGGCGCACTCGTGGACGCGCCGTGTGGCCGATCCGGCACCCTTGGCGGGCCAAAGCCGCCACTGGGGGGAGCCCGTGCGCGACGAAGCCCCCGCAGCCTGCCGATGGCGCTGCTTCCCGGTCGAATGGGCAGGGCATCGGAGGGGCTGGCCAGCCCGCCTTCGCCGCTGCTGCCGCCGCCACTGCCGCCGCTGCTGCCGCCGCCACTGCTGCCGAGGGCGATAGGCCCGCTCTCCCGACTGCCCGCTGCGCAACCAGCCGACCGTCGGCCGCTAGCCGACCCAGCCTCCTGCATGGAGCCTGCAGCAGCCAGGGGGGCGTGAGACGCCGCGATGACGCTCACGCCCTCGGCGGCCGGGCTCACGGCAGGGCGCCCCCTCGGCGGGGTCCGTTGCCTGCTCGCTCCCGCTGGTGGCTCTGCCACTGATGGCTCTGCCGCTTGCGGCTCTGCCGCCGAACCGTGCCTGGCCACCACCGGGCGTCGCGCGCCGACCCCCCGCCTGACGGACGCTGGCGGTGCGGAAGGGGCCTCGAGCCTGGGGGCGGCGGGGGGCGCTGGCTCGCGGCTCTGCCGCTCTTCGAAGGCGTCCCCTGCCCCTGCTCTGCTGGTGGGGGTGCGGCGGCGCGTGGAGGCCGTGCTGGGGCGTCGCCCGCCCAGGCGGTGGCCAGAGGCGGACCCGGGGTCTGTCGTGAGTGGGACCTCGGCTGGCTCTGCCGGGAGGTCAGCTGCGCCCAGGGTGAACGTGGCTGCGGTGGCCTCGGAGGCGTGGGAGGTGGCTGCGGCGCCCGCCGGGTCGGACGCTGCGCCGACGATGACGACGCCCCCGCCCGGCGGGTCGCACTCCAGCACCTGCATCGTGTGGAGGGATGGTGTGTGGGGCTCAGCGATGCCGTCGTGACGGCGCGGCCTCGAGGCGGCGCTGGCGGCGACTCCTGGCACCGGCAGCGCCGCCTCAAAGCTGCAGCCGGGAGCGATGGCGCAGGCGCTCGAGAGGACCGCAGCGACGGCGCGCGCCACGCCGACGGCTGCGGCGGCCTCCATAAACCCGTCGGACAAGGGCCTCAGCCGGACCGACCTCACTGCGCGCAGCGAGTGAGCCCCCACGAGGCGAACCTCCATCACCTGGTGCTCGCTGAGGCCGAGGGCCGCCATCGCCCCCCGCGGCAACAGCAGCGAGTCGGCCAGCGTCTCGTCGATGCCCTGCACTGGGATGCAAGCATCCTCCGAGGCAACGAGGCTGTCACGGCGCCGCAAGGCAACGCAACACGCTCCGCTGCCGGCGCGGCCGAGCTCCAGGCGCGCGCTCATGGTCTCGGCTCGGACCTGGCGCAGCAGCCTTCGTGGGAGCAGCGCGCCTTGAATCACTGCGATGCGAGGCCCCGTGGGAGCAGCCAAGGGCACGCAGGCGGCGTCGTTGGGCCAGTCGGGCGTTGCGGCGGCGCCAGCGCAACACGCACACACGCCGCAGGACTGCTCCCGGGGGACTCACCATCGTCAGGCACGCACTGCAGCAGTTCAGCGGGGTCGTCCCTGGGCATCGCCGAGGCCCAGCCCCCTTGAGGCGCGCCCAACGAGTGCGGGTGGCGTGGCGGCAGCGGGCTCTGCTGGCGGGTTGCGTTTGGGCATGGGTTCGCGCGGTCGCGCAGCGCGTTGATCGTTCTCTGAGTGCCTCGGGCGGGAAGCGAGCCGACTCACTCCCGTCTGGTTGGTGCGCCCACGCGTCAGACCTCTTCGCCGGCAGCCGAAGCTCGTGCCACGTCTTGCATGGCGTGCACCGCGCCGGAGAGCGCAGCAACCGTGAATCCGTCCGACTGCGTCATGAGCCGCTCCGGGAGCAGCGCTTGCACAAAGCCCAGCTGTGCGAGCAACGCTGGTTGCCTGCTGCGGGCGAGCGCCCAGGCGAGCAGCGGCATCAGGTCGTCTGAGCCAAGCGCCTGCCCGCGAACGCGCCTGGCCGCGTCCGAAAGCGAGCCCATCACTCTTGCCACGACAGCGCACTTGTGCCGCGCCGTGCGCTGCAACGTCATGCTCCGAAGCAGCGTGATTGCCTCCTTGTACGCCTCCTCCGCGATTTCGCCCCTCTCGCGCCGCGTACGGGACGGCTCCGGAGCTGGCCCCTCCTTGGGCGGCAGCGGCTCTCCGTCAAGGCGGCTCTTTGGGGGCACATGGAACAGCGCGGGGTCAGCGTCGGACACGTACAGCAGGCAGCTGCGAGGAGCGGGCAAGGTAGCGAGAGGAGCCAGGGCAAAGCAGGAGCGCGCTGGAGGCTCGCTCGGAGCGCTTTGCCGGAACAGGCAGCGCAGCAGCGGGTTCGAGAGGCGCACCAGGGGGCGAGGGCGCCGTTGCTGTGGCCGTGCTCACTGCATCAGGGTGTTATCCCTGTCGCCCCAGCGGTCCATGCACAGGTTGAGGCACGGCTCGTAGCAAAGGATGCTTGCGGCGTCCAGCGAGCACTCGAAGACGAACTCGCGCCACTCCTGCGCCTCACGGAAGGCCCGGCTTCGGGCGGCGTCATACTGGCGCGCCTGTGCCTCGTCCAGGGACGTGCCCTCGGGAAGCTCCGCCCTGGCGGGCGGCACGGGCGGCACCACCTCGGGATACCACTGCGCGATTTCGAGCCCGAGCAGCCATGCAAACGTCCGAAGATCCTGGAAGGCCAGTGCGAACGCCACCGACTCCGGAGGGGGCCTCCGCTCGAAGAGAGCTTCGTCGTCTGCAAACGCTTCGTGGCCCCAGGGGCACTGGTGCGGGGCGTACAGGCAGGGCGGCCGAGCGGGCGTGGGCGGGATCACGACTTCGTCGCCAGTCTTGCCGCGCCCGGGGCTGCTCCCCCACCCGCGCGTGAACCAGCCCTCGCCCCCCGCCGCGCCGGCGGGCCTGCGCTTGACCGGCACCGGCCAGCGCACCACCGCGGACGCCCCCTGCTCTCGCACCGGGTGCAGCTTCCCGAAGACGAGGGCAAACTTCGCGAGCGACGCCCCGAGGCTGTGGTCCAGGAACGAGGCGACGCTGGCGCCCAACGACGCGTCGGCGGCGGCAGCGGCGGCGGATCCGTGGTTGATGGCCGCGGCGCCCGCGCCAGACGTGGAGGCCGCTGCCGCTGATCGGGCCCGCGAGCGGAACGGGGGCGGGACGGGGGCTGGCTTGACTGCGCCTGGCGCCCCGCCCGCCGCCCAGCCCGGGCCCTGCGCCGACGAATGGCGGCGGTGGGGCGGCGGCGAGCCCCCGAACCCCGAAGCTGCTGACGCTGCTGACGCGTCGCTCGGCTCGCGGCCATGGCGGTCCGCCCAGGGGGTGGGGGCGAGCTGCGACACAGGACCTGAGGCAGGGACGGCGGGGACGTGGGGCGGCGGCGTCGCCGGACTCGGCGGCGCCGCCGGCAGGTCAGCCGCCGCGCCGCCGAGGCCGCCGAGGCCGCCGGGTTCGCGGTTGCGGGCGGCTTGGTCCCCGGACGCGGCGAGCCGCTCTTCCAGCTCGGCTGCCGCCGCGGCGACCTCCGCCTCTGCCGCTGCCGCGGTGGACGCCGAGGCGTCTAGCCTGAGGGCGCGGGCGAGGTGGCTTCGCACGCACGCACGCAGCTCTCGGCGCGCGGCGTCCACGGCCGCCTGTGCGCGGTTCACGGCGGCGTTCATCCGCGTGCGCATCAACGCCACTGGGTCCTCTCCAGCGGGGCGGTGCAGGGGGGGCGTGCCCGCTGCGGCCGTAGACGCTGCTGAGGGGGGCGGCGGCTCGATGGCTGCAGCCGGCGTCGTCGTCGCTGCGGCTGCAGGCGGGGCCTCTGCGCTCGGCGCCTCCGCCCCAGCCGTCGGCCTGGAATCCGGCTGCGCTGCCTCCGCCTCTGCTCCGGCCGTTGATCCGGCCGCTGAATCGGCCGCTGAATCGGCCGCTGAATCAGCCTCTGCTCCGGCCGCTGAATCGGCCGCTGAATCGGCCGCTGAATCAGCCTCTGCTCCGGCCGCTGAATTGGCCGCTGAATCGGCCGATGCCTCCGCCTGTGCGGCTGCCGCGGCTTGCTTCGCGGCCAGTGCTCGCTCCTTTGCAACCCGGATCGCGTCCGCCGCCGCGGCCGCTGCGGCCTGCAGCGTCTCCTCGCAAGCCTCCGCCCGTGCCCGCAGGCACTGGACGCGGCCGCGAAACCGCAGATCAGCGGCCTGCGCAAACGCGTCCCGCTCTCGCCTTGTGTCAGGGAGCAGAGTCGCCCACACGCGCTCCCGTGCCTTGGCCGTGTGGTGCGGGCTGTCCAGAGACCCCATGGCCACGAGATCGCCCCAGGCCCTAGCCGCGTCGCTATTCTCCGCGCCCGCGCGTCGCAGGCGCAGCTCCCTCGCCTCCGATGTGACGTTGTGGCACTCGATGCGCAGACGGGCCTCTGAGGGCCCCGCGAGTGCGGAGGCGGAGATGGGTGCGCCGGTTTCCCGGGCGCGCCTGCGGGCTGATTCTGCCTGTGACCTGGCCAGGGCGAACCGTCGCCGGACGGCTGTGCGAGCCCGCGCCGCCTCCACCTCCGCCGCGTGCTGGTGCCACTCTCGGGGGGCAAGCGGTCGCTCCGGCAGCGCGCCCAACCGGAACAGCTCGGCGAACACGCGGTCCCCCGCCGCCTCCACGTCGCCCTCAGAGGGAGGAGAAGCTGGCGGGGCTGGGGGTGGCGCGCGGGGACCGCCCCCCGCGCCGGGAGGGGATGGAGGATGCGGCGGCGGGAGGTCGAGCCGCGCGGGGCCGGAGCCTGGTTCGCCGGCGCCTGCTATCGCGGGCACGGGCCCCACTGCCAAGCCTGCGAGGCCCGGGACGGCGCCCCCTGGAGTCCACCCCGCGCCTGCAGGCGTGTGAGCAGCTTCGAGGGACGGGGAGGAGTCGGCTGCGCACCACTGCTGCATCGGGGACACGGCGATGCCGGTGCGGGGCCCAGGCCCGCCCAAAGCGTCGTGCTGGCCGGTGCTGGCGCCCCCCCGGACAACTGCGGCTACCGAAGAGGGGGTCGCGATCCCAGGGGTGGCAAGCTCCGATGTCGGGGCGCCAGTGTGCTTGGGAGTGTGTGGCAGCGCAGCCCGATCTGGCGACGGCACGCAGCTGCTCCCTGGAGCCCACGCGCTGCCGCCAGCCGCTGAGGAGGGACTGGGGGAGAACAGCGCGTCGTCGTCGTCCATGCAGTCGCCACCCTCCTCGGCAGCCAAGGCCTCGAACGCCGCCAAATCGAAATCGGCAGGAACTCCGCCGTAGCGTGCCATGATGCCCTTCGGCTCCGGCCGGAACGCAAGCCGCAAGAGAGCGCTTGGGGGCAGCACAGCGCAGGCCTGTCGCACTTGCAGCACGGCCCTTTCTGCCGCGCGCTCCCACGGGCGGGCGGTGCTTGCTCGGCCGATGGCGAGAGGGCAAAATTCCCACGCAGCCGAGTATTTGCCGTCCGGATGATATCGGCGCCCGACGAGTGGATGGCACCCTTGCCTCGGCGGCTGCGGCTTCCGATGGCCAGCCGCTTGTACACGGGTGAGTGCGGTCGCACTGCATGCGCGCTGGCCCTGGTGGCGGAGGCGCCGCAGCAGCAGGCTGTCTGGGTGGCGATGCGCTTGCATGCTTCAAACGGCCGCCGCAACCGCCTCGCCGTCGCTGTTCGTGCCCCGCACCAACCCCCCCGCAGCGTTCGGCCAGGGCAAAGGGAGCTTGACGACTTCGCTGCAGGCCTTCTCCTTCAGCCGCTGCGGCCGTCCTGACCTTGAGGATGGGGACAAGATTATCCTCCCCAGCGTGAGCAAGGCGCCGGCCGCTGTGCCCTCTGGCGACGTTGCTGGCCTGCGTGCTGCGACCCGTGCCGCAGTTCGGCCACGTCCGTGTGTTTTCTCTTCGTTATCGCCGCGCAGGAGCTGTTCCGTGCGGTCTCGCGGCTTCGGCTGCCGTTGCCGTTTCTGTTCAAGCTGTCCAAGGGCACCAAGCCGGCGCATGCGATGCCCACGCGCACCGGCAAAGCCCCGCCCCCGTTCGAGCAGTACTGCGGCGTCATGGAGTTTTCTGCTGACAAGGGCAAGTGCTTCCTCCCCAAGTGGATGCTGCGCAACCTCAGGACGCGCGAGGGCGGCAGCATAGTCCTCACCAGCCAGAGAGGCGTGAGCGCTCGCACACCGCAGTCGCAGAGAGTTCGGCGCCCCCGCGCCCGGCCCCTCGCAGCGCAGCCCTGTTGCGAGCACGCCATCTCTCGGCCCCTCTGTGGGGCTGCTCTGGGCGCAATGCGGGGTCGACCGCGTCGCGTGGTTGAGCGCGCCCGGACATCCCCGCTCCCAGCACCCCTCACCCCCCCCCCCCCCACCCCGACCCCAATGCCCCACCCCCTGGTCCACTCCACAGGTCAAGAAGGGCCAGTGGGCCAAGCTTCAGCCCCACACCATGGCCTTCGTGGATCTCGCTGCCGCGGTCGGTCCGCGGGAGGTGCTCGAGGTAGCCTTCCGCAACTACAGGTGAGCGAGCGCCGCCCCGCCCGCTGGCCCACGGCAAGCAAGCGAAGAATGCAGAGCGGCAGGCCAGGCCGGCAGACTGATCGGCGAGCAGGGCAGGGCGGGTGCGCTCCCGAAGGGGGTCTTTCGTCTCGCGTCGCAAGGCCCCCGCGTCCGGTCCAACATTCGGCCGTGGCAACGGAGCCGCGCAACCTCGCTGGAGGTCTGTCGGCGGCCAGGACAGCCCTGCCCGTGCTGCGGCCACGGTCCCGCCCGCGCGAGGCCCAGGGCTGCGGCGGTGGCTCCTGCCCGCCCTGCTGCTCCGCGGCCTGCTCCCCGCGCTGTGACACTTTGATCCTTGCCGAGACTGGCTTTTCGCGCCGCGCAGTGCTCTGTCCGTGGGCGAGACCCTGAAAGTATCCGTTGCGGGGGAGTCCTTCCTGATCGACGTCATCGAGGTGAAGCCGCCGGAGGACAACGTGGTGTGCCTCTACGGAGACCTGGACCTGGAGGTAGAGTTTGCGCCCCCGCTCGACGCCCCGCCCTCCCCAGACCGTCCGAGCGCCAGCAGGGCTGGTGATGCTGCTCTCGGAGCTGGAGCACCTGGTGCTGGTGCCGGTGCTCCGTCTGGGGCCTCTGCAAGGCCGCTCGTCCCGGCTCTGCCGCCAAGCGCTGCGGTGAAGGAGGCCATGGCGATGGCGATGGCAGAGGAGGATGGCAAGGACGCCGACGACGCTGGCCAAGGTGCGGCTGAGCAACATGGGCCACGGGAGGGTGGCGGGGCCGACGCAGGCACCGCCGGCGCGCCGGCAGGGCGAGTGGGCAGACGACTTGGCGGCGGCAGCGGACCGGGCCCGGCTGCCGCGGGCTCTGCCGCAGGCGACGACGGCGCCGTGATGGCGGAGCTGACGGAGGTCGACGTGGCCGGGCGACGGCCGCGGGGGGCGGCGTCCGTCGACAACGCGGCCTGGGTGTTGTGGGAGGCGCGCCGACGGGCGGCTGCGATGCGGCCAGCCGCGCTCGCGGCTCTCCTGGGCAAGGGGGCGGTGCCGGCGGAGAAGATGGCTCTCGCGGTTTCGCGCGCCGCTGCAGTCAAGGTTGCACCGCTGGCGTGGCGCGCACGGCAGCAGCAGCCGGGCGGAGGAGAGGGCGCTGCCGGCGGAGCTGGTTCCGCGGGAAGGGGCGCAGCGGGGGCCGGGATCGGCAGAGCGCTGTCGGGGGCGGGCCGCAGCCTGGGTGGTCGCGTAGTGCAAGGGTGGGGCCAGGGGCGTGAGGTGAGGGCACCCTCTCCCATCGTCGAGAGCCCTCCTCGGCGCGGCAGGGAGCCCGGTGCTGACTCCGGCAGGGGTGCGTCGGGAGGCAGGGCTGGCTTCACGGAAGGTGGCTTGTCGCCGGCAGGCCGGCGGGCCAGGGGGGCGCGGAGGGGCGCGCCTGCCGGCGCTGGCCCCGTCTCTGCGGCACCGCCCTCTCCTCACCCGCCGGAGGACCGCGCTGGCCCTGCGCGCAAGCCGCACCGCGGCGGCTCGGGCTCCCGCGGGGCTGCAGACTCGCCGTCTGACGCCGCAGCGCCGAGGATCGAGCCTCGCGGTGGCAAAGCGCCGGCGGCCAGAAGGATGCCGGTTGAAGGGGGCCGCACTGCGGCAGGCACGAGTGGCAGGGCGCGTGCAAACCTGCCTGAGGGCTCCGCCAGGCCGCAGCGTGGTGGGCAGGAGCGCGGCAAGGCTCGGGTCCGGGCCGCTGAGCGGTCGGGCAGTGACGTTTCCGAAGCGCCTGCGGGGGCGGGCCGGGGTCACAGCCGCGAGCAAGCCGGCGCAAACCCTGCTCGGGCAGGCATGCCGACGTCGAGGGCAGAGCGGGCGGAGCGGGAGGCACGGTCGCGAGCCAGTCATGACCGCATCAGACGCGAGCTGTCGAGCGAGCCAACCGACGGACCAGCCCCGAGCAGCCCTCAGCCGCACCTGCCGGCAATCGGACGGAGGAAGGCATCAAGTGGCGGCCGCGGCGGTGCCGGCGGGCCCGCAAGCCGCGCAGCGCGCTCAGGGGCCGGGCGCGAAGGAGCGAGAGACCAACGGCGAGCCCCCGCACGCGGTGGCGGTGGAGCCGCAGGCGCCGACAGGGGCAGGAGGCGGGCGCCAGAGGACGTGGCGGCTGAGAACGCTGCAGTGGCGATGGCAATCGCGGCGTCGTTCCAAGAAGCCGTTGCAGAGGCGGAGGCCGCTGGGGACAGCAAGGCGGCTGACCTGGCCAGGGCAGAGGCAGCAGAGGCAAGCGAAGCTGCAAGGCAAGCCCAGGAGATGGCAGACGCGGTTGCTGCTGCGGCCCTGAATTCACGACTCAACAGAGGCCTCGGAGGCTCGTCCGCGGCTGGGGTGTCCCGGCTGCATGCCGGCCATCGCGCGGCAGGCCCACCCGCTGCTGCCGGAGAACGCAGGCCCGCCCGCACTGCCCACGCAGCCGGGGGCTCAGGCAGAGCCCCTCGCCCCCGTCAAGGGCTTGCTGCGGCTGGCCGCGCGTCGGTTGCTCGTGGCGCTGCGGCTGCATCGTCGCGTGGTCAGAGCGACGGGCCGACAGCAGCGGCGACTCGTCGCCCAGGAGGCAGTGCTCGCTCCCTTTCCACGCGGCCTGCCGGCATGCGCAGCGCGTCTGGGAGGCAGCTTGGCCGCGAGGTTTGATTGCGTGGCGGACGCGGCTGAGCAGGAAAGGGCCAGGGGCTGGGCATATTCAGGCTCGCTCTCGTGTGCACGCACTCATCACAAGCGAGCCACCCTCCTTGGGCCTTGCTCCCAGCCGAGGTGAAACAGGAGCCAAGCAGGAACCGGGTTTGGGCCCTCTGCCTTGCGCCAGCAGGCCCACCACTTAAATTGACTCTCCCTTGCTGTTGGTTGCTGGAGTCGAAATAGCCACTCGGCGAGTCGATCGGCGGCAGCACTGGCACTTCAAGCGGGGGCACCATTGCCTCCGCACAGTCGTCACGCTGACCCCCGAGGCGACCTCCCGAAGCCCGTACCGAAGCGACGGGATGGCCAGCACCAGCTCCGCCGGCAAAAAGCGAACCAACCGGCGAGCCGTGCGAAGCGGCCAAGACAGCTGCGCCACTTGAGTGCTCAGCCAGACGGCCGTCACTCCGAGATAGAGCAGTGCGAAGACCCACGTCGACGTCAGGACGACGTTCTGGCCCTCGACGATGACCTCGAGAGTGCTGTCAATGAGGTCGAGGCTTGCACGGCGGATGGCCGCCCGGCCATGCGGGTGGAGCAGCGACATGAGCTGCGTCACCCGGAAGACATCGACGCTCTGAGGCTTCGACGAATTGGACGCGAGCCGCGACTTGACAAAGAGCCTGGCAAGGCTGGTCATTCGGACCGTGGCAGCGAGGACGCCCCGTCCCAACGAGCCGCCTCCAACCTTGTAGCAGGTCTCCATGTCTGCGGCTGGGGCGCCGATGCACCCGTCTCTCGAGAGGATCGCGGCTGCGAGTGGCGCGATGGCGTCGCTGTCCTCGCGGATGGGCTCCAGCTTGGAGCAGATGTCGATGGCGCTGCACGACTCGCCGCCAAACAGGAGCACGTCCGACTCGTAGTTGAGGTTTCCCTCTGCTTCGGAAGTATCAGCAACGGTCGTGACCTGCCAGTCGGGGTCTTGGATCACCTCTGCGATGCGGTCGTGGTCCGCAAGAGCCAGCAAGGCGTAGGACTCGAGCTCGTCCGCATGGAGCTGGACATGCGATGTCTGCAGGATTCGGTTGGCCTGCCCGCTCGAGCGATCAAATGATGTGGTGCTGACCAGCACGACGGTGGCGAGCCACGCGCCGATCATCAGGACAGGGAGGAGCAGCCTGACGAGCGAAGAGAACACGAACCCGTTGGACACGTTGAAGTTCCTGTCGCCCAAAACCATGCGGTGGTTTCCACGCCGGCCTCGGGTAGCCCGCCTGGAGGATTTGAGGCTTGCCAGGACCGCTTCCCACCGAGCGACGGCGTCGGCCTCGTTGATGACCTGGTTGCGCATCGCCTCGTCAGTTGCCCCGTCGTCCTCGGACTTGATTCGGCTTTGCAAGAGTCCCCTCCGGCTGCCAGGCCGACTGGGCGATGACGATGGGGCAGCTTCACCCTGCGAGGCGCCCTTGGAGTTCCTCGGGTCGCCTTGCGCCTCTGATGCGGGGACCTCGATGGACGTGACGTCGGCTCGCCGTCTTGCGTCCTCCTCCTCGTCGTCGCTCACGTCGTCTTCGAACTCCCCGGCTCCGTCCGTGTCCGCCGCCTCGAGCTGGATCGCGGCCAGCTGCCTCAGGGCCCCCGCCACTTCGGCCGAGAATGACAGGAACAGCTGCATCGTCGACACGGAGTGCCGCCAAAGGGCAGTGACTGCAACCGTGATGGCGACCAAGCTGGATAGGATCACGACGACGAGGAAGGCAGCTCCGGCGTAGATAATCTGGTTGGCCATGGCGGGGAGCAACAGCGCGAAGTCTTGCTCCCGGTGACCGAGGCTGCGCTCAAATGCACCGCGGATCTCGGCCTCGTTGGCGCGCAGGGTGACGAAAGCATGCCACCCGATGGGGTTGGACACCCACTGCGGAGGCTTCAGTGCCCGCATCACGGTGAAGACGCCGTAGATGAACGCCTCGGCTTCGGAGATGGTCATCATCTTTCTCACTGGGGCCTCCTCGTTCCCATCCGCTGGCGGCTCCACGGTCTCGAACGTATGAGCGAGGTCGTATGCTGCGCCAGCAGGGCCTGATGCAGCTCCGGCGTCGTGAAGAGCCTTTGCAGCAACATGCATTCGATCCGACGACTCGATCAGCTCCGTGTGCAGCGCATCCACCGGGGCAACGACGACAGGCGAGGCTCCCGTGACGTTGGTGAAGATGGCCGTAGCGGCGACCCACGCTCGGTGGAAGTCATGATAGCGAGCAACCGACTGCCGCAGGCCCTCGGCATAGCCTGCGAACGTCTCTCGGGAGGCCTCGACCCAAAGCGCCGCGCCTGCAGAGGCGAGCACCACACATGCGGCGGAGAGCAGGAGGACTGTCCTGATGCGGTTGGTCTCCGGCTCGCGGCCGTCGTTTCGGCGCAGCACGGCACGCAGCAGGCCGCTGATCTGAGTGGCGCTGCCTGTGGATGACCCGCCCGCCGAGGAGGCACCTCCCCCGAAGCCACCAGTGTGGCCCGTCGTCGTTGCTTTGATCTCGGCAGCCCCTCCGTCGTCGACCTGGACGACAGAGGGCCTTTGGCCAGTGGCGATGGCGCTGGCAGACACTGCCGAGAGCATCGAGCCGCGGCTGCCGTGCTTGAAGGAGGACTTGGGCATCATCATTCGCCCGTGCGAGGACACCTGCACGAGCCTCACGGGTGGGCTGCCGCGCGGGGCTGTGGGGGCGGTCGCTCCAGACGGAGCTGGCTTGGCAGGCGGCTGGTCTTCTGCCGGTGACACGACAAGGTCCTTCTCGCTGGGCCGGAGGAGCTCCGCCATCTCAGACTCGTCGCACTTGCCATCGTCCTCGTCTGCGTTCTCGACTGGCTGGGGCCCTGGCTGCTTCTCGTCCCCCTTTCTGGCTGCATCCGGTTGCGTCAGCAGCGCCTTGGAGTCTGGGGCGGATTGTGAAGCGGCAGGCTGTCCCGGCCCCGACTTGGGTGCTGGTTCAGGGGCGTCGACGGACGGGTCCCCAAGCACGGCAACGGGGTCCGACTGCGAGTCCAGAACCGAACGGCCCGGTGCCAGGTCCAGACGCGGGGCTCTGGAGTCCCCGTTGCTTTCGCCGTCGTCGTCCTCCTGGCTCAGGGCCACGCCTGCTGAGTCCACGCTGGCAGCCTCGCCCTGCTGCTCCTCGTCCCGCTCAGGAACGTCCGCCATGGCAGCCGGGCCTCGCCGAGGCTGGCCCGAAGAGTGGTCAAAGCCTGGTCCGTGGGACTCCAGGTGTGCAATCATTGCCTCCGACATGGACGACCGCGGCCCGGCATCGGGGTGGTCCTCCAAGACCATAGAGGCCTCGCTCCCGTCCAGCGGCACCCCCGCCGGGATCACCAGACGCGTCGGCACAAACCGAAGCAGGAACACCTCGCTGCCCATCATCCGCATGCACTGCACCGACCCAGCGAGAACCGTCGCGAACGGCGCCCCCTGGAACTCCAGAGGCACCAGGCCCGTCTCCTTGAGCGACAGCATCGGCGCCACCCGCACCCTGGCGACGCCCCGCTTGTCGGGCTTCACCTGGGCCAGCAGCGAGCTCCCGGCCCCGGCCCCGCGCCCGCCGCCGCGGTGCTTGGCGTGCGAAGGCGTCGCCGCGGCGGAGGCGCTGGTGCCCGAGTCGGCCAGGCTCGCGGCGTCCCGCAGCGCGTGGATCTCGGCGCGGCCCGAGGCGGACCCGGCGAAGGGCACGAACGACGGCGACAGCGACGGCAGGAAGGACGTGAGCGGGATGTGCCGGTCCTTGAGGGTGCCCGGGTCCACACCAAAGAGGGAGAGCGCGCCGCGCGAGGCCGAGGCGATGCGGAAGCCGTCGGCCTCGCCCGTGAAGAGCACCAGGTCGTGCGCGCTCGGCACCGGGTGCAGCACTGCGGCCAGGCGCGGCTGCATGGTCGTGGCGTCGGGCGGCGACTCGTCGACGGTGAGGTTGCACGCGATGATGGTGCCGTCGCGCCTGGCCACGGGCAGCGTGATCTCGTGGCCCACGATGGACGACTTGGCGGTGATGGAGCGGCCGAAGCCGTCGAGCATGTGCTGGTGGAAGTCCTGGAAGGGCGGCGGCACGATGGTGGAGATGTTCTGCCCGATGAGCGAGCCGGCGCGGGTGGCGAGGAGCAGCTTGGCGGCCGCCGGCGTGACGGCCACGATCTCGCCGCGGTTGCTGGAGCTGGCGGAGATGGTGACCACGGGCGAGCTGGCGTCCGTGAGGGCGAGCTGGAGCTGGCGGTTGCCCTTGAGGGAGGCGCCGTACGAGAAGAGGCTCACGCTCGCGACCTTGCTCACGCGCTGGCGGGAGGCCACCTCGTCGATGCGGTCGGCGCGGTTGCGGAGCTCCATGCCGCGCACGGGGTCGAAGCCCAGGCCGGACAGGAAGCCGCTGTACGCGCGGAGGATCGTCGTGGACTCGGGGTTGAGGCGGAGCATGCGGCTGAAGAGGAAGTCGCACCGCACGATGTCCGCGTCCAGGCGCGCGCCCGTCTGCAGCACCTGCCAGAGGTCGGGCCGCTTCTGCTCCAGGTGCGCCCACAGCTCCACCATGGAGCGCAGCGCGGTGGCACGCAGCGCCCGCGTCTCGTCGGCCATCTGCTCGAACATCACGCGGTCGATGGCGGCGAGGCCCCCCTCCGCCGCGGTGGAGTCGCTGAGCTCGATGCCGCGGACGAAGACGACGAAGGCCAGGTCGGGCGCGGGCTGCATGGCCTTGAGCTTGGCGATGCAGTCGACCTCCTGCTGGGTGTTGGGGGAGAAGGTCTCGTAGAACTTGGCCGCGGCGACGAGGGCGAGTCCGGAGGCCTCGCTCTTCATGGCGGTGCGGTAGGCCTCCTCTGCGGCGGCGAGGAGGCGCAGCCGGTGCTTGGCAGTGGCCTCGGCGTCGTTGTCCGCTGGGACGCCACACGACAAGGCCGCGCCTCCGATCGCTTCAGCCTCAAGACCCCTGGCATGAGGCTCGAAGGGCGCGACCGTAGCCGCGTCCGTGGGCATGAGCGAGGCCCGTCGCACACGCTGGCGCTTCCGCGGCGCGTCTGCGGGCTCAGGCGGCCCGTGAGCAGCGATCGAGCTCTCGCTTTCCGATCGCCGCCGACCTGCCTTGGCGGCCTTGGACCAGCTTGGAGCTTCCATTGACTCGCCGCGCGCACGAGGCGATTCTCCGAGTCCCCTGGGAGAGGCACCGGCGGCTGCATCGGCGACAGATTGCCACACGGGGTGGCGAGACCGGCTCGTCAGCCTCCCACCCCTGTCGTCGAATGGGTCCCGGCTCACATCGGCAGCGTTGTCCACTTGCTCGACGTACCGCAGACGGAACGCGTCCGCGAGCCGGTCGATGGCGATGGCGACGGGAGTGCCCTCGGCCTTGCGTTGGATTTGCTCCGCCTCCTGCACGCGTGCGCTGGCCCACAGCACGATGTGCGACACGCTGACGCAGTCGGACAGCTTGCCGTTGACGACTCGCCGCGCCTCCGTGAGGACCAGCATGCCCCCAGCGAGGGCCGCGACGGGGATGCCGAGCAGAGTTGTGGTCGAGATGTTGTTTTCGGGCATGAGCTGCGCCACGAGGAGCATCACGTTCGCCCACAGGAACGCAGCGGCGCTGCCAGCGCGAAGCGCGTTGGCCACAGGGCGCAGCATGGGCAGCTCGCGATACAGCGACACCAGCCACCCCAGGGCAACGACGATGAGAGTCACGGTCGTGCCGATGCTGCGGGCCGCCGTCGGGCTGACGTTGTAGATGGCCGTCAGAACGACCTTGGCCATCAGGAGGGCCACGGCGACGCGCCCGTGGCTCTTGGCGGCCCACCGGAGGCTGCCCGGCCGGCGGTCCACGAAGGTGGCGGCCACGAACGTTGCAAGGATGAAGAAGAGCGCCAGGAGCACGGCCACAAACCCGAGGATGATGAGGCGCCACTCGTTGTCGCAGGGGATTCCCGCACCGAGCCAGTCGTTGGTCGAGCCCTTGACGGAGGAGCCAGCGCTGCACGAGTACGAGCGGAAGAGCAGCGACGAGACGGGCAGGAACAGGGCCGTGGTCGAGAGGACGGCGACGCCGCGGAAGAGCCTGAGGGCAAACTCGGACTGCTTCTTCTCCCTGATGAACGCCACGGCGATGGAGATGGACAGGCTGATGAAGATGAGCACCCACGCGATGCCGAGGAAGAACATCACCTGCGCGCAAGGAACGTTCAGTTGTTGCATGGGGCGTTGGGTGGGGACGCAGGAGACGCGTGGCAGGGCATTTCGACTTGCCGCTAGCCCTGGGACGTGCCCTCGGCGCCCGTCACGCGCTATCCTTGTTTTGCTCTCGGCTTTGATCGAGATGTTACGCGTAGGCGGCGAAGCCCCCGGTTTCAGCGCAACAGCCAGTGCAGAAGGTTCGTTGGCAGGGCATGTCGAACGCTGGGAAAGTGGAACGGCACAAAGCTGTTTCCGCTTGCTGTCTCGCTCTGAATCTGCATGCGCGGCCTCGCGCTGGAGTTTCCCGGGGTCGCGCGATGGCCACAACTTGCGAACGACTTGCCGGCCTGGGCGCGTTTCCTGGGCTGCAGGGGAGCCTCACCTGGTACGCCATCGGGCCGAACCACACATCAGCCGATGCCGGCATCACCACGGTCAGCATTGGCGCCACGATGCTGCCCACCACGGTGTTGTCCCAAATGCGCTGGGTCGCGGAGAACGGGAACGCCAGCATCTGGCCGGCCTCGATCACGCTGGCTATGACGAAGCTGGCGGCCCCGAAGGAGCTGGCACCTTGGCGAAGTCCCGAGGACTTGCCCTTCTGGTCGCGGGCGATGAGGCCCAGGCCGAACAGGCCATTCAAGAGCACATTGCCGATGCGCTCAATGAGGGGGGCGGGCTCGTCCAGAGCTGCCGCCATGTCGGGCAAGTGTGCGCCCCTTGAGAACTCGCCCAGTGGGGATGATTGAAAGGCGCGAGATGGTCTTCCAGCTGACGGGACGCCACAGAGTTGTCGTGTCGCGTGCTGAAACTGCTAGTCTTGGTCTGCTGGCTGCCCTCAGCACCCAACGGGCCCGGCATTCAATGCTTGAAGCTCGTCTCAAGTCTTGCCAGGACGGGCAGCTGGTCTTGTTTTGCACGGCAGTGCTCTCAGCGGAAGGGGACGATGTTCTGCGCCCGTTGTTCGTTTGTCGCATTTGCTTGCAAGCAAGCCCAAACCTATGAACTCGACAAGCAAGCGCGCGGCAGTTCCACGTCTGGTTTCTCGCGCTGACGCAGTGCCAACAATCGGCGGACTTTCGTCGTCCAACCCTGGGCGGACACGACTCGAGTCTCAGCGCTGCATGGTTTGGGCCGTGTGCGTGTCCCAAGCCCAAACTTTTACGTCGCCTGCAAGGCGCTCAACAAGGCGTGCGTGCGGATTCCGCTGCGCTCATCGACCAGAGCCGAGCTTCAGCCACGGTGCCATCACTGGCAACAAGAATGCTCAGCAAGCCGGGAGTTTGCATGTACCCCAGCCGTAGTTGGTGCGCTGGCTTCAAAAAGATGGACCAATGCATCGGGGCTATGTTGAGCAGAGGGGGTGGACAGAGGGAGAATCGGCGCTGCTGCAGCTACCGTCGCGCGGACCGAGACCAGTGTCTCGCTGCAGTCAGCCTGACAGCGCACAGTCGTGCCGTGCAAAACCCGGACCTTGATGGTGGAGTGCTGATGCTCTGTTGGAGGCGCGCTTGGTGCCAGAGAACCGATGCCAAGGGACAGCGCTGCGAACGGCACGTCCCATAGATTCCAAGCAGACGTTCCATGAAACCAGCCCGACCACAAGACGGGGGGGGTGGGGTTGCGCATGCAAGGCAGCCCAAATGCGCAGGACACTGTTTTTTGATCTTCTTTTGCAACTGTCCGCCCGACGCGGAGGCGGTGCGACGCAAAACTGTGGGGCGAGCGTGCACCAGGGTAAATGCCGAGCGCCCGTTGCGCGGGGTCTGCTAGCAAGGGTGGACTGGCCTGACGCCTCAACGAGGTCGCGCGGTGCGGTGCTCTGCATTTCTGGACGACGACCCCTGACGGGGGGGCAGCTGGCTGGCCACTGCCGATAACGCCGACGCCACCACTCTCCCGCTGTCAACCTCCCGCGCACCATGGAGAGCGCCCTCCAGGAACGAGGCGGGGGGGGGGCGTCCGCCCTTGATGCTGTCGTCTCCAAGGCCGCGCTTCGGAAACTGGAGGACGCGTGGCAGCGCCGCGACCGGCCGGCTGAGAGGGACCAGCGCCTTGCCGCACCCGTCAGCGTCGCGGTTCACCGCATCGGCAGCCTGCTGCTCGTTGGGGGGTCGCTTGACAGGCATGTGTGCTCCGCGCTCGAGCTGACGGCCGCGACCGGCGAACCGACGCTTCCCGAGCGCTGCACAGCTGCCGAGGCGGCTGGCGCTGCTCGCTCGCTGGCCATGCTGGTGCCCGGGGTGGCGCGGTTGCCCCAGGGCGCACCCGGGGAGGAGAACCCGCGCTCCTATGCAGCCGCTGCTGCCGCTCCGAGCGGTGCGAGCGGGAGTGCTCCCGACGCGCTGGCGACTGCGGCGGCCCGCGCTGCCGCTGGGGCAATGGGGCTGCTGGGGGCGTCCGACCGCGCGGGTGCTGCTGCTCTCGCTCGCGCCCTGGGCGCGCCTGCGCCTCTGACGGCGCTGTCGCTGGACGGGTCCCTGCGCAAGGCGAAGCCTGCGGCACGGGCCGGGTCGGAGGGCGACGCGGCTCAGGCAGGGGCTCTTGTGCCCTACAGGCCGTCGCTGCTGTCACGGCTGCTGGGCCTGGCGTCCAGCAGCGGCGGATCGCCGCTTGCCGGGAGCAGTGCGCGCGTCGGAGCCCCGCCGCTGCTGGACGCCGCTGGCACCACCGCGGCCGCAGCGCTCCCTCCTCCCGCTGCGAGGGACGCGGGGACGGGGCGGCCGGAGGCGCGCAGCCGTGCTGTATCGCTGCCGAGGGCGTCGGTGGGCAGGAAGAGGCAGCAGGGGGGCAGCTGGAGCGACGCGGCCATGGAGCTGGCGCTGTCCGACGTGTCGGACTGGAGCGATGCCGACGAGGGCAGCGCCGGGGAGGGCAGCCTCCGTGCGCGCTTCACGGGTGAGGGTTCGAGGTCGACGTGGGCGCGGCTTCCGCTGGGGTCCACGCCCGGCCCCCGGGCCCTCGCGCTGTCGGGTTCGGCTGGCAGGGGCACTGCGGGGTCGGCATACGACGCGCTGCTGTCGATCGACATCTGGATGGCGACGGCTGGCCGTGCTGGCAGCCGCTCGAAGCAGGGCCGACGCCGGCGCGGTGGCATGGGCTGCGCGGGAGATGACGAGGGCCGGGAAGGGGGCGGCGCACCGTCGTCGCTGGTGCGGGCGGCCCGGTCCGAGGGCGTCGTGGGGGGGGCGAGGGCCGGGGCAGAGCCGCGCGCGCTGGCGGGCATCAGTCCGGGTCAGCCGTCGCCGACGCTGTCCGACGAGCACACCGGTGCTGGAGCGCTCAGCGGCGCCGGTAGCAGCGGCGACTGGGCCGAGGAAGATTCCGTTGGCGGGGCAGAGGGCCCTGTGAAGTCGTATTCGTCCGGCCACGGGTGGGGCGGTGCCCCGTCAGCAGCCGGTCTCGAGGCTGGAGGCACGGACAGCGTCCTGCGGGCGGCGAGGAGCACTTCGCAGCGTCGCGTCGTGACGGCCGCAGGCCGCCTCATCGCCTTCCTCAACGACCACTGTTCCGAGGACGGAGCCTCGTACTGGCTCACGAACGGGGCCGGGGACGGTCGCTTCCGGCTGTTCGAGGTGGCAGATTGCTGGGACGCGGACGTGTCGTCGGCCGCCCAGAGTCCTCTCAGCAGCGCTGGTGGCAGCGCAGGCGCAAGCTCGTCCCAGCACGCTCCTTCGCCCTACGCCGACGACACGGGCGCCGCTTCCGAGCTCCCGGCGTTGCTCGGGGACCCGACTGCGGGCGACGGCGCTGGGTGCGCCTCGGCTCCGTCCCTCGCCCAGCTGCCGCCAGCAGCAAGCGTCGCCGCATCGGCAAAGCCGGGTCCAGCCCGCGCGTCACCACCGTCTGCCCGGCGTCCCCATCTGTCTCTCGCCCACTTGGCAACCTTTTCGGAGGAGGAGGGGGCGCTGGATGCCACCGCCGACCCCTTGCGAGCGCGAGTAGACCGCGCTCTCGCCGCGCTGGGAGTGCCTGCTGAGGCCCTGTCTGATCCGGGCCGCGCCCCTTCGCAGCCACCAGGCGACACCGGGGGGGCGAGTGCCCGGCCCTCGCCAGCGCTTCGGCGCCCCGCTGCCCCATTTGTGCCGTCCATCGCCAACCTGTGCCTGCGGGCAGCCGAGAAGATGCTGAGGAACAGGTTCACAGCCCCCGGCGACCACGGCAGTGTGGCCGACGCCTCTTGCTCGGATGGCTTCGACCGGGCGCTGTGCAAAAGCCTTTTTCGAAGGGTCGTCGAGGTGCACTCGCCGCTGCAGTTCGGTCCCGCCTCCCGGGGCAAGAGCGGCGGCTCGCCGACCGGCACGGACGCGACAGGGAGTGCGACGGCGTCGCCCGCTGACGCGGAGTGCCCTGATGAGGCTGTTTCGTCCGGCCTGGGCACCGCTCTCACGATGGCCAGGGCCCACTGCCAGCTTGCGAGCCTTCGCCTGCAGGGGCACGTGCTTTCGGCATGTGGCTGTCTCCGAGCGACGCCGCGGCCGGAAGCAGCAGCAGCACCAGCAGCAGCAGCCGGGCGGCGCACCCAAGAGCAGGGTTCGGGGAGCGGCCGGGGCGACACGGCGGGCGCAACGGGTCCGGCGCGCAACTCTGGCGCCGCGAAGCGGAGGCGCAAGCGGCGAAAGGCTGCGGAGGCAGCGGCGGCGGCGGCGGAGTCTGCCGAGGCGGTCCTGGCCATGGCGGCCGAGCAGGAGCAGTCGGCATGCAAAGCCTCTGCCGCCTCGGACACACCTCGGCTGGCTTCCAGTGGCGTCGCTGGAGCCGCTGGCGCTCCGGGCGGCGGTCCTGTTGGCAGCTGCGGAGCCCAGCTGGTGTTCCCAGACTGGCAGATCGTCCCGCTCAGGCCAGGCGAACCCTCTCAGGCCGCGACATTGGCCGACCTCGACCAGGTCTTTGCGAGCTGTGCCTGCGGCGCCGCGGCCGCGGCAGCCTCTGCCGTGTTTCTCGTTCGTTCGTCGCGGGGCGCTTCGGGTCCACGCGAAGCGGCCAGGAGCGGGGGCGCCGAGGACGATGACGCTGCTCTCGCTGCCGTGCAGCTTGCCTGGAGGGCCTCCACCGGCACGGCCTCGCACGCCCTCTTGGTCGCAGCAAAGCTGGCTGCCCGGGAGGCAGCGGCATGCGCCAGCCCGGCTGCGGCGTTGGGCTGCGCGAGGCACGGGCTGGCTCTGTGCCGTGCAGCCACCGAGAGCGGAGCATGGGGCCGGCTGCTCTGGAGCGCTGGCGATGCAGTGGGATCTGACGTCCATGCGGCCGCTGCGAGCGGCTCGCCTCGCGTCCTCGAGCAAGCTGCAGCCGTTTTGCAGGGCTCATGGGGCGTGAAGGAGTGCTGTGAGGCGCAGGCTGCTCCGGGAACTGGCCCCCTGCCCGAGACGCGCGTGGGTGCCGACCGGGGCCACGCCTGGCGAGCTTTCGCTGCTGAGGGAAGCCTGTTCGTGGCCGAGCTGGCTGCGGTTCGTGCGCTGCTCCTCGATCTGGCGTGGGGGGCGATCCAGTCAACTGCCGCAGGAGGCAGCGGAGCTGCAGATGCGGCGGTCCAGGTGGCTGCTCTGTCTGCGACCTCTGGCTCGTGGGGCGATTGGCTCGTTTCCCGCGCGGGCCGCGCCATGGAGGGCGCGTTGGCATCCGTGGGGCCCGCTCGCTCTGGGCCGCGCACGGGTCCAGCAGGGCTTCGGGCCGTGATGGAGGTGGCGCCGCTCCCGGGGGCCGCGGCCTGGGACAGCGGCAAGCCCACGGCGCTGCTCGGACCCATCTTGGTCAAGGCCAGAGCGTCAGCGCTCCTCCGCGTCCTGCATGCGTCGGGCAGGGGGGCGGCATCTGTGCTGCTGCGGCGACACCTTTGGTCGGCGCAGCTTGCCGAGGCATGGCTCGCGCGCGACACGCTGAAGGAAGCTGCCTCTCTCGTCGGAGCTGGACGAGTCACCAAGGCGGCTGAGGTTGCCAAGCAAGCCGTCGCGCTGGCGCAAGCCTGCCAAGCGCCGCTTGCGGAGGCGGCCGCCAAAGTTGCGCTCTCGAGCGTGGTTGCCGACGCAAGCATGGGCCTCAGTGGAGAAGAAACGCTGTCGTCGCGGCTGCACGAGCGCTTCAGCGATGCGGATGCCGTGGGGCGCGCCAGCGGCCTCGCCTTTGCAGCAGAGCAGGCTGGTCGCGCCGACGCGGAGGCAGACCGCAGCGGCGACGGAAACGGCTCGGGGCCGCAGCCGCAGATGACGCTCGGGGACGCAGTGGACGCCGCTGCCGCCAGGTGCTGCCGGCGACTGGTGCAGGACATGAGCGAAGGTCCGGGGAGCGAGGCCTTCGCGCAGGCCAGCGTCGGGCTGGACAGGAGCGGCGGGATCACGGAGATGCTTCGCTCCGTCGAAGCGCTCCTGGCCAGCGCCTCCTGCCCGGGCGCGGTGTCCGAGTGGTGCAGGGCCGCATCAAGCGTGCACGAGCTGCTGCTGTGGAGCGGAAGGCTGCGCTTGGTGCGCAGCCGTATCTCGGAGGTCAAGCCAGGGGACAGGCGCAGCCTTCTCGCGGCAGACCTGTGGTCGGAGCTCCGCAGCGCAGAGGACGGGGCCGGGCGGGCTGCGAACGCCCTGGTGGGGCTGGGGTGCCACGAGGCGGGCGCGGACGCGCTGCTCGAAGTTGCCAGGGGAGCGCAGGCGCGCTTCAGCGCCTTGCAGGCCGCTTTGGACAAGGTAATGCCCGCCGCCTCGGACGCCTCTGGCGGGGACGGACTTTCTCGTGCCGCCGCCCAGGGCGGGACGTCGCGAAAGAGCAAGATTTTGCTTGCGCACGCCAAATCGTCGGCGGCATCGCTGGCCAAGCTGGCCGAGGATGCAAAGACAAGCGTGACGCAGCATTTGTGCGCTGCGTGGAAGGCGCTCGCGGCCGCGCCGGTGACCGGCGCTGCTGCCAGGCTGGGCCTGTGTCGCCTCGTCGCTCTCAGCGACAGCGTTTGCCACCTCGTGGCCCTCGCAACTGCTGACCTTCGCGTGGTCTCGCCGGCGCAGTGCGTCGAGGAGGCGTCCGCGCTGTTGAAGGCTGCCAGCCAAGGGGCAGCCGCTGAAGATTCGCCGCTCACCACGTTTGCCCGCTGGGCGGACATGTGTGGACTCGCAAGTGCGGCAGCGGCCACCGGAGCGGCGAGCGCCGCGGCCGTCGTCGTCCCCGGAGCTGTGTGCGACCAAGCGCATGGTGCCAGCGCATGGGCCTTGTGCGCCGCTGTGGCCATGTCGTCGTTCGCGTGCGGGCCATCGAGCGACCCGTTGGGCGTGCCGCTGGAAGCCGTGTGCGGCGCCTGGAAGTCGTCGCTGCTCCCGGGCACAATGACGGCGCTCCGTTTCCTCGCAAGCCAAGTGGAGCTGCTCGAAGTGGAGGAGTCGTCCCGCCGACGGTGTGCACGGACAATGTCCCTCCTGGCGGAGCCGCTGCCCTCGTCATCGACCGAAGTCGCTGGCGCTTCTGTCAGGAGCTGCTGCAAGCTGATCCGCGACTGCTCGTGCTAACTGGTGCCTGTCCCGCGGTGAGGCGCGTGCCACCCGAGTCGGCTAGCAGCACGATGAGCCAGCGCCCCCCCCCACTTCCCCCTCCTAATTGTGTGCCGGGGTGGCTCTGCCAGCGACTTGCGAGCGTTGCGAGAATTGCCGGCCGCGAGAGTGTCGCAGCGCGGTGGAGACGCACACACACCCGTGGGCCACAAGGGCCATCGCTTCCTCCGCGCCAAGGCCACGCAACGAACAGTCCAGCCGCAGGCGCGCGCCCGGGAGGAAGCCAATGGGAGCAGCCGGGTTGGGGGTTTCGGGCGCGCCGTCGACAGGCGCCTTGTGCGCGTCAGGGGTAGCCAAGGTCCGCGCTCTTCGCCCAGTCGAAGAGCTGGTGCGCATCGTGCGCGATGCGGCTGAGCCCCAGGACGGCGATGCCGTGGAGTTTGCTGTTGACGACATGCGGGCTTGGGCGCAGAATGGTGAGCACTGCCCTGAGGCGGGGCGGAGGCAGCGGCGCGGCCGCATACCGCTCGCGTGTCTGCCGCTTGGACAGGTAGTTGAGCAAAAGCTGAGTGCGATCGTGTCCTTGGCGGCCTCGCAGAGGAGCACGCCGTCGAGGCCGCGGATGCAGGGTTTCTGGAAGCCCTGTTCAGCCTCATGCGGCGCAGCCCGTTTCGCGAGGACGAGCTCATCATCAGAACGTGCTTGCGGACGACGCTGCAGTTTTGCTACTGGGGTGAGTGCCGCCGTTGCGGCTGGAACCCGTCTGCGCAGTGTGCCTGTTCGCAGGTGCTCAGGGAGGGCGCGACGGCAAAGTTTAGCGCCTCCGATTCCCCAACACGCAGGGGACACTGCTGAGCGAATGCGGCAGGCAGGACACCTGGCGCTGGTCGATGGCGTCATAGCAGCTGACTGGGAGGCCAAAGACGACATGATCACGGTTATCCGGGTCATCGAAAACACCGCCAAGGGGACGCTCGAGCGGCTGGCCATCAAGAGAATGTCGCTCAACAAGCGCAAACTGACGGAGGCCAAGGTCCTGCGGACGCTGCAAACAGGGCTGCACTCGCCCCTTGTGGCCCAGGCAGCACTGGAGGCACTCGCAAAGCTTGCCATCGGCAGCGACGCGCTCAGCTTGGCGAACGCAGACTCGCTGGAGGCTCTCCTCCCGACGCTGTCCGAAGTCCAGAAACTGCATGGAGCTAGTGTACCGGTGATGGCTCGATTTTCCGACGCTGTGTGCGACTGGGCCGCGTCCCAGCACGACGGCCACGCCCGCACGGCGCTGGCTCGCGCAGGCCTGCTAGTGTCGAGCAAGGCCTACCTCAAGTCGCTGCTGGACGACAACTTGACGGGGACGCTGGTGCAACTCTGCCTATTCGTGCTATCGGAGCTTTGTAGAGACCACGCCGACAACAGAGTGGCGTTCCTGTTGGGAGACGGACCTGCGGGCGCGCAGCTGTTGGCGACTGTGACGGAGCGCGCTTCGGGAGGCGCCTTCACAGACGGGGTGGTCGTCCCGCTGGCCCTTCGCGAGCTGGTGCGGCAGCGCACAGCCGTTCTTGATGGCATGGCGGACGCGCGGGAGCAGGAGAGAGAGGTCTTGGCGTGGCGCAGGAAGCACTTCGAGGCGCCCGTGGTGCCCCAGCCCCCGCGCGGAGCAGAGGCCGAGCGCGCTGCGTTCCGAGCCGAGGGGCTGTTCCCAGATCTACCGCTCCCGGCGTGGCGAGAGGCGATTCGGCGAAGGGGCACGGCAGCCGAAACGGAGTCGGACTTTTTCGAGGCAGCAGCCGCTGCAGCCGCGGCATCGCCCCAGCAGGCTGCCAGCGCCCGGGTGTCTGCGGGTGCGGCGGGCGCTCCCCGGGGTGGCAGGCCAGCGGAGCCCAGAACGTCGGCAGCGGGCCAAGCTGCCCAGGATCAACCCCAGCCATGCTCCCTGGCCCCGCCAGTGAGTCCATGATTCGCGACGGCTGTGTGTGGAATTCGCGAGGGCTTGTTCTCAAGGCAATGCGAGCGCTGTTGACTGGCACTGCAAGCTAGCCAGCGCGCTCTGTGGCTCCCGCACACGCCAACCGTCTAGCGTCGCCGCCGGCTGCTCGCAGCCGGAAGCTTGTGGCCACCGTGCAGGGCCGCGTGCACGTGGTCGAGCTGCATCTTCAACTGTCCGAGGTCCGTCTTGCCCGCTGTTTTGCTGGGCCTCTCCACGCCCGCGCCGCCAGCAGCGACAGCCCGCACTGGCTCCGCTGTCCGCTTCGTGGCAAATAGATTGGCACCGAGTTCGCGCATCCTGTCGTCGTCAAAGAACACCTCCCTGGGCTCTTCCAGAAAAGAGAACACAGCCCGAGTGAGCCGGGTCACAAGCCACGCCTGCGATGCGATGGCAGTGCCAGGCGCCGTCTTGTCCCACGCTTCCCGGACGACGGACACGCGGAGCGGGTCCACAGCGGCAATGGCAGCCATGTCTGCGGCGCGAACGCCCAGCCGCGTGTCCTGGGTCATTCCCGCGCTGCCAGCATGCTGCGGCTCGTCGCCGAACCAGTCGTCCGCGTCAGGCTCTGAACGCCGCGGAGCTAGCGCCAGGGCCTCGTATCCCGACGACCCGCTGGATCGCCCACGGGACGGACTGACGCTGCGCCTTCCGCCGGCCGCCGCTGCGGCAGACCTCATGGCGGCCTCGGCCTTGACTGCAGGGTCACGCCAGTCAAACGCCTTCCGTCGCGGTGCCTCCGTGGCCGGCCGACGAGTCAGGCTGCTCGCGATGCCGCCGGCGCGGGCGGGGGCCGCCGCAGAGGGCGGGAAGAACGACGCAGGCGAGCCCGCAGGCATCCCCGGGCCTTGGTGCGCCCTGGGCTGCGGAACAGGGTCCTGATTGCCGACCCGGCCCAGATCCAGCTGCTCTGTGCGGCTCCCGAGGCGGTCCCGAGCCGCCGCCCGAGGCCCTCCGGCAGCGTTGGGCGGGCGGTGCTGCGTGATGTCGAGCCGCGCCGAAAAACCGTCGCCATCGTGCTCACCACCGTCGTCAGCCCCTCGCTCCGTGGGCGCTTCCCCGAATCCCCGCTCCGAGTCGACCCACGCCCCGCCTGCGCTCCAGTCTGACCGCTCAGAGTCCACGCTCTCGTCGTCGACGTCCCCGTCCGGAGGCCCCGTGCCTGTCCGAGGGTCGGCCTTTGGCGGAGCAGTTGATGTCGTGCGGTTTCGCGGAGCCGTCTTGGGCTGCAGCTCAATGCTGGAGCCCGCGCCGACATCTGACGCGCCGGCAGAGCCGACCGACGCGGTGTGGGCCCGAGACCACGACGCCGACCCATTGGGCCCCCCAGTGGCAGACGCTGAAGCGCCCAGCGGTATCCCTGGGCCCGCGCCTGGCGCGGTCCGATCCCCAGCAGCGGCAGCCGCACCTGCTGCGCCCGACGCGCCGCCAGCAACGCCTGCCGGAATGGGAGGCGTGGGGGCGAGGAGGCCGGCTTGCCCCGCGTCGCTGCCGGCCGGTCTCGGCCGGTGCGGGCCGGAGCTAGTGGCGTAGTCGCTCCCCGAGAGGACGGAGGAGTCGGCGCCCCCAGCGAGCGCGCGGCGCTGCAGCAGGCTTGCCTGGTCCTTGGCGTCCAGCGGGCGGGGCGCGTTCGAGTCGGAGAACCACGCGGCCAAGTCGCCGCCGTCCAGGGGCGGCTCGTCGCCCAAGCCGTGGTGCCCATCACCGCCATCCTCGCCTTGGTGTTGGTGTTGGTGTTGGTGGTGCTGGTGCTGGTGAGGCACCGGCATCGGCCGGTCGAGGCCTGCGGCGTCAGAGCCGCCTCCAAACTCCTTCCCTTCTTCGTCCTCGCCTCCGTCCCCGTCGACGGCTTGGCGGGCTGCAGAGCCACTCGTCGCAGACGCTCTCCCGTGCCCGCCGAGCGAATTACCCCGCGACCCGTCACCGAAGTTGCTGTCGAACTCGGTGCCGCCGTCGTCGCCGTCCTGGCCGTCGCCGTCCGTGCTCATCTCGTCAGCAGGGGTCGAGCCCCCATCGCCTGTGATGTCAGAGCCGGGGCCCCGCTGGCGACCTCCGGCGCGCCTCTGAGGCGTGAAGGACACCAGCGAGTCGCTCGGGCCGATCGACCCCCCCGCCAACCCGCTGCCGTCCGCGCCGCCGCCGACCGAGCGAAGCGCGCCGAGCTCCCGCAGGCCGGACGACTGCGACGTTCCAGCCGGGCTCAGAGGAGCCGAGAGCCGCGCCGGGGCCCGCCGGTCGACCAGCGCGTGCTTGGCCCTGTCCGGGGGGTGGGGCGGCGAGTCCTCCCGCCGGGGCGAGGGCCGCCCTACCGAGGCAGAGCGACGCCCCTTGGCCGGGGCAGCGCGCCCCTCGGCGGGGCCGGCTGGGTCCATCGTGGCAGGCAGGTCGGTAACGTCCCGCAGGCGCGCGGCCGGGCCGTCGCTGGCGGCGGAGCGGGGCATTACCAGCCCCCGCCCCGCGCTCGCGGCGCCTGAGAGGCCATGCTGGTTCCGGCCTTGCGTGGGCCCCGCCGACTTGGCCGCGTGAATCGAGCCCTTGGACCGGTCGCCGGGCCCACCCACGGAGGCGGAGAGCGATCGGGCGGCTCCTGCAGCCGAGGGCAGCGGCTTGGAGGGGGGCGCCTTGGCCGGCCCGGCTCGGGCCTGCGGCTTGGGCGGGACCTTGCGTTTCGGCACCTGGATGGGGCGCCTGAGGCGCTTAAAGTCCAGCTTCGGCAGGGGAGGAAGAGGCTTCACCCGCTCCGCCGCCTCGCGCTGACGCTCCTGCTTCTCCGCCAGCTTCGCCTGCCGACGGCGAAGCTCTGCAGCCTGCTTCGCGGCCCGCGCGGCGGCCTCCGCTGCGGCCTCCAGGTCGGCCTGCGTCGGGCCTGCTGCGGCCAGGGCCAGCGCCTCGGCCAGCGACAGCGTGGCGCCTCCGTACCCCGTTCCGCCGTCGCGGTCCTCGTCGTCGCCGCGTGCCCGGCCGCCGGCGCCAGCCCCTGCAGAGCCGTCGCCAACAGACACATGACTGCCCCCGCTCATGCCGGGGGGCATGCCGGGGGCGCTGCGGAGAGAGGCGCTGCCGAGCTGGCTGCCGTCCAGCAAGCCGCTTGCTCCGATTTGCAGCTCTGCCGGGGCGCCGGAGGACTGCGTGGCACCGCCGTCCGTGGCAGAGGAGCGCCTTGGGGCGCCGCTCCTGGCCGTTCGCTCTGCCTGGCGCCGGAGGAGGGCATCCGCATCCCTGGCAGTCGGGGAGTCGGACGCGGCAGGGATGCCGTCGAGCACTCCCACAGACACGGTAAGCGGGATGGCCTTGCCGCCCAGGGACCGTCCCGTGGTCCTCGCGCCTGAGACGGGGGCGGCGCTGCCCCGGTCGGCCATGGGCGCCAGCTGGGCGCGAGACCGCCCGAGGGCGAGGCGGTCCGTCCCCTCGTCTGCGTCAGAGAGCGGCAAGAGCGCGGCGCCCCCCGCGCCGTGCGGCAGAGACAGAGGCGGGAGCGAGGCGTTCCGGCCTGCTGCCGCAGGAGACACCGGCTGGGGTCCTGGCAGAGACAGGAGCGGCCGGGCGGACGGGGAGGCGGGCGCCCCCGGCGTGCGGGGCCAGCCAGCGTCCCGCCACTCCGCGGCGGGGCTCCCCCTTGTCGATGGGGCGTTCCCCAGCGCAAGGCGGGACGGGTTCTCGAACCGCAAGCCGCCCTCGTAGCCCCGGTAGATGTCTGAGAGGACGGGGTGGCCCGACGGCGCGCCTCGCCCCAGCCGCTTCTCGGCCCGGCGCCAGAGCATCCGCTCCGACCAGTTGCGCAGCGCCGCCGCGATGAAGCCGCCAAAGGGCACGGCGCCCGGCTGCGCGGCGATGGCGTCGCGGAGGGCCCGCTGGCCCGGAAGGCCGATCCAGTTCTTGGACAGGTCCAGGGTCGCGAGCGTGCGGTTGCCGCGGAGGGCCTCCGCCAGGCGGTAGACTGTCGACTGCGACACAGCGGTGGGGTGGTAGCCCTGCCTCTGCAGCACCAGGGAGTTGCCGGCCATGTCCAGGTGGACGAGGGTCCTGTTCTCGCGGAGGGCGTCGGCGATTTCCAGCACGCCCCCAGGGTCCTTGCCTCCGTCGGTCAGCCCGCAAAACGCCACCTTCAGGGCCCGGACGGTGATGAGGCGGGAGGCCAGGGCCTGGGCGAGGAGCGAGGCGCCGGCTCTGCCGATGGTGTTGTGCGAGACGTCGACGCTCTTCACAAAGGTGGTTCGAAGGCCCATGGCGATCTGGCGGAAGCCCGTGGCGGAGATGCCGTTTCGCGACACGTCCAGCTGCTGCAGGCGGCAGCGGCGCTGCAGGGCGTCGCGGATGGCCGTCGCGCCAGCGTCCTTGAGCCCGCACCCTCTGAGGCAGAGCATCTCCACCGAGGAGGGCCCCTGCCGCACAAGCCAGGGGAACTTGCTCGCGTTGCGCGTGGTGAGCCTCCCCGGCGAGTCGCTGTCCAGGTGGTCGTCACGGGCCCCCATGGCGCCGCTGCCGTCCAGCCCGTGCGTCTCTGGCCTGCGCCTGAGGCGCGCTGCTTCCGCGGCCTCGGCCGCGGTCCACCCTCCGACCGGGCGGCTCAGCAGCGGGCCAGCGGTCCCAGCCTGGCCCGCCCCTGGCCCGCCCGCGTGACTGGCAGCCGCTGCCGCCGCCGCTGCCGCTCCGGCACCGGGGCCAGGCCCGCGCTGCCGGTGCTGCTGCCGGCGCTGCTGCGGCCTTCGTGAGCCGCCGTCCCTGCCGCCGCCTGAGGCAGACGGCGGTCCCGGCGACAGCTGGCGAGCGGCTCCCGTCGCCTCCTCTTCGCCCTCCTCGCCGCCGTCCGCGCGCGCCCGTCCCTCTTCCGTCTCCTCTCCGACGCCGTCGTCCGTCGCGCCGTCGCCTGCAAAGCCCTCGCCGTCCTCCAGCATCGCGAAGCCGCCCATCCCGGCGGCGCTCGACCCTCTGGACCGCAGTGCCATCGCCCGGCTGTCCCGCCTATGGGCGGGCGTGAACGCTCGACCAGTGTCCCGCGCGTCGTCCGCGATGGACATGAGGCGCCGAGGCACGGCAGCCGAGGCCAGGCCCAGCACAGCGCTCCCGCGCTCGGTGCCCAGCATGCAGTCCGCCAGGTCCACGCTGCAAAGTGTGGAGTTGTGTTGCAGCGCCAGCTCCAGCATGCCGAACAGCTCCTCGTCAACGCGGTTGCGGCAGAGCCGGACGGAGCGGAGGCGGCACTCCGGGCGCATAAGAAAGTCGCAAACTGCGCGCAGGCCGTGCGAGGCTAGCCATTTCACGCCCGAGGTGGGGGGCGCCGTCATGTCGGTCGCGGACAGGTCGAGCTCGCGAAGCAGGCAGAACCGGTCCTGCTCGCGCGGCGAGGCGAACCCCGAGGGCGGCGGGGCGAGGCGGGAGCGCAGGCCTGGCGGGGCGGTGCCCAGTCCCTGCCCCCCTCGCTTCGCCCCGCGTCTCGCCTGCTCGTTCTCGGCCTCCGCCGCGGCGCGCCGCTCTGCGATGGCCTGCCCAACGTGCCACTGCGGCGCGGCGGCCAGGCCGCTCATGACGCTCTTGACCCCGTCCGGACCCAGCGGGTTGTTGCGCAGCACGAGGCGCTGCAGCGTGGAGTTTTGCGTCAACGCCGAGGCCAGCAGGTCGGCCATGACTCGGTTCAAGCCACAGCCCCCGAGGTTGAGCTCTCGCAGCCTGCGCGCGCCAAGGGATCAACGCAGCGACCAAAAGCTAGCTAGCAAGAGCTGACGAGCAGCCGCTTGCTCGTGGGGGCCGGCTTGCGCGAGCGCGCGGCGAGGCGGGGACCTGGCTGCCTCCCACACGCACAACGGCAACGGCCAGGACTGCACGCAGCCGCGGGTCAGGCAGGCGCCTCTCAAGCCGCTAGTGCGGTCGCATCAACAATCGCTCACGGGGTGCCGTGAATGCGCTCAACCACGGAGTTTTTGAGGCTGGCGGACACGAGCCATGCCTCGCGGTCGTTGAGTTTGATGCCGCCGCAGTCAAGGCTCGGGTTCCCCGCCGGAAGCTTGCGCAGAACAAGAAACGCCGGCCTGTCGTATCGCAAATGCTGCGCCTCGCGCTGCCAGGCCACCAGGTCGGCGTTGGAGTCCTCGGAGTCGCCGCGGGAGCGTGTCCGGCCTCTGCTCGCTGCGTCCGCGGCCTGCCGCCCCTTCATCCCAAGGGCGCCCCGGGCAGCAGACCACGATCTCGTGCGCGAGTCTGCCAGAGAGCCCTGCCCCCGCCCCCCCTCTTGGCCTCAGCGGGGGGCCGCTGGCGCGCGGGGCAGATGAGTGCGTGGTTGCAACGCCGGGCCGGCAGAGCTTGCCGGCTCGGTGGGGAGAGAGGTTGCGTTTTCCGGGCTGCTCGATTCCAATCTGTTGAGGCGGCGGGCCCGATCAGAAACGTCTCACGCATCCCGCAGAGGCCAACAACACCGTGCTGTGCCCTCCCAAGCGCGCCGCCGCGCTCATGTTCGTGCATGGCTGAGCAGGCTTGGTCACGGCGGCGCGGGGCGAGCAGTTGAACCTGCGCCAGAGGCAGCCGACTTGGCAAGCCGTGCTCCAGCTGCGCGAGCTCGTGTGCGAGAAGCAGGCGATGCCCGCGTGGGACCAGACACCGCTGGCCTTGCGCCACCGCTGGCCGGGGCCGAGCCCCAGCCTCTGAACCGAGGGTCGACGGCCCCGTCGCCGCCGTCCCACTGCGCCTCGCCTGGAGTCAGCGTGAGATCCACAGTCCTGGACGTCCCCGGAACCACGGGAACGCTGATGCGCGCGAGCGGCTCGCGGTAGTTCCCCGAGAACGAGCACACAAGCTCCAGGAGCGCCGGCTTGGCCCCGGCCGCATCGCTGCCAGCCCCCGACGAAGCCGCAGTGGGGGACCGCGCGCCACCACCTGCCGCCGCCTCCGCTGCGCTCGCGACCGCCTCATCCGGGATTTTGACCCTCCAGGTCTCGTAGGGCAGGGCGCCACCTGCCTTGGCCTTGCTGCCGCCCGCGGTGACGGGCATGATGTGGCGATCGTCGATGACGACGGCCCGCGCGTTTCCCGCCGTGGTGCGAGCCCACAGCCGCGTCACCAAGGCGAAAGGCGTGTCGTCGAGGCCCAGGCCACTCAATTCAGCCACCTGCCGAGCCCCATCAGGCTTGAAGCACACGCGGACGCGACGTCGCAGGCGGAACGGGGGGACGGTCAGGCCAAGACGCTCGGCGAGGCCGGCCGCCACCGTGTCGCACATGGCGTGGATCACCAGGGCAGCGGACCTGTCCAAGGGGGTCTTTTGGATGTTCACGATGACGAGCTTCCCGCCTGCCGAGGCGCAGGCCTCGGGCGCGTCGGCTGCAGGCGTCACTCGGAGTGACGAGCCCATGGCCAGGCACACGTCGGCGCGCTCGTGGTTGGCGAATGCAGCGCTGATTTCGGCCTCGGGCAAGTCCTCGCCAAAGTTGATGATGCTGCGGGAACCAGCGGCAGGCGGGGACGTGCCGGTGCTGCTGAGCGCACGCCTGCGCGCGCGCGGGCAGGCGACGCAAGCTGTGTCACCGCTGTCCGCGCGGCCTTGCTCACCTGTCATAGAGGGCCTTTCCGCAGCTGCAGGCGCGTCCTGTGCGGTGATCGTGCACGCGAGCACCCGCTCGGCGCGTCCTGTAGTCTCGCAAGTACTTGCGGCCGCACCCGCCCGGTCCCTTGCAGACCTCGAGGTTGGAGTTGCCATGCAGCTCGGCCAGCGCCTCCGGAGCGAAGCCGGAGCGCAGATGCAGCCCATCCGTGTTTTGGGAGGTCAGGTGTTTGAGCAGCCCCACCTGCTGCATGCGCACGAGGAGCATGTGGGTGCGGCTTGGGACCGCTTGCAGCGTGCTGGTCGTGGCGGACCGAGCTGCGCGCGGCTTCCCTGCAGCCCGAAGCGTCCACGCTCCTGCGCCGACAGCGAGCTTGGTGTCAAGGCCTGCGCACGAAATTCACCCTCGGGAAGCGGGGCCTCTTGTGGCTGCGGGCTGGGGGACGGGGGCCGAGGAGCACCACCTGCCAAGCGCGACAGACGCAAATTCCGGCGCACAGTTGCCGATCGGTCATCCAGCACTCACCGCTCCGAAAGTCGGGAATTCCCGTCGAGGTGCTGATCCCGGCACCGGTGAACGCAACACAGTGCTTCGAGTCACGGATCCAGCCGGCCAGCTGCGCGGGCGTCGGGGAAGCAGCTTGAGCGGCATCGCAGCAAATTCCCAACAACGCGCTGGGGCAACTGTGCGCCGCCGCCGGCGGGTATCGCACACGTTCGTGCGCCGGCTGCCCCCCCCCCCCCCTCTCCTTCCTTAAAAAAGCACACTTGCCATGGTTTCTGGCGTCTTGCCGGTGCCCTCGTCGCAGGGTGCGCGCGGTGCTTGCGTGGCAAGGCTCTGAACTCCTCGCTCACTGTGTCAAGTTTCGCCGCGAGCTCCGCGGGGGAGTCGAAAAACTCCTTCGTTTCGTCCTTTCTGAGCGCCGTGGCCGCCATTGCGCCTCGGCAAAGGTGCCGGAGCTTGCCGTGTGCGCCGCCGCCGCAGCAAACAAACTGCTCCTTGACTTGGCTCTGCTGCCTCGCCACTCACACACACCCGTCGAGCCGTCGCTCTGCCGGACAGGGCACCAACACCGAGGAGGCGAATGCAGCCGCCCGGAATCCACTCGCGCAGCCCGGCGCCATGTGCTCGAGCGCCTGCGGGAAATGCTGCGCTTCCGTGTCCCGGGGGTGCGCGTGGGTGATGCGGCAGTCAGGGAAGCTCGCGCCGTTTGAAAGCTACGCGGGTCACGTGCCGGGCGTGTTCGGCAGGTTGGTCACGGTGAGCGCGCTCCGCGTCGCAGAGCGGGCTCGCGCCCTGACGCGCGCGCGGCCTGCCGGCCTCGGCGGCGACTGCACGGGTTCGCGCCACGGGGCCGCCGGCAGGCGGCGCCGGCAAGGGCACCCGGAGCCCTCGTCCACTCCTCGCTCCCACCGTTTCTCCGCCCGGCCGCCCGCAGAGTCCTTGGCTGCTGCTTGGCCTGTATCTGGCCGCCAACTTGGTCGCACTGATCCTGACGTGAGCCAGAACAACCTGAAGGGGCCGCAGCGGCGGGCGGCGTTCGCCTTGCCGCGCGCAGGCGCCGAGCGTGCAAGTGTTGATGCCCTGCTTTGTTGCGTGGCTGCCTGGCTGCTGCTCGGCCCGCCGCAGCGGTGTTGTGGAGCTCTTCGCCCTCATGCTGACGCTCCCTGGACTGGTCGTTGCGACCCTCGTCCTCGCGGTGCTCGTGGCGCGACTCTTCATGCGGGGTGCGGCTTACCCTGGATCGATGGTGCTGGTGAAAAACTCGATGGAGGCGGACTGCTCTCGCGATGTTGCCAAGGAGGTATTCTCGGCGGCCGTGCACGCAGAGGCCGCACTCGCAGAGGCTGGCGTGGCGACCTCTTGCCGCGCTGCGGCGGCCAGCCTCGCACGGGCCGGCTTTGGGGCCGCCGCGCCCCCCACCTCGGTCTCTTCTGGCCGCTGCCCTGCCGGCGCGGCGGCAGCCACCCTGCGGCACGTCCAAACAGTCCTCTCGGCCCAGCTTGCGATGAGCGACGCGGTGCGCGATACCGATGTCGGTCGCCGCAGCGCCGTCGGGGCCCCAGCCGAGGCCGTTGCCGGCGAGACGTCGACGCCCTTCGCCCGCCGCATGCTCCACGAGCTCGCCCTGGCCATTGCCGGTCTCACCGCCATCTCCAGCGAGTCGCGCCGGCTCGCGGCCCTCGCAGCCAGCGTCGAGTGGACCGAGGCTCTGACCTCGCCCCTCGCGCCCGAGGCGGCGGAGGCAGGCATCGCGGCCGTGTGCCCCCGCCCCCGCCCCACAGCCGCAATCGTGGCAGTCACGGAGGAGCCCGAGCCCGGAGAGGCGGCCGCAGCAGCAGCAGCTGCCAACGAGAGGGTGCTCGCCTCAGGCTCCCTCACGCCGCACGCCCGCCTTCGCTTCCTCGAGCTCAGGGCGGGGCAGGGCGCCCTCGAGCGCGCCACGGTGGCGGCCATCAACCAGCTCCTCACTGGAAGCTCCGCCACCCCGGGGGTGGGCGGCGGCAGCTCTGCCGGCGCGGCCTCCGCAGCGGCGCCAACCGTGTTCGACGTCATCGCAGCGACGTCCTCGCGGCTGAGGTCCCTGCAGCGGGCCTCGGTGTGGATGAGCAAGGTGCCTACGCGCCGTCGCGTGCGCCGGGGCGACGGGGCTTGCCGGCGCCGCTGCTGCGACATGCTCTGCGGCCTCGACTGCGGCTGCCTGAACGGCGCGCTCTGCGCCGACTTCCTGGGGTGCCCCGGGCCCACGCTTGCGAGCGGGTGCACGTGGGCGTGTGGCTGGCCGCGGCGCGGCGCCCGTCCGTCCGACGGGGACTCGACGGGGTGGGTGGCCTGCTGCTGCGGCTGCTTCTCAGCGGACGACCCGCTCGCTGCAGCCTCCTCCAAAGCGAGGGCAAGGGGGGAGAGAGGGGGCATCCCAGCGCGCGGCACTGGCCGAGGCTTCTCCGCGCGCGGGGGCGCGAGCCACGCCGCAGGCGGGGTCCCGAGCAGCCTCGCAGCCGACTCCACCGCGAAGCTGCTTTCGGCCGACAGCGCCGACGACCCGCTGGCCGGCGACGCGTCCCACTCGCCTCTGGTGGCAGCCGGCTCGGGGCCTCGGTCCGGCGACTGGGAGGGCGGCGCCAAGGCCCCGCTACCGGCGCGGGCGCTGGATAGCTCATTCGCCGCCGCCGCCGCTGGTTCTGCTGCCGCTGCTGCTGCTGCTGGTGGTGGTGGTGGTTCTGGTACTGCAACTCCTCCCGCGACGGCGACGGGGTCCTGCAACAGCAGCCCCGACGGCGCTGGTGCGCCACCGGGCAGCCCGAGTCTGGCAGAGGATGCTGGGCAGCGCCACGGCAGCGCGCACACCTTCGCGGGGCTGCCCGCGTTCGTGGTCTTGCCGACTGGCGCCGACGACAGCGGCAGCGACGAGGACGACGAGGGCGAAGACGACGCGAGCATTGGCGCCGGCGCTGGCGGCGGCAGCGCTGCCGCGAGAGCGGCGCCCGGGGCAGCCTGGCGGAAGGGGCGCCGGGGCCAGCGGCGCCTCGAGAGGTCCTTCGCCGTGCTGCACCACACGAGGCACGGGCTAGACCTGGCCGCCGATGGCTGCCCGCAGGCGGGCGGCGGCGCGGGCGGAGGCGGCGCAGGCGCTTGGGGAAACGTGGCCGTGGTGGACCTGGACCCGACCGAGGGCGTTGGGGCGGGCGGGCGGCGCCCGCCGGTGCAGGGAACGCACATGGCCGAGCTGCCAAACCCCTCCTCCGAGGCTGCTGGGGCCGGCGGCGGCGGCGCCCCTGCCCCCGGCCTGGGGTCGGACATGGATACCTGGGAGGACGCGGAGGATGAGACGGCGGCGGAGGAGCTCCTGAGCTCCATGGAGGCCGAGCGCTCCGTGCAGGAGAGCAGGCGCCGAGTCGCCTTGGCGCAGGGCTTGCTGGGCGGCGGCGCTGGCGACTCCTCGTCGCCAGCGGGGGGGAGCAGCGGCAGAGTGCGGTGGGGAGGCGCTGACGAGGGGCCGCCCCCGCCCGGCTCAACGCAGCGAGGCTCCGGCGCTGAGGGGGCCGGTTCCGAACGGCCTCGAACGGCCGACAACGAGCCGGAAGAGGGCGGCGGCGGCGGCGGCGGCATCATCTCCACCATCACGGCCCTGCCCTCCATGTCCGTGCGTCTGGCGACGCAGCTCGCCAACGCTTGGGCCCGCCGGAACGCGCCTGGCCCCGTCGGCGGTTTCGGGTTCCAGCGCGTGGAGATGCTTCTGGCCCACGACGGGTGGACCGTCACGCTGGATCAGGAGGACGGCGCCTTCGTCGACGCCGCCGTGCTGCCGTTTCGCCGCTCCACGCCCTGCCCGGACCCGGGCCGGTGGGTCGGCAGGGGCGCCCGCCAAGCGGCGGAGCGCGAGGGCGCGCTGGCGGCAGACCACGCCGCCACGGCCGGCGGCCTGGGCGAGGCCGCGGTAGCTGCGGCAGCATCGCACGTGGACGAGGCGCCGGCAGAGCCGCTCTCCGCACTGGGCCTGCTCCCCGCGGCGTGGGGGGCGATGCTTCCCGGCATCGGGGGCGCCAGCCACGCCACCGGCTCGCCGTCGCACTCGCGGTCGGGGGGCTCAGCCTCCTCCTGCCCGGGGCCTTCCCGCGCGCACGCTGCGCCTTCCACGCCCCCTCGCAGCGCCTCGTTCGGCTCCGCGAACAGGCTCTCCGGCGCCGCCACGGGCCTCGGCCGGCCGCTCATGGGAAGCCAGAAGCGCTCCAGCAGGCGGAGACCGGCGGCGGCCGCGGTGGCTTCCGGTGCGGGAGGCGGCGGCGCGCGGGCCGACGGCCTGGCCTCCTCCTCCTCCTCCGCGGCGTCCGCCCACAGCCGCGCACATCTCCATCGGCAGGACGTCGGAGACCGCCCTGTGGTGATCTGCAGCAATCCGAACGGCGGCCTCTACGAGCTGTGGCACCGCTGGTCCGAGTCGCTCGAGCTGTACCTGTCCAACGGCTTCACCGTCATCGTCTACAACTACCGAGGCTACGGCCGAAGCACCGGCGCTCCGTCGCCGGGGCGCTGCACTGCCGACGCCGAAGCCCTCGTTCGCTACGCCCGGCGTCACCTCGGCGCCCGTCACGTCCTTGCCCACTCGGAGTCCATCGGGGGCATCGTCTCCAGCCGCCTGGCCGCGTCCGGCGCCGTGGACGGCCTCATCGGCGACCGCAACTTCGACAACCTCGCCCTCACGGCGAGCATGCTCATGGGAAGGTGGGCCGAGGTGGGCATGCACGCCCTCTCCCGGTGGGCGGCCCGATCCAACGCAGAGGCCATTCTTGAGGCCACCTGCCCGAAGATCATCCTGGCCAACCCGGCGGGCGACGAGGTCATCGGCCTGCCCGCCTCGGCCTCCGTCGGGGTCGCCAACCGCGTGGCCGACGCCTGGGCCGAGGTCGCTGGCCCCCTGCCGAGCCCGCCGTCGTCGCCCCTCCCGATCGACCCGGCGGCCAGCAGCTGCCCTCCCGGCTGCATCAAGGCCTGCCCGGGGAAGCGCAGCGCTCTCTCGCCCAACGACTCGCTTGCATCGGTGGCGCGCCGCTTCCAGCTCGCCCTGGCCCGCGCAACCATGGCGTGCGCCCACAACCTCGCCCCCGCCGAGGCGCTCCAGGCCTGCGCTGTGGCGCAGGACGTCCGCTTCCCGGGCGCGTCCATCCGCCGACGGGCCGCGTCGGAGGCCCGCCCCGAGGCCGAGCAGAGCAGCCTTCTGGTGGCGCTCGAGCCGGAGGAACTCTCTGTCCGGCGCCTCGCCGTGGCCGCAGAGGACGAGACGCGGGCCGGCCCGGCCGCCAGGCCAGGTGCGGCCGCGGCCGCCGGGCCTGCAGCCGCTGACCGTCGTCGCACTGGCTCCGCCGTGTCCGCGCCTGCCGCTGCCGCGCCCGCCCCAGGCCCGTCCTCAGACAACGACGACGAAGCCAGCATCCGCCACCGGTCGCAGGGCAGCGGCGCCAGCGCCCCGTCGCGCTCGGAGGCTGCCCCGGCCGCCCTCGAAGGCTCCGCCAGCCTTGCTGCAGGGGAGTCCGCGCCCGCGCTCCCGGCCTCTGCAGGAGCGTCATCGGCTCGCAGTGGGGCCCGCCCGGGCTCCACAGCGTCTGTCCCGCCGCTGGCCTCGGCCGAGACCGACGTCCAGAGCCTGTCCCCGGCCAACGCCAGTCTGCCGCTCTTCCTCTCGCCCCGGGTGCCCCCCACGTTTGTGGACGCGGACCTGATCGCAGCGTGCATCCCCAGTCTGCAGCAGGCGCCCCCCATCGCCCGCGACCGGATCTTCTCTCCTGGAGCGACAACAGCCGTGCGCGGCAAGGCGGCGGAAGCGCTTGCCGCCGCCGAGAAGGACGCATCAGCGAGTGCCGCTGGGGCTGGCCGCGCTGCGGCCGGGCTCGAGCTGGACCTCGAGCTGCTGCGAGAGACGGCATTCCCCGGCATTTCCGTTGCCGCTGAGGCCATGCTCCGCGCTTTCCGCGGCGACGTCCCGGCGGCCATTGTAGCCGCGCTCTGCAGCGGACAAACGGCCGCAGGGCCCACGCTGACGGTGCTTCAAGGTGACTTGCTCTCCCACCCTGCCGCCGCCCCGGGCTTCTTTGCCCTTCACACCGTCTACTCGATGGCGTGGGCCGTGGAGTCGGGGGCGGACGCCGCGGACACTACGGCGTCTGGGCAAGTGCCCCTTTGGGCCAGGCCAGCGTCGCAAGCCGCCCGGCTTGCCTGCGGCTTGCCGCTGCGCCCTGACTCGGCTTGGGCTGGCGGGGCTCGCGCGGGGCCAGGGGCGCTGCTGGCGGCCCCGGCAGATCCCGGGGCCCCCTTCCCGGATGGTCCCTCCCTGTCCACGGCCGGGCCCATTCCTTCCACGTCTCTCGTCGGGGTGATGGCTCTGCCGACGCGCCTGGACCAGCTGCCTGGTGGCGGGGCGCTTGCTCCCGGGGCCCAACACGCCTCGCTGCACGCGAGCGTGGCCCTGGCGTCTGTCATCAGCGAGCGGCTGCACCCCACGGCGGTGGAGCGGGGCGACCCCGGCGCCAAGGAGGCGATGCAGGCGCTGAGCGCCGCTCGGCGCATTGTTGAGATTGCAGAGTGGATCGCGCTCCGCGGGGGACCGCGCGCCCAGCTGGATGCCGCGCTGGCCCGCGGCACACTGCCGCGCGACGGACCGGCGACTGGCTGGAGGATGCTTGCGAGCAGAGCCCTCAGGCCGGAAGGCGTCCTCATCACGCTCGAAGGCCGGGGGCACAACATGGCCTGGCGTCGAAACCATGTCGCCATGATCCGGGACTGCGGGCAGCGGCTCGGCTGGTGGCCGACTGGCAAGTTCGTCGACGACGCTGCGCCCGACGCAGCCCCGCCCAGCCCTGCCGAGACGACTGCTGGGGCTGACTCCCCCATAGACGCTCACGAGGTGATGTTGGAGGCGTAGCTTCCCGGGCACAGTTGTTCATTCCTCCGTCGCGCACGCCGTGTTTCGGCGGCGTGCTTGCACGTTCGTGAAGGCTGCGAACAAAGCGTTTTGCGTTCTTGCCCTGCGCACCCCAGCTCACAGTGGCCGCTGCTCGAAGCGATGCCCGACACGCACTGGGGCGCGAGCGGGGCGGCGCCGTGCATCGAACCCCCGCGTAGTCGGCGCGCCGCGTGCCAAACGCGTTCGTGGCAGCTCTGGCGATAGTGTGTGTCTCTTTGAACGAGGCTGCGGCGAGCACGCGAGGGCGCCCGCAAAGAGCGCAATCAAGTCCCTCATATTCGAGCCCCACCCGCGCGGCTGCAGCGTCACACGACCCTGGCTGCTGCTGCAACTGCTGCTGCTGCTGCTGCTGCTGCTGCTGCTGCTGCTGCTGCTGCTGCTGCTGCTGCTGCTGCTGCTGCTGCTGCTGCTGCTGCTGCTGCTGCTGCTGCTGCTGCTGCACGGGCGGGGCTGGCCAAGGCGCGCCAGCTGCGGTCCGCGCACGCAGCCAAGCCAGCGAGCGGCTCCGCGACACGCGCGCTGCGGATCCCTGGGCCGGCACGCTTGGTCCATTCGAGGCGCGGCGCCGGGTTCACATGGTCCAGTACGCGGACGGGTCGGCGGCGAGCCAGTCACACGCGTTGGTGCCCAGCAGCTTCGCGCGGCGCTCCTGGGTCCAGCCGTCGCCTGTCATGGAGTCGATCAGGGCCCCGGCAGCGTAGTCCTTGCCGACGTTGGACATCTCGCCCAGGGGGAAAGGATAGTCGGATCCGCAGCAGACCTTGTCCTCGCCGTAGATGCTCACGATGTTGTTGAGCGCTGCGGGGTCGTGCACCAGAGAGTCGCTCCAGAAACGGCCGAGGAAGTCGGACGGTTTCGTCGCGCAGTCCACAGCGCAGAGGTCTGGCCTGACGTGGTGGCCGTGGTCGATGCGGCCCACAGTCGCAGGGAAGGACCCGCCCCCGTGAGCGATGCAAACGCGGAGGTCCGGGAGCCGCTCGAACACGCCGCCGAAGATGAGTGAGCACAGCGCCAGCGACGACTCAGCCGGCATGCCCACCAGCCAGGGCAGCCAGTATTTGCGCATCAGCTCCGTCCCGACCATGTCCCACCTGCGTAGATGGCGGGCCGGATCATGACAAGGACGGGGGGGGGGGCAGCGCAGGAGGCGCGTCAGGGCGGGAGGCGGACTTGCTTGCGGATTGCAAATCCCGTCCGTGGCGTAGCTGGTGGAAGGGGCGCGATGGCGCTCGCACTGCAGCCGCGTGTGCTGCGGGTGGAGCCAAGGCCAACGCACCGCGGCGGTCTCACGGGTGGATAAAGATCGCGGCGCCGAGCTGCTCCGCGGTCTTGAACACCTTGAAGAGCTCGGGCTCAGAGAGCGTCCAGTCGTTGACGTGGGTGCCGATTTCCACGCCTGCAGGAGAAGGAGGAGGAGGAGGAGGCAGAGAGATGGAGGGGCGAAAAAGAGGATGGTTCAACTACGGGGGACTGCGCGTGGTTGCCAGGGGTGTCTGGGGCAGCGAGCGGGGAACAAGGCGGCGCTGCGTATCAGTGGGCGATTCCAGACCACAGGTTGAGCGGAGCCGTGGCTGGGTGACGAGCGACTCACCCTTGAGGCCGAGCTCGTTCACACACCGCTTGAGCTCGTCACAGGCAAGGTCGGGGTCTTGCATTGGCAAGGTTCCCAGGCCGACGAAGCGTGTCGGGTTGGCGCTGACGCAGCCTGCAATGTGGTCGTTGAGCATCTGACTGACGTCCAGGGCGTCCTCAGGCTTGGCCCAGTAGGAAAACATGACCGGAACGGTGCTGAGGACCTGCACGTTCATGCGGATGCGGTTGGACTCGGCGATGCGGGAGTCCGGATCCCAAGTTCTCTTGCCCACCTCGCGGAAGAAGGTGCCGTCGTCCCGCATCATCCTGGCCTTGCATTCGTGGTGGTGGTCCAGCTTGATGAAGCCGCCGTAGCCGTAGCGGTCCTTCAGGTCCGGCCACGTCCTGGGGAGAATGTGCGTGTGCACGTCCATTCGCAAGCACGGCGAGGCGCCGTCGTCCTTGACCTCGTCGCTAGTGCCACGAACGGCAGCGCCCGCGGCAGCTGCCGCTCTGGCCGCCTCGCCAGCTGGCCCGGAGTGAGCCATCTTGGAAGCGGGGCCTGTTGTGCCCACGGAACAAGTGACGCGCGTCGTCAAGATGGCATTTGCACTGTTCGGCCGGGCAGAGCCGTGGCAACCGCAAGCCCCCAATTGCCCTTGGCACCGTTTTGCAGCCAGCGGGCGCGGCAGCCCGCCAAGCGCCGCTGCCATGGACCCCGGGCACCCGGCGCCGGAGACCATGTTCCTCGAGGCTTCCATCGAGGCGCCCAAGGCTCTCGCAGCCGTGTCCGACGTGAGCCCAGCGACCGCAGCACCGCCAGGCGCGGCGCGCCCGCGCCACGCCCCTGCACCGATGACTTCCGGGATGCGTTGTACCACTCCAGGGTCAGGGGGGCGCAGGCAACCATCGTCGCGCGCGGGCGTTGCACGAGTGGCCCCTGTGTAGGCTGTCGCTCGGGCCAAAGAGCGAGGCTGGCCCACCTGGCCGTTGCTTCGGCTGCTGGCCATCAGCGCCCGCTGGCGGATGACAGCCACAGCCTCGCCCGACGACGCAAGCCTCAAATTCTTGCCCTGCCCCAGCAGGGGCGGTCGGCACCGGCCCATCAGCGGTCGGTAGCGGACGCCTGGCCGCTGGGCCAGCGCCGATCACAACTCGCTTGCTTGTTGCGGCCGCATTTTGCCCTCACTGCTCGTGCCGCAGGACGTGGTTGCGTTTCCCAGCCAGCGTGCTGTTGCCTTTGTTGGGGACGGGCCTCCAGAGATGCTCCCCATCGACGCGCCCGGGCAGGTGACGGCGATGAGCGGGACGGGTGCCTCTGGCATCCTTGCCGTGGTTGCGCGCTCCGAGAACCCCAGCGTTATCCTTGTCTCGACAGCTGACAGGACTGTGCACGGTGTCCTCAACGGCGCGGGGTCCCTCGACGTGGACGCGGTCGCGCTGTCACAGTGAGCCGATTCCGCTGCACGCCAGTCTCTCGGCTGCCGCGAATGCCCAGCGCAGAGGCGCCACGGCGTCCCAGTGTGAACAGGCGCGCCCTGGCGGTGCAGCTTCCCCTCCCTTGTCAAGCGGCCGCCCGCTGCCCGCTGCCCGCTGCCCGCTGCCCGCTGCCCGCTGCCCGCTGCCCGCTGCCCGCTGCCCGCTGCCCGCTGCCCGCTGCCCGCTGCCCGCTGCCCGCTGCCCGCTGCCCGCCGCTGTGCCACCCCTCGGTCCCCGTCCCCCTGCCCATCCCTTCCCCCGCTCGCTTGGCAACGGCCGCAGTGACGGAACCAGGGCGCTCACCTTCTCCTCTGACGAGGGGTACGGCGCCGTTGCCTGGGACGTCGTCACGGGGCAGATGCTGCCCGGCGCGGCGGCGCACATCCCCGCCTCCCCCACCACCGCAGCCTCCTTCCACCCCAGGGACAGGTCCATTGCCTGCGCCATCACGCCGGCAGGCATCTTCTTCTGGCACATCACAGTGTCGGGTGACGGCAGCACGAGGCTTCAGGCGATTCCGGGAATTCTCCCCGACGAATCCCTCGACAGAATCTCCCTCGCGTCGTCCGCGGTGGCAGAGCTGCGATCCATGCCCGCCCCCGCGCCGCTGGATGGCTCCGATGTGGTGCCCCCCCCGGCGACGGGCCTGCTCTCCCCCGAGGGCCTGGCAATGCACGGAATTGCGGCCGCAGTCGACGTGGCCTCCGGCGCGCCCGACCCCGCCTCCGGCGCGGGGCTGGTGCCAGGGAGCGACACCATCCCCCTGCTGCAAGACGAGGCCGCGGGTAGCAAGGCCCTCGCAGGCCTTGCATCCCCCTCCACCTCCTCGTCCGCCGCCGCCGCCGCCGCCGCCGCTCACGCCAGGGCAGCGGCGACAGCGGCAGCCGGCGCTCCCGGTACCGGAGCCGCCGGCGGCGCGGTGGCAGGCGCGGCCGGTGCGGGCGCCGCGCAGGGCCCTCCTCACGGGGCCGTCGGCGCAGGGGCGGGAGGAGGAGACCCCGCCGCCGCCCCGGGCGCGGCTGGCAGGAGCGGTAGCGCAGGCAACCCTGCTGCCTCCTCGGCGATGCCCTGGGAGGACGACTCCGCCGCTGCTGCCGGCTCGTCCTCCGGCAGCGGCTCTGCCGTCACCGGCTCTGCCGTTGCGTGGAGCGAGGCGATGACGTCTGGCGCCCCAGCCCCCTGGCTGAGCCGCCGCCGGTTCATCAGCCACTGCTGGCTTCCCGACGGCCGCGTGCTCGCTGGGGTGGCCTCCGGGTGGCTCCTTCTCTTCGACCCGGTCACTGGCCGCTGCGTTGGCGCGGCGCCCCCCCAGTCGGCTGGCGTGCGCGTGACGGCGCTGCTGTCTCTCGCCGGCTCTGTGCTTGTCGGCCGGTCGGACGGGCGGATCGAGTCGAGGGCTCTGCCGGCGCTGGAGGTGGCCGGCTCGCTGGACCTCAGCTCCCCCTCGCCCGTTGCGCTCACTCTGGGAAGCCGTAGGCTGGCAGCGGGCGCTGGCGCCGTGCGGAGCCTCGTCGCCTCGCCGTCGTTCCACGTGGTCTTCGCCTCCACGGCAGCCGGCGGCATCTTCCGGATCGACTTGCGGCCCCCCGGGCAAGACGACGACGACGACGACGCAGCTGCGCCTGCTGTGGCCGCGGGCGCTGCCGGTCGCGAGTCCGGCACAGGCAAGGGCCTCGGAGCAGCCGGAACGGCCGACGGCGGGGTGGCAATGGGGGGGCTGGCCGCCCACGGCGAGATGGCATCCTCCGTCATCGGCGTGGCCCGCCCCCTGCAGCCAGGGCCGGCCGGGCCCATTCTCGCCCTGCGGCCGCTGGCGACTCCGCCCCCTGCCGAAGGCGACGAGGGCTCTGCCAGCGGCCACCCTCACCCGCCCGCGCTCATGGCCGCGCTTGACGCGTGCGGGCTCGTGTCCGTGTACGACGTGGCGACGCCCGCCGGAACGCAGCTCGTGGCGGGGCGGCGGTTCGTGTTCGAGCCCGCCACGATTGCCACCTCGTCCGGCACTGCGGCTCTGCCGGCACCTTGGGAAGACGAGGGAGCGCTGCTCGGCGCCGCCAGCGCTGCGGCAGGAACGTCGTCGGCGGGGTTCCTGGCAGCCGCCACGTCGAGCGGCCACGGCCACGGCCACGCCGCCTCCAGCGTCACCGGGCTGGCCACCACTGCCGGCCTGGCCACCATGGCTGGCGACGGCAGGACGGCCACTCCCAGCCTCCCCGTTGCCGGGCAGTGCCTCGACACGCACGGGCGGCTGCCTCTGCTCGCCGTCGGGACAGACTCGGGCTGCGTTCACGTCCTCGTCGCCGCGACCAACGGGTCGGCGCGCGGCTGCCTGACGCCTGCGTCTGCCGGGGCGCTCGCGCCCGGGGTCACCCTCACCGACGTCGCCGCCACCCGCGCCCACACGGGCGCGGTGTCGGCTGTATCGTTTTGCCCCCACCCCTCCCTGCCGCTGCTCGCGGCAGTGTCGGACACGGACCGGGCCGTGACCTTCCACCTCGTCCACGTTCCCGACCAGGCTCCCGCCCTGGCAACCGACGGCGCGGAGGCCGGCGGCCCCCTGATGCTCCTTCCGGTGGGCACGGCTTCCCTCCCGCCGTCGTTGCCCGCTTCCGCCGCCGGTGCGCCGGCTCAGCCGGGCCAGGGACTGGTCTGCGCCGCGTGCTGGCGGGTGGACGCCTCCGGGTCCGGCGCGGCAGAGCTCCTCGTGTCCTTCGCCGACGGAAGCATCGCCGCCGTGTCAGCGCCCTCGCTCGAGGCCGTCGAGCACGCCAGGGCGGCCGTCGACGCCGCAGCGGCGGAGGGCGCTGGCGTGTCCGCCGCCCTTGTGGCGGGAACAACGGGGGCGCACTGGCCCGTCGACACCACCTCCTCCGTGCTTGTCCACGCGCCAGACGCCGGCCACGCCGCCCCAATCGTGGCCATGTCAACGGGGCCCTTTGGCACCGGGCAGCTGCTGGCCGCGTCGCCGGCGGTGGCGACTGTGCTGGTCGTCCCCACCCCCTGGGCCCCCGGCTCCGGCGAGGCCGCCGAGGGGGCTGCAGTGACGGAGCACAGCTCCGGCGCAGCGCTCTCCGCCGCCGGGGACGAGCCTCCGGCATCGGCCCGCTCGCAGCTCTCGGGGGCCGCAGCGGAAGCGCCGCCCCCCCCGTCCAAGGCCGGGGCGGAGGCGAGCTGGCGCGTCGCTTCGGACCTCGGCGCCGGCAGCGGGCGGGCGGGCGCCGTGTTCCCCAGAGAGGCAAGCGCCGGGGAGGAGGCAGGGATGCTCGCCCTCGCAGCATCCGCCACGTCATCGGGGCTGGCCGTGGCCACGGTGAATGCCGCCGGGTCGGCCGCTCTTGCCTTCGTGTCCCAGGAGGCGGGGGGCGCGCTCGCCGGCGCCGGCGGCAGCGCCACTCCCTCTGTCGGCCGCAGCGCGGCCGCGGCGCCCTTTCACGGCACCTGCGTCGCAATTGCGCCCTGCGGAACGAGGGTGGTGGTCGGAACGACGGAGGGGGCCGTGGTGGTGGCGTCCGTGTCGGACACCCGCTTGAAGGTGTTCGAGCGCAAGGCAGCCACGCCCAGCGCAGACGAGGCCGCAACGGGCGCGCGCTTCCAGCTCCTGGCGGAGGCGGTCGGGCACGCAGCCTGCCTCGGCAGCAGGGCCGCGTTCGCAGGCGCGCCCGGCCAGGCCGCAAGCGGGGCGCTCACCTCGGTCTCCGGCGCAGGCGAAGCCGTGGTGTGGCTCATGGGCGTGGGCATGGCCGCGACGGCCCCCAGCGCCGACAAGGGCCTGCACGGCGACGGCTGGGAGGCGGACATGGTGCAGCAGTCCGCCCCCAGGAGCAAGTCGGCCCTCGGCGGGGGAGAGGCCGAGGAGAGCAAGCACGCCTTCTTCGAGTCCGGCGCCGGCAGCGACGGTGGAACCACTGGCGTCGAGGACGGACCCGGCTCCATGGACGTGGCTGCCGCAGCAGCTGCTGCGGCCTCGTGCCTCGAGTGGGCCCACAGCGTCGAAGAGGCTCGGGCAGAGGCGCTGGCAGAGCCCTTCCGTGAGGCTCTCCGTGAGAGACTCGGGGAGCTCGCCCACCGCGTCGCGGAGCTGGTGGAGTCCAACGCCGAGGCGCCGGAGCTTGAGCGCCTCGGGAGGGAGGAGTTTGCCGTGGACGAGGAGGGCTCTGCCGCGCACGACGCGGTCACGCAGGAGCTCGTGGCGGCGCAGCTCGCGGCCACCGAGGCGGACATCGCCGAGTCCGAGCGCGAGGCGGCCGACCTGAAGCGCGAGTGCTGGGACGCCGTCGAGCGGCCGCTGGAGGCCGTACACGCGCTGGGTGGCGGCGGGGAGGAGCGGGTGTGGTCCATGGCGGTGCGGCGGCTCTCCCCGGAGGACGAGCGTCTGCTCGGGAAGCTCGCCCTGCTTCGCCGCATGGAGCAGGCGGAGATGGCGGAGAGCGCCGAGGGGGCGGTGGAGGAGCTGCCGGGGGGGGATCTTGCCTGGCCGGGGCTTGCCTCAGACCTGCCGGCGGACGCCGACTGGCTCGTGAACGCGGGGGCCATCCCCCCCGCTCTGGACCCGGTGGCCCAGCGGGAGGCGCTCGCTCAGCGGCAGGCGAAGGAAAAGGCCGATGCGGCCGCGGCCGCGGCTGCGGCAGGGGCAGGCGACGGCTCGGCGGGCGCCGCGGCGGCGGCAGCGGCCGCAGCGGCGGCGCAGGCTAATGCGGGGGACGAGAGCGAGGACGGGACCGGGAGCTCTGCCGCCGACGGCGGCGTGATCGGCCGGGCCAGCGGCTGGGCCGGCGAGGGCGTTACTAAGCTGCTCTACCACCCTCTGTCCTGCCGCACCGGGGCGCAGCGCCGCCTGCAGATCCGGCTTCTGGAGCAGCTCACCCGGGAGGTGGCCAGGTCGTTCAACAGGCGCTTCGACGCCCTGAAGAGGGCAAAGCTCGACGACGTGGAGCGCATCTCGGAGCGCAACAAGCGGACCACGAAGATCCTGGAGCTGCTTGGCCGTACGGAGGAGCTGTACGAGCCCCCCCGCTTCGAGGACGAGCGGCCCGAGGCGCTGCTGGAGGCGTCCAGGGAGGAGGTGGGCTTTGACGAGTGGGAGCCGCCGGCAGTGGTCAAGGCCAGAGAGGAGGAGGCCCGCCGCCGGGCCGAGGAGGCCGCGAAGCACAAGGACGACGCCCCCGAGCGCGCGCTGGACGACATGATGAGCGGCACGCTGGAGGAGAAGGACGAGGTCCAGCGCGCAGAGGACGCCATGCGGGCGGGCAGGCAGCCCTGGATGGACGACGTGGAGCTGGCTCTGCTGGCCAGGGCGGGGGTCATGGAGGCGGAGACAGCGCCCGTGCTTGCCGCAATCCAGGCCGAGGCCCTGGGCGTGCAGCCTGACCAGGAGGTGGACGAGGCGCTGCTGCGCCTGGCCAAGGAGGCGCTGGACAGCCCGGACAGCGCGGACTCCCTCCCCGAGGAGCAGCGCGGCCCCTTCCGCAACTACCGCGCTCGCATCGCAGAGCTGCTCCAGCTCAGGGAGGAGCGCCGCGTCCGCCTGGAGGAGGAGCTCGCGGCGCTCAAGGCCGAGGTCAAGACCATCATCCAGGAGTTCGACGCCCGCCTGGCCGAGGCGCAGCAGCAGTACCGGGAGTTCAGGGAGGCAATCCTGATTCAGGAGGCCTACGCGCACCGCCTGGCGGCAGCTGTGGCGGGCTCCGACGCCAACCTGGAGCGGGAGCAGTACGTGCTGGAGCGTCTGGCCACGTTCACCACAGCCGCGGACAGGGAGGCGTCGGCTCTGCCGGGAGCAGAGCAGGCGTTCGCGGAGGCTCAGCGTCAGCTGGAGGAGGCCAGGGCAGCGGAGGCCGACATGGAGCGAAGCTTCCGGGAGGCGGTGCGCTCGCGCTCAGAGCACGGGCTTGACAGCGACACGATGCGCCGCCTCGTGGACATGTTTCATCACTCTCGCCACGACGTGAGCTTCGAGCTCGCGGGGGCGAGGGCCGCGGCGCTGGGGCGCGACCCGCGCCGCGGGGCCGTGTCCGTGGCACGCGAGGCCGTGGGCGAGCTTGCGACGGCCGACGGCGGGGCGGTTCCGCCCCTGCCATTCTCGACTGGGGGCGGCGGCGCGCACAGGGGGGCCGCCTCGGCCACCCTCTCCCACGATCCAGCGGCGGGGGCCCCGACAGGGCCTCCTCCCACGGAGGACGAGCTCTTTGCCGAGGCGGAGCGGCGCGCCACGGCCGAGCCAACGAGCGACATGCTCCCGGACGACCTTGTGCCCGGGGTGACGGTGGACGAGGCCGTGTGGGCTGAGGCCGTTGAGCGCTGGCGCCAGAAGGTGTCCCAGGAGCTGCACGTGGCTCGGCTTGCGGCAGCGTGCGACCGCGCCGCCGCCGTGGTCTCGTCCATCAGGGCGGCGCTCGCGCGGGCGCAGGGCAAAGTGCACGCGCTCGAGGACGAGCGGAACGCGCTGCTGCGGGCCAACGCGCTCACGGCCAACGACGTCGACGTCATGATCCGGCTGCGGCAGGGCCAGGACGAGGTGGCGGGACTGGCAGCCATCCCGGACTACGGGGAGGCTCTGCTCGTCCCCACACGCATCGTGGAGAGCGAGAACGTGGGCACAAGGCGGGCGGGCCGTCGCGTCGCAAGGCGGCTGGAGCGGGTGCGCGAGGCGCGGAAGGACCTCCGGTACCGCCAGTGGATGCGAGAGTACGCGGAGGGCCGCATGCAGGACCGCGAGGAGTGGATGAGAGACGTTTCGCTGCTCAGGGTCACCAAGGAGCTCCAGCAGTTCGTCGGCGGAGCAGACCTGGCCCAGAAGCAGAAGGAGCTCACTGTCAAGACCGAGGCGCAGGGGCGCTACCTGAAGACAGCCCACAGGCGCGTCATGGGGAAGCAGCAGCGGGCGCAGAAGCGGCTGGAGCGCTCCGTGCAGAGCCGCCGCGAGGAGAACGAGAGGCTGCTTAAGCAGGTGACGGAGCTCGAGCAGTCGGTGGCAGTGCGCGCGGGCATTGTCGAGGCCAGAGAGCGAGGCGCCGGAGGAGGGGTCGGGCCCACGGCGCGCGCTGACAAGCGCATGGGCACGCTGGTGGCGCGCTCGCGCCTGGTGAGCACTGCCAAGGCGCAGGCCGACGAGCTGGACGCTCTGCGCGCCCAGCTGGCCAAGCTGCGCCGCCGTACCTTCCCCATGTTCGTTGCCGGCCAGACGTGAGCGGCTTGGCTGCGGGCGGGGGCCGGCTGTGGCAGATTTGACTGCGTGAGTGCGCGATGGTTGCCGATTCATCCCAATGGCTCGCTTGTGATTGCGACCAGGCGGGCCTCGATTTGTGCCACCTGTCTGACAATGCTATGCCCCCCTCCCCCCTTCCCGCCAACACACACTCCAAACGGCCCGGCTAGGGCAGCAGCAGCAGAGGCTCAGGAAGGGTCCACGCTTGGCTTGCGTCTCCCCGCGCAATCGCGAGCGCAGCGCGTCACAGCCCGAGCGACTGGCGCAGCCGTGCAGCAGAAGGCGGTGGCAGCTGCGCCGTCGCGGCCGACGGCGACCGGTAAAAGGGCCCGCTCGCCCCGCTGCCGCGAGACACCCGAGCCGGAGTCGCGACGGATACCGTGCGGGAGGCAGAGCGACGCGGCGGCGGGCTGGACGGGGTCCAGCGCCTCTCCTGGGCCGGCTGCCAATGGCCACTGGGCTGGCTGGCGCGCGGCGCGCGGACTCCAGACGAGCGCGGAGGGGGAGCCCATGCGGACGACGGGGGCGCTGGCTGCGGCGAGGCAGCCGCTGCTGCGCGCCAGGCGAAGGCTTGGCCGCTCTCCTCCGCGCCCAGCCGAGGGCCTTCGGCTGGCGACAGAGCGGCCATGAAGCCCGGGCCGACGTCCGGGGACGCCAAGCGCATGCCTGCAAGCTCGCGCAGAGCAGCCCCGCGACTAACCTCGCGCTGAAGGCTCGACAGCTCTGCCCCGTCGGCGCTAACGGAGGGCCCGAGCCTCCAGGCTGCGGCGCCGGCGCTGGCCCAAGGCCGCCCGGAGAGGCGCCCCGCCTCCGCCGCGGCCTCGAGCGACGGCGACTCCGCCGCCTCGAGCCGCGAGAGGGTCCACATGCTGGCGCCGGAGTGGGAAAGGACGGCGACGGGGACGGGCGAGGTGGCGTCCAGCGCCGTCAGCGCGAATACCTCGCGGCTCTCCAGGGCCTGCCGCCGCCGGAGGGCCTCCCGGCGGGCTGCCTGCGCCTGGGCGACGAGGCGGCCTTGGAAGCCGGCGGCAAGGGGTCCGCCTGCAGCGGACGCCGGCAGAGTGGGCGTGAGGGGTGAGCCGGCGGAGCGGGGGCTGCTTGCGGCGGCAGGGGCGGACCAGGCCGCCTCCGTGCGCGCGCCGGGGGACCAGGGCGATGCCGCAGGCTGGGAACGGGGGCCAATCAGCGGATCATCGCTGCCACCGTGGAGGGGCCCGGGGTGCTCGTGGCCGCGCTGGAGCGCACAGTCGTTGGGGCGTCCGAGCAGGTGCGTGGGCGAAGGCGGCTCGCTGAACAGGGATTGCTCTCCGGCGAGGGCGGGCGACCATCGGGCGGACCGGCCGGTGTGCGGCCCTGCGCTCGCGGGCGTCGTTGCGTGTCCGGGTTCCCCGCGCCCGAAGGACGCCTGCGTCACTGCCGTGCGATCGAACAACGCCTCGTCGCCGGATACGTGCAGCGAGGCGGACACTTCGCGGCGGGACTCGAAGCGCGAGCTGGGGGACGAGGACGGCCGGGAGTCGGCTCCGATCGGTGCGTGCCTCTCGCTGAGGCGGGGCGCAGCGCATCCAGGGCCACGAGCGGGCGTGACGGGAGCAGACCCGGGCGAGGTTGAGAGCGCGCCACCCGCCAACGTCTGTACGGCGCGAGGCTGGGCCCGGCCTGCCGTGCCCCACGGGCCGCTGTCCGTGCTGTCGGCGCCGTGGGCCACGCTGGCGCCGCCATCGCGGTCGAGCGCCCCCCCGCCGCGAAGTGCCGACCGCCCGCTCGCTGCGGCCGCGGGAGGCACGGGACGGCTGAGGTCGAGCGACGGCCCGGTCGCTCCCCGGCTGGCCGGCACGCCGGGAGGCGAGTCGCTCTCGGAGCTTGCCCGACCAGGCGCCGAGGGGGTGGGCGCTGGAAGCAGCTCGTCGGGCATGGGCCGGCCGTTCGGAGTCGCGGCAGCGTGCCCGGACTGCGTGCCACCGCTGGCTGCGCCTGGCAGGAACTGGCCTGCAACCGGCTGCTCGGCCCGGCGCGAGTGGCCCCGCCTCGACCCGGCGGCAGCCGCCCCTGTCGCCGCCCCTGCCGCCGCTTCTGCCGCCTGCTCCTGTTCCTGCTCCTCCTCGTCTGCGTCGAAGCGGAGGCTCCTGGCGAGGTCGGCCATGCCAGCGTCCGATCTGGTCGGACTGCCGTCAACCGACGTTGTGATGCGTGAACGGCTGCGCCCGCGAACGCTTCCGGCCACAGATCGGCTGTGCTCCGAGGCGCGGGCAGGTTGGCCAGCTCCGCGGAGGGAAGGGCCATGCTGAAACGACAACGCTGCGGCTGCCCGCATCGACCGATCCTGCCGGTCAACATTAGCGGGCGACGCACCCGCGCTGAACGCGGGGGACCCTGACGTGCCCTCCCGCTGCCCCGGCTCGCCCTCGGCGAAACCGCCGCTTTCGCTCGCCACGCTCAGGCGGCTGCGGGCTGGTTGCGGGGGCCGCTGGGCCGAGCGAGGCCCCAGCGTTGCGCCCGCACGAGCGTCAGCCACGTCTGCTGCGGCGTATGCCAAGCCGAGGGCCCGCCGCGCAGCCACCAGGGACGCTGCTGGCCCGACGCCCCTGCCGGCCTCACCGCCGCTGGCTCCGCTCGACCGACCGGCAGAGCCAATAGCTACAGACCTGCGCTCGGGGCGCGAGGCCGGCGAAGGCGAGCGTTCCGCAGCGGGCTGCTCGGGGGGCCGGGCGCCAAGCGCTCGATGGTCTGGCGACGCCGCGGCCGAGCCGACACGGGGCACGCCGCCAGCGCCGCCACTGCCTCGCGGCTCCGCCACACCGGCTCGCTGGGCGGGCCAGCCCGGAGCCGCGCCGACGGGAGACCCCCAGTCTGGGGACGGCGCCTCCGCGGCCGCAGCCCGCCCGCCTGCGCTTGCCCCTCTCCACCCAGTGCCACCACTGCGACCAGCGGTGCCGTCCGCAGCGTCCATCCCCGTCCACGGTGCGGCCGGCTCCGCAGGGGTGGCTAGGGCGGGCGTCATCAGGCCAATCAGCCCGGTCGGCGAAACCGCGCCACGAAACCGCAAGCTGTGGGCATCCTCTGCACCGCCCTGGCCGCGGGCTCGACCGTCCTCCCGCGCTGGGGTCGCCGGAAAGGGGGCGGGAGGGAGGCCAACAGCGTCCGCGCCGCGGCGGTCGCGAGGCGCCGCCGGCGACGCGGTTGCCGGGCCGTGGTGATCAGGCGTCGGGGCGAAGGAGGGGGACTCCACGGGGAACCGAGGGGGCATGTCGCCCCGCCGCTTCGACGCCGGGGTGGCGCGTTGAGGCCGGTGGTTCGCTCGGCCTACGGAGCGGAGTCGCGCCCCGGACAGCGGCGACGAAACCGTGAGACCGGGCGTGAACGCGAAGGCCCCGTAGCCCCCCAGCGCGATGGGACGCGCGCGGGACGGCGAGGGCGCGGCTCGCGCGAAGGCCCCGTAGCCCATTGGGCCCGACAACGGGGTGACTGGGCCTTGATTGCCTCGTGATGGGGTGCGGGCGTCTCCTGAATCACATGGGCCCCTGTCTGGTCCGACCTCTGTGCCGGTGGCGGCGCCCACCCCCGCACGAGCAGGGGTCACCGGAGCTGCGGCGTCTGCCGACGCTGTCGCTGCGGCTGCAGCCGCTGCAGCCGTTGCGGGGGGTAACTGCCGGTCCGTGAAGGGGCTGTCCACGGCGGGGGGACCGGGGGGTGTCATCGCGTCAGCTGACCGCTCGGCAGCTGTGGCCGTGAGGGGTGGCGCCGAGGGCGTCAACGGGCCGTTGCTTGGCGACAGCGTGCTGGGAAGCCGCGACCGACTCCGCGCGGCGTGGGAAGCATGCACACGGGCTGGGGTTGCCGGGAGCTGGTGTAGGCTGTCAAGGGCGCGGATGTGCTCGGGCGTGGCGAGCTCGGGCCGGGCGTCGAGCCCGAGCCTGCCGAAGCGGTGTTGGGGCGATGCTCTCGCACGCTGCAACGCGCGGGAGCGACCCGCCTCGGGACGGGCCGTGCGACTGGGAGGAGACCCGCTCAGCGTACTGGGAGTGCGCGGGCTCAGGCGCGGCGAGGCGACGCTGCTGAGGCTGCCACCCCGCGAAGGCGTGCCGTCGTCCCACTCGGCCTGCAGACACGCTCAGGGGCAGAAACGGGCAAACCACCACGGTACAGGGCGACAGTGACCACGACAGCCAGCTCCGAGCGGGAAGACTTTGGGGGGCACGGAGGGGGGGAGGGGCATTGACCCGCCGGAGGCTGGCACAGGTGGCGGCACTCACAATATCAAACTGTCGCGGCCGCAGGGTTGCCATTTCCTCGATCGACAGCATCGCATCGAGCGCCAAGGCCGTGCCGGGCATCAGTGGTGACCCAGGGCTCTCGTCCCCGCGCCGCGCTCGGGCCCATCCGGGGCTCCAGCGCGGGAAGCAGTCTCGCTCGACGCCGTTGAATGGGTGATCGCGCGAGCCTCCGCGGGCGGGACTGTGGTGCCAACCCGGGCTCGCTGGGGATGAATCCATTTGGCACGCGTGGGCCCGGGGCTGCCGATTTTGACGCCTGGCCCGGCTTTGCGCCGCGCTCGGGGCGCGCACGGCAAGTGCCGCACGCGTTTATCCCGCGGCGGCGAAGCGAATCTGGCCGTACTTGCTCTGCTTTGGTCAGGTTCGAAATCTGAGTTATCGAGCTCTGGCTGCCACCCGGTTGCGAGTCGCGGCCATGGGCGAAAAGCCGACAGCCTCCAGACGGGCCGCTACCCAAAAGCGCAAGGAACACGCCGCCGGGACCGCCCCCGGGGCCGGGCCTCCGAGGGAGCCCATGTCTGATGCCGGTGAGCGGTGTCCAGCCCGCAGGCCGCTCGCGCTGGCGCAGGCCCCAGCCCCGCTACTGGCCCCACTGGCGCACGAAGCACGGAGGTTGGTGATGCGAGCGCGCCTCGTCGTACCAGCGGCGCTGGGTGGCCGCTGAACCAGCATGCTGGCCGAAGCGTGACCGCACATTCAGCGCGACCGATCTCCGTTCCCACGGAGCCGCAGAACAGCAAGAGCAGATTGCCAAGCTCTTGAGCATTGCACAGGACACCAAGTCGCAGTCAATGGTGAGGTCTGCGCTGGCTCTGAGGAATGCAGTCCGTCTGCATCGTGTGCGGCTTGAACGTCAGTCGCACATGCGACAGTTTGCCTTTGCCACGCCCCCGCCCTGCCCTGCTTCACGAGCTTCACGAACACGCTCGCAGACCTGGGTCGGCTTGATGTGCTTGGCGGCTGCAGCAGGGACCTCCTATTGCATCGTGCTTCAGCTGCACGAGCCGTGGAGCGTGGACCATTTTGCGCAGCTCAAGCCGGTGGTGTCGAGCTTCGAACTGATCCTTGGGCTCATGCCCTCTGTGATCGCGCCTGTTCTCATCGGCATCGCGGTGGCCTTCCCCCGCGACGAGAACTTCCTCGTCCTCTCGCGCCTGGCGTGGGTCGTGTCGGCAGCGGGCGCCATCGGCTGGGCGATTGCGTTCGCCGGCGCAAAGTTCTTCAGCTTCTGGCACCTGTGGTTGCCAGGGGCCCCTGTTGCTCTCGTGGCGTCAAGCGCCATGTCGATATACTCGGCCGTTTCAGCGGAAAAGGAAATCTTGGAGCTCGCGGAGGAGGCGTTTGGCAGCCCTCGGTCTGGAAAAGAGGAGTAGCAGCCCCGTGGGGCCGTAGCCCGTCAGGCGGGGCGCACGAGCGAGCGGTGCACGACCGTTCGGCCACACGCGCCCGCTTGCGTTTGTTCGGACAGCTGCGTCCCGCGTGCGCCGCGTCCTGCAGACTTTGACTCGATTGATTGATTGGCCTGCCTGGCAGCAGCGCGAGCGTGGCTCGCCGACCCAACCGTTCTCGCAGGACTCCCGCCCCCTCGCGCCTCTCTCGCACTCGTATGGGCGCCGCACAGCTGCTTCCGAGACTCGCGTGCACAGGCCCGAGTGGCTGCAATCGCGCTCCAACTGCAAACCCGAGCAGTTGCATCCGGCTCTGCCGGGCGGCGCCTTTTTGCCGCGCCGGCTTCCACTCCTGCGCCCACGGGGCCTGAAGCATGGAAGCTTCGGCTGCCAAGCGCCCGCGCATGGAATCCAACGCTGCGGGAGGCGGGGCGGGCGGCAGGGGCGGCGGGGCACCGGTGCACAGCGACGGCCCTCTGCCCGAGCGCCTTTCATTCCGGCTGCTCGTGCCCGCGTCGGCGGTCGCGCAGATCATTGGCCGCGGCGGCGAAAATGTGACGGCGATTCAATCCGCGACGCGGGCGCGTATCGACGTGACCTCGTCGCCAGTGGGGGACTTGAACCACGTCACCTTTGTGGGCGCTCCCGAGGCGTGCGAGACGGCCATCCGCGCCGTGTGGGCGCTGGTCCAGGCCCAGGAGGTGGACAAGGTGCGGGACAACCAGTACGTGGCGCTGTCGGCGGACGGGCGGTCGCTTGCGCGCCAAACGCTCCACATGCTCGTGGCGGACGGCCATGCCGCCCGGCTCATCGGCCGCCAGGGGTCCGAGGTGCGCGCGCTCCGCGACCGGCTCGGCGTCAACGTCGCCGTCCAGTCCCAGGGGGCCGGCCGGGCCCGCACGGAAGCCGAGAAGGCCGCGTTTGCCGACGGCGAGCGTGTGGTGACAATCTCGGGGCCGGAGGCGGCGGTTCACCGGGCTCGAGCGGAGATTTGGCACAGGTTGAGCAGGCTGGGGCTGGCCAGGCGGCGCGGCGGGCGCCCTGCGACCGGGGCGGCCGCGGCCACCTCGGCATCGTCTGGCTCCGCGAGCAGCGCTGCCCTCACTGTGGGAAGCGGCGTGCCTGTGGCAACGGGCGGCGAGGCGCTCGTGTCCGAGGCGCTGGAGCTGCCCTCCGACTCGGTGGGCCGCCTCATCGGCCGGGGCGGCGCCACCATCGACGCCATCCGCACCAGCACGGGGTGCGCGGTGCACGTGTCCCAGGACGTCGTCGGCCGCGCGCTGGCCTCAGTCGGTCAGTCTGCCATGGAGGCTGCCACGGCCGCGGACCGCCCAGAGGCGGAGGGGCCCATGATCGTCACGGTGGTGGGCACAATGCCTGCGCTTGCGACGGCCAGGCTGCTGATTGCGCGGGCGCTGGCGGGCGAACCGTTGGGCGTGTCAGCGCCCTCGGCGGGGGGGCGAGGCGCCGCTCGGATGGGCACTTCTGTCCCGGGGTTTGTGTTTGGCGGGGTTTCGCAAAAGGGCAGCGCGCAGTGACCCGTGCTGTCGGTCGGGAACGGGCGTGCGCTCTCCCTTGCGGCCCGCTGCATTGGCGCTGGCAGCGCAAGCTACGGGGCCATGTTTTTCGTCGTGCTTTGAGCGGCGCGCAACCGGCATTCATGAGCGCTTGCGTGCGTCCCTCAGCCCTGGCACCCGAGTCGCACGCGCCCGCCAGGTGTGCAACGGAAAGCACTGCAAGCGGGGTCTCAAGCGCTGCGACGGAACACAACTGCACAAGGGGGCGGAGCGACGCCCACGGAACAAATACTTGCAGCGGCACATTAGATTCGCCCCAAGCAGCAGCCACCGGCGGCCCAGCGATACCGCGGGCCGCGCGCGCTGGAGCAAGCGACGAAGGAGCGCGTGACCAGGTGTCAGATGTCGCCGTTGACGCGCCAGTCGTACGGCTCCCACTGGATGGTGACGCGGGGCAGTGGGGCGGCCGGCTTGCACTGCGCCGGCGCGCCGCCGCCCCCCCCGAAGAGCCCGGAGAGCCAGTGCTGGACGCCCCCCGCGAGGGACGGTTCTGCTCGGGCGTCGGCGCGCCGGCCTCCGCCGGACGCAGGCCGCGGCAGGTCGTCGGCCCACCGCTCAGCCGGCCCCGTCTTTCCCCTCCCCTCGCTGCGAGCTGTGAGGGGTGGGTTGCTCGCGCGGGGGCCGGCGGGCGATGAGCCGGGGGCGGAGGAGGGCTCCTCCGACGCGGCGCTTGCCAGGCTGACTCGTGAGTCGCACCAGGCGCTGCCGACGATGCGGCAGGTGCTGCCGTCGCAAATGGAGCGGATCACTGGGAGGGCGGGGGTGGTCGAGGCTGCGGCCTGCGGGGCCGGCCGTGCGGCTGAGGCGGGCCGCCGGCCGGGCTCGCTGCTCGGACCGTCGACCCGGACTGAGCTGGCGGTGGAGCCGTTGTCTGGGTGGCTGGCCCTGCTCACGCTCCGAGGCGCGGACGCCCACGAGGTTGCGTCGCTCGTGTGCGAGGCGAAGTCGGCAGCGAGGTGCTGGGCCGGCGGGGCCGTTCCCGTGGCGGCCGCGACGTCGGGGCCGCCACCGTCGCCTCCGCCGGCAGCGCTGCCGCTGCGCCCAGGAGCCCTGCCGTCCGCAGCGACGGGCAGCAGCTCAACCCCCGCGTCGGCAACGGCATCGCCCCCGGCCTCCCCCAGGAGGGCCTTGGCCGCCTGCTGCCGCGACGGCGGCATGAACGGGAGCATCCACCGCAACAGCTCCACGGGCGACTCTCCCGCGAAGTCCTGCCGATACCACGCGAAGAGCTTGGAGAGGCGCACCTCCCCGGTGCAGGCGTCCACGGAGAAGTTCTGGGGCACAGCGAGGAACGCTGCCACCGCCGTGTCGAGGGCCTTGTCCACGGAGAAGGGGCAGTATATGCGGATGGCCGGGCAGCTGCGCGCGCCGCAGTTGAGCGCGAAGTGAACTCGGGGGTCCACCGACCGGAATGAGAGACACTTGCGGGCGTCGCACGCTCCAAATGGGGCGGAGAGGGAGGAGGGCCTGGGGCGGTTGCACCTGAGCACGCCGTGCTCGATGTCGTTGAGGGAGAGGCGCCAGGGCCCCACGCGGTACTGCACCCTGTCGAAGAAGCAGGTCATGGCCAGGGTGGGGCTGCGGCCGAAGGCGCAGAGGCCGTGGCAGACCATGGCGTTGTAGAGGTTGAGGAAGAAGGCCTTGGCGCAGGGCCCCCCGCCGGCCACCGCGCTCACGTCGGTACACTGCAGCTCTGCCGCCACCTTGCAGTAGGCACGCAGCTGCGGCGAGCGGCGCATCTCGCGGTAGTTGACGTGGGTGCCTGCGGGGTCGGTGAACGCCTCCACCATTGCCAGGGCCCGGCGCTGGAGGCTCCGGGCGACGGCCTCCGGGGGCCGGGGCTTGCCGGTGAAGGCGAATGTGCAGTTGAGCAGGCCGCAGGGCGGCTCGAAGGCCCAGCAGCCCGGGGCGAGCTTGTCCCAGGAAGGCTCCGGCGCGCTGCCGCGAGAGCGGGCGCCGTCTCTGGCGCGGCCGCCTGGGGCCGTCGACGGTGCGCCGGGTCTGGCTGGAGTCGGTGCCGCGGGCGTTGACGATGGCGCCGAACGCGGGGCTGACGTCTCCGGCGCGGCCGGGGGTGGGGACTGTCCCGCTGTCCCGCTGCCCGAGCCGCCGGGGCAGGCGCGGGCTGCACTGCTTGCCGCGTCCGGCGGTACGGCGCACGGGCAGGGGCCGGGGCTCGCAGCTGCGGCAGCCGCCTCGGCGCCGGCTCGGAGCTCCTCAGGGCTTGGTGCCCAGTCGCAGTTGTCAACGCTCGCTCCGGCGGCGACGGCTGCAGTTGGGGCTGGAAGCTCGGCCGGGGCGGAGCTCGTTGCTGCTCCGCCAGCTCCTGAGGCAGAGGCGCGCCTTCGAGTCGCGACTGGGCGCTCTGCCGCGGCGGCCTTGGCCGGCAGCGACGGGGGAACGACGCCCCGGAGGGAGCCAGGCAGAGGGGCCTTGGGCCGCGGCGACGATCCCGTGGCGAAGAGCGAGTGCTCGCCGTCGTCTGCCGAGGGGTCGGGCAAGTTGTCCAGCGGCGCTGCAATCGTGAATGCCCCCGTGGCGCGGGCGAGGTGGGCTTGCAACCGGTACAGCTTGCCCGAGGCGAGCAGGCCGCTGCGCATGTCGATGGGAACGATGAGCCCATGCAGAAGAAGAGGGCGAAGCGCGCGAATGGCGTCCTGCTCCGTGACGGGTCCGACCGCCGCGCCGGTTGCTGCAGCCTCCTCCTCGAAGGCTTCGGCGTCTTCCGGGCTGGGCTGGTTCATGCGCAGCCACCAGCTCACGAGGTCCCGGCCCGAAACGCAAGATCGGTGCGTCCCCATGGTGATGCCCCAGTGGTCGCCGTCCAGGCCGGCTTTTTGCAGGCGCTGGTACAGCTCCCAAGCCGCCTCCAGCGCCACGTCCCCGGTCTCCGGCGCAACGCCCGCAGGGCCGCGGCCGCCAGCGGCACCGCGGGGCGATGGGCCTCCCGCATCAGCCACAGGGCTGCCTCGCGGGGGCGACAGCCTCGCCACGTCTCCGCCGGCGGGAGCAACCCGCTCGCCGAACTGCAAGGCTTCGACCACCTCGGCCGGCGCGCCCGCCTCCGCCCACGCCTGCGAGCCGAGGAACGACAAACGCGGGGGGCAATGGGGGCAGCACTGGCCTCGGGCCTGTCAGGGGGGGGTCGCGGACGGGCCACGGGTCCGGCCCAGGAGGCGCGGGGACACGGGGCGTTGGGCCTGACGCACGCGCCTCGAATGCAAGATGCTTCGCCGGCCAGAGCAGCCCCCCCCCGTCACCAGCTCCCCTCCGCGCTTGGCCTTTCCTCCGCCTTTTGCGCCCGCCGCCCTGCCGCCTCGGAGCGCAGCCGGTTCTCACGCGAATCGAATCCGCTCCCACGATGCAGACCCTTCCGCCGCAGGTCAGGACGGCGGGCACCGCGGTCGCAAGGGCGGCCAGACGTGGCGAGCAGTCGCCCGCAGTGACATCCACCACCTCGAACTGAACACCCTTGGCCGACAGCGTGGCCTTGGCCGTGCGGCAGCCAGGGCACGCCGGAGCACTGAGCAGGGTGGCCATCGCCGGAGCGCTGGTCGCCTGGCCGTCCCCACAGGCTGCCCAGCAAGCCCCGCAAGTGCAGCACTCTGTCGTGATGACTGCACTTGCCGCGAGTCGCAAACCCGCGTGACTGACCGCGGACTAGGGCTCTGCCGCCGACTTGCGGTCCGTAGTTAGGGCCGCCCATTCGGGGCCGGACTGCGTTTTGAACCCGCCGCGGAGAAATCGAGCATTCCTGGCGAGCCGGGCCCGAGCCGCCCGAGGCGGACTGGCCGCGATGCAAGCGACGCTCGGCCTGAGCCCAGGTGAGCGCGTGGCTGCTTTTGCGCGCGGCGGGGGCCAGCACCAGAGCGGGGGGCGAGCCTGGCCGGCCTGGAGCGTCGCCGCGGACGTCCAATGGGTGGGCACCACCTGCCCGCCAGAGTTCGCGAAGCGCGGGCCCAGGCGGGCAGCGCCCGCTGGCCGCCCGCGCCAGCGCATGGCCGCTAGCACGGCCGGCCCGTCAGGGCCGCCAGCCAGCGCGCTGCGACCCTGCGAACGCGTGTTGCGGCCGCCGTTTTGCTCGCCAATCGCAGAAGCCAGGCCGTCACCGGAGCGGAGGAAGCGCCCCAGGCCCCAGGGCGACGGCAGCGGCCCGTCTGCCCAGCCCGTGCACGCTGGCCCACCCGCTGGTCCCGAGGCGACGCCGCCAGGCGCGGCTCCGGGCGAGCAGGCGGACGGCGGGCAGGGACCGAGCTCAGCAGGCACGCCCGCAGCCGCCCCCGCGCCCGGCCCGACGGCTGCCGGGGGCGGTGCCCCCGCACCCCCTGCGCCCTCTGACGAGCCGCCCTCCAAACGCGCCGCGCCGGAGCATATGGGGAGCCCCGCGGGGGCGGCCAAGGCCGCGCCGGGACTCGTCACTCCTCCGCCCGCACTCCCGGCCCCTGCGCCGCCGCTCTCCCAGGTCGGGGATGGGCTCACCTCGGAGGCCCTGTGGGGAACTGCGCTCCCACCAACCCTCGAGGGCGCCCACGCTGTCATCGCAGCCCAGCGGGAGCAGATGACAAGCCTCGTGCGTTCACTCGTGATGGAGCAGCAGCGCTCGCGGCAAATCTTGGAGGCCTTGCAGGCCAGCCAGGTCGGCGCGCAGCAGGCCGCCGCCGCAGCGGCCGCAGCATCCGCCGCTGCGGTGGCTTCTTCCGGCGGTGGAGCCGGCGGGCATGCCGTTGGCGGCAAGCGGCCGAGGACTGGCAGCTTCGCCGGAGCCGACAGCGCGCTCGACATGTCTGCCATGTCCGCGGCGTGCCTTCCCGAGGCCGAGGAGGACGAGGAGGACGCCGACGACGACCACGACGTGGAGGGCGGCGGCGGCGGCGGCGGCGGCGCGGACTACAGCGGGCCTGTTGAGGTCCGCCGCTGCCTCGAGGTGGGCGCCTCGCTGGAGGGCCAGTTCCGCGTTGATGGCACGGTGATGGCTGTCTACCAGCGCGGCCGCACCACCAAGGAGGGCGGGCGGGGCATCGACCCGGAGGCAGGGGTGCAGGGCTGCAAGCGGGACTCTGGCTCCAGGGACTTTGTCCTTTACGCCCACGCTGCCTGCGTGAGAGAGGTCGCTGCGGCGGCGAGGACCACCATCGGGGAGCAGCAGCTCCGTTCCCGCCTTGTGGGCGCTGACGGCGCGCGGGTCAGGATCGCCGGCACGCCGCCGGCTCTGCCGCAAACGGCTCTGCCGCAAACGGCCGCCGCGCAAACGGCCGCCGCGCCAGCGTCCTCGTCCTCGTTCTCGTCCTCTTCCTCAGTGGCGATGGCTGCGGCGACGGCCCTGCAGGCGTCGCTCGCCGCGCCGGCCTCGAGCTCAGCCGATCTGCTCGCGCTCCCGGCAGCCGGCAGCCCGAGCAACGCGGCATCGCCGGCTTCCTCCAAGCGGCCGACCCGGCACAGCTCCAGGCAGGCGGCGAGCAGCAAGACGCCGACGTCCACCGGCCGCCGGTCGTCGGCCCGTGGCGGCGCCTCGACAGGGGGGGCGGACTCGCCTGACGCCAGCCCGCTGTCGGACCTGGAGTGTTTCGTGGCCGCGCTGGCAGTGGGAGCGACCGCCCCGGCCAAGCAAAAGGCCGCCGCGTGGCTGGCCGCCGTGTTCGTGGAGGTCACGGCCACCGGCGCCGGGCGCAATGGCACCGTGGATGCGATTTCCGAGGGCACGCTTCGCGCCGTCGGCGTGGACGAGCCGACCGTGAGGTACGCGCTCGCGGACGCGAGGGAGCTGGCCACGCAGCAGGCAGCGGAGGCGCAGGACGCGGCGCAGCGGCAGGTCCAGCGGCAGGTGTGGGCCTCCACGGCGGCCTTCAGGGAGGCGGGGCGGCAGTCCGGCAAGAAGGGGGCTCGCATCGAGTACGGCCACGACTGCGTCGCGCCCAACGTGGCGGTGAGGGTGGGCGATGGCGTGCGGTGGCTGCTGCCTGGGGAGGAGGGGGTGCCTGCCAGCGCCACCACCGCCATGGCCCGCGTCCCCATCACCCTCGTGTCCATCGACAAGTCTGGCCAGCCGCACACCGGGTCGGGCCTCTTTGCACTGGCCGTCGGAGTGTGGCTCGGCGGCCCGCCCGGCGCCGAGCAGGGCGGCGCAGGCGCTGTCGGCTCGTCGCAGTCGGCCATCGGCTCGCCGGCCAGCGTCGGGCGCCTCCACCGCCTCGCCTGCGCGGCGGTATCGCAGCCTTTCGCCCTCATCAGCTCGGGGCTTTCCCGCCCGATTCCCGGCCGCACGAACCTGCGCCGCGAGAACAAGGCCAGGGCAGCGCCGGAGCACCGCCGGCGGCTCCTCTCGGAGATGCGCCGTCTCATGCTGCGCGAGCGACGCCGCCTGAGAGGGTCCTCCGCGTCGTCGGCGGGGCCCGTGGGCGCAGGGCTGCTCGGCCACGTGGCGAGCAAGACGCCCGGGTCGCACAGGACCCCCCGCGGGGCCGGAACCGGGGCCCGAACTGACTGGGGGGCAGGGTCGGGCGGCCCCACCGCCGTGCTCGGCAGCGGGTGGGTGGCGCAGGCCCAGGCGCTGGATGTCAGCCTGCTGCGCCCCGTTCCGCCCTCTGCGGAGCCGCCCCCGGGCACCGGGAAGCGGGCGAGAGGGGCGGGCGCCGGGGCGGGCGGGCGAGCGGGCGCAGGGGCGGGCCGTGGCCGCGGGAGGCGGCGCAGCGACGCCCAGGCCGTGACTCCCACCCCGCCCGGCCGCGGCCGGGCGGGCGGCGGCAAGGGCAAGGCGGCCCCGGTCAGCTCCCACTCCCGGGGTGGTGGTAAGGGCGGCAGCGGCGCTGGCGGCACACAGCGGTACCCAGTGGTGGACGCCGCCGGTGGAGGCGCGAGCGGGAGCAGAGGGCACGCCGATGACGACGGCGCGAGCTCCCTGCACGCGGACGACAGCTTCCTTCGGGAAGCCATCGGCGACGACGAGGACGACGACGATGAGGACGACGGAGGCCGAGGCGGGGGCAAGGGCGGAGGCGGAGGCGGAGGCGGCCGCCGCGCAGGCGGCAGGCGGGGGCTGGGCGCCGACATGTCCGACGACGACGCCGACGACGCCGACGAGCGCCAGGGTTCGCGAAGACCCCGCGGGGGGCGCGCCGGAGGCCGGGCCGGAGGCCGGGCAAGCACGTTCGTGCTGTCGCCCCCGGGCAGAGGCGGTGTGGCGCACGGGATGGCGGGCGAGGCCACGTCTGGCATGCGCCCCCCGGCGCTTGCTGGCCATCACCACATGCACCTCACGCCCGGCCAGCGCCGCGGGGCCGTGGACGCCATCGGCTCCGCGTCGGGCATCGGCGTGACCGCCAGCGGCGCGGTGCTCTCGCCCGCCCACGGTGTCCACAGCACGCTGTTCTCGCCGGGGCTGCTGCACTCGCCGGGCCAGCTGGCGCCGTCCCTTGCTGGAGGCAGCGCTGCTGCGGGCGGAGGGCGCTACCCCAGCAGCAGCGCCCGCCGTCTCAGCGGCGCGCTTCGCGGCGGAATTGTGTCGGGCTCCGTGCCCGCGTCGTCCCCGTCGCAAATGGCGCCCCCCTGGCCCGCCTCCGCCGCCCGGCACGACCTCGTCCATCAGGCGCCGTCGTCTGCCTCGCGCCACCCCCCGCGGTCCGGCGGCTCCCACGCCCACCCCGGACCTCTCAGCGTCATGGTCAGCGGGGGCAAGCAGCAGAGCCGCCGCCTCACCTTCCTCGGCAACGCCGACTCCCCCATACCCTTCGCAAGCACCCGCGCGCTCTTCTCGGCAGCCAAGCCCGGCGTGGCCGGCCCTGCCTCGGGAGGAACCGGCCACGGACCTGGAGGCGCTTCGCATGGCGACGGGGTCCCGCCCCGAGGCGGGCAGCGCGTCCGCCGGGAGGACGGCGATCTCTTCGCGTCCCTCATTGAGGCGGTCGAGCAAGCCAACCTCGCGGAGAAGGCCAACCTGGCCGAGCAAGCCATCCAGCAAGCTGCGCAGCAGCAGGCGGGCGAGGCGAGCGGGAGCAGGGGCGGCGGCGGCGGCGGCGGAAGCGGCGGCGGAAGCGGCGGCGGCGATGGCGCAAGCGCGGCGCGGCAGTAGGCGGCCATGCCGGCGCCGCGGCGGCCCTTGGCTGTTCGTGAGCTTGGCGCGGCGCTGCGCGTGCGCGGTGGTTGTGAGAAGGATCGCTGGCTGGCCCGGGAGGTCGAGGTGGCTCGGGTGGGCGTATGAGTGTGAGTGAATGTATGAGAGAGGGCCGCGGGCGGTGGCTAATCGGAGCAGGTGCCTGGCAGCCCGCCTCGGACTGAATGCCGCTCACCGAAGCACTGGCTGGCTCGCGCTCTGCATTCGAGCACACGTTGGCTCCCGCGCAGACGCGCAGGCGCCGACTGCGGACTGTCATCAACCGCCAGGGGAGTAGGGGCCCGCCCCAGGGCGTGCACGTGTGTGCCGGGGCGGGACATGAGCGTGGGCTTCGTCAGCAAGGCGGGCGGAAGGGTGCTCCGTTGGGACGCCGGCCGCCGCGCTCACGCAACCACGCAGTGTTCACAGGAACGCGTGTCCTGCCCACCCGGCTCAGTTGGGCAGAGGCGGCGCCGGAGGCGGGGGCGGAGGAGGCGGAGGGGGCGGAACGGGCGGAGCGGATGGCGGCGGGGGCGGAGGCGGGGGAGGTGCGGCCCCGGCGGCCGCGGCCGCTGGGTTGTACACGCCGGATGACGCTGGGGGCGCGCTGCCGAAGGCTGAAGAGGCCGGCTGGGGCGGGGGAGGCGGCGGGGGTGGCGGGGGGGGCGGCATGCCCTGGCCGTGGCCGTGGCCGTGGCTGTGCGGGGGAGGGAACGGCATGTGCGGCGGCTGCATGTGCATGGCGTGCGGCGGCTGCATGTGCGGCGGGTACATGTGGCCGGGGTAGCCCTGCGGGGGGTAGCCCGGAGGCGGCGCCCCCGGGAAGTGGGACTGCGGCGCGAACCCAGGCGGGGCAAAGCCGGGCTGGGGCGCGTGGCCCTGCATGCTCCCGGCGAAGCGCTGGGGAGGGGCCGCCATGCCGGGCTGGTGGTGCGGCGGGCCCCGGAAGCCGGCAAAGCTGCCGGGAGGGGCGGGCATGCCTGGGGCGGGGGGGCCAGGCCGGCCAGCCACCGGCGCCACGGCCGGCCTGGCCATCGCCCCGGCTGCTGCCGCCGGCATGGCCGTTGCCCCCGGGGCGGATGCGGCGCCAGACTTGGGCACGAAGGCCGCGGGCTTGCCGGCCGAGGTTGACGACGAGGGCGCAGCGGCGGTGCCCGGGGCAGCGGCCGAGAAGCCAGCCCTGGCGTCCTTGGCCTTGAGGGCGATGGCTGTCTTGTCCCCCAGCGTGGCCATGAGCTCGATGTACTGCCTGTCCTCCTCGGAGCGCTGCTCCGGCCTGACATCGAGCATGTGGTAGATCTGGTCCGCGCGGTTCTCGGAGGCGGCCTTGCCCGACTCGGCCGCCTGCTGCATGGCGATGAGGGCCATTTCGTCGCGCTTGTAGGTGCCGTTGACCTTGGCCAGCTGGATCAGCTGGCGGTTCTTGTGCGCCTCCATGATGGCGTCGTCAGTGTCGGGAATCAGCATCTTCTCAATCACCTTCACGGCGCCCTCGATGGCGTAGAGGTCGGGGCCCAGGAGCATCACGTGGGCCTCGTCGTCGTCGTCCTCGTGGGGCGCGCCGTCGCGCCTGGCCTTGCCCTCCTTCCGTGAGCCGCGGCCGCGGATGCTGATCTTGCAGCCTGTCTCGCGCTCCAGCTGCTGCTGCGTCGCGCCTCGGGGGCCGATGATCTGGCCGATGAAGTTGTGCTCGGGGTAGCGCTTGTACGGGATGTACACCTTCCGCTTGAAGGTCGGGCCGCGCGCGCCGCAGCTGGCGGGGTTGAGCTGCGCAATCCACTCGTCGCACTCGAGCTTGCGCTTGTTGAGGGCGGCGCGCATGCGCTGCTCCCGGCTGTTCGTGCGCATGCCGTTGGTGTCGTACTGCGCCGGGGGCGAGGGCGAGCGGGCCGGGTCCTCCGCCCGGGCCTTGGCGTCCTCGGCCACCCGTGCCGAGCGCATGAGCAACTCCTCCTTCTGCACCTTGAGGAGGAAGACCCGCTGCTGGCGGCCTGTGAGACCGCGCGGCATCATGGCCAGGACTGCCGGCACGACGCGCGCGCCGAACAGGCTGGAGGTGTCATCGCTCGACTGCCACCGGCGCCGGCGCTTGCGCCGCTTGGACGACTGCGCAGGGGGCGCGCCCCCGCTGCTGCCGGAGGACGCCTCGCCCCGCGCTGCCCTCCGCTCCGCCAGCTCGTCGAGCAGGGGCTTGTACGCGAACGCGATGCTCTCAGCCTCCCGCGTGCCGGCCAGCACCTGAGGTGCCGGCCGCTTGGCAACCGCCACGACCTCGGTGCCCCAGCGGCCGCGGCCTCGAGAGGGCTTCGTCGCTGGTGGCTGGGCCTCGGCGCCCCCTGCCTTGGGCGCGATGGGGCCGGGGCCGGAGCCTGGGGCGGCCTGTACCCGCGCTGCCAGCTTCGCGGCCTCCTTGGCTGCCCTGCGACGCTCCTCCTCCTCGGCCTGGCGGCGCTCCTCCTCTGCCTCTGCCTCGTCGTCTTGCTCGTACTGGTCGGCGTGCAGCATGGACGTTTCCTGAGCCGGCATCGCGTCGCTCAGTGACACGAGCATGGGCGGAGCCTCGATGTCGTCGTCGTCGTCGTCGTCGTCGTCGTCGTCGTCGTCGTCGTTGCCGCCGCCGGTGCCACTGCCGTCATCCTTGGCAGCAGCCGGGGCTGCGCCTGTGGCCCCGTCTGGCTTTGCTGGGGCGCCTGCCGCCGTGGCGGCAGCTGCACTCGCGTCAGTCTCGGGCGCCGCAGTTGACGCAGCGGCTGTCGCCTCGGCGGCGGGCTTTGCATCCTCCTCGCCCGGCTCGCTCGCCTCGGCGACAGCACGAGTGGGAACCTCCGCTCCCTCTGGGTTCGCGTGGTAGGCCTTGCGCACCTCTCGGAAGTGGGGCCAGTCGGCGAGGTCTTGCCAGAAAGTCGGAAACGAGCCCATTCCCGATGCTTTCAGCGCCGCCCCAGCCGGGGTGCCGTTGTACCACAGCTTTAGCGGGCGGTGGATGGCTTGGACCTGAGCGCGATTCTCCTGCGCGGCCTCCAAGGCCGACTGCTCGGAGTTGTCCATGGTGCGGCGCTTCGGCAAAAAGGATCAGCGCGGGCGGGCACAACTGGAAGCCAAGCGCCCCTTCTCTGGCTGGCGCCGACCCAAGCTGAGGGGGCAACTGCGCCTGCTTCGCCCGCGGCTGCGACCGAGCGGGACCAGCAGGGAGTGCGCTCGGCGGCGGCCCGCAGGGGAGCGGGCAGGCGGCCGTGCCAAGTGGCGGGGAACTGCGTGCAGAGCCCGCGACGAGAACGGAGGGTTCCGCCTTTCGGGCAATGGGCCTTTGTCGTCGCGGCCGGGGCCACTCGGTCTCATGGCGGACATCGATCCGCTCCCCATCGAGGATGACGTCGACGACATCCTAGACGGCCTGCGCGTGGTGCGGCGCAGGCTGCGCCGCGGACGCAGCCGCAAGGCGAACGCGCAGGCCATCGCTGGCCTGCAGGGCGTTGCCACCTCTGCCGAGCTGGTCGCCATTGCCGCGCTGGGCGAGGAGGAGCTCGGCGCGCGCTGCGCTCGCGTTCTCGCCGCGCTGCCCGTCGGCGGCGACGACGATGCGCAAACGCTGCAGCTCGAGCGCGTGAGATCTCCAATTTCGGCTCTGCACCAAGCAGCCGCCTCCCGCGCGCCAGCGGCAGCGGCAGCTCCGCTGGCTTGCGTTTCCGCGCAAGGCATGTCAAACGCAGTGGGGACGGGAGTGCGGTTGGCATCGGGTGCTCCCGTGCTTGGCACGCCGGGCAGCAGCTCTTGTTGCTCCTTGCTTGGGCGCGCAAACTTTGCTACTCAATGGCAATTTCACCCCTCGGCGGCCCGCTCCCGAGGGAGGCCGTCGCCGGTGGCTGGGCTCCTGGCCAGAGCGCCGAGCTGTCGTGCTCGCGCCGCTCCTGCGCCAGCCCAGCTGGGTCCCTCCGCCTCCCCGTACCCGCGCCCCATCCCAGCGCACGTGCGAGCGAGCCATTCCGCTGCGCCTCGTGCATCCGTCATGCCTGCCCGCAGACTGTCGCTGCGATCGCGGGGCTCCCCGCGCGCGGCGGAGCCGCCCCCGTGCTGGCCGCCCGCCTCCTCAAGGCTGTTGCGTCGGCTTCGGCCGTCAAGCCGGCCAGGATCGCCCGCGTGGTCGCTGCCGCTCTGGCAGGTGCCGCTGGCGTCCACCTCGGGAGGGACGCTGCCGTGCGCCGCGCCGCCTCGGTGAAGGACGTGCTGGCAAGCTGGGCCTCGGACCTCAAGGACGGCGCGGCGGGCGACGCCGCTGAACCCGCGGCAGAGCCTGCAGCAGCAGCCTCGGCGCAGGAGGAGTCCAAGACGAGCGACGCCGAGGCTGCCGCCGAGGCGGAGGCGCGCCAGGCAGAGGAGGCACGCCGCCGCGCCGCCGCCATCGAGGTCGCAGCAGCCGGCCCCTCGGCCCTGGCCACCCCGCTCGCCGGGGCGTCGGGCCCCCTGCCCTCGTGGGCCGCCTCGCTCGCCGGCGCTGTGCTCGACCACCTTGCCCTGGCCGCTATGCTCCACCCGCGGCCCCGCCGCCCCTCGCATCGCTACACCGCGCGCGGCACCGCCGAGGCGGTGACCGCTGCCGGCCGGGCAGCGGCCGCGTCCCCGGCTCTGCTCGCCTACTTCACGGCCGTCGCGGCTGGCACAGAGCCGGTTATCGCTGGCACGGCGGACGGCGAGCCCATGGCATCCATCGCCGCCTCCTCTCGCCCCGGCGCCGCGCCGACCGCCGCCGCCTGCCGTCGCGCCCTGGCCGCAGCCGTCGCCGCAGCCGCCCTCGGGTGCCCCCTTCACCACCCGGCTCGCTCTGCCGCGCCCGCAGCGGCCTCGGCCAGCGCCCGGCCCCACCGCGCCGTCTCCTCCGGCGCCGGCCACGTCGGCGGCGAGGACGCCTCTGACTCGGCCCTCCTCGTGGGGCCCCTCCCCACCATCGCCGAATCCTCGGCCTCCTTCGGCGCCGCCTCCCCGTCCTCCTCCTCCTCCTCCTCCTCGGGGGTCAGGCGGGCTGCGTCCGCCGCTTCGGCGGACTCCGGCTCGGCGCGCGCCCGCCGCAACGCCGCTGCCGCGAAGCGCCTCGGTGCCCCCCACCCCGCACGCAGCCTCCTGGCCCGCGCAGCCGCGGCCTCGGCAGCGGGCTCCAGCGACGCCGCGGCCGCCGTCTGGGCCGCCGCCAACGCCGCCCTGCTCGCCTGCTGCGCCGGCCCCAGCCCCGTGCCCGAGGGCCTGGCGGCAGCCTGCTTCGGCCCGGTCGTCGGCGGCGTTGAGGCCGCTCCCGCGGCCGGCAGCGCAGCCGACGCCGCCGCAGCCCTCTCCGCTACCGCTGCCCGCCTGGCCGCCCGCCTCGGCTCGTCCGCGTCCCTCTCCTCCCTCCCAGCGGTGGCCCGCTGCGTGGCCGCCCTGGCGCGGGCGCTGCCTCCCGCCGCCGTGGCTGGCGTCCTCCTTCCCGCCGTCGCGGCGCCCTTCGTGACCGCGGCCATCAACTGCGCCGTCGCAGCCGTGCCCGGCTCCTCGGACGTTGTGGAGGGCCTGCGCGTCTGCGCCGCCGCCGCCGCCGCCCAGCGCGACGGCGAGGCCGCTGACGACATCACCGTCGCCGCGGCAGCCATCGCCAGCGCGGCATCCGCCGCCGCCGCCCGCCTGGCCGGCCCAGACCGCAAGGCTCTCACCTCCTGGCAGGCCCGCGAGGCCGCCGCAGCCTGCCTGGCGGCGCTCCTCGGCCCCCTGGAGGCCGCTGCCACGGCGCCCGGCCCCGCTCGCGCCTCGGCCCGCACTGCCCTTGCCTCCGTCGCCAACACTCTGGCCCCCGCGCTCTCGGCAGAGCCGCACGCCGACGCGCTCTGGGCCGCAGTCGCGTGCGTCGTGGCCTGCGCTGCCGGGTCGGGCTCCTTCACCGACGCAGCCGTCAAGGCTCTCGGCGCCATGCTCGCCACCGCAGCCGAGGACGCCACCGCCGCACCTGCCACCGCAGCGGCCCGCGCCCTCCGCACGGCCATGGAGCGCCGCTCATCCGTCGCTCCCGCCGTCGTTGCCCTGGCAGAGCCCCTCCTTGCCCTGGCCCGCGCGGCAGCGGCGCGCCCGGCCCAGCCCCCCCTGGGAGGCATCGAGGCTTCGGCGGCACTCCTCCTCGCGGCCGCGGTGGACGTCGACGCGCGCTCCCTCGTGCAGGCCGAGGCCGACCGCGCAGGCGCGGGCGTCACGCCCGGCGCCCACGCCCCCAAGGCCGGCGAAGCACCTGCGGACGCCTCCCCCCCGACCGCCCGTGCCGTCGCCCCGGGCACCCCCGGCGGGCCCCCGCTGGCCGCCGCCGAGGCCGAGACCTTCTCCGCCGCCACTGGATCGGGATCCGGCTCCAGCGCCGGCGCTGCTGCTGCTGCGTCCTCGGGCGCCGGCTCCTCCTCGGCAACGGACTCCTCCTCCTCCTCCTCCTCTTCCACCGCCACCTCCACCAAGGCCAAGTCCTCCAAGAGCGGCGGCAAGAAGAAGCCCAAGGCGTCCGCGGCAGAGCTGGCCATGCTCGGCATCGGCCTCGACATGCCCACCAAGAAGAAGTCCTCGAAGAAGGCGAGCAAGACGTCCACCCCCAAGGCCTCAGGCAGCAGCAGCAGCAGCAGCAGCGCCGCCGCTGCAGGCGCGGGCTCGAGCGGCGCCTCTGCCGACGCCGGCGCCGGCGCCGGCGCCTCCGCCGCGGCCAGCGTCAACCTCTTCGCCGCAGTGACCGACCCCGCCTCCTTCCTGTACGCGCGCTCCGTGCACATGGCCGCGGGCCGCGCCCTCGGCACCGTCGCTCCTCTGGTCCCTGCCCTCCAGGCCGCTGCTGCGGCCATCGCCGTCGGCGTCACTGCGCACGCGGCTCGCTGCCGCGCACTGCCGCAGCTCGCCGGTATCATGGCCGACCTCCGCGGCGAGTCAGCGGGCAACCCGGAGCTGGACGGGTGGGCCGAGGAGGCCTACCACGTCACAGCCGCTGCCCAGGAGGCCAGCGCCGCCCAAGAGGCCGCTGCTGCAGCCACCACCGGATCCGGCGCCGGGGCCGCCCGCGGGTCGAGCAAGGCCGCCGCTGCCAGCGGCCGCCGCCCCGAGAAGCCCCAGCACACTGGCGCCAACCCCCGCCCCATCCTGGCGCTCTGCCACCCCCCGTCGGCCGCGGACGCCGTCAGGGGAATCTCCGCCACCGAGGCCGGCGCGAGCTCCGCCGCCTCGACCGCCGCCGCCGCCGCCGGCTCGCGCGTCAAGCCCACGCGCCCGTCGGCCGCCGCGTCGGCCCTGGCTGCCATGCTCGTCCACGCCCACCCCGGCGTGCGCCGCGCCACCGCTGCGGCCTGCCGCGCCATGGTGGTCGGCTCCGGCCCGATGGGCGCTGGCGACGGCAGCGCCGCCGCCGCGTCCGGCACCCCCTCCCAGCGCGCGGCAGTGCTGATCCACGCGCTCTGGCGCATGGTCCGCCGCTGGGCGGCCGACGACCACGCCGCCACCGGCGTGAGCGGCACCGCCATCGGGCCGCGCAAGGGTGCGTTTGCCGGCTCCGACGCGGCGGCCGTCCTGGCCATCGGCCCCGGCGCCCACCGCGAGGACTCCTCCGGCTGGGAGTGCGGCGTGGGCGTGAGCGGCGGCGACAGCGCCGACGACGCGACCCTCGCCCTCCTCACCCCCGCCGCCGGCCGCGGCGCCTCCTCCCGGGTGTTCAGGGCCCGCCCCCGCCCGCAGTGGGTCCGCGCCGCCATTCGCGGCATCCTGGCGGACTCGTCTGGCGCCGTGGCCGTCGCCGACGAGTCCGATCGGTGGGCTCCCGCCGACGCCGCGGCCATCTTCGCCTCGCTCGTCGTCATGGCCCACAGCCCCTACGTCAGCGGGTCGGACCCCGCCGCCGCTCGCCGCCTCCTCGCCGACGCCGCGGCTGCCCTTCTGGCCGCCTGCGGCGCGTCCGAGGCCCCGCTCGACGCCGCCGGCCGCCGCTCCGCCGGGCTCGGCGCCATCGCGGCCGCGCCGTGCGCCGACCCGGCCTCGGACGCCGCGGCCCTCGCCGCCCCCGCTCTGTTCGCACTGCGCCTCGCCGACCCCGCCTCGGCCGCCGCGGCTGCCGACTCGGGCGCCTGGGCCGCCGTCGACGTTCTGGCCGGCCGCCCCGACACCGCCGCCGCCCTCGTGCGGCTCCTCGCCGGCCGCTCCGGCCTCCTCTCCTACGTGCCCTCGCTGCGAATCGGCGCCCGGAGCGCCCTGGCCACGCTCGTTGCCGGCCTCCCGGCCCCCACCGCTGCCTCGTCCGCCGCCGCCACCTGGCGCCGTGACGGCGCCGTAGGCCGCGCCCTCGCGGCTGCCGCCATCGTGCCCTGGGCTCGTGGCGTGGCCGCGCGCGCCTGCCGCGCCCCCCTGACCCCAGCCGACGTGGCCGCGTGGAGCAACAGCGCCGACCACGCCGCAGCGCTTGCCGCGGAGGCAGACACCCTTGCCGCCGCCGACGCCGCCGGCGACGACAGCGCCCGCCGCCCTCTGCCCCTGTGGGACGAGGCCTGGCGCCGCTCCTGGGCCCGCCGCGAGGAGGCCTGGCGCCTGGTGGAGGCCGGCGTGGCCGTGCCCCGGGTTCAGGACGGCCCTGCCGCCGCTGCGGCTGCCGACGCCGCCACCGCCGCGGGCGTCGTCTCCCTGCTCGAGTGGGACGACGCTGACGACGCCGACCGCCTCCTCTGCTTTGGGCGCACCGGCTCCGCCGCAGCCGACTGGGTCGGCGGCGCCGGCACCATCGCCGACGGCACAGGCATGCTTCGCGCCGCCGCCTCCCTCGCGCAGGACGGGAAGGAGGCCGCCTCGGCGCCCCGCGAGGCCTCCGCCGCCGAGGCGGAGTCCGCCATCCGCTCGGGCGCGCTCGTCGTCCGCGGCCCGGAGCACGGCGGCATCCCCGCCGGGGCCTTTGCCGAGGGCGCCCGCGCGGCCCTCGAGGGCCGCCGCGTCCTTCGCACCGCGCGCCGCCTCGACCTTCGCTCCTTCCGCGCCGTGGCCGCCCTCGAGGCCCTCCGCGCCTGCTTCGACGCCCCCCACGCGGCGGCGAGCCACGGGCCCGGCCGCCAGTCTGCCGCCGCCTGCGTGGCCAGCCTCGCCCCCCTCGTTGCGGACGAGCTCTCGCTCGCCCTCTCCTCCCCTCTGGCCAACGCGCCCGCCCGCGCCACCATCGAGGCCGCCGTGCGCGCTGCGTGCGGCGCCAGCGCCGAAACCGCGCGCCTCGGCGCCTCGGTGGCGCACGACTGGGCCGCCGCCATGGCCGCCGTGGCGTCCATGGAGGTCGCGGCAGAGGCCGCCGCCCGCCCCGTCATCGTCGTCGGCTTCGGCGGCGGCTCCGCCCTCGGCGCCGGAGCGGCTGCCGCCGCCTCCTCGGCCGCGTCCCTCCGCTCCGGCATGGCCTCGGGCGCCGGCGGCTCCTCCGGCTTCGGCGGCGGGCTCGGGCTGGCGATGGGCGGCGGCGGCGCCTCGGCCAAGGCGGCCAAGGCGGCAAAGGCAGCCAAGGACGCGGCCAAGGACGCCGCTGCCACCGCCACTGCCTCCCGCGCCAACGGCCCCCTCCGCGTGTCCGGTCTCCCCATCCGCGTGCGCTCCGCTCCGGGCGTCAACTCCGCCAACGGCCGCGCCATCACGATGAGCGGAGCGCGCGGCCGCCTCCTCAGCAAGCGCGCCGGCCTCTTCCGCCGCCTCCTCGGCGGCCTCTGCCACTCCCTGGGCCTCACAGTGGCCCAGCACGGCCGCACAGCCCCCGGCGCCGCCGCGGCCGGCGCAGACTCCGCCATCGCGGTGCGGCCGCCTCCCATGGCTGGCAGCGGCGGCTACAGCCTCGTGCACCCTGACGCCAAGGGTGACATCGCCCGCCTCCCCGCCGCGGCCGCCGCCCTGCTGGCGCCCCTCCTCCGCGCGGCCTGCTGCTCCTTCCCGCCCCCGGCGTTCATGCCGGCCGCCCTCGCCCTGCTCGCGCAGCACGCCGCCCCGGACGTCGCCGACGCCGCTGCGGCAGGCCTTCTCGACCGCTCCGCTCGCGCAGCCGCCTCCACCGTTCCCATCGGCCCCGGCCTCGCCGGTCGCGTGCCCGTCCCCGGCGTCGGGGCCTCGGCGTCCGACTCCCACCTCCGCGCCGCGGCCGACGCCTGGGCCGCCGTCGCGGCTGGTGCCTCGGCCCCCCGCGCCGCGGCCAACGCCGCTGCCGCCGCTGCCGCCTCTGCCGCGGTGCCCAGCGCAACCCCTGCCGCCGCGCCCGTGCCTCCGTCGGCCGACGCCTCGTCGGGCGCTGCCGCGGCGCCCGCCCCCATCCCGGACGCCCTCGCACCGCTGAGCCCGCCCGCAGCCTCCGCCGCCGCCGCTGCCGCCGCCGCCCCCGGCGCGACCCGCCTGCTCGCCCTCCGTCTCGCCCGCCCCGTCCTCCTCGACGCCGCTCTCTCCCTGGTGCGCGTTGCGCCGCGCGCCACGCCCTCGCCCGTGGCCGTCGTCCGCACGCTTGTGGCGCCGCCAAAGGGCGGAGCCAGCGCCGTGGCCACCGCCTCCCAGCTCATCCAGGCTGACGCGCGCGGCCTCCGCGCCGCCGCCGCCGCGAGCGCCGAGGGAGGCGACACAGCCGCTGCCGCCGCAGCGGCCGCAGCGGCCATCGCCGCGGACGACGACGGCGAGCCAGTGGACGGCGGCGTGGAGACCTCCGTCGCCTCCTGGGCCGCCTCCTGCGTCAGCCCCGCCGCGACCGCCTCCCTCGCCGACGCGTGGGTCCTGGTCACCGACGCTGGCGCGCTCAGCCTCACCCCCGACGTCCGCTGGGCCGCGCTGCGCGGCCTCCGCGCGGCCGCCGCAGGCCTGGCCGGTGCCGCCGACGCGGCCAGCGCCGCTGGCACGGACACCGGCGCCGGCCTCGCCCACCCCGTCACTCTCGCCCTGGCCTCCACTGCGGGCGTGGGAGGCGGCGAGGCCGGCGGCGTGCTCCTGCCCCCGGCCCTCGTGGCCGCGGCCGGCACGTCGGTCGCCACCCCCGCCGCCGTCCGCCGCGCCGCCTCGTGGCTCCCCGCCGCGCAGGCCGCCCGCCGCGCCGCCGACGCCCGCCTCTGGCTCGCGGCCCACGACGACGACGAGGACGGGCTTGGCGCAGCCGGCGACGCTGTGTGCGAGGAAGCGGGCGTCGAGCCCTCGCCTGCGCTCGCCGCTGCGCTCATGCCCTTCCTCGGCCACCCCGCCGTGTCCGCGCGCGCCGCCGCGGCCCGCGGCCTCGCCTCCGTCTGCGAGGAGGCCGAGGACGCCGACCTCACCGCCGCCCTCCTCCGGGCCGTCCTGGCTCTGCACCGCCGCTGCGGCGGAGACACTGGCCTCCTCGGCAACCACAGCGGCGTCGCCCAGGCCGCCTTCCCGACGGAGGCCGCGGCCCGCGCCGCCGCCGAGGCCGACGAGGACGAGGCCAAGGCGGCCAAGTCGGGCAGCGGCATCGGCAGCGCCGCCCGCTGGATGGCCCGCGACGGCTGCATGCGCGCGCTGCGCGAGCTGGCCGTCAGCGGCGCCTTCCCCGTCCCCTTCATCGTCTCCACCCTCGCCCACGTCATCTCGCGCGGCCTCTCGGACCGCGTGGAGGCCGTCCGCGTGTCCGCCATGGCGGCGGGCGAGGGCCTGGTGGAGACGTACGGCGCCGCCAACACCGCGCCCATGCTCGCCACCGTTGAGGAGGCGCTGGACGCTGGGCCCGACGGCCGCCTCTCGGCAGGCACGGAGGAGCGCCGCAACTGGCAGCGCGGCGGCTGCGTGGTGCTCCTGGGCGCTCTCGCCAGGCACCTCGCCCCGACCGACCGCCGCGTCAGCGGCACCGTCACCACCCTGCTCGACACCCTCCGCACCCCCTCCGAGGCCGTGCAGCGCGCCGTCGCCCGCTGCCTGCCGCCCCTCGCCAAGGTGCTCAAGTCCGAGAGCGGTCGCATCGTCTCCGGCCTGCTCGAGAGCGTCATCCGCGGCGACAGCTCCGCCGTCCGCCGCGGCGCCGCCTTCGGCCTCGCCGGCTGCGTCAAGGGCTTCGGCCTCGCAACGCTCAAGGCGCACGACGTCATGTCGGTCATCGAGGCGTCTGCCGCCGACAAGCACCACGCCACCGCCCGCCAGGGCTCCATGTTCGCCGTGGAGCGCCTCTGCGTCTCGCTCGGCATGCTCTTCGAGCCCTACGTCATCCGCATCCTCCCCGCCCTCCTCAAGTGCTACGGCGACCAGGAGAAGGACGTGCGCCTCGCGGCCGCCGGCGCCTCCCGCGCCGTGATGCGCAAGCTCTCCGCCCACGGCGTCAAGCTCGTCATGCCCTCCCTCCTCGAGGGCCTCGGGGCCACGCAGTGGCGCACCAAGCAGGCCTCCATCCGCATGCTCGGCGCCACAGCCTTTTGCGCGCCCAAGCAGCTCGGCGCCTGCCTCCCCCAGGTGGTGCCCCAGCTCCTCAACGCCCACTCCGACACCCACCCCAAGGTCCGCGCCGCCGCCCTGACCGCCCTCAACAACGTCGGCGGCGTGGTGCGGAACCCGGAGGTGTCGGCCATCTCAAGCGAGCTCCTGGCCGCGCTCACCGACCCCATCGGGAAGACCTCCGCCGCCCTCGACATCCTCGCGTCCACCTCCTTCGTGCACGCCGTGGACCCCCCCTCGCTGGCCCTCCTCATGCCCGTGCTCCGCCGCGGCCTCGTCGCCACCTCGGCCGAGGTCAAGCAGACCGCCTGCGCCATCGCGGGCTCCATGACCTCGCTCGTCGGCGACCCCGCGCACCTCGCGCCCTACCTCCCGGAGCTCCTCCCGCTGCTCAAGACCACCGTCGTCGACCCCATCCCCGACGTGCGCGCCGTCGCCGCCCGCGCCCTGGGCGCCACCGTGAAGGGCGTCGGCGAGGACGCCGTCGGCGGCCTGCTCGACTGGCTCAAGGCCTCCACGGCCTCCACCGGCAGCGCTGTCGAGCGCTCCGGCGGCGCCCAGGGCCTCTGCGAGGTGGCTGCGGCCATCGGCGACGACTGCGTCGACGAGACCATCGAGCAGATGCTCGCCCGCGCCAAGGACCCCTCCCCCGAGGCGCGCCAGGGCCTCTTCTGGTTCCTCGCCTTCCTGCCCCCCGTGCTCGGCGACGACTTTGGTCCGCTCCTCCGCCGCGTGTTCAGCGTCATTGTGCAGGGGCTGGCTGACGACATGGAAGTGGTCCGCGACATCGCGCTCCGCGCCGGCAAGGTCGTCGTCCGCATGCACGGCCTCTCGAGCACCGACGTCATCCTCCCCACCCTGGAGAGCGGCCTCATGCACACCAGCTGGCGCGTGCGCCAGTGCGCCATCAAGCTGGTCATGGACCTCGTGCACCGCGCAGCCGGCGACGAAGGCACCTCCACTGACGCGCACGGCAACACCCTTGTCGGCGCTCACGACGACGACGACGACGCGGCCGCCCGCGACGACGACGAAGACGAAGACGACCGCTGGTTCGAGGAGAAGCCCGAGGCTGCCCCGGCCGCCGACGACGAGGAGGCCGCAGAGGCTGCCGGCGCCGCCGCCGACGCCGAGCGCCGCCGCCGGCGCAAGGCCCGCCGCGGCGGCCGCGGCGACGAGGAGGACCCCGCCGCGGCGGCCGCTGCCCGCGTCGCAGAGGCCCCCTCCAAGGCCACCATGGGCGCCAAGAGCAGCCGCATCGTCGCTGCCCTCGGCCGCGAGCGCCGCGACGCCGTGCTGTCCGCAGTGTACCTGCTCCGCTCCGACGGCACTGCTGCCGTCCGCCAGGCTGCCTTCCCCGCCTGGAAGTCCGCCTCGCTGTACATGCCCGGCCTCCTCCACGACGTCCTCCCCTCGCTCGTGGACCGCCTGGTGGCCGGCCTGGCCTCGGACGACTACGACGTGCGCACGCTCGCAGTGCAGGGCCTCGGAGAGCTGACCCGCCGCATGGGCGAGACCATCGTCGCCGAGGTTGTCCCCGTGCTGCGCGCCGGCCTGTCCCCCGACCGCACCGTCGACCACCGCGAGGGCGTGTGCCTCGGCCTCGCCGAAATGCTGGGCGGCATCCACCGCCGCCAGCTGGACGGGCAGATGGCCGTCGTCTCCCCCGCCGTGCGCGACGCGCTCTGCGACGAGTCGGACCGCGTTCGCGCGGCCGCGGGCCGCACCTTTGCCGCCTTCCAGCGCGTCGTGGGCCAGCGCGCCGTCGACGAGGTGGTGCAGCCGCTGCTGCGGGACCTCGACTCCGGGGACGACGCGCGCTCCCACCGCGCCATGCTTGGCCTCCGCGGCGTGCTCGCCACTCGCGGAGAGGAGATCCTCCCCATCCTCCTCCCCAAGCTGCTCCGCGCCCCCATGTCCGTCTTCCAGGTGCGCACCCTCGCCGCCGTGGCCGAGGTCACGTCGGACGTGATCCACGTGCACGCCGCCGCCATCATCCCGCCCCTGGTCCGCTGCCTCGCCTGCGAGGAGGCCCCCGCCGCGGCCGGCACCAAGGCCGCAAACCTTCTCGCCAAGTGGGCTGGCCCCGAGGGCCCGCCGCTCGGCGTCGTTCTGGGCGGCGCCAAGACGGGCGCCCAGCTGCCCACCGACGAGGCCAACGGCGACGTCTACCTCGCCTCCAGCATGGAGGAAGTGCTCGAGCGCCAGAGCGGCGGCCACGCCGAAGCCGCCGCCCGCTTCCTCTGCGCCATCCCCGGCGAGGCCCTCGGCTTCGCCGTGGAGCCAATCCTCGGGTTCATGTGCGGCTCCCGCAGCCCCTACCGCCGCATGGCGGCCTGCACCCTCATCCGGATGCTCCTTGAGCAGACGGACGAGGACGCCTCGGAGATGGCCTCCTCCATCATCCGCGACACTGCCTACCGGCTCGACGACCCCCACCCCGAGGTCATCCAGGCGGCAGCGCACACCCTCGCTGCGGTCGTCACCTTCTGCGACCGCGAGCGCCTCCTCGACGACCTCCGCTTCCTCCGCGACAGCCTCAAGAGCGCGCTCTCCGAGGGCCGCATGCGCCGCGGCCTCCTCGGCGGCTCGAGCGGCAGCGGCGCCGCGGCCGCGGCCTCGTCTGGCGCCGCCGCCGCCGCCGCCTCCACTGCTGCGGTGGCGGCGGCGCCCAAGGGCCCGCTGCGCCTGCCCGGCCTGTGCCTCCCCACGGCCGTCCTCCCCCTCTTCGACTTCTACTCGTGGGCCGTGCTGAAGGGCCCGGCCGAGTCCAAGCAGCAGGCCGCTGAGGCCATCGGCGAGCTCGTCGACATGGCCGGCGACGAGGTGCTCACCCCTCACCTCAAGAAGATGGCCGGGCCCCTCCTCCGCGTGCTGTCCGACGCGTACTCGGTCAACGTCCGCGTGGCCATGGTCGAGACTCTGGCCATCATCGTGGAGCGCTCCCCCCGCGACGTCAAGGTCCTCATCGTCACCCTGCAGTCCTCGCTCACTCGCCAGCTGCTGGCCACCGAGGCCAAGCTCCGCGAGGTGGCGGCGGAGCACATGAGCCTGCTAGGCCGCCACCTCGCCAAGGTGGACGTCATCTGCAAGGAGATCCAGAAGCGCGCCGCCGCCGCCACGGGAGCCATCCGCGAGTCCTGCCTCCGCGCTCTGGCCTTCCTTGCCGGGGCAGCCGCACACCGCGTGTCCCCGCCCATCGTCTCACTCGCCGTGGAGGTGCTTCACGAGAGCCTCGAGGACGACGACGCCCTCTTCCGCGCCCACGCCGCCCGCGCCCTCGGCGCCTTCCTCGTGAGCATGGAGCCCGAGGAGGCCGGCTCCCTCGTGGACGAGGTCGTCGCCGCCGCGGAGGCCAGCAGCGACTCCGCGGGAGACTGGCGCGACGCTCGCACCCGCGTTCGCGCGCTCACCGCCTTCCTCGCCCTCGGGTCCGCCTCTCAGGCCGTCATCGACCGCGCCTCCTCCGCCATCCTGGCGCTCGGCAAGGCTGCCAAGCACCCCCAGGCCGAGGTCCGCTCCGACGCGGCCCACTGCATCTCTTACGCACTCATCAGCGGAAGCGCGTCCGCCATCGTGGAGGCGGCCGCCGCTCGCACCGCTGGCGTCGGAGGCGGCCTCGGCGACGACGAGAGCTTCCGCTCCCAGGCCGCGGCCGCGGCAACGGCCTTTTCCGGCCCTGCTGCGGTGGCTGCCGCCGCCATGCTGCGGCGCCTGGGCGAGGACAAGGACCGGGACGTCCGCCTCGAGGCCGCTCTCGCGCTCCGGCGCCTCGCCCGCCGTGCCCCCGCCGTGGTCCGCTCGCACCTCGCCGTGCTCGGCCCCGTCGTCGCAGCCCTCGCCAACGACTCGGCCGTCCAGGTGAAGCGTGCCGCCGAGCCGGCCGCCGTCATGGTCTTCCGGCCTCAGCGCGATGGCACTGCCGTGGTCGCCTCGCTTGGCCAGGCCTTTGTGTCAACCTACGGCGAGTCGATTCGCAAGATCGGTCTGCGCGTCTCCGCCGGTTCCAGCAAGGACGACACCGACGGTTTCTGAGAGCTCGAGCGAGCGACTTGACGGCCGTTCGGGCTCCCTCGGTTCGTGCGTGTGTGCCCGTGCCCCCTTGCCGCCACCGCAAAAGCGCAAGCCCTCCGCAACGGCTCTGTCTGCCACGCGGACGCCGCGCTGCCGCCGCCCCCTGTGCGCCGCACCCAGAATTGCACCGCACGGCGCGGCGCAGACTTTGCCGACGGGGCCAAGAAGCCAAACGGCCGCACGAAGAACACACACATCGAATCCGGGCTGGCCAGCAGGCAGCGCGTGCATGCAACACACAGGACGCTGGCAGCGCGTTGCTGCATCGATCACGCGATCGCCACCGCAGCGCCGCCTGCCGTCACGGCCGCCTGCACGCTCGGCGCGTACGCGGGGCGCTCGTGCTTCAACCGCACGCTCAGCGTCGCCCTGTTGCGCACCCCAGCCAGCACCAGAGGGGTGTCCCCGCGCAGCGTCCAGGCGCCCCCCTCCGGCCGCAGGCTCTGCACCGTGAGGCCCTCGGCCTGCTCCTCCAACGCCAGACACCTGGAGGCCAGCGCGGCCACGGAGGAGCTGGGCTCCAGAGGGCCGAAGTCGGCCACCAGTGTGACGCTGTCGGGAAAGACGAGACGAAGTCGCAGGGGCTGGCCCCCGGGGCAGGGGGGCGCTGCCGTCGGGCTTCCCGGCGATGCGCGGGCAGGCTCTGCCAACAGCGTAGCGCGCAGCCTCCGGGCGCGAAGCGCGTCCGCGCCCCCCCTCGCAAGCTCCATCCTGTGAGCGTGCGCGAGCTCTGCGGCGCGCCACTCCGCGGCCGTGCGAGGCAGCGCAGAGTCGAGCTCCTCGCCCTCTGACATGGCCTCGTCCCCGCTGTCCCGCTCGCCGTCCACCCCATCGCCTTCGTCCGAGCCATCGGCGTCGTCGCCAGACGCAGGGGCGGGTGGCCGTCCTGCGCTGCTTGCCTCGGCGCTCGGAGCGGCAGCCTCCGGCAACCGGGATCGCGGTGTTGGCAGCACCACAGCGTTTCGCGAGGCTGGCGCCGCTGCCTCCGCTCCACCCAACGATACGGCCATGGCCGCTACCTCTGCGCGGGCGCGCGAGAGGTCTTCGCCCCCAGCCGTCTGCGCTGCAGCGATTGCAGCTGGCGAGAAGGGGGCAGCAGCAGCAGCAGCGGCAGCGCTCCTCTCGGTCGAGTCTGCTGCCCCGGCTGCGTCCGTTGCGGGGGCTTCGCCGCGCTCGGCGGCAGACGCGCCCCCCATTGCAGTGGCCATCGCCAACAGGCGCTCCAGGCCCGTTCTGCCGTCCGTCACCTCTGCAACTGCTGCGGCTGCGTCGGCGAGCTCCACTGCGCTGCTTGGCTGCAGGGCGAACCTGGCCCCGCCAGCGCCAGACATGGCAGCGGCAAGGCGGGCCACGCGCGACGCGGAGGCGGTCTTGCCATCCACGGTGCTAGCGTCGACGTGGGCGCGGAAGCCGAGGCGGTGCAAGAAAGCGACGGCTTGGGGGCAGCGGCGCAGCGATTCCGCAGTGGCCGGCTCCGCGGTCACGACAGGTGCTGAGGGGGACGGCGGCGCAAGCCGCGCGGTGCCTCGCTTGGCCAGGACCGCCGCGAACCGCTTTGCCGCAACGGCTGCCTCGTGCATGAAGCCGAGCAACCTGTGCGCCGTGTCTGGGTCGCGCTGGCGCTGCAGGACCTCGGTGACGGCCTGGCGCCACGAAGCAGCCCGGGCGTGGGCTTCCCCGGATGCAGTCACTGATGTGTGGTGCATGGCGAACTGTGGGCCCCCGCTGGCCGTGTCGGGCGCCGAGGCGAGCGGCTTGCCCTGGACCTCAAGGACATCGCCGGCGCCGATCTCGTCCACGGATTCGACCACCGAGCGCTCGCCTGCGGGACTCCAACAACGCGCGAGTGGGCAACGCGTCGGCAGCGAGCTCACACGAGCCACGGCAGCCGGCCCGCGGCGCTTGACACAGAAACACGAGCGCCTGCACGACGCAGACTCGCGCCCGCAGGAAAACCAGCTGCCCGCAACTCACCTGCGACGATTGCCTCGACCCGAGAGATGGACTCCAGCTTTGCCAGTCGGGCTGCCTCGGCGAGGAAGGACTCCCACCTGCTCGACCGGGAGCCGCACAGACGAACGGCGATTCGTGGCGGAAAGCGAAAGCACACACAAATCGCGCCTCTGGCCCATGCAGAGGCTAAGAGGCTGCTTGCGATGCGCAGGCACCCACAGCGAGCTCACGAGGTGCATTGCGACAAAGCTATCGCTCCCCCGTGCCGCGTGGCAGGACACTTGACGATGACGGCCGACATTGGCCCGAGCCCGCGCTCGCGAGTGGAGAGTTCCAGTCGTGAATTCAGGACCCAGCGGCAGAGCGAACCCCCGACGGTCGGCGATCGGTCACAAGCGTCTGGGCGGCCCGTCGGGGTGAGGGCCTCGCCAATCAGCGCTGGCTCTGGGTCGAAACAGCTACCGACTGCAGGCTGGTAGCTGCCAGCTGCCAGCCGAGAGGCCATCTTGTCAGAGTCCCGCAGCGACGGGACGCGCCATCCTGCACGCGAGCGCCGGAGAGCGCTCCGCGGAGGATGCGTTCCAGACTGTTCCGAAGTGCGCAACGCCTCGCAGCCAACCTGCGTGGTGAATAGGTTGCCAGGCAAAGAAGTCAGCCTCCGGGGCACGAAGGCGCCGAGCCGCAGCAAGTGCGCGGCCACTTTGAGCCGACCAGCCCGTCGCGTTTCAAGAGCGTCGTGTCGCAAGACGCATCGCACCGTTGCACGGCCGCGCTGTTGAGTCCTGTCCGGTTCCCTTCTGCAGCAACGGAGTGCCTGGGAGGAGAGCACGTTGCACTTGCTGGCAAAGCGGCAGGAAGCAGCCCGCATCGCCGGGTGGAAGCGAAGGGCCTGGCTGCGACGGATGGCAGGCTTGAGGCAGCGCCAAAGGCACGTCTCGCCGCGGCCCGGATCTGCCGTTCAGCGGGTCTTGGCTTTGGTGGGGGAATGAGGAAAGGGGCGGGGGGGGGGGACGGGGGAACAGCTCTTGTAGCCCAGCATCCGATGGCGTCGTCTAGCTTGCCGCCGCAGGCGCCACAGCAGAGACGGACGGGCGAGAGCAGCCACATCAGCGGCGCATCGCCAATCGTCTGGAGCCGGGCCAGCACTTTGTACTGCCGCCCGCCCTGCCTCCCCAGCGGACTCTGACTCAGTGCCTGCGGTGCAAGCACTGTGACGCTCGCCAAACCGGGAGGCGCCCATGAGCGGGGCGCTCGACGCGCCCGCCCCGGTGCTCGAGCGCATCGTGCGCGCCTCCCTTCGTGGCCTTTTCGGCCTCGGCTTGGTGGGACTTGAGCAAAGCAAGGCCCCAGCTGCAACGCGATCGGGAGCAAGCTCGCTCGGTGCGCTCAGCTTCGTCGCTGCAAGCTTGGTTGAGGCGGGGCAGATGCTGGCGTTCCCATTTTCCGCCGTTCAGCACATCTGGAACGGCACAATCATTGGGAGCATCGTGTCCCCTCTGCTCACGGTGGTGATGCCAGCCTCTGCGGACATCTGGTTCGGCCCAGTTTTCTATCAGGTGAGAATTGCAGAGCGCTGCGCGTTGCCGAGCCCCCTTCCCTGGGCCGACGGGGGCCCCGAGGCTCGGTGGGCAGCAGAGAGTTCCGCTGGTCGCCGGGCATGTCGCGTCCAGCCACGTGGATCTGTTTGGAACGAAAAACTGCCCAGCTTCCGCGATCAGTCGAACGCTCCCTTGCCCTGCGTGCATTCGCGCAGGTGATGTTCTTCCTCGGCATCGCGTGGGTGCTCATCTTCGTCAGCCTCTCCGTCTCCATCGCCGTGGCGTTCATCAGGGAGCAAAAGCAGTCCGAGTTCGCCCTCAGGCTCTTCCGCGGCGTCGCCGTCCTCTCGACCACGGCCCTGTTCCTGCCGGTTTCGTCGCTGCTCTTCCGCTCCTACTCGTGCGATGCAGGCTCCTCCGTCAAGGGCTCGACGAACGACTGGCTCGGCGCGGGAATCCCCTGCGACAACGTGTGGCGAATGGTCGGCCTGGGCGTGGTTGCGGTGCTGCTCGTACTGTTCTTCGTCCTCGCCTCGTTCGTGGCCGCCACCTTCGTGGACCGCCGGCCGGGCAGCCTCCGGTGGGCCGCCAAGAGCCACGGGCGCGTCGCCGTGGCCCTCCTGGTTGCCAAGGTCGTTCTGACGGCCATCTACAACGTCAGCCCGGTGACAGCTCGCGGCGTGGGCACGACTGTGACTCTCATCGTCGTTGCCTTGGGGTGGCTGGTGTCGCTGTACCGCGAGCTGCCCATGCTGCGCCCGGTGGCCAACGCGCTTCGCGCTGGCAGCGCCGCTGCGTTCCTGTGGGCGAACGTGATGCTCCTTGTGGCACAGCTCGTGCCCCACGGTGACATTGCGGCTCCGGTCATCATGGGTGTGCCCGTGGCAGCAATCGCAGGGGGCATGCTGGTCCTCACGGAGGCGCGGCGTGTCGTCAACGGCAAGCTGTCCGACTGCGCCAGCGTGTCGCACATCGTTCTGTGGGCCAGCGCACGCGTGCAGGAGGCGGAGCAGATTCAGCACCAGGCTGAGGGCACTCCCGTTGCCATCGCGATTGAGCGACTGGCATCGACGTTCCGGCTGCGGTACGTTGAGCACGTCGAGAACAGCGCTGCGGGCGGCCACAGTGCCGAGCTCAGCAGGCCTTCAGCTCACCAACCACCGCAGCAGCTCGTGTGGCAGGCAGCAGCAGAGGCTGCTGCTGGCGCAAGCCCAAAACTCTTGCCGCAGTCGCCTGAACTCCGGCCTGCGAAAGAAAGCGGAATAGCCAGACTCGGACACAGTCGGACTGAAAGTCTTGGCTCGATCGAGGATGAAGTGCCCCTTGAACCAGACCACTCCACGAAGCGGCACAAGAGTGCTGGGGCCAGACTCCGAACCAGGTCAGCCCCGCGGGGGCAAGAGGGTGCTTCAAGGAACGACACCCCTGCTCAGGAGAGGGTTCCTGCGACTGCAGCGAGTTGGCACCTCATCTCGGCCGGACATAACGCCGAGGCCACTGCCAAGCACCGGCTGCGCCTCCTCGCCGCCGCAGAGGAGGCCTACCGCACCGCCATGAAGAGCGAGGCCTCCGGACTCGCCCTCGTCGCCGCGGCCAAGTTCTACGAGACCTTCTCCCCCAACACCCAGCAGGAGGTCGACTGCATCGCCAAGCTCAAGGCCATGCAGCCCGCGCCCGACCTGGCCTTCGTCGTCTTCGTCCGCGGCATCGAGCTCAGCGACTCCACCGCGGCGGAGGGGGGCCTCGCCGCCATCGACCGCGTGATGTTCGAGCAGATGGCCGACGAGACGCGGGCGCTGCGTGCCACCGCGCTGCGCTCCATGGTGGAGCTGTGGGCGCACCTGGAGCAGAAGCGGCCCGACCTCTGGCAGGTGCTGCAGACGGGCGCGCGCCTGGACGCGGACATCGTGCGGTGCGACTTCCTCTTCAGCCGCATGCTCCGCCTCAACCCCGAGTCCACGACGATCCTCCGCGCGTACAGCGGCTTCCTGTCCGGCCTGGGCTTCGACCCCGTGCGCGGCATGGAGCTCCGCAACCGCGCCGACCGCATCGACGAGGTGGCCTCCCGCCAGCGCGTGAGCAAGGTCGCGAGCGTGAGCCTCTTCTCGTACGGCGCCTCCCTCAAGGGCAACCGCCAGCTCCAGCTCGCCCTCACGGACGCCAGCTCGCCCGTGGTCACCATCTCCGCCAGCTCCAGCAACCGCGGCGAGATCGTGGCCGTCACGCCGGCGGCCGCCAAGCTGCTCCTCGCCACCCGCGCCGGCTCGCTCATCGGGCAGAACATCTCCACCATCGTGCCGCCGCCCTTCCAGGACTTCCACCAGCACATGCTCGACGGCTTCGGCCGCTCCATCACCGCCAAGTCGTCCATCGTGGGCCACGAGATCACGCTGCCCGTGGCCAGGCGCGACGGCACCATCATCGCGTGCAACCTCACCGTCGACGAGTCGCCGCCCGACGCCACGACCATGCAGCCGCGCCTGGCCGCGGTGCTGCACCCGGTGCCGAGCGCGCACGACCTGGTGCTCTTCACGGGCGAGGCCGACGGCTTCCGCATCGCCTCGGCCTCGCGCGGCGCGCTCTCTCCTCTTTGGTGTGGACCCGAGCACCCTCAAGGACCGGCACATCCCGCTCACGTCCTTCCTGCCGTCGCTGTCGCCGTCGTTTGTGCCCTTCGCCGGGTCCGCCTCGGGCCGCGCCGAGATCCACGCGCTGCGGGACGCCGCGAGCCTGGCCGACTCGGGCACCAGCGCCTCCGCCGCGGCGACGCCTTCGCACGCCAAGCACCGCGGCGGCGGGCGCGGGGCCGGGGCCGGGGCCGGGAGCTCGCTGCTGGCCCAGGTGAAGCCCGACAAGCGGGGCGTCGCCAGGGTGCGGGTGGCGCCGATGCTGTCGCTCAAGGAGACGGGCCTGGTGCCGCTGGAGTTCCAGGGGGCGCCGTTCGCGACGGTTCTCGCCGGGTCGGTGCAGTGCATGCGGATGATGGGCAGCGAGGTGTTCTTGCTTCGTTTCGTGCCGACGCGTCTGGTGATCCCGGCGGGGGTGCCGCTGGACGGGAGCGAGGCGGAGATGCTGGTCGATGACAACTCAGATGAAGTCAGCAGCTTTGGTGGCAGCATTGCGTCGCTCAGGCGATCACGCAGCGTGGCTGTTGGCCCTCGGTGCAGTTCACATGCTGGAGCGCAAGTTTCGGCCGATACAGGACTCATCCCTCGTGAGTGGCATCGCCACTCGGATGCCTCCCGCTTGGCAGAGTCTCCCGGCAACGTCTCGTCGCAGCTCTCTCCTGGAGAATCTGGCTCTCGTGGCAGCGAGGTCCGTGGGCGCTCCTGGGCCCTGGAGGCGACGTTGCCGGGTCCGGCTGGCAAACCTGCTCTGTTGGATGCCCGAGGCATGCCTGCAGGCAGTGGCGCCCCGGGCGACGCTCACAGCGTGAGTTTTGTTCGCCATGGCAGCAGTCTGCGCACAGGACTCCCAGAGCCAGAGGCTGCAGCGCAGTCTAGGGCATTGCGCTCGCCCATGGTTGCCAGGGCGTCCTGGAGCAGCCAGACAGCGGCAACGGCCAAGGCCATTGGCGTGCGTAGGATTCCCGGCGACGCAGCCCAGTTTCGGCGAGATGACGAAGTGCTCCAGGCAAAGGTTGCCGACGGTGACACTGCGCGCGACGGGGCGTCGTCGTGCGGGGGGATGTCCATGTCGGCTGGCTCCGGCCAGGTTGGCAGGCTCCAGCAGGCAGTGCTGCGCCGCAACGACAAGAAAGAGCCTCAGGCTCAGCGAGTCCGACTCGTGCTCCTGCTTTCAGCGTTCTTTGTTATCGCTGCCGCGGTTGGGGCGGCAATCTGGATTCAGGCGTCCATGAATCTGTTCGGCAGCCGGTCCAGGGGCTTGATGCTTGCGTCGGAACGACTGCATGCTTTCCACTCGACCTGGGTCGCTGCTGCGGCTGTGCTAACTATGGCCTCAGGAGCATCGCCCATTTCTGTGGCTCCGATCGAACAGCTACAAACGGAGCTAGCTGAGGCTGCAGATCGGATGCACGTCGCAGCCAAGACGCTGATTGACAGCGCCGACTCCGGTGGGCCTGCAGGTGCCGCGTTCGACCTGAGCTTCAGGCTGGATATTGCCGAGCCGCCTGCAGACAGCATTCAGGCGCCCCCCGCTGTCTCAAGCAAGACAGTCGCAGAGGCAGAAGCGTTCATGTACGGAGTCCATACGGTTCTGCGATTCCTCCCGCCCTCCCGGTGGCTGCAGACAACCGGGGCGCAAGCCTTCACGACGCTGATGATGAATGAGGCAGCCTTTCGGCATGCGCTTGAGCAAAGCTTGCGGCTCAGGGTCAAGGAATTTGCGGCGCTGCTGCCCTCGATGACGGCGCAAATTATCTATGCTGGAAGCGTGTTTCTGGTTGGAGTGATCCTGACGAGCCTGGTGACCATCACGATTGCCGTGACCTCGATCTGGAGGACCTCGATTTCGACCATGCAGCTATTTCTGATGTTCCCAGCAGAGGCTGCCAGCTCCCTTCGCCAGCTTGCAACCCTCCGCCTGGAAGAGGCTGACGCGGAGCGCGAGAGCCTTGAGGGAGTGCTTGCTGAGGACAGCGTTGGAGACGAGGGCCAAACAGCTGAGCCGTCCACTGTGGGCCCAAACCCTGACGCTGGCACGGCATCCGGGTCACCGGCGAGCTGGGCTGGAAGCCAAAGAGTGCAGAGCGCAGCTCCGCGTCCGGGGCTCCACGAGGAAGTGAGAGCTGGCCCTGACGACGACAACGCGCTGCGTGACCGAGTCATCCACGAAGCGGACGCGCTTGCCAAGTGGGAAGCGACGATTCAGACTCTTCGGTCGACTTCGAAAGCCCGCAATCGTCGCCCAGGCGGCGGGAAGCAGCCTTTGCGACGTGGCTTCGTTGCTTCGGGCTGGTTCGTCTGCAAGTCACTGTGCGTGTTGCTGCTGCCGGTTATGCTCATTGCGCTCTGGCTCGGGTCGATCGTCGTGGCGAGCATCGTCTCGTTCGACCGGTCCGGAGGACAGGCAAACCGAATCTTGCAAGTTTCGCAAGTCAGGCTTCATGTCGACGAGTTGGAGTCGTACGCGATGTTAGCTCTGGCTCAAGCCTCCAAGCTGGAGACAATCCTTGGGGGGCGCAACCTTACCCGTCAAATGATCCAACAAGTCGACGCTGCCCAAGAGGCGATGATTCACGATGCCAACGTTTTGGTGTTCGGTGGGGTGTCCTGCTCAGCGGACGCTGTTTGCGAGCAGCTCAAGCCAATTCGAGAGGGTCGGTCGTCCGTCGCGCCGCTTTCAGCAGCTCTGCTGACGCGGGACGGCTGCATCGGCGCGCCCTTGGAGCAAGCTGCTGCGTGCCGGCAAGTTGGCGGATCGGCGCTTGCGACTGGGATTCTCGCGGCCGCAGTTCGAATCGGTAGCCTGGCACGGTTGTTCGTCAAGTCTCGGACGTCTGCGGGCGGAACACTTGGTTCCCAGCTGGATGAGTTTCGGGTGATGAATTTGGCAAAGGTGTCGAGGCCGCACCTGCGAGCATCGCTTGCGAGGGCAGGTCAGGACCTGAACGACAGCGTCCTCGGTGTCATTTCGGACGGGGGAAACTTGGCTTTGACCGCGACCTGGACGTTTGCCGCTGTATACGCGGGTATCACGGCAGTGTGGCTGAGCACGCAGGTTTCGAAACTCGCCTGGCCGTTGCGGACGGCTCGCCGTCTTGTCCGCTTCGTTCCGTCCGAGCTGGTGCTTGCTGTTCCAGCGCTTCGATACGGGCTCCGAGAAATTGCATCCGGGGTTGCGGTGGCCAGCACTCGGCAGACCGGGGGGTGGTGCCCCGCCTGGAGCTCCTGCTGGACGCAGCCTCGGGCCCAGTCGCCTCTGAAGCAACCAGTGTAGGGTCTTGAATCTCCTCTTTGCGCTGGGATTCGTCCACGCCCGTTGGACAGGGGGCAAGGCCGGGCACAGTCTGGCTTGAGAGAGTTGCGCCTTTGCGGCTGCACTGGCCTAACCCGAGGCTGGAGGGCGTTGGCCAGTCTCAAATCGGTCCAATGACAGGGAAGGACTGTCACTTGTGTAGGATGGCCTTGTCTCGGGAGGAACGGGAGCACAATTCCAGCTCGCCTGCACTGATTTGGTTTCGCGCGTTTCTTGGCATTGCGCTCTCATGCCAGGCCCGTGGTTTCCGTGCATCCCGCGCGCGGACTGGCGCCGGAGGTGGCCATTGCAGGCCCTTGCAACGACCGATGACCCCTTGGTTCCAGTCTTGGGCCGGAGCACCATTGACTGGCCTGACGCGTGCCTCGAGTTGTGGCAGCCAGCAGCCATGCGGGTTTGCTGGTGCTGGGGCGCGCCGACCTGGATCTCTTGCGCCGTGCCGATGGGCGCGGCAGGAGCGATGCAGAGAAGGCCTTGGACACTGATGCCTGCCTCGAAATCGCTGGGCCCATAGGCTGGACTCTGCGGTGCAGCCTAGAGCAGAATCGCTGCTGCGATGGCAAAGAGCACTGCAATTTGCCGTCAGCTGCTCACGATGCGCGTGCCGAGACCAGGTGATTGGCAGCACAGTCTCCAGCTGGCAGCCGCCACTTGACGAGCAGCGGGGCGCACCCAGAGCGAGTCCCGGCGCACATGGCAGCGACCATCGATGAGCCTGCGCCGATTTTGGAGCGCATCGCTTCGCTGTTGCTGAACGGGCTGTTTGGCCTGGGTCTCATTGCCCGTGACCAGAGCGGCAAAGCGTCCAGCCTCCGACAAGGTGCCGGGTCGTTCGGGTCGCTAAGCTTCATCATCGCAAGCCTGATCGAGGCGGGCCAGATGCTGGCATTCCCGTTCTCGGCCTCCCAGCACATCTGGGACGGCACAGTTGTTCGCAATTTTGTCGTCCCGATGCTGACGGTGGTCATGCCGGCCTCCGCAGACGTGTGGTTTGGTCCCATGGTATACCGAGTGAGCGCCCCACACCTGGTCGATGCGCACGGTCGCTTTGGGCCGAGTGGACAGCGCTCTTGCGGCAGCAGCCGAGGGGGGGGAGCCTTTGGCTCAACGCAATCAGCTGCAGTAACTGTGGCCCACTTGCGCATGCCAGAACCACCGCAAGGCCTTTGGCACGCCTCAAACCTTGGAGAGTCGGCTTGCCAGCGGCCCAATCGCAGAACTGGCCGTGCTGGCTGCGTCGCACAAGAGAAATTCAGAGCAGCTCAGCAAGCAGAGTGATTCCATGGTCGACCATCTGCGTGCATTCGCGCAGGTGATGTTCTTCCTCGGCATCGCGTGGGTGCTCATCTTCGTCAGCCTCTCCGTCTCCATCGCCGTGGCGTTCATCAGGGAGCAAAAGCAGTCCGAGTTCGCCCTCAGGCTCTTCCGCGGCGTCGCCGTCCTCTCGACCACGGCCCTGTTCCTGCCGGTTTCGTCGCTGCTCTTCCGCTCCTACACATGCGATGCAGGCTCCTCCGTCAAGGGCTCGACGAACGACTGGCTCGGCGCGGGAATCCCCTGCGACAACGTGTGGCGAATGGTCGGCCTGGGCGTGGTTGCGGTGCTGCTCGTACTGTTCTTCGTCCTCGCCTCGTTCGTGGCCGCCACCTTCGTGGACCGCCGGCCGGGCAGCCTCCGGTGGGCCGCCAAGAGCCACGGGCGCGTCGCCGTGGCCCTCCTGGTTGCCAAGGTCGTTCTGACGGCCATCTACAACGTCAGCCCGGTGACAGCTCGCGGCGTGGGCACGACTGTGACTCTCATCGTCGTTGCCCTGGGGTGGCTGGTGTCGCTGTACCGCGAGCTGCCCATGCTGCGCCCGGTGGCCAACGCGCTTCGCGCTGGCAGCGCCGCTGCGTTCCTGTGGGCTAGCCTGTCGCTCCTCGTGGCGCAGCTCATGCCCGAAAACAACATCTCGATCGTTGCTGTCATGGCGGTTCCGGTCGCAGCAATCGCAGGGGGCATGCTGGTCCTGACTGAGGCGCGGCGAGTCGTCAACGGCAAGCTGGCCGACTGCGCCAGCGTGTCGCACATCGTGCTGTGGGCCAGCGCACGCGTGCAGGAGGCGGAGCAGATTCAGCACCAGGCTGAGGGCACTCCCGTTGCCATCGCGATTGAGCGACTGGCATCGACGTTCCGGCTGCGGTACGTTGAGCACGTCGAGAACAGCGCTGCGGGCGGCCGAGAAGACGAGCGGGGGTTCATCACCTCACGATTGATCAGCCGCCTCCCTGTGTGGCAGGCAGCGGCCGAAGCGACTGCTGGTGCGTCCCCATCGCCCCGCGAGACTCGGGTCACGGGGCCAGACACAGATCGGCATGCCGGCCAGCCACGCAACCGGCTCGACAGTGAGACTTCGGCCACTGTCCAGGGTGCGGATGCTGCAGAGCAGCCACAGTCCGGGCGTGCCAGAGCTCGGCGGAGATCACTGCTTGTCGGCAAGAAGGACCTGGCGGAGGGGGGCCATCCGCCCACCCCCCAAGAGGCCGCTCAGGGGCCAGAGCTGGAGGTTCATGCGACGGCTCAAGTATGTGGCTTGCCAGCAAACGGGGATGCCGAGGCCACGGCCAAGCACCGGCTGCGCCTCCTCGCCGCCGCCGAGGAGGCCTACCGCACCGCCATGAAGAGCGAGGCCTCCGGACTCGCCCTCGTCGCCGCGGCCAAGTTCTACGAGACCTTCTCCCCCAACACCCAGCAGGAGGTCGACTGCATCGCCAAGCTCAAGGCCATGCAGCCCGCGCCCGACCTGGCCTTCGTCGTCTTCGTCCGCGGCATCGAGCTCAGCGACTCCACCGCGGCGGAGGGGGGCCTCGCCGCCATCGACCGCGTGATGTTCGAGCAGATGGCCGACGAGACGCGGGCGCTGCGTGCCACCGCGCTGCGCTCCATGGTGGAGCTGTGGGCGCACCTGGAGCAGAAGCGGCCCGACCTCTGGCAGGTGCTGCAGACGGGCGCGCGCCTGGACGCGGACATCGTGCGGTGCGACTTCCTCTTCAGCCGCATGCTCCGCCTCAACCCCGAGTCCACGACGATCCTCCGCGCGTACAGCGGCTTCCTGTCCGGCCTGGGCTTCGACCCCGTGCGCGGCATGGAGCTCCGCAACCGCGCCGACCGCATCGACGAGGTGGCCTCCCGCCAGCGCGTGAGCAAGGTCGCGAGCGTGAGCCTCTTCTCGTACGGCGCCTCCCTCAAGGGCAACCGCCAGCTCCAGCTCGCCCTCACGGACGCCAGCTCGCCCGTGGTCACCATCTCCGCCAGCTCCAGCAACCGCGGCGAGATCGTGGCCGTCACGCCGGCGGCCGCCAAGCTGCTCCTCGCCACCCGCGCCGGCTCGCTCATCGGGCAGAACATCTCCACCATCGTGCCGCCGCCCTTCCAGGACTTCCACCAGCACATGCTCGACGGCTTCGGCCGCTCCATCACCGCCAAGTCGTCCATCGTGGGCCACGAGATCACGCTGCCCGTGGCCAGGCGCGACGGCACCATCATCGCGTGCAACCTCACCGTCGACGAGTCGCCGCCCGACGCCACGACCATGCAGCCGCGCCTGGCCGCGGTGCTGCACCCGGTGCCGAGCGCGCACGACCTGGTGCTCTTCACGGGCGAGGCCGACGGCTTCCGCATCGCCTCGGCCTCGCGCGGCGCGCTCTCCCTCTTTGGTGTGGACCCGAGCACCCTCAAGGACCGGCACATCCCGCTCACGTCCTTCCTGCCGTCGCTGTCGCCGTCGTTCGTGCCCTTCGCCGGGTCCGCCTCGGGCCGCGCCGAGATCCACGCGCTGCGGGACGCCGCGAGCCTGGCCGACTCGGGCACCAGCGCCTCCGCCGCGGCGACGCCTTCGCACGCCAAGCACCGCGGCGGCGGGCGCGGGGCCGGGGCCGGGGCCGGGAGCTCGCTGCTGGCCCAGGTGAAGCCCGACAAGCGGGGCGTCGCCAGGGTGCGGGTGGCGCCGATGCTGTCGCTCAAGGAGACGGGCCTGGTGCCGCTGGAGTTCCAGGGGGCGCCGTTCGCGACGGTTCTCGCTGGGTCGGTGCAGTGCATGCGGATGATGGGCAGCGAGGTGTTCTTGCTTCGTTTCGTGCCGACGCGCCTGGTGATCCCGGCGGGGGTGCCGCTGGACGGGAGCGAGGCGGAGATGCTGGTGGAGGACCACCCCGATGCCGGGCCGCGGTTGTCGATGGCCCCCAGCCTCGTTTCCGTGCTCGGCGGGGGCGCAACCACGCGACAACCTGGTTCCCAGCGAGACGTCGCCCCTGCTGACCCAGACGGTATCATGGCCAATGTTCAAGACGGACAGAGTATTGATTCGGGCGGCGTGGCCTTGAGTCGTGGCAGCTCCGCCGGGGAAGACGCCCCGGCCGCGCGGTTTGAGCTTCCCGCCCAAGACGGCAAGCCAGCCGCGGCATCGACCTGTGAGCCCGAGGGGACGGGGTCGATTCTCGCGGAATCGCAAGGCTCGGGCGCCAAGGCCTCGTCAGCCGGAGCGACTCCTCAAGAGTCCAAAGACTTGCCAGTGGAGCTGCTGACTCGGCACGTTGGCTTCGAGCAAGAGCCCCGCGTTGGAGATGGCGCGGGGGACTCGGAAATCACAGAGCTGCTGAGTCCAGTGGCCCCAAAGCGTGCCTCCGCCTCAAGTCCCGTCGCAGCTCGCGACCGCACCGAGTCTTCGCTAACCGACAACTGCGGCATATCTCGCACAAGCTCAGGGGTGGCCTTTCGGGTTGGCAGCAAGTCGTCCATGAGGGCTGGGAGCCATTCGCTGCTCGTGCAGCCTGGGCGTGCTTCGGTGACGATCATGACGGGGCAGGCGAACCGCTCCGCCCTCAGGACGGGTGCCCGCAGCTCCGCCGTGGGCGCCGTTTCGCCCAGCGCCATCGCAACCGACGACCCCGCATCAGCGTCCGGGGTGGGAGACTCCTCCCAGCACCCCGATGGCCGTGCAAGCGCGCTTGGCTCCTCAGCAAACCTGTTCGCTGGAGCGGCGTCATCGTGCGGGGAATCGTCGGCCGCAGGTGGTGCTGCTCACATCGGCGGACTGCTTCGGTCTGTTCTGCGCCGGAACGACTCTCGCGAGCCGGAGACAACCCGCATTCGGCTGGTGCTGGTCCTGTCCGCGGTGTGTGTCATCTTGGCGTCAGCAGGCACTGCCATCTGGATTGACTGGTCTCGAAGCCAGTTTGCAGGCCGGGCCGAAGGGCTGCGCATGGCCACGGAGCGAATGCATGCGTTCCACGCCTCTTGGGTGTCTGCAGTCGCAGTTTTCACCAACGTTTCCAAAGCGAGTCCGTTCTTCGTCGCGCCGATCGAGCAGCTTCACCAGCAGGTGATCGAAGCGACGGACGCGATGCATGCTGCATCGATGAACCTCCATGATGCCGCAGAGGTGTCCGGACCGCTGGGGGCCGCCTACGACCTGACAGAAAAGTTCGAGGTGCTGGAGCCAACCGAAGACGGAGCGCGAGTGGTGTCGTCCGCCAAGACAACCGCGGAGGCGGAGAACTTCTTCTTCGGGGTGCTTGGCGTGCTCAAGACGCTCGCTCCTAGCGACTGGCTCAAGCCAACGGGAGTGCACGCTTTCGCAACGCTTCGCCTGAACGAGGTGGCCTTTAGGCTTGCCTTGGAGAAGAGTCTCGGCCACCGAGAGCGCGACTTTGCGCTCCTGCTCCCTGAGGCAGCGCAGCAGATCATCATTGCGGGGTCCGCATTCCTGGTTGGAGTGATCTTGACGAGCTTGGTGGCAATTACGATTGCCGTGACTGGGCTGTGGCGGCACTCCGTGTCGACCATGCAGCTCTTCCTTTCGTTCCCGGCGGAGGTGTCCGGCTCGCTGCGACAGCTGGCAACCATTCAGCTGGAAGCAGCAGACGCGGATGGCGCAGCCGGCCTCGGAGACTGGGACGAAGAAGACAGTGGGGAGCCCGACGAAGACCAGCCCGAGGTCGGAGGCCCCGACGACGTGTCGCCACAGATCGGCGGGCTTGGCGCAACCAAGCAGACTGGGAGCAAACGAGGCCTCGGCGCCGAGCTTCGCGGCGACACCGGCCCCAACGAGGATGGGGAAACCGACGCTGCCATGAGGAACCAGGTCATCAATGAAGCCGATGCAACCGCACGCTGGGAGGCAGCTCTCCATTCGCTGCGAGCGGCCAGACGCGGGAAGGGCCGCCGCACCTTGAGAGCCCTCAGTGGCCCAGACCGCAGCTTCAAAGTCACGAACGGGTTCGTCATCTCGTCTCTGTTTTGGCTGCTGCTGCCAGTTGCGATGATTGGCGGGTGGCTTGCCACACTCGTGCTCGTCAGCGTGGCATCCTACCAGCGCTCCAGCGGCCAAGCAAACCGCATCCTTCAGGCGTCGCACGTGGCCAGCCACGTGGACGAGCTGGAAATGTATTGCAACCTCGCAATTTCCGACGACGCAATCATGACCAAGCTGATGAAAGACCCAGACTGGCGCTCCTCCGTGATGAAGGATGCCATGCACGCCGAAGTGAGCTTGACCGAAAAAATGGATGGCCTCATCTTTGGCGGCGTCACGTGCTCGGCAATCGGGCACTGCGAGCTCTTGGAGCCACTGCGGCAAGGAGAGGGCGTTGTCGCTCCTCAGTCTGCAGCCCTGTTTCTCCGAGACGCATGCATTGGCGCCCCTCAAGAGCAGCTGGATGTTTGCCACTCGACACTGGGCGGCGCGCTCGCGTCGGGCCTCTTGGCGGCTTCCAGCCGCATCACCACCTACGCACGCCTCTTTTTCGAGTCTCGGACCAGCACCAATTGGACCGTCCCGCCACCGGCAGACATCCGTCGCATCGAGCGTCTTGCGCAGGTGGTGAACCCGCACATGCGGGCGTCTCTGAAGCGGGCTCGAGTGGACCTGATTGATAGCACACTCGAAGTGCTTGTTCAAGGCCAAAGCCTGGCACTCACTGCTACCTGGGTGTTCGCGCTTGTGTACCTCGGGATCACCGCCATCTGGCTCAGCTCCCAGGTCTCGCAACTGGCGTGGCCGCTCCGAACCGCTCGAAGGCTCGTGCGATTCCTCCCGTCAGAGCTCGTGCTTGCCGTCCCAACATTGCGGCACGGCCTGCGGGAGGTCGCTTCGGGACTCAGCGTAACCAGCGGCAGCAGCAAGCGCTGCTGCTCCGGGCTGGCGTGCTCTCGTCGGTCCAGTAGCGCGCGCAAGGTGGCAATTCAGACGCCCGCGTCGGGCCGAGCCGGGAGCTCCGGACGATCAAGTTCGTGAAATTCTCAGGCTGCCGCAACCAAAGTGTGCGCCCGTACTCTGGCAAAGCACCAACACGTGTACTGCTGTTTCGCGACCAGCACGCACAGCTGTTGACGAGGCGCCACGCACTGCAATCGGGGCGCGCACTCAGCGTTGAATGCCGCCACACACGCAGCCCAAGTGCTGCCGACAGTGAATCCGTCGCGTTTGGCGCGGTCGAGGAGCGTCGCAGCACGAGAGCTGACAGGTCCATGGCAAGCCCTGGGGCAGGAGGCTCACCAAACTGTCACCAGCACAAGCCCGACTTGCAACCACGCTGGCAGAATCCCTCGCTGCGCTAAGGGCGGCTCACGCATTGCTGCCAGGCCGAGCCTCTTCGACGAGTCCGAGTTCCTTGGCAGCTTGGTCGCGCATGACATATTTCTGGATCTTTCCTGTGACCGTTGTGGGGAAGCTCTCGCCGAGGTGAGGCCGCACGAAGCGGAAGTACCTGGGGACCTTGTGGTGGCTGATGTTGCCCTTGCAGAACCCGCGAAGGTCGGCAGCAGTCACCACTGTGTTCTGGTCATTGATGGCAGCCACCACCGCCTCGTCTGCTTCGGCATCGAGAGAGTACGGGTCGTCGTCGGCGCAGCCCGCTGTGAAGCCCTCCCGCAGCTGCACCCACGCGCACACTTCTTCGCCCATCTTGGCGTCGGGAACTGCAACCACTTGAACCTCGGCGATGGCGTCGTGTCGGTAGAGGTAGTCCTCGATTTCCCTGGGGCTGATGTTCTCGCCGCCGCGAATCACCAAGTCCTTGGACCTGCCCTCGATTCTCACGTATCCGTCCTCCGTCATGGAGCCCAGGTCCCCCGTCTTCATCCACCCGTCCTCGATGGACTGGGCGGTTTGCTCCTCGTCGTTCCAGTACCCCTTCATCACCAGGTAGCCGCGGGTCATCAGCTCGCCGCGCACGCCTCGGGGCACGATGCGGCGCGCGTGCGGGTCCACGATCTTGGCCTCCACGTGGGGAATGACCCTGCCGACAGTCTCGCACTTGGCCCACTCCGGGTCGCTGATCGCCGTCTGGAAGGACACTGGACTGGTCTCCGTCATGCCGTAGCAGATTGTGAGCTCTGCCGCGCCCATGTCGTGCATGATGCGCCTCATCAGCTCGATGGGCACGATGGAGCCTGCCGCCACGCCAGTCCGCGCCCTGCTTCTGAAGCGCGCAGCGTACTCTGACCACTTGGGGTGGTCCATCATGGCGATGTACATCGTAGGCGTGCCGTAGATTGCGGTCACGCCCTCTTCCGCCCCGTGCCTGATGCTGGCCAGCGGATCGAAGCCCTCCGCGGGGTAGACGCACTTTGCCCCACGGAGCAGCCCCGCAAGCTGCCCAAGCACCTGCTGGAGACAGTGGTAGAGGGGCGGGCAGCCGAGCATGACGTCCTCCGAGCCGAGGTTCATGCCCTGCCCTACGAAGTAGGCGTTATTCACGAGGCCCTGGTGCGTCAGCGTAACGCCCTTGGGGCTCCCCGTCGTCCCGGACGTGAACTGGATGCCGGCAGGGTCCCCCATCTCGACCAGGTTGGCCAGCTCCCGGACCTCGCGCACGCCTGCCTCGCCCGCAGCGTCGCCGGCTGCCTCCACGTCGGCCCAGCGCAGCATGCCGTCGGGGGCGGAGTCGACCATGAGGTCGGGATCCTCCTGCGCCCCAGGAAGGATCACGATGCGCTCCAGGCTCGGGACTGCGGCTGACGCGATCGGCTCGCCCAAGGTCGCGAGAGCCAGCTCCGGGATCAGCTCCTGCAGGATCCTGGCGTACATGGACGCCTTGTGGCGGGGGGTGGTCACCAGGCACTTGACACCCACCTTGTTCAGCGCGTACTGCAGCTCGTCCTTCCGGTACGAAGGGTTGACGCTGACGAGGATGAGGTTGGCCTTTGCGGCAGCCATCATCGTGACCAGCCACTCGGGCCTGGGCCGCACGGCAAGTGGCGAGCGAGACAAGGCGACAGAAACTTCTCAACAGTGGCAAAAGCCCGACAAATCCTGGAGCCGCGCCGCCCGGCGGAGGGGGGCGCGGAGTCTCGCCAGCGCTCGACTTGAGCAGCTCGCGCACGCAACCTGGCACGGCGCGACCCTGGCGCCCCTGCCTGCGCCCAGCCCAGAATGCGAAGGAACTCACCTGTTTGGTGACCAGATCCCGACGCGGTCCCCGGGCTGAAGCCCCAGCGCCAGGAATCCGGCTGCGACCCTCTCGGCTTCCGCGTGCAACTGGCCAAACGTCATGCGTGTTTCCCGGGCGCCGAAGCAAGCGAGGGCCTCGCGGTCGCCAAACTGCTCCTTCGCGTCGTCCAGCAAGTCCGCGATGGTGGAGCTGAGCAGAGGAGTCGTGCTGGTGCCGTGGGCGTAGCTGAGCGTCTTTGATGACATGCCCCGGGCAAGGGCGCGCACCACCGCCGGGGCGGCGGCCCGGCTTGCCAGGCGCCGCGAGGCTGATGCGACAGCGAGCATCTCCAGACGCCCGCAGGGCTGGGCTGGAAGTGCGGCGGCTCCGGGCTAGTGCCGGAAGTGCCGCTCCGTCTGACGCAATCGCCCGCCTGCGCGTGGTTGCCGTCGCTCGCCGCCGCCCCAGCCAGCTCGTTTGCGTTTGACGGAACCGGCCACTGCAACCTCCAGTCGACCGCTCTCGCACCGGCCGTCGGGATGCTGCCTGGGACACGGGGTTGCGCCCTCCCTGTCCGAAACCCGTGCTGGCGAGCTGCGCCTGCCCGGCCTGCGACTGCCGCTCGACTCGCTCGGAGCATCCACGGCGCCGGGAGCCAGGGCTGCGAGCCGCTGCTCGGCGAAAGCGTGGGGCGACCCACACCCAAAGCGCCCAAGCCCTTGTGCACACGCGCCAAGCGGAGGGCCGGCCAGCAGCGCCGCGGCTGCCAAGCGCGAGGGCTCGCCAGCCGGCGGCGGCCGAACAGAATGAGCCCGCCGCCGGAGTGGCGACAGAGCCGAAGCGGCCGGCGCGGAGCCTCGGGCAGCCGCGCCACACTCCGGGCCGCCCACGGCCGCGCTCCTTGCCCGCCTCGACGCCCTGCCGCAGGGCCTCTTGCAGCCTCGCGACCGGGCCCTTGTGGCGACGTGCACCGCTGAGCGTCAGAACTCTTCGGCTGGCAGGCGTTTTTTGTTCCGCGAGGCCACATGGACACAGCTGCAGAGGCTTGCAGCCCGGCCGTGCTCATCGACCCCCGCGTGGACGTCTACTTTGAGCTATGCACGCGCTTCCGGGTCGAGCCTTGCGCGGCTGTGACGATTGCGCTGCGATTTCCGGACGTCAGCTACCTGCAGCTTGACTCGACGTTCGGCGCCGCCGACCTGCTGCCGCTTGCCGAGCTCCTGAGGGTGAGGGCTGCCCTGCGGAGGCGGCCAGCAGCGCCTCGGGCTATGCGTGGCCCCGCCTCCTGCCGCGGATTGTTCGCGGCCGCTGCTTGCGCGGGGGTCGCATGCCGCGTGCTGGCCAGTTTCCTGCTCCTCATGACGTGCTGCGCCGTGCCGAGGCTGCGCCGCGGATGCCGCCTTTCGCCTCGTCGCGCGTCGCGATCGTGACCCGTTGCTGGTTGGTGCCTCTCGCCCGCAGGGCGGTGCCGCGTCTGGCGTGACGACGCTGGACTTGCGGCGCTGCGAAATCGGCAATGCAGGTTGCTACGTCCTGCAGCACGCGCTCGAGTCCGCCGAGTGTCCGCTCCGCTCCTTGATCCTGTCGTACAACGACATCGGAGAGCACGGCGCCATCGCGCTGGCCAAGGCCATGTGGCGCAGCCGCACGCTGGAGCGGGTGGACTTGCGCGGCAACCGAATCGGCGTGGCGGGCGCCGTGGCCCTGGCGCACGTGGTCAAGTCCAACCCCGCGCTCCGGTACCTGGACGTATCGCAAAACAACCTCCGCATCCGGGGGGTGCAAGAGCTCCATCAGGCGCTGCAGGCGAGAGCCCGCCGTGCCAGCAGGCGGCTTGCAAACGCGACCGGAAACGGGGCGCCGAAGCTGCGCCAGGTACGCAGGCGCGCCGCGGATGCCGATCACCCTTCGGGGGACGGGCTGCGCCACCGGCGCAGCTCGGTGCCGCCCGGAGCGGGTGCTGCTGGCGGATCTGGGTCCCAGAGCGGCGTGGGGAGCGAGGACGACGGCGCGTCGACGGGAGATGACGGCGAAATTGACGACTTCGACTTTGAAGTGGACGACGAAGGGGGGCGAGTCGGCGATGGGGGACCGGGGGAGGAGGAGGCACTCGGCAGGATCGCGCAGTCAGTGGCGCAGGGCGGCATTGCCGAGGGCGGGGGGCGCAGGGGGGTGCGGGGCGTCGGCCCTGCGCCTGCAGCGGGCGGCGACGGTGGCGGAAGTGGCGACGGTGGCGAAAGTGGCGACGGCGGCGGCGAAGGGTCGGCAGGCGGTGGCGGTGGCGGCGGCGAGGCGGGCGGCCAGCCGTCGAAGCTGGTGAGCCAGGCGATGGAGGGATTTCTGGATCCACACCTCGAGTGGGACTTGAGCCAGGGGCGCGTTGGCGCCGAGGGCATCCGGGTGCGGTGGGCGGGCAACCTCGTGAACCAGGAGATCACGCACTCCATCATCCACGGCGTCGGGCTCCTCATGGCCGTTCTCGGTGCCATCCCCATGCTGCAGGGCGCTCTGACGGCGACGTCGGTCCATGCCGCCTCCGTCACCGTCTACGTGGCTGGCCTCGTCACCTTCTACGTCATGGCCACGCTGCGCCACAGCCTCTTCTTCCTCGAGAGCACCAGCCGCACGCTGCGCGCGCTGGACCACATGTGCATCTACCTGCTAATTGCGAGCACGTACACCCCGTTCCTCTCCGTCAACCTCGGCCGCACCTGGGTGGGGCCCATCACGCTGGCCAGCATTTGGGCTGCGGCGCTCGTCGGCGCGCTCATGGCCTGGCTGTCCGGGGACCGCATCACCAGTTTCAAGATGATCATGTACATGGGCATGGGCTGGGCCGGAATCGTAACCGCGCGCCCAGTTATGCGCTGCGTTGACACTGGCGGCCTCTACCTCTTGCTCGGCGGCGGGGCCATTTACTCAATCGGGGCCGTCTTTTACTCGGTGGGGAAGCGGACTCCCACGACCTCGAGGTGGCGGTGGGCGTGGTACCTGCTTGCGGTCATCGCCTCGACGCTGCACTACTGCGCCGTGCTCTGGTACGTGGCGGACAACCCCGGGTGCGAAGGAACGGACTGGTGGTGAGCCGCGCTCTCTGAAAGAGCCTTCTGCCGCGCGACTTGGCCTGCCCTGAAGACCAGCACCAGCGCGAGCGGGGCGTTTGTCCTGTGTTCGTTGCGGGCACAGACAGACATTTGAGAGTGCGTTTTTTTCCTCCACCGCCGCCGAGAGACTCAGAAATGGCGAGACAGAAATGAGGCCCGCGCCGCACAACTCTGCCGAGAACTGCCCTCTCGCCCGCTACCGGCCAACTTGCCGCACGAGGCGCGCACAGGCGCGCGAATCGGACTTGCCCGCTCGCCCGCGGCCTTTTCCGCCGAGCAGCAGGCCAGTCAGGGGCGCTACGTTTCCCGTGCCAGGCCCCTGGCGCGCGTGTGCCAACCGGCTGCTCGCGGCGCGAGGCAAGTGACCGACAACAACCACCAAGTCCTGCAATGGCCTCGCCCCGAGCGGGCGACGCTGTTGACGATGGGTTCGCCGCCTCTTCCAGCGCCCTTCGCGACGCGCTCAGGCAGCGCACGGTGGTGGGCGCCCCGGCCGGCGCGGAAGCAGCACCGGCAGCGGGAGCCGAAGCGGATGGCGTTGCGTCCGCCCGCAACGGCCGCACGCAAGTGCCGCTGCTCGACTTCTCTCGGCTCCACGCCGTGGCTGCGGCGGGCCCACTTGCTCGGGGCTCGTTCGGCGGGGCTGGGAGGCCCATGCCGGCAACGGAGCGCGGGCGCGCAACGGGCAGTCGCTCCATGTCCAGCGAGAGCTTGCTCCTCACCGGCCGGCGCGCGCCCCCTACGGCCGCCATCAGCGCCTGGGCCGCGAAGAAGGACGACCCCCCGCTGATCCCGCGAAGGCCCAAGACACTGAGCGAGAAATCGCGCTCAGACGCGCCCAGCGCCAGCGCGGCGCGCGGCATCCTTGCGTACGGCTCGACGGTGCCCCACTACGCGCAGTCTCCCCGCCCCGGCGTTGCCGCCGCGGCCGCGCGCAGCAGCGAGAGCGATTCGAAGTCGCCGCCCCGGGACGGGGCACCCGGGGCGGACGCGGAGCCGCTGGCGCCACGGGGCGCCGGCGTTCCGGCCGAGCTGCTCACGGCCAGGGTGGAGGCTCCCCGGCCGGGCGCTGGGACGAGCAGGCCCCGCCGCGCGGACCCGTCGCGAATGTATGGCGCCCTGGGCAAGTCCGCCGCGATGGTTGCGGCCGAGGCCGAGGAGGCCGCTCGGATGGCTGCGCCTGCCGACGGCTCGGAGACGGCAGCCGGCGAGTCGGCGGCCGAAGCGGCTGGCGCGAGAAGCCGCCAGGCCGACGACAACCCCCACGCCGTCACCGTCAAGGCCGCTCGCAGGCTCACCGGCCGCGTTGCCGCGGCAGCTGCGGCGGACGAGGCAGCGGGAGCCGGCGTGAGCCGCGCGCCTTCCCGGCAGAGCAACGGCCGCCAACCCGCCCTCCGCCACCGCGCGGTGCTCCGGGGAACCAGCGCCCCCGTGACGGCTCGGCCGCACAGGCCGCCCACGGCCCCTGCCGCTGCCGCAGCCGGTGGCCCGTCCGCCACGGGCGCCTCCACGGGAGCCGCGGCCGCCTCTTCCCGCCAGCTGCGAGCGGGGCGCGGAGGGCCCGCTTCAGCCAGCGGCGGCGCCGCCGCCGTCGCCGGAAGCGCCATCGCCTCGGGCGTGGTCAGGGCCAAGGCCACGAGCAGCGGACGCGACGGCAGCGGCGGCGGCGCCTGGCGCAGCCGCGAAGCCCTGGAGGAGGAGCTCCAATCCTTCCGGTCCTTCCTGCAGACGCTGTGCGAGGACCCCTCGTTCGACATGAGCCACATTCAGAACGGGTCCTTCGTCTACCTGCGCGCCCCCAAGGGCCTCAGGTACGAGCTGGAGGTGTGCCCGCCCGCCGAGGTCGACTTCGCCAACGCCATCACGCTCTCGTCGCGGGGCATCACGTGGACAGCGGGGGGCCGCCCCGCTGAGTTCATGACTGTGTCCGAGTTCGAGCGCGAGCGGTTCCTCTACTGGATGACCCGCCGACTGCCCTTCTTCTTCAAGTACAGGCGCTGGCGAGTCTTCTCGGCGTGGCGCACCCTCACCCGCGAGAGCGTCATCGAGCGGCGCAGAAGCCGCATCGCTCGCAGCCTCTTCATCTGCAACGACCACCTCCGCGGCTGCCTCTCCCGCCTGCGGCAGAGCTGCGAAACCTTGCTCGAGTCTGCCCTGTTCCAGGTCAGCTTCACCGAGACCTACACGCTTGCCAAGTTTTGCGCCGCCCAGGACGCCCAGCGCCGCCGCGTGACGGACGAAGTGGAGGCCTTCGTCGACCGCGTGCGCGCGGACGTGCTGGACACGCTCCGCGCGTCGGTGCGATCCTTCCTGCAGTCCGAGGGGTTCGCCGCAGGAGCAGGGGCAGGCACCGGGGACGAGGTGGTGGCGTCCATGGGCCTGGGCAGAGGCGACGCTGCCAGCGGCGCCTACGGAGGCGACGACGACTTGGACGAAGACGACGACGTGACCATGGAGGACGCGTACCGGTCGCGCGGGCCGGGGAGGCGAGGGCCGGGCGTGGCGGCGGCAGCGGCGGCGGCCCGGCGAGCGGAGCGCGTCGGCATGGGCGTGTCAGGGGTTCAGGCCAGCGCGCGGGCGCGGGCCCGGCTGCGGGGCGGGGCCGCCGCCGGCGCAGGAGACGTCGCGTCCGGGCGGCACACGTCAGCGTCGCTCGGGGCGTCGCACAGCCACGGGGGGCTCCGGGGGTCCCGCCGCAGCGGCGCGGGCAGCTTCGTCGGCGGGTCGTCCGTGCGGTCCGGCGCGACGGCAGGCGGGCACGGCGCGGCCGGCCCCGGCGGGGCCTCCGGCATCAGCTTCACGGAGCGGGCCAGCATTCGCAGGCACTGCCGCCGCCTCGCGCGCTTCGTGAGGGTTTGCGACTTTGCCATCGCCGACACTCTGATGAAGCTGGTGCTGCAGTCGACGCGCTGGCTGATGGAGTGCCTTGACCACTCCGTGTACCAGCGACGGGCCATCGCAGCTGCGCAGGAGCAGGCCACCAGCGTGCTGGACGAGGCCACCATGGCCGCCTTCAAGACGCCCCTCTTCACGGTCGACCTCGTGATGCTGGACCCCACGCCGGACGCGGCTGCGGAGGCGGCGCAGCGCCACGCCGAGCTGCTGGCGCAGGACCAGCACCGCCACAAGGGCAGGGGGGCGGACGGCAGCGACGGGGACCAGGACGGCGCCGGCGCCGCCTCGGACGCCTCGGTCGGAGGGGCAGGGGACGGCTCGTCCGTCGTGTCCGGCTCTCGGTACGGCCAGGGCCGCAGGGCCCGACCCCTCCCAGTGCCGATGCGCATCGACGAGGAGGACGCGGTGATGGAGCACTACGCGTCCGACGTCACGCAGGGGCTGGCGTTCGCCCCCTCGCTGGAGCAGTTCCAGCAGCGCATCGAGGCGGTCGTCTACCAGGCCGTGCACGCCGCCTCCTCCGCCTCGCCCCTCCTCTCCCACGCGGACTTTGCCCCGTTCCTCGCCTCCACGCTGGACGAGGTGCAGACGCGCGGGGACGGGCTGGGCGTCGAGGCCCTGCTCCGGGAGACCGACGAGTTCGTTGTGCTGGCCGACACCATCGTGCGGAGGATCAAGGACGCCTTCGGGGCCGCCTTCAAGCAGGCCTCGCGCGCCCAGCCCTTCCGGCAGCTCGCTCTGCAGGACGTCCACGACGCGGCGAGCATCAGCGTGGCAGCGGCGGACGCGACCCCGTCCAGCACCCTGCAGCTGACAGTCGCGCTGCGAAAGCACCACCTGGAGCGCTTCAAGTCCGTGGCCAGCGAGACGGACGTGGCCATCGTGCGCGTGGACGCGCGGGACTTCAGGCGCGGCCTGCCCGCCCACACCAACGCGTACCTCTCGGAGCTGTTCCGCGTGCTGCCCGTGTCCATGCGGCGCCTGAACGAGCGCCTGGCCGCCGAGCTGACCTCCAGCATCTCCAGCCTGAGCGGCGAGCCGTCCGAGGTGGAGGACTTCGTCTACCTGATGGAGTCGCTCGGCCTGGCGCAGCGGAACCTGGACCGCTGGCGAGAGACCCGCGAGCGGGTGGAGGACATGATGACGCTGGTGGCATCGAGCCGGCCCACTGTACGGGAGGAGGACGCGTCGGCCGTGTCCATGACCCGGACCAAGCTGAAGAAGATCGAGGCCATGGTGCTGCAGGTGGAGGAGCAGGCGGACGCGAAGAAGGCGCACTTCGGCGACGAGCTGGCCAGGGTCGTGCCGCAGCTGCGGGGAGACATCACTCGCGCCAGGGACGCCTCGGACGCGCCGGCGGTGCACGAGCCGTCCAGCGACCCCGACGACGTGGTGGAGCTGCTGGCCGAGGTGCAGACGCACGTGCAGGGGCTGCAGCGCCAGCGGGAGCGGTACCTGCGGTTCCAGACGACGCTGCGCGCAGCGCCGCCCGTGGGCCTGGAGGCGCTGGACGCGGTCCAGGAGGACGTGGCGTCCAAGCTGTCCCTGTGGCGGGGCGTGCGCGACTGGCAGGAGCTGACCGACCAGTGGATGAGCACGCCCCTCGGCTCCGTGGACCCCGAACTCATGTCCTCGAAGGTGACGGAGTACTCGCGGATCGCGCTGCGGGCCGACCGCACCACCTCGCTGCACGGCAGCCCGGTCATCGCCCTGCTTCGCTCGCTCGTGGCGGAGGTGCGCACCCTCGTGCCGGTGCTGGCTGCCCTGCGGTGCCCCGCCTTCACCAAGCAGCACCACGCCCGCGCGCACGCGCTCATGGGGGTGGACGCCCTCGCCCGGCAGGACCAGGTCACCGTGCGCGAGCTGGTGACCCGCAAGGTCACCGAGCACTCTGCCGAGCTTGCCCGGCTGGCCAGCGAGGCCGTTCAGGAGGACGTGCTTAGCGGCATGCTGGTCCGCGTGCAGGAGGCGTGGAAGGAGGCGGAGCTGGTCGCGCTGCCGTTCCGCGACACCCGCGACTCCAGCCTGCTGGGCGGCATCGACGCCGTGTACGAGCTGCTGGACGAGTCCTTCGTCACGCTGACGGCGATCCTCGGATCGCGGTTCGTGGGACGCATGCGGGACCGGGTGGTGGCGGAGCACGAGCGGCTGCAGACGGTGCGGGCGGTGCTCGACGACTGGGCCTCGCTCCAGCGCAAGTGGATGTACCTGTGGCCCATCTTCAAGCTCGGGGGCGACGCCATCAAGACGTCGCTGCGGGCCGAGACCAAGGCCTTCGGCGTCGTGGACACGGCCTACAAGGAGGTGATGAAGCGAGTTCGCGACGACAGCAACGCGCTTCGAGCCTGCCTCCGCTCGGGCCTCAAGGAGGCGCTGGAGAAGCACGGGGTGACCCTCGACGAGGTGCTCCACCGCCTCGAGGCCTACCTCGAGACCAAGCGGCTGGCCTTCCCGCGGTTCTACTTCCTGGCCGACGAGGACCTGCTCGACTGCATCGCCAACGCCGCCGACCCGCACCGAGTCCAGCCGCACCTGCGGAAGATGTTCGACAACGTGTACCAGCTGGGTCTCGATCACACCGGGGCCGGCACCGTGGACATCACCCACGTCATCAGCGCGGAGGGGGAGTCCATGGCGGTGGGCACGGGCCGCGGGGTGCGCGTCAGCGGCGAGGTGGAGGAGTGGCTGAAGCAGGTGGAGGTGCAGTCGCAGGCAAGCCTGCGTCAGGCCATCCGAGCCGGGATGAGCCGGTACTCGTCGATGCCGCGTGCCGACTTCGCGGCCTCTCTGGACACGCTCGGTCAGGCCGTGGGCACGGTTTGCCAGATCATGTGGGCGCGCGGCACGGAGGACGCCATCGTCGCCCAGGGCCTCCTCGGCGGTGACAGCTCTGCCGCCGCCAGGGGCACGCCCGTGGAGCCGTCGCCCACTGCAGCCCGCGCCAAGCCCAAGGGCCGCGGCAAGGGCAAGGGGGGCGAGGCCGCGAAGGCGCCCCTGCAGGAGTGGCTCGCCGTGCAGATCAGCCAGCTCGAGAGCCTCACCAGCAAGGTGAGGCAGCCGCTGGGGCCGCTGCAGCGGCAGGTCCTGACCACGCTCATCACCACCGACGTCCACTCCCGCACCATCGTGGAGCGCCTGGCGGCGGCCTCGGTGAGCACGGTGTCGGACTTCGCGTGGGAGCAGCAGCTCAGGCTGTACTGGGTGAGGGGCGCCCTCGCCAGCGAGATCGACACGGTGGAGGCGCGCCAGGCGGACTCGCGCATCCGGTACCAGTACGAGTACCAGGGCTGCACCAGCCGCCTCGTGATCACCCCGCTCACGGACCGCTGCTGGATGACCATCACCGGGGCGCTGCGCATGCAGCTCGGCGCTCAGCCCTCGGGTCCCGCTGGCACCGGCAAGACGGAGTCCTCCAAGGACCTGGCGAAGAACCTGGCCATCCAGTGCATCGTGTTCAACTGCTCCGACCAGATCACGCAGAGCATGATGGCGCGCCTCTTCTCCGGCCTGGCCCAGGCGGGCGCGTGGACCTGCCTCGACGAGTTCAACCGCATCGACGTGGAGGTGCTCTCCGTCGTGGCGCAGCAGCTGCTCGAGCTGCGCGACGCGCGGCGCCTCGGCGAGGGCAAGGCCCAGTTCCAGGGCTCCGAGATTCGCATCCGCGAGCACCACGTCATCGTGACGATGAACCCCGGCTACGCCGGCCGCTCCGAGCTGCCCGACAACCTCAAGGCCCTCTTCCGGCCCGTGGCCATGATGGTGCCCGACTACGCGCTGATTGCCGAGGTGATGCTCTTCTCCGAGGGCTTCTCGCAGGCGCGCTCTCTGTCCCGCAAGATGGTCCGCCTGTACAAGCTGTGCTCCGAGCAGCTCTCGCAGCAGCGCCACTACGACTTCGGCATGCGTGCCGTCAAGAGCGTGCTTGTCATGGCGGGCGCGCTGCGCCGCGCGTCGCCCGGCCTCGAGGAGGCAGCCGTGCTGATCCGTGCCATGCTGGACGCCAACGTGCCCAAGTTCCTGGCCATGGACCTTCCCCTGTTCCACGCCATCGTGAGGGACCTCTTCCCTGGCCTTCGCGTGGACAACGTCGACGACGACCAGCTCGTCGGGGAGCTGGACCTGGCGCTTCGCCGCAAGGGCCTGCAGCCGCTCGCCTCGGCCGTCCAAAAGGCAGTTCAGCTGTCGGAGACGCTGGACGTGCGCTTCGGTGCCGTTCTGCTCGGCCCGGCGGGGGGCGGCAAGTCGGCCGTGCGAGCGGCGCTGGCGGAGGCCTCCTCGCAGCTGGCGGCCAAGCGGTTCGCCTCGAAGCACTCGGTGCCGTTTGACAGCGTGGACCCGCTGCGCCCCGGCAGCCTGACCTACAGGGACACGCCAGGGTGGGGGCTCGGGGACAGCATCGGGGGGCACAGCGCCGGCTCGGACCAGGCCAACGGGGCGCAGGGCGAGGCCGGGGCGCCCGGAGGCCGGTCCGGGGCTGCGCGGCGCGGGCGCAGCAAGCGGGGCGGGGCCGACGGCGGGACCAGGAGCTCCAACTCCGGGCACGGCGGGGCGGCTGCTGCAGGCGGTGCGGCCCACGGCGGCAGGCACGGCGGCGCGCTCGGGCACGGCAAGGCCGCCGCGCCCTCCATCGTCCGCCTCTACAAGCTCAACCCCAAGTCCATTTCGCTCGGAGAGCTCTACGGCGAGTTCAACGACCTGACCCTGGAGTGGAAGGACGGCTTGGCAGCGTCCATCGTTCGCGCCATCGTGCGGACGACGGGGCCGGACAGGCACTGGCTCGCATTCGACGGGCCCGTTGACGCCGTGTGGATCGAGAACATGAACACGGTGCTGGACGACAACAAGATGCTCTGCCTCGCCAACGGCGACCGCATCAAGCTCAAGGACACCATGCGCGTGCTGTTCGAGGTGGGCGATCTGGAGAAGGCGTCGCCGGCCACGGTTTCGCGCCTCGGCGTGGTCTATGTGGCGCCGGACACCCTGGGCTGGCTTCCGCTGCTCGACTCGTGGCTGTCCGGCGAGTTCTGCTGCGCCCTTCTCCCCGCCAAGGTCCGCGGCCGCATCGGCGACGCGGCGCGCCTGCTCCTGCCCCAGCTGTACTCCTGGATCGACACCAACGAGGCGGGCCGCGGCTCCCAGGTGGTAGAAGCCTCGCGCCAGTCCATGACCGCCACCGTGGTGGCCCTGCTGGAGGGCCTGTACTCGTCCGTGCTGCGAAGCGGGCTCGAGATCGACGCGGACCTGCAGCACGCGCAGAAGCTCGCGGACAGGTTCCTTGTCTTCGCCGCCGCCTGGGCGACGGGTGGGACGCTGCGCGGCGAGGCGTGGCCGGCCTTCGACCGCCACCTGCGCGAGAAGATGCGCAGCTGCGGCCTGGACGTCGGCGTGCCGCAGAGCGGAATCGCCCTCGACTACTACGTTCGCGTGGACGAGAGCGCGCCCTCGGGCATGTTCCGCCCGTGGAAGGACATTGTTCCCGACTTCGTGTGGCCGGACGGCATGCCTTTTGCCCGCGTGGTGGTGCCCACGGTGGACACGGTGCGCTTCTCCAGCGTCGCCCGCGTGCTGATGTTCGGCCCCCGCAGACTTCCCGTGCTGGCCAGGCAGCGGCCGCCGCCGGGCTTCGTGCTGTGCGGCGGGAAGTCGCGAGGCCGCAGCGGCGGGGCGCCGTCGATCGGAGCCGCTTCCCCAGCCCTTCGCGGCCTCGCGGGCGCCTCGCACGACCGCTCTGCCTCTGGCGTCGCGGGCGACCAGGACGCTGAGCTCGACGAGGCCGCAGAGGCTGAGAGCGCTCGCGACCTGGCCGTGAAGACGGCCCAAGCCGCTGCGCTGTGGGGCTACACGGTGCCCAGGAGCGGCTTCGTCGGCTGCAAGAGCCGCCCCGTGTTCCTGACGGGGGTCAGCGGCGCAGGGAAGACCGTGGTGATGACCTCTCTCCTCAGGGAGATGGGCGCCGAGGCCGACGAGGACCTGGCCGCAGCCGCAGCCGTTGCCGCCGCCACCGACCCCAGCGCGGTCCCGCGGTCCGCCATCTCGTCGGCTGGGATCGAGCTGGCGGCCGCCGCCCCGCTGCTCCCTGTGCCCGAGGTGCGCGCCCACAGGGTGCCCCTGCTCTTCTCGGCCACGACAACGGCCGCGCAGGCGCAGGCTAGCATCGAGTCGCAGCTCACGCGCCGCCGCCGCGGCCTGTTCTCCCCGCCTGCCGGCCGCCGCGCCATCGTCTTCGTGGACGACGTGAACATGCCCGCCCCGGAGGAGTACGGGGCCCAGCCGCCCATCGAGCTGCTGCGCCAGCTGCTGGACGATGGCGGCCTCTACAGCAGGGCGCACCAGCACTGGACCGTGTTCGAGGACACCACCGTCGCCTGCGCCGCCGCGCCCGCGGGAGGGGGGCGGCACGAGCTTTCCGAGCGCTTCTCGAGGCACTTTGCCCTTCTCGCAGTGCCGGCCGCCTCGGAGACGACGCTTCGCGCGCTCTACACGTCTGTGCTGCAGACCTACATCGCGCCCTTTGCGAGCGACGTGCGGTCGCTGGCGGGCACGGTCGTGGCGGCCACGGTGAACGTGTACCTCAAGTGCCAGTCGGACCTGCTGCCCACGCCGGCCAAGACCCACTACGTGTTCACGCTGCGTGACGTGTCGCGGGTGTTCCAGGGCCTCTGCATGGTGCGCCCGGCCCAGGTGCGCGACGGCCCCGCCCTCGTGCGGCTGTGGGCTCACGAGTCGATGCGCGTGTTCCACGACCGCTTGGTGACCGACTCGGACCGGCGGTGGCTGCAGTCCTTGGTGAGCGGGGCAGTGAACCGCCACTTCCGCCTGTCGTGGACGGCCGACGCGCTCTTCGGACCGGCCACGCTGGAGACGCTGGCGGGCGAAGGAGCGGAGGACGAGGCCATGATGACTCCCGTGGGCATGGCCGGTGGGGCCGTGGCGTCGAGGCGGGCGGCGCAGCTGACCACGGGCCCGCTTGTGTGGGGCGACTTCTTCTCCCCGCCGGAGGACGACGGCGCGGCTGGGGAGAGCGTGCACCGCGTGTACGAGGAGTGCCCCGCCCCGAGCAGGCTCCGCGCGATGCTGGCGGCCATGCAAGAGGAGCACGACGTCGACGCAAAGCGGCCCCTGCGCCTCGTGCTCTTCGCGGGGGTCATCGAGCACGTGCTGCGGCTCTGCCGGATCCTCGCGCACCCGCGGGGCCACGCCATCCTCGTGGGCGTGGGCGGCTCGGGGCGGCAAAGCGTCGCCAGGCTGGCGTCGCACATCAGCGCGTGCGAGCTCTTCCAGCCGGAGGCAGGGGACGGCTTCACCCGCGACCGGTTCCGCGAGGACCTCAAGTCCATTCTGCGCCTCGCGGGCGTGGACGGGCGCCGCTGCGTGGTCCTGCTGGGGGACTCGCAGCTGGCCGACGAGTCGCTGCTGGAGGACGTCAACGTGCTTCTCAACGCCGGCACGGTGCCGGGCATCTTTGCCACAGAGGAGGAGGACGCGATCGTGATGGCCATGGACGACCTGGCCGAAGCCGGCTTGCTGCCGGGGCTGGGCAGGAGCGCTGGCGAGGACGACGGTCACTCGCACTCTCACTCGCATTCGCCTCGCGGCGCGGAGGCCGCGGGCGGCGTGGACGGCGAAGTCCGACGGTCCAGCGCCTCGGCGTCGGCGGCTGGGACGCCTGCAGCCGGCGGCGAGGGCGCCGCCGCCGGGGGCGAGGCGACGTCGCTGCTGTCCGGGGACGCCCTTGACGACGAGCTTGACGCGCTGGAGGGCGACGCCGGCCAGTCCTCGGAGCACGCCGGGCACGCCTCCCGCTCGGAGCTCCTCAACGCCTTCATCGAGCGGGTGCGGGAGAACCTCCACGTCGTCCTGGCAATGTCCCCGGTGGGCGCCGCGTTCCGCTCGCGCCTCCGCCGCTTCCCGTCCCTGCAGTCCTGCTGCACCGTGGACTGGTACGGCGCCTGGCCCCGCTCCGCCCTCGAGTCCGTCGCGGGCTCCATGCTGTCGACCCTGTGCCTGCCCTCGTCGGTGCCGGAGCGCCCCATGACCGACGACCCGAGCCACGGCGGCTGGCCCTCGTCCGTGAAGCCGCTGGAGCGCATCCCCGAGTCCGCCGGCCCGGACAACGAGAAGCTGCGGGCGTCGGTGGTCACGTGCTGCGTGCACATTCACGCTTCGGCGCTGCGAGCCGCGGCCGCCTTCCGCGACGAGACGGGGCGGCGCGTTTACATCACGCCCACGGCCTTTTTGGACCTGATCAACCACGTGCGCGCTCGCACTGGCCGGGCTGTGAGCCTCTACCGCGCCGCGCTGCGCCGGCTCGCGCTGGGACTGTTCCAGCTCGGCTCCACGGAGACCAAGGTGACGGGTCTCCGCGCCGTCCTGACGGCCAAGCGGCCTGTGCTGGAGCAGCGGGCCAAGGACTCCGCCAAGCTGCTCCTGGAGGTGCGCCACGAGACGGAGGAGACGGAGCGGGTGGAGGCGACCGTTGCCAAAGAGGCAGCGGTGGTGGAGGCCAAGGCGCAGGAGGTGCACCGCGTGCGCATGGAGGCGCAGCAGCAGCTCAGCGCCGCGATGCCTCGCCTGGACGCCGCGATCGACGCCCTTGACTCCCTCTCCAAGAGCGACATCAGCGAAATCGCCTCCTTCGCGGCGCCGCCGCCGGGCGTGCGGACCGTGATGGAGGCCGTGTGCCTGCTGCTCGGAGAGCCGACGTCGTGGGAGTCGGCGCGGCGACTCCTTGGCCAGCCCGGCTTCATCAAGACGCTGCGGAACTACCCCCGCGACGACATCCCCCCCGCCACGCTTCGAAAGCTCAGCCGCTACACCAGCGACGAGGGCATGTCGCACGACGCCGTGCGCCGCGCCAACGCCGCGACCATGAGCCTGGCCTCCTGGGTGCACGCCATCGAGAACTACAGCAAGGTGGCGTCCGACGTGCGGCCGCTCCAGGAGCGCGTGAGCGAGCTGTCCACGCAGCTGGACGCGGCCAACTCGGCGCTGGAGGCCAAGCGTCGCGACCTCGACACGATTCGGGGCGAGGTGGCCCGCCTCGTGGAGAAGTGCGAGGCCGACGCGGCAGCCAAGGTGGAGCTGGAGCGGGAGATCACGGTTGCCGCGGAGCGCCTCACGCGCGCTCAGCAGATCATCGACGGCGTGAGCAGCGAGGGCGAGCGCTGGGCGAGCGAGGTGGCCTCGATGCGCGAGCGCCAGGACGCCGTGCTGGGCGACTCCCTGCTGGCTTGCGGCATGCTTGCGTACCTCGCTCCCTTCGACGGCGCCTGGCGCGCCCGCCTGCTCCGCGAGTGGGCCGGCGTCGTGGACGCCAACCGCGTGCCTCGCTCCTCCTCCTTCTCCGTGGACGCCGTCTTCTCCTCGCCGTCGCAAGTGCGGCAGTGGGAGCTGCAGGGCCTCCCCGTCGACGAGGTCTCGGTTCAGAACGCCATCTTCACGACCGCGTCGCAAACGCTGGGCCCGGTGCCCGTCGGGGTCGAGGGCCGGGCCGCCGCCGGGAACGAAATCTGCTTCGCGCCTTCGCGCGAGCTGGGCCTGGACGACGACGAGGACGAGTTCGAGGCGTTCCAGGCAGTGTTCGAGTCCGGCACCCGCGCTCTGGGCGGGAGCGCCGTCGACGAGGGCGTGCTCGACGCGCCACCGATCATCCCGGGGCTGGCCCGCTGGCCGCTCATCGTCGATCCGCAGCTGCAGGCGGCGCGCTGGATCCGGGCCAGGGAGGGCAGCCGCCTCTGCACCGTGTCGCTCGTGGGGAGCAAGCCGTCGGGCGGGGGGCCCGCGGCGGGGGGTTCCGGGGCCGTGCAGGCCAACGCGCCGTCGCAGCCCGGCCTCCTGGGAGCCGTGGGCGGCGCCAGCGCTGTCTCGCCGGCCGCCATGGACCTCTCCGGTCGCCCTCCTCCCGGCAGCCCCGGCGGCGAGGCGGCGGACGCCTCGGAGCTCTCGAGGGTGCTGACCAACTGCCTTCGGCAGGGCTTGCCCCTGCTGCTGGAAGACGTCGGCGAGACGTTGCCCTCGGTGCTGGAGCCGATTCTGAGCCGCAACTTTGCCCGGCAAGGCACGCGCCTGCTCGTGACCCTCGGCTCCACCGACATCGACGCGCTGCCCGGCTTCCGGCTCTACATGACGACGACGGCGCCCAACCCCCACATCCTGCCCGAGGTCGCGATCCGCGTGACGCTGGTGAACTTCACCGTGACTCGGTCCGGCCTGGAGGACCAGCTCCTGTCCACCGTCGTGGCGTCGGAGCGCCCGTCCATCGAGGAGGCCCGCACCAGCCTCGCCATGGAGACCGCCAAGCAGGCGGCGCAGCTGGTGGAGGCAGAGAACATCGTTCTCTCGCGCATCGTGAACGCGGGAGACTCCATTCTGGACGACTCGTCGCTCGTCTCCAGCCTCCAGAGGGCGCAGGCCAAGGCGTCCGACACGCAGGCGCGGCTCTCCGACTCCCGCCGGGTCCGGGCGGAGCTCGCGTACGCCCGGAACAAGTACCGCGGGGTGGCGGAGCGCGGCGCGCTGCTGTACTTTGCCGTGGCGGACCTGTCCAAGGCAGACCCCATGTACCAGTACTCCCTGCCCTTCTTCTCCTCCCTGTTCCGGGGAGTGCTGGCGGACCCCGAGGTCGCGCACAAGGGCACCCCGGCGGACATGGCGCCCCAGCGCGTTGCCGCCCTCGTGGACGCCCTGATGTCGTCTGTGTACAAGAGCGTGTGCCGGGGGCTGTTCGACCGCGACAAGACGCTCTTCGCCTTCCTCGTCTGCGTGCGGCAGCTGGAGGCCCGAGGGCTGGCCTCGGCGGATTCGCTGTCCCTGCTCCTTCGAGGCGCCGGGGTAGCGGACCGGGAGGACTGGCCGGCCCTCCCCGGGACGAAGGACGCCTTGGCAGAGGTGGAGGCACGCCGGGCAGAGAACGACGACGGCGAAGAGGCTCTGGCTCTGGCTGCGGCGGCAGCAATGGCAGCGGACGAGGCGCTCGACGCGGACGGTCCGCCTGGCGCCGGGCAGCACTGGGCCGCGCGCGGGGGCAGGCGACTGAGCAACATCTCGGTCGACACCCGGGCCGCTGGGCAGGGGTCAGGACCGGGAGCGCTGCGCCGGTCCCCGACCGCCCCGGGCAACGGGAGGGATTCCATGTCCGCGCTGGGCTCCGCGGGGTCTGGCGCGGCCGACGCTGCCTCGGTGTACCAGGCCAATCGCCGTCGCAAGAGGCCGCCCACGCGAGGAGCCCGCATGTCGCAGGAGGCGTGGGACACCGTGGTCGAGCTCAGCCGGCGCGAGCCGGCCCTGGCGGGGCTGGCGGAGCACATCCAGGCGTACTGGCTCGACTGGCAGTGGTGGCGCTCGCAGCCCGACCCGTTCTGCACGCCGCTGCCGCCCCCGTGGGGCGCGTTGGAGAGCAAGGGGGCCAGGCCAGCGACGCCCCCCGCTGCTGAGGCGCCGCGATCGCCGGGGGGCCACGCCAAGGTTTCCACCCCCGGCTCGGCCGCGAGCAGCATGCGGCCCGCGCTCTCGGCGTCGACAACGACGCCCTCGACCGACGGTGGGAGCGGCGGTGCGGTGACCACCGTCCACAAGGCCGTCTTGGTGCGCGCGATGGCGACGGACCGCTTCCTCGCGGCCGCAACGCAGCTGGTGCAGGAGGTGCTCGGCCCCGAGTTCACCAAGCCGCCCGCAAGCACCGCGTCCGACGCGCTGGCGGAGATGGGGCCTGGCACGCCCTGCGTGGTCATCCTGTCTCCGGGGGCGGACCCCACCGAGCAGATCTCGGGCCTCGCCCGCGCGTCCCGGCGCAAGCTGCACGTGGTATCGATGGGCAAGGGCCAGGGTGTCCGGGCGGAGGCGGTGATGGAGCAGGCGCGCCGCGCTGGCGAGTGGGTGCTCCTGCACAACTGCCACCTGGCCGCAAGCTGGCTCCCGGACCTGGAGCGGATCCTTGTTTCGCAGCGGCGGCGTGCCAGTCACCTGCACCGCCGCTACCGCCTCTGGCTCACCAGTCTGCCCGTGCCGTACTTCCCGGGCTCCGTGCTGCAGTCGAGCGTCAAGCTGACCAACGAGCCTCCGCGCGGCCTCAAGGCCAACCTTCGCCGCTGCCTCTCCACCATGCTGCCCCCGCAGCAGCTGGAGATGCTGACCCTTAAGGAGGGCAAGTGGGTGCGCTCCAAGGCGCCGGCGTCCCCCCGCGCGGACGAGCAGGGCGCAGCGGCGGGGCCCGCCGACGTGACGGATACCGGCTTTGCTTCGGGCGCGGACGACAGAGCCTCGGGGAGCGAAACGGAGGCGGACGACCAGTCAACGCTTGCCGGGGGGTCGGTCGGCGCAGCCAGCCACCGCAGCCAGTCTGCCGTGGGTCGCGGGAAGGCGTCCCTCAAGCGCGTGGGTTCCAGGGCGTCGGAGGCTTCGTCCCGCTCGTTCCGGAGGCGAGGCGGAGCTGCCTCCGCTGGCGACTCGAGCGACGACGACGGCGCTTCGGCGACCGACGTCACTTCGGGGCCGGGCACCGAGGGGGGCAGCCACGACGACGGAGAGGGCGGCGCTGAGAGCGGCGCTGCCTCCCCGGGGAGCCCCAGGCGGACGGGGGCGGACCGCTTCGTGATGCCCACCCACGACGTGAGCGCCCCCGAGGCTGTGTGGAAGCGGCTCGCTTTCGGCCTCTGCTTCTTCCACGCCATCGTGCAGGAGCGGCGCCGCTTCGGGCCCCTGGGCTGGAACATCCGGTACGACTTCACCGACTCCGACCTGTCAGCGGCGCTCGACGTCGTGAGCTCGATGATCAAGGGGGCGGTCGACGGGGCGCTGCGGGCCCACAAGGCCGGGGCCGACCCTGCCCCGCAGTCCGGAGGGCAGTGGCCGCCGTACAGCACGATTCGCGACGACCTGGAGCTTGACGCCCGAGCGGCGGGCGGCGGCCCCCCGGCGCTGGCCACTTCCCTGGTGGAGTCCCTGCCTTGGAGCGCGATGCGCTTCGTCGTCGGCCACATCACCTACGGCGGTCGAGTCACCGACGACTGGGACCGCCGCTGCCTCGTCGCCATCCTCGACGGCCTGCTGCAGCCAGCTGTGGCGGACCCGAGGAGCGCGATGGGGCCGCCATCGAGCCCTCGCGGGAGCGCCATTTCGCCGTCTCACGGCTCGCGGCTGAACCTGGCGGCTGCCGCGTCGGCGGGGCTCGACGTCGTGCCGGAGGCCGCCAAGGGCCGCCGCGGCCTGGCCGGGCCGAGCCTCACCCCGACTGGCGGCCTTTCCGTCCCCCTGCCCCGCGGCCGCAACGACCACGCCATGTTCTTGGAGACGCTGGACGGCGCCACAGCGGGCGAGTCCCCGCTCGACTTCGGCATGCACGTGAACGCGGCCGCGGCCTCCCGCGCCGCCGACGCCGCCAGGCTGCTCTCCACGTGCGTCACGGTCGGGGCGGCCCCGCCGCTCCCGGCGCAGCGCGGGCCGGCAGGCGCTGGCCGCTTGGGCGAGACGGGCCGCGCTGGGGGGGCGGCCGCGACTCGCGGCAGGGGAGCCGCTGGCGGGGCACCGGCCTCGGACTGGATGAGCTCCACGCACGCCGCTCCCTCAGGCACCTTGTCTGCGTCGGGCTCGCCGGAAATGCAAAGCGCTGACCCGGTGTTTGCCACCATCGGGTCGCTTCTCTCGCAAATCCCGGCGCAGCTGCTGCTGACCGAGGCCCGACGGCGCCTGTTCCGCCCTGGCCCCGACGGCCTGCCGCTGAGCCTGTCCGTGATCCTGCGGCAGGAGATGGACAAGTTCAACCGCCTCCTGGGCACCGTCACGGACTCCCTCACGCGCCTGCAGCGCTGCATCGTCGGGCTGGACGTGATGTCGTCCGAGCTGGAGCGGGTTTACGACGCGGTCCACGCCAACAGAGTGCCATCCATGTGGACGGAGGTCGGCTTCCCCTCGCTCAAGCCGCTTGGCGCCTGGACCCGGGACGTGCGCAGGCGCGTGGCCTTCGTGCGCCGCTGGCTCAGGCGCGGCCGGCCAGCCATGTTCCTCCTCTCCGCCTTCTTCTTCCCGCAGGGCTTCCTCACGGCCGTGCTGCAGCGTCACGCTCGCAAGTACAGCCTGCCCATCAGCTCGCTCGAGTTCGCCTTCCGATTCAAGCGGGACATCACGGACTCGGATGCTGAGTTTGCCGGGGAGGAGGGCTGGGGCGCCGCGGACGAGCCCGACATGTCCCGGCCACGGGGCGCGACCGGAACCGTCCTGGGCGGCGCCATCGCGGACGGCGCGGCCGGGGCCCAGCCGGACGCAGAAGCTTCACCGCTGCCCGGCACGCCGGCTGGCGAGGCGGCTGCAGCCGGGAGCGAGGCTGCGAGCAGTGATAGTGGGAGCGACGACAGCGACGACGACAGCGACGAGGATGATGACGACGACGACGAGGATGACGACGATGCCCAGTCGAGTGACTCCGACGACGGGGGTGCCGCTGCCCTCGCCGAGGCCGAGGACGGCGTGGTTGTGTGTGGCATGCACCTGGACGGAGGGGCGGCCTGGAACGCGGCCAAGGCCCGCCTGCGGGAGTCTGCGCCCGGCGAGATGCACTGCACGCTCCCGCCGATCCGCGTGATCCCAGTGGTGTCTGACGTTGACGCCCTCCTGGTCGAGGCGGCGCAGTCCGGACAGCAGCTCGCCAGAGGGGCTCAGACGGCGCAGGCGCAAGGCCACGCGCTGGGCGGCGCTGCCACAAGCCTGCAGCAGTCGCGCTCCGCTTGGGGAATGCCGCAGTCCCACGGCCAAGCGGTGCTGCGCGCGACTTCGGCAGGCGTTCCGGGCGCGGCTGGCGGCGCCTCCCCGGTGCCGAGCGGATTCGGCCAGCTGGCCACGCAAGCTGGCCAGGCGTTCCCTCCGCTTGGGCGGCGGACTTCCAACGGCCGCAGTCCGTTCCGAGTGGCGGGGTCCGCACAGGGCCCTCGCACCACCACAGGGGCCAGCCGCGCGTCCGGCTTTGCGGGGACTCCCGCTGGGCTGGAGACTCCGAGGACGGCGGCACCGGGGAGAGTGCCCCCTCTGGACACCGCCACCTCTGCGGGCGGACTGCTCGGGCAGGCGGCCGCATTCCGCGCCGAGCCGCCCACTCCCGGGGAGGAGCCGGAGGAATTCATCCCCGGCGCTGCCCCGCCGCCAGAGCTGGCTGGGGAGGTCACGACGAACGTCCCGCTGTACTTTGCCGAGGGCGGGGGCGGGGTCGCGCGTGCCCTGGCCCTCGGAGCGGCACAAACGCACCCAGTCACGCAGCGCGGTGAGCCGCTTTTGACCTCGCCCGGCACGAGCGATGTTGCCCGGCGCGCCGCCGCAGCCGGACAGTTCCAGGGGCCAGCTGCGTCAGGCGCCGGAGCCGCCCCGCAGCTCTTTGCCGAGTCGTCGTCGGCATCGGGGGCGGTCCCCCTGGGCAGGCAAGTGTCCGATGGGTCCACTGTCGCGGACACTGACGCCATCGGAGATCCAAACGCGCCGAGCCAGGGCAAGCGGCGCGCAGACGGGCTTTGGGAGTTCGAGTGCCCGGTGTACAAGACTGCTGCCCGCGCAGGAACCCTCTCCACCACGGGAATCAGCACCAACTTCGTGCTCACCGTGAACTTGCCCACCAACGTGGCGCCCCGGCACTGGGTGCTGCGCGGCGCTGGAATTTTGCTCTCGCTTCCTGAATGATCCATCGCTTGAGTGAGTGCGTTCGTGGCGGTTGCATGGCCGAAGCGGCTTTGCTTGCAGCGAGGGCGCTTTTGCGCATTCGATCATTGTCTTTGCTGCTCGTGTGAGTTTCGGGCGCACGCGTGGGGGTGGGGGAGGGGGGGACGCCCAGCACTCAGTCTGTGGCTTCTCGCCTGCGGAGTGACGAGCTTCGGCAGCGGGCTGCTCGCGTCCGCTGAGCGGCGTGCCCTGCCGCTCCTTGCCACTGGAGAGCATCAGCCACGTCCGCCGCGTTGCAGCGGCTAGGCGCGCTGTGCGCCTCTCAGCGTGTCACTCTGAAGCTGGGGGAGGGTGGCCAGTGTCCCAAAACGATCTCTGCACACGAAGGGCGCTTTCCCGCCCGGTGGTTACCCGCGATGCATTGGGTGGCGGAGCAATGCACCCCACCCCCTTGGGGGGAAAGAAGGCACGCGTGGCTGGCCCAGTCGTGGGGCGGTCACGCGCAGCCTGCTCCGGTGACCTGAACATGGTTGCTTGGCTGCTGCGCTCCGGCGCCAGCATCAGCGATTCGCCAGCTTGAAGCCGATGACGCGGTCGCGGAGGAGCGCTCTTGACGCCACCTCAGGTGGTTGGGAAAAAGTTATGTCGTTCGCTGCAGGTAGCCACCATGCTGCCGCAATGACGCAGCTGCTCAACCGGAGCGCCGACGTCCATGTCTGTGAAGCCGGGAGTCCCTCTCGCTGCTTGGGTTCCGAGGAGGGGACGGCCGTCAAGGGCGTCAACGAACCCGTTGCGTCGGCAAGCCAACTGCTGAGTGGACGAGGAGCCGGCAAAGTGTGATCGATCAATTATGCGGCGGGGCCGCCTTGGCGACGAAGCACAGTGCCGAGGCCATCCAGTGCTGGCGTCGTCGCCGCCAGCTCGTCCCCGCCAAAGCTCGGGTCGAAGATGATTTGCTCGCCTCCAGTCCTTTTCCAGACAGGCGAGCAACGCATACGTCCGTGTGAGGGCTTCTGCTCGCCCCACTTCAGCCACAACTCTCGATTGCAGCCAAGCGAGCGCGACGGAAGTGGTGGGGCCGTGTGTGCGAGCAAAACGGTCGGCGCCACGAATAACACGACAATTGGGGGGCGAACGAAATCAACTCCGGGGCTGCACATCACTCAGCTGCCCCGCCGTGGGCGCATCAACAAAGAGCGTGGCCCCGCCGCCATCGGCACTGCCGAAGCAAGTGCCTCTCGCACCCTCTGCCTACACGCGCTGGGCGGCCTGCTGCGCCTCGCCCTCGCTCTCAGAGGCGGAAGCCGTCGAGTCATCGCTTGCCTCGCTGCTGAGCAGGTCCTTGCGAAGCTCGTCAACCACGCACGGGAAGGCGAACCACTCAGGGATGGGCTCGCCCGACCGCAGGAGGCGGCGGAACTCCGTGCCGCTCAGCTTGAACGCCTCCAGGCCCTTGTCGGCTGCCTCGGAAGCCGGGACATAGCCTGCCTCTGCCGTGAACACGAGGGCCTCGGACTTGACCACGGTGATGCCAAGCTCGCTTGCGGCAGCCTCCAGCGCTTCTTGGGCGTCATAGGGCCCGTAAAAGTCCTCCGAGGTCAGGGTGCTCTTCGTTCCGGCCATGTCGCGGCCGACCAGGAAGTGGGTGACACCGTAGTTCTTGCGGATGATGGCGTGCTGCAGCGCCTCGCGTGGCCCCGCCATGCGCATGGAGTAGGGGAGGTAGGCCCAGTGCGTCCTGTCTGCGTGCTCCCCCTTGGCGAGCTCGTCTGCCAGCGCGCGGTACGTGTTGATGCGCACGTCGGAGTCGATGTCTCCAGGCTGGGTGGGGCCGCAGGTCGGGTGCACCAGCATGCTGACGTCCGGCATCTGGTCAAGCACGCGGGCGAAGAGGGCGTGGTGGGCACGGTGGATCGGGTTGCGGCACTGGAAGACGGCGAGCTTCTTCTCGTGGCCGCCCTCCCCGAGGCCCAGCTCGGTGCGCACGTCCAGGGGCGTCTTGAAGGCGCCGACCTCGGCGCGCTTGGGCAGCTTGAGGCCCTTGATGCGGCCTCCGACGTAGAACTGGCCCCGCTCGGCGAAGAGCGACGCGACGCCCGGGTGCTCCACAGACGTGGTCCCGAACACGAGCTGGGCCTCCTTGGCCTTGTTCGGCTCCCACACGCTCTCCACCGTGAGCTCCGCGACGGGCTCGCCGCCAGCGCCGCGCAGGGTGACGCGGTCGCCAGCGGCGTAGGCAGAGCGGTCGTTGACGTCCAGCACCACCGGCATGCCCCAGAGCTGCTGCTCGGGGAGGCGCGAGTGCTCGAGCACGTGGTCGTACTCCTCCTCGGTCATGAAGCCACGCAGCGGCGTGAAGGCGCCGTTGAGGAGCAGCTCGACGTCGCACAGCTGGCGCTCGTCGAGCGACACCGACTTGGCGCTGGGGTCCGCGGCGCGGGCGAGGATGGCCTCGCGCTCAGCGTCGTCCTTCACGAGGAGGTTGACGAGCTCGCCGCCGTGGGGGGCGCCAGGCTCCGTGGCGCGGGTGTGCAGGCCGCACTCGGTGGAGGCGTACCTGACAAACCTGCCAGCGCGCTCCGACTCGTGCTTGTAGACGGGAACGCTGGTGTGCACGTCGCCAAAGCTCTTGAACACGTACGTGTGCTCCAGGGCCGGGTCGGTGCCTTGCAGCTCAGCCTCGGTGGCCTGCCAGTACGGCTTGCCCAGGTCCTCGCGCTTCCACGGCAGGTCGGTGCGGTGCCGCTGGAGCGGGCAGATCCATTCGGCGTTGCGGAACACGTAGTTGTGGGCCCTGTTCACGGGCACGCCCTCGGCGTCGACAAAGGCGGTCACGTCGTCCAGCATCCACTCGCTCATGGGGTTGAGCGTGCGCTTGCCCTCCTCCCACACAGGCATCTCGATGCGCACGGCGCCCTGGTCCTTGCGGCGGCCGGTGATGACGATGTCCTTTCCGACCTCGTCCATGGCCCTGTTGAACGGCTCGATCTTGGAGTGGAAGTCAAAGTCGGCGTGGCCGATGGCCTCGCAGTGGCCGAACCGCTCGTCAAAGTCGGCCTGCGTCTCGCAGCCGAGGGGCTTGAACCAGCGAGCGGGCTTGCCGTACTTCTGCTCGACGGCGGCAGCGACCTCCAGCGTCTCGGGGAACACGTGCAGCGTGTCGACGGCTGCGGACGAAAGCGAGGGCGCGGCGGGCGGGCAAGCGTGGCGAGCCCACGTTCAACTCTGGCGGGGTCGCACGCAAGCGCCTGGCCGGCGCGGCGCGCCCGGCGCCCGGGGGGGTCGGCGCCCCCCACGCGCTCGGCCAAGAGTGGGGCGCGACCGCCCCGGTCCCCCCGCGTGGGCGCGCCCGCGCGCCGGCGCGCTTGCTCGCGCGCGCTGGGCCGCAGCACTGCAGCAGGCAGTTCAATGGGCTGGCGCGCGTTGCTGCAACTTGAGGCTCTGCACGGCGGGAGCCAGCTGGGCCCGTGGACGCCAACGGCCTCGTCCCCTCACCGACAAGGTCCATTCCAGCGAGGAGCTCCGGGAAGTGCTGGTGCATAAGGTGCACAACGATGTTGTCGGTGTGCAACCATGCTGCAGGAGGCCGCACGGGGGAGGGGGGGGCAGGGGGCGGAAAAGCAAGCGTGGCAGCACAGCCCGTGGCTGTTGCACTGTCACGGGCCGTCGGCCAGACTTTGCGTCGACGCGCGGCAGAGTTCCCGTCGCACGCGGAAGTGCGACCAACGCTGCTGCCGTGCCCCGGCACGGTCCCCGCAGCTGTGCCGCTCGGCTCACCCGAGGCGAACGCGACTCCCTCGCCGTTGGCGGGAAGGTGGCGCTCCACGTCGCGGCGGAAGGCGTCAACGAGGGACTGCAGGCGAGCTGGCGAGCCAGGCAGCGCCGTCGACATGCGCCGGGCGGCGGGCGAGGCCTTGGGCGCGGTGAAGCGCGCCGCGCGAGCGAGCATCGTTCGACAGCCTTCGAGGGGGGTCACGTGCGGGTGACCGAGACACCGGGAGAGTGCGGGCAAGAGTGCCAATCCCGCCCGCGTGATGGGTCGTCACCCCAGCAGATCGACGGACACTCCGCAGCTCTGCTCCAGGATCGCGCGCCCCCCGCGGGCGCCACGGCCACTCGGGCCGCAAGTTGCACATCGCGAGATGGACTCCCTGAGCGGCGGCAACGCCCTGTGGGCTGCAATCGGCGCGGCGGGTGCCGCGACCGCCGCAGTGACATGGACGCATTTCCGGTCGCACTCCGCCTCGCCATTCTTGGCTGACCCATCGCGCAAGGTTGCGCCCGGGGTCCGCCACGGCGCCGCCGCGCCCGCTTCCCGCGCGGCCGCTGCATTCAATGGAGACGCCAAGTCCCCGCTGGAGGCCGTCATCGGCGAGCTGTGAGTCTTCACGACCTGCGGGCGAGGGGCCGGTGGTTGCAGCTCGGTGACGGGGAGGACCTTGTCCGCGACCAAGTTGCCCGCGCGCCCGTCCACGGCAGGCAGCTGCGGCCGTTCCCGGCTCGCAATCTCAATCATCGTGTATTCACCAGCTTTCTGCGCGCTCCTTCGCCGGCCAGGCCTCTGGCCGGCGCGAGCGGAAGGGGCAAACACGCGAGGGCGCGTCAGTGACTCCCTACCACGTCCCTCGCCGGGCGGAAAGCATGTTGAACCCCCGGGAGCGGTGTGAACAGGGGTCGCCGCGCCCCCGCCCCACGCGATTGCCTCGACGCGAATGCCAGCCTCCATCGGAATGCGCGTTGCTTTGCGATGCCCATCGCCGGGGGAGGGGGGGGGGAGTGCACGGCGCATTTGGGGTCGATGCCCGAGGGTGACGCAATGGTTGCGTCAGCGTGCCGAGACGCTTCCCCGCTCGTCTTGAATCCCGGATTCGCGGCCCACGCGGCGTCTGCACGTTCGCTCTCTCGCCACAGCTCGAAAGGCGACGCCGCATCGCTTCGTGTTCGCTCCCGCCGAACTCGGCCCGCAGGGTCCGCGGCGACGCCGCCTTTGTCTACGACTTTGAAGGCGAGGACGTGGCGAGCATCGCCAGGGCCGCCCGTGGCAGCTCCTCGGCGCCGGGCGCCGAGGTCGTCACAGGCCTTGGCGCGACACACGGTCGGCCAGGGGCGCTCGTTCGCGGAGCAGTGTCCGCCGGTCTGGCTCGCGTGGGCGTGCTTGCCGAGGCGGCGGCGGCGCCGTCGCTGCTGCCTATGCTGGAGGACATCGCCAAGGATGGCCACGTCGCCGTGCTCCATGTCGCCTCCACAGCGGCCCACCCCTCATCCTTGGCGGCGCACTCGAGCCCGCACGCCGCCCTCCGCGCAGCTGCCGCCCTTCACCGGAACAAGCTGGCATCCACGGTGCCCATCGTCTCCTCGGGCGACACGGCGCGAGAGGCCCTGCTTGGAGCGCGGCTTGCGCAGCAGCTCGCGACACGGGCGGGAAAGCCCGCCCTGCACACCTTTGGCTCCGGCCCCACGAGCTTCTCGGCGCCGACGAGCGACTTCGTTGGCGGCGAGGAGGTGGGGGCGGCGGCGGTCCCATCCTTCTTCAGCTTCGTTGGCCACCCGCAGGCGGAAACTGTGGCAGTCACCCTGGCCACTGGCTCGTCTTCGCTGGCAGGTGCCGTTTCGCTGCTTGCCGCGGCGGGAGAGCGCGTGGGTCTTGTGCGCATTCGGGTGCTGCGCCCCTGGTCTTCTCGCCAATTTCTCGCGGCACTGCCGTCCAGCGCTCGCGCGCTCGTCGTGGTCCTTCCCGACGACGACGCCGGTGCTCCCGCGGCGGCTTCTCTGCCGCCGTGCAGCGCTCATGAGGCGGCACCCCTGCAGTCGTGGCGTGGCGTGCCGCTGACTCCTGGGCTGACCTCTGATGCAGTCTCAGAGGTGGTGGCGAAGCGAAGGCTAGCGCTCGCAGCCGCTGTTGAGTCCGCACGGTCCAAACCGCCCCTGCGATCTGCCCAGCCAGCGACAGCCACGTCCGCAGGGTCTGCTGCCGCCGCGGCGGCGGCTGCTGCTGCGGGTTCGACCCCGCCCGGATCGCCCGCCCGCTCCGCGACTGCCTCCGCAAGCCCCCTGGCACGCCAGGCCCTGCTGCGGAGCGGCTCTCTGCCAGCCCTGCCCGGCAACCGCGTGGGAGCGTCTTCGGCTGCGTCCGTCGCCTCAACGTTTGCCCGGGCAGCTGATGCAGCCACCAGCGAGCGGCTTGCGTACGGAAGCAGCGGCGGAGGGGCGGGCTCTCGCGCAGGCGCGCGTGGCGTGCCGATTCCCCGTCGCGAGACGTCCCCGTCGGCGCTTCTGGCAGCCCTCGTGGATGCCGCCGCGTCTGCAAGGTCGGTCGGCTCGGAGGAGGCCAGCGGGTCACTGTCCACGTCGCTGCTGATCATCCCGGCCGACGGAGAGGGTGCAAGCTACCTCGCCGGCGCGACGGGGCTGCGGCTGGCCGTGGAGGGGCTTGGCGCATCCGATGCCGACGGTCGGAGGCTGTGGGCGGCGGTTGTGCGCGCAGCCGATTCGTTGGGAGGCCGGGCCGCTGTGTCGGTGCTTGCAGGCCCGCTGGTGGGAGGCACCGGCAGCCTTGCGGTCAGGGCGGCGCTGAGCGTGGCGGGTGCGCCGGAGCGCACCGGCGGACTGCTGGCGAGCTCTGGCGTTTCAGTGAGCGACGCCGGCGCGGTGCAGCGCACCACGCTCGTCGTGCTCGCGCAGCTCAAGGAACTGCTCACTGGAGTCGACTCGGCCGCGGCCGCGGCCGCAGCCCAGCTGACTGAAGTTGCAGCGCTGGTGGCGGTGCTCGCAGTTCCAGCTGTCGTCCTCGTGGCGGAGGCCGCTCTTGCGGCGGTGGGCACGCTCAACTGCGGCGACGGGGCAAGTGGGGCGGGCAGCGAGCCACGGGCCCGCCGCTCGGCTCCCGTCGCCTTGGTCCTCGGCGAAGCGGCCCCAGAGGATGTCATCGCTCGCATCGTGGAAGCGGCTGGCGACGACGTCCGCACAAGCGCCGTCCCTGCCTATGCTGCCGTCTTCGTGATCCCCGCGGGTGGCCGGCCGCAGCTTGCTGTCGACGGGGGACACGCAGCGGCACTGCGCTGGGCGGCCGGCCTTGACGGTGCGTCGACGCTGAGCGTGTCCAAGCTGCGGGCAGCGCTCGCCCGCGCCGAGTCGGCGGTGGTTCAGCGGCTCGAGGAGAGCGACATCGAGTCGACTGACGAGGGAGGGTCGTCGCTCAGCAAGCCTGCCTTTGGCAAGTCCAGCCTGCCTTCAGTTCTGGCCCCTGGCGGCTGGGGCAGCGAGCAGTCGCTCGTTGGCATCGTCTCGGAGAGCAAGGACTCGGACAGCGCAGGCGAGCCCGACGCACTCATCAGGGGGGGAAAGCCCAGCCAGCCAGAGGCGAGGGCGCAGCAGCTCGTGCTCAAGCCCCCTGCTCCCCGGCTCCGGGATGCGGTCCTGCTCAGCGACCTGCTCTCCGTGACCCTCTCCCGGCAGGTCATCGAGGCCCTCGCAGGGTCGTCCGACCAGGAGAACGCGCCGGCCGCTGCACCAGAGCAGGTTGCGACCGCCCTCGGCCTGGTGCCGCCTCCGCCGCCGGTGCGCGTTCAAGCGCGCGATCTGCAGGTGCCGCGCCACGTGGCGCTCCCGTTTATGTTCCCCGAGGCGTTCCACGCGGAGGCGGCCCCTCGGCCAGCAGAGCAGGAGAAGCTTTGGCTGGCAACGGTGAGCCGCAAGGTGCGCCTCACGCCCGAGGACTACAGCCGCAACGTGTTCCATATCGAGTTCGACATCCCCGAAGGCCTCCGGTACGAGATGGGTGAGGCCCTGGGAGTGTACGGCCACAACTGCTCGGCAGATGTGGATGACTTCCTCGAGTGGTACGGCCTCAATGGCTCGGATGTGGTGACGATGCCCAGCGTCGGGCTCATGGCGGCCGCAGGCAACCTGGACCTCCCTGCAGGCTACGGCGAAACGACGACGATCAGCCGCGCCTTCACCCAAATGGTGGACATCTTCGGGCGCGTGACCAAGCAGTTCTTGGAGAACCTGGGCGCCTACGCGACGGATGCAGACGAGCGGACGCAGCTCTTCTTCTTGACGACACCGGAAGGCAAGGCAGCCTTCAAGGCGCTGATCGAGGAGACCGCCACCGTCGCCGACCTGCTTCAGCGCTTCCCCTCGGCGCACCCGCCTGTGCACGACTTGCTTGCCATTGTGCCGCCGATCAGGCCGCGCCACTACTCCATCGCGTCGTCTCAGCAAATGCACCCCCGGTCCGTGCATCTGCTCGTGGTCACCGTGGAGTGGAAGGACAGCGCCGGACGCCGCCGCATGGGCCACTGCACACGGTACATGGACGCGGCGCAGCCCGGGGACACTGTCGTCGTGTCGGTCAAGCCATCCGTCATGAAGCTGCCCCGCGACCCGAAGGCGCCCGTAATCATGGCCGGCCTCGGAACTGGAATGGCGCCGTTCCGGGCGTTCATTGAGGAGCGCGCCGTGCAAAAGCGGCGCGGAGAGGAGGTGGGCCCCCTGGTGCTCTACTTTGGAAGCCGCTACCGCGCCAAGGAGTACCTGTACGGCGACGAGCTCGAGGCTTATGAGCGGGAGGGCGTGCTCACCCGCCAGCGCTTGGCCTTCTCGCGGGACCAGGACGAGAAGGTGTACATCCAGCACCTGATGGAGCAGGACGGCGCGGACCTCGCCCGGTGGCTGCACTCCCAGGCAGGGTCCTTCTACCTCTGCGGGCCCACGTGGCCCGAAGGCCCGGTGCAGGACGCAATGGAGGCCGCCTTCAGCGCCCACGCAGGCGTGGACGGTGCCGCGGAAGTTCGGCGCCTGAAGGACGCCGAGCGCTACATTTTGGAGGTGTATTGAGGAGCAGGCTCGCCGGGGAGAGCGTGCTCAAGCATTGACGAGTTGATGTGCGAGCCTACGTGGGTGTGTTGGCTGGTCACTTGAGCTCAGGGGACACAACCCCGTCGTTTCAGCGCGGCTTTGCGCGTGGCGACGGCACAGCCTCACCCAATGCCGGAGACTCACATGAGCAGACGCGATGCACACAACGAAGCTAACCAACAAGGCCTTGGAGGAGCCTAGCGCGACCCCCTACCGCCCCCAGGTCCCGCGGGCGGGGCAAGCAGGGAAACCGCAATGCACACCGAGCAAATCACGGCAAAGGGCAACCAGTGCCACACGACGGCCCCTGCGCTGACGTACTTGCCCGCAAAGAAGAGCTGCGCCGCAAGCCAGACCATGTTCCACGCCGTGCTGCCCTGGTACTTCATGAGCGACAGCGCCATGGCAACGTGCGAGTGGCAGTTGTCGCACCTGCGCCGGAGCGGCAACCAGTCAAGGGGGCGAACGCACGCGCTTGCCGACTGCCTGCGACGCCGCGCTCCTGGTGGCAATGGCCGCGTCCGCACGAGAGCCGCGCAGCGGTGTCTCACAGGAGGTTGTGCATGCGTCCGCGGTAGACGGCGTTTGCGTCCCGCACGGCTGCGTCCCAGACCGCCCCGCGCGGGGTGCCTGCATCACCCCCCGCAGCGAGGGCGGGGTCCATCTGGATGTACTTGAGCGGCGTGCCGAACGCAAAGTCGCCTTCCGAAATGTCGTAGGGGCCGGCGAAATCGTACGTCACGCCCTTGCTGTCGGCGATGCCCATGTGCCCCACGAACGGCAGGAGCCATGTCAGGAGCGGGATGGGCGTCCACACGATGCAAAACGGGTACGAGTTGAGCCTGGGCTCGACAGCCCGGGCGACGGGCATCTGCTGCGCGCGCCGTGCGTGGCGAGAGGTGTTGGTCCGGCCGCTGCCCCAAACTTGCTCACTGCCATCATCGGCTCTGCAAGCCCCACGCGCTGCGCCCGAGCCGCCCACGCCCTCGGGCGCACTGCGGACAGCCCACCGACCGGCCCTTGCGTCCGAGGTGGGTGGGCACGTCCCGACCCGAGTGGGGCTCCTCGCCGAATGGCCTCTGGGACGTCCGAGCTGGCCGCGGCGCTCAACGAGGCCGTCGAAAAGCGCGATGGGCCGCTGCTGGGAGAGGTGAGGGCTGCACCAGCGCGGCTAGTGGCTCTCTCCAGTTGCTGGGTGCGAGCAGCCTCCATGGTGAGCGCGCACGAGGCCCTGCGCCACCTGCTCCCTGTGCTTGGAGGTTGCCGCCCGGCTTCGGTTCGCAGGCAGTCGGACTCGCCCTGGCAGCCATCGACAGGCACAAGCAGCAGGGCCTGCCGACACAGTCGGTAGCTCTGACCCTTGTCGGGGCATTGTCAGGCTGGAGCGGCAGCACGGAGGAAACCAGCCTCGCTGAATTTGCGCTCATCACGAGGCTGCGCCCAACCTCGCTTGCAGGCGCTTCGGACGACGGCCTGGACACTGCGCAAGTGCAGGTCGCCTGCGTGCAGGCGCTCGAAGCCCTGCTGAAGGTGAGGCTGCCAGTCGCCGGTGGCGAGGGCTGGCCAGGCAGGCAGCAGTCCCCCGCCCCCAGAGCGCCGCCGGGTTGCGGAGGCGGCTCGCGCCGATTGACGCGCGCGCCCGCAATCGTCCGTTGGGCGCGCCCCCGCTATGATAATGCTTGCCGCAGGACCGAGAGCAGTGGCCGCTCTGTCTGCTGGTGGCCTTTCTCGAGGACGCGTCGGGGCCGAGGAGGTGGGTCGACTCCCCGCGCGCGAAGCGGCTCGTGGTGAAGACGACGGAGACGCTGGGGGCGCTCGTGGGCGTGGCGCGACAGGGCGCAGCCCTGTGCAACTCAGCGTTGGCGGCGGCCGCTGTTGCTGCTTCTGAGGCCGCAAACGCAGCAGCGGCGGCTGCGGCTGCCGCAGCGGGCGGCGCCGTGGAGGCGAGCGCACCCGGTCGCGAGCCCTCCCCCGCCCGGTCCAAGCGAGGCTTGCCGGCAGCCACGCGCATTCGAGCGCTCGGCGGGCCAGGCCACGGCCCCAGCGACGGCGCGGCCCGCGACTGCGGTGGAGCCGGGGCTGCTGGGTCAGCTGACGGAGTCGCACAGCCAGGCGGCGCCGCTGCCGAAGGGGCCTCTTCGGAGGTCACGCTGACCGGCCCGGCTGCCCGCTTCGGGGCCTCGCCGGAGGATTACCTGGCCATCAACGCCGTCTGCGTGGCAGTGCTTGCGGCCTCGCTGGAGCGCGCCAGCGCAGGCAGGCTCGTCCCTGCTGCCGCTGCCTCAGCCGCCCAGGCAGCCCTATCGAGCCCCCTCGTGGGCCTGTTAGGGGCCTCCCGCTTCGACGGCACGGCCTGGGGTGCAGGCGTTGAGGAGCGGGTCCTTGCCGCCCTGCGTTGCGAGCAGCCTGCCTTGCCTGCCGTTGGGAAGGAGGCCAGCGGCGGCCCTGCCCAAGCTGCAAGCGGCGCCCGCAGCGCTGCTGGTGCGACGGTCGTCAAGGCTGCTGCTCGCGCACACGGGCGCGCTGGCGCTAGCAAGAGGGCGGCCGAGGGCGACTCCGACTCGGACGAGCCTGCTGAGGCGGGGAGTGGCGACAATCCGGACCGGGAGGAGGAGGAGGCGAGCGACGATGACGACGACGGCAATGGCGACGATAGTGACGGCGACGATAGTGACGGCGACGACGACGACGACGACGACGACGACGCGTTAAGCCCGACTGATGACGATGACAGCGACGGCGCTGGCGGTAGAGCCGAGGGAGGGCGGCGTGGCGGCCGTGGCCTGGGCGCCTCCTCTCGCAAGCGCGCCCGGACCGGCTCGCGAGCTGCCGCTGCCAAGCAGCCCGCCGGGAAGCGGGCCAAGGCGGCGTATGGCGCCTCGCAAGGCAGGCAGCCGCCCAAGGCGCGCGCGAGCCTGCTGCATCGCCAGAGCGGTGGTCCGGGCGCGGCATTGCAGGGGCAGGCCGCTGCGCCAGAGCAGAGCGACGATGAGTCGGCCAGCGCGACGGCGGCGGACCGGGCACGAGGACGAACCGGCCTCGTGATGCCGCGGGCGACGGCCAGCGCCTCCGGGGCCTCCTCGCAGGACGACGCCTCCTCCCTGCTGCGCCGACGCAAGGGCATCATGGCTGCCGGGTGGACGGACGATGACATTCAGAAGAAGAAGACGGAGCGCCGAGCTCGGCTGGCAGAGCTTGTTGCTCTCGTGGCGTCTCTGCCGACCTGTGCCCCGGCTGTGGCCGGCATGCTGCTCCCTCTCACGGCCTCAGGGGGCGCGGGCGCCGTCGACCGCCCCGTCGCGGCCGCGATTCGCCTCGTTTGCGCGCCCCTCTCCCTGTCGCCGCCGCCTGGAGCGGCGCTGCCGGAGCCGATGCAGGCCCTCTTCGACCTCTCGGACCAACCAGCTGCGCACCAGCCGGGGGGTGACGATCCGACGACCAGCAGCGCGGCTGCCCTCCCAACGATTGCGGAGGGGGCGGAGGTGTTCCAGCACATCGCGGCCGTGGCCGCGTCGGCTCGGGCGTCCCCGGCCTGCCGCGCGGCTGCTCGCAGAGCCATCGCGGCCAGGGCACGCGCCGACGCGTCGCTCGCCGTGGAGCACCTCTTTGGCGCAGTGCGAAGCGGATCGGCCGCCGACGTGGCCTCCGCGCTCCGCGCCGTGGGGCTGCCAGACGTCGTTAGAAACCTGCCAGCGGCGCTCTCGTCTGGCCAGAGCCAGCCGCGGGGTGGAGCCGGGGCCGCAGAGCCCTCGCCAGCGCAGTGCAGCGAGGCGGCGTCCTGGGTGCTGGGGTGGTGCGTGCGGCTTCGCGTGGCCGAGCAGGCTGCCGTTCGCTGCGCCGCCGAGGCCGTGCGAGCAGGCGCGAGCGACGTGACGGACGCCCTGGTCCAAGCGGCGCAGATCGTGAGGAGCAAGACGAGGCAGATGGAGGGCGTGCCCGAGAGAGCGGGCGCCAGGGCGCAGGCCGGCGGCCGACGGTCCCGCAGCCCGGCGGCCGCAGGGAGCGTGCTGGAGGAGGAGGACGATGAGGACGATGACGAGGACGAGGAAGATGACGAGGAGGACGAAGACGACTTGGAAGGGGAGGAGGAGGAGGACGAAGGCGCCGACGATGACGACGACGAGGCGGACCAGGCCGATGACGACGACGGCTCGCGACGGGCCCGCCGGCAGCCCACGCGGGCGGGCCCCCCAAGGGGCGTGCCTGCCTGGCCCGGGGCAGGCTGGGGCGGCGCAGTCCAGCAGACGAGCAGAAGCCTCGCTGGCACCGCCAAGTCTGCAGCAGCTGCTTACAGCAGCGGCATCGCGGCGGATGTGGCCGCCATTGGTCGTGAGAGCACTGTCGCCTCGATCGGTCAGCAGGACATTGCCCCCGAACAGGTGCAGCTCTGCCACATGCTCAGCGGAGTGGCCAAGTGCCTCGGAGAGCGTGGCACTGCGGGCGCTCCGCTGCTGGACCTCGCGTGGTTCGCGGTTGGGTGTGCTGGTGGCGGCTGCCCTGGAGCCAGCCGGGAGCTGGAGGCTTGCATGGCCAGTCTGACGCCGCCTCTGCTCCCCGGAGCTTCGGCTCCAGCAGCTGGTGGCGCTGCCGTGCACGACGGCGTGCTGTTCGCATGTCCCGACCTGGCGCGCGCGTCGCTCGCATCCGCTGCCGGCGCCTCGCAAGCGCTCAGCCTTGCGATGCGCGCGGTCGCGGTGTGGTCCTACAATGCGGGCTGCACCGAGGCCGCCGGGCTCACGGTGCCACAGGTGGCCGGGCCGCAGCAGCAGCTGCCACGGGCAGCAGCTGCTGCGGCGGCCGCACCTCGTGCCGGCGCGAGCGGGCAGACGGCCGCGGCTGCAGCAGCCGCGGCCGCTGCAGCAGCTGCTGCAGCAAAGGACGCACGCCAGCGAGCTGTGGCGACCGCGGCAGCGAGCGGGCAGCAGCGGGCGCTTGAGGCTCGGCAGCGGCTCGCGTCCGCTCTGAGCCGCTTTGAAGACGCCAGGGCTTCGCGACTGCGACCGGCTCGGAGCGCGTACGGAAGTGTGCGGCTCCGGGCGCTGGCGGCGCCGCTGCCGCAGCAGCTTCCCGAACCGTTCGAAGTCATCGAGCGGGTCGGAGACGCGGTGGTGGCCGCGGCTGCGTCGTCGTGGGGACTGCTCGACACCCGCTCCGGCCAGTGGGACTCGGCGGGCGCCCCGTCGAGCGACGGCCTGCCGCTGCCATCCTGGCCCTCTGTGGCGACTGCTGAGCTCCGCCGTGCTGGACTGGGTCTCTCAGCTGCTGTGTCGTGCCTAGCGAGCAGCGCGGCGGCCGGCGATTGGCGTCTCGAGTCCCGCCCTCTTGAGGGGGCTGCCGCAGAGTCCGGCGGCCCGTCAGAGACGCAAGAGATGCTCAGCTGCGAGAGTGCGGCGGCAGCAGCGATTGAGGAGGCAGCGGCGGCTCTGGCTGGTCCCTCCGCGGGAAGCGCCGGCTTGCTGACGCCGAGCAAGCTGGGCGGGGGGCCAGGGGCCCTCCTCGGGCGGGGAGCGGCTGGCGCGCAAGCTGCTGGCCGCTCAAAGCTCTCAAACCTCGCCTCTCTCATCCGCGGCCGCAAGGGCGCGGCAGCTGGGGGCTCCGCCTCTTCCGAAGCGGGGTCTGGCCGGTCGGGGGCTCTCGGAGGCAGCGACGGTCTCAAGCGCGGAGGCCTGTCCAAGCTCTCGGCGCCCACGCTGCGGCAGCGCCGTGGAACCCCGCGGGCCGCCCAGCAGTCTCCCAAGGCCCCGATCGGGCCGATGGGCGGGACTGCCTCCCAGGCAGGCGGAAGCACCCCCACCTCGGCCAAGGGTGACTCCGCCGTCGCGCAGACCCGGTCCGGCTTTCGCGTGTTCAGCGCGACCTCTGCCAGCGAGGCAGCTGCGGTCTTGGTCAAGGCGGCTGTTGTCGGCACTGCAGCCGCGCTCGGCGCGGAGCAGGCCGCCACGCACTTTCAAGTCGCGGACAGACCCCTTCTCGTCGCTGCGCCCTGTGAGCTGCGCCTTCTCGCTGCCGCGCACGCGGCGACCAGCCCTGACCTGGCCAGGGCGCTCACATCCGCAGCCAAGACCGTGGTCCTCGTGGCCGCGCAGGCCTCGCTGGCCAGGGGCCAGCTGCAGGGGGACATCCCCGGTCTTCTGGTATCGCCTGCTTGCTGCGACGTGCTTGCCGGGCCGGATCGCATACTGGGGCTGCAGCTGGCGTGCCTGGCAACGTCCGCGTCGCTCAGCTTCGGCGCCGGCGTTGACGCCGCTGGCGCATCGACTGCGTGGGGAGCCCCCAGCGCGCAAGCCGCGCTGCCCGGGTCCGCTGGCCTGTCGGCTACCGCAGCGCCTTCCGCGACGGGGGGCGTCATCTCGAGCTCCAAGGCCGGCGCGGGCACGACCTCTGCGGCGGCTTCGGCCCACGCGGCCGACAGGGACACCGCTGGTGTCTTTGCCCGGGTTCGCCTTGAGCCCGGCGAGTGCAAGCCGGTCCTGCCCCGCGCTGCTGCTGTTGCGGTTGTGGCGGCGGCGGCGGCCCTGCGTGTGGACAGGGCCATCACTCGCGCCGGCTGCTCTTCGACGGTGGAGACTGCGGCCTGGTTGGCCACGGAGGGCCTTGACTGGCAAGACTGGGCGGAGCGCGGCCAAGCAGCAGCAGCAGCTGCTGCATCGTCAGTCGCCTCCGGTAGGCGGACGGCGTCTGGCGGCACCGCGGCGAGCGAGGCTGGGGCAGACGAGTCGTCGCTTGGATGGCTCGCGGCGCCCCACCTTCGAGCCCGCAGCTGGAGCACGGTTTCCGCCGCCCTTGGCTGCGCCATGCACACGCAAGATGACTCCAGCGTCGGATTTGGGGACGCGTTCTACGCGGACGGGTCCGAGGCGCAGCCTCGCCTCGCCATGACGCGCGCGGTGCGCATGGGCGGTGACCTGCAAGCGGAGTGGCCTGCGCTGTGCGCCAAGGCGACGTTTGATGGGCTGAGCCAGGGAACGCAAGCTTGGGACCTGCTGCATGCCGTGTCGCTGGTGTGCGTGGCTGCGCCAGCGGCCCTCATTCGCGGCATGTGGCTCTGCCACGTGCAAGGCCAGCGTGAGCTTGCCGGAGGCGGCGGCGCGGCTGGTGGCTCTGCAGACCTCACTTCGGCCTGCCCGGAGTACCTTTGGCGCCGCGACTCGGCGCTGCTTGCCGTCACCGTGGCTGGGCTGGTTGTGGGGGTGCTGGACCCTGACTCTGGCAGCTCCGAAGCGGGCTTGGGCGCGACACAGGTGTCCTCTCAGCTCCGCAGAGCGCGTGGCGCGTCTGGGCACGGCGTCTTTGCCCCGTCCCACTCGCCGCTTGGGCTCGACGTGCCTCCCACGCTCCGCGCGCGGTCAAGCGAGACGTTCGGGCGCAGCCTTGCCCTGCCCATGTCGCCTCGGCGCCAGCCTCCCTCGCGCTCCGGGAGCTTTGGCGACATGAGCCACCTGCAAGGGTTGGGCTCGGACAGGCACGGCAGCGCCTCTCCGCTGCCGCCTGCCCAAGCCGCGCAGAGCGCTGCCTGGCAGCAGGCCGCGACGCTGCTCACCCAGCTGCAGAACGACGAGGCGGCCAAGTCGTCCGGAGCCGAAGCTGAACCGGAAGGCGGGGTTGGAGAGGCGGCGCTCGGCAGCTCGGCGCGTGGCCAGGCTCTTGCCTTTGGGGCCCTCGCTCCTGCCATTCGCGGCATGGCATCCAGCGAAGCGGCGGCACTGTCGCTGCTCCCTCCGCCCAGCTGGTGCGGGGCGCTCGCTCGGCGTGCGACTGGCATCGTGAGCGCTTGTCGTCGCCTGCGCGACCCGGACCTGTTGGGCGCTGCCGTGCGGTCCAGCACGCGACAGGGGGCCGAGTGGGGTTCGGCTGCCGCCGCGCTGCGGGCGGCCAGCGAGTCAAACGCGTGGCCGCTTCTTGCGCCCCAATGCACGACATCCGACTGGCAGAGCGCTTCCTCTGGCGGAGGTCGCACCGGCAGCTCTTTCTCAGGGCAGGCATCAGCAGCAGAGGCAGCGGCAACGCCAGCAATCGGGGGCGGCGTGTCTGCCCAGCCTGCCGGCTTGCAGCTGGACGACCTTCACGTGGGCAGCTCCACAGCGGCGCAAGCGCAGCCCGCTGGGGGCGCTGCGCAGGCCAAGGCCCCTCGCTGGCTGCTTCGCATTGCGGGCCAGGATACGGCCGTCCTTGGATCGGTGCCGTCTGCGCTGCTAGTGCGCATGCTCGTGGCTGTCGTTGACGCGGAGCGGACCAAGACTGCGGCTCAGTCAGAGGCGCTCACCGTGTCCTCGACCGCATCGCGCCCGCCATCGCAGCTGCGAACCAGACTGGTTGAGGCCAGTCGGGCGGTGGTGCTGGCTCCGGAGACCGCAGAGCTCATTGGCCGTGTCACGGCGCGCGTGGCTGCACCTGCGGGCAACGGCCAAGGCGCCTGCACCTGGCAAGACCTTGCTACAGCGTGGCGCGACGAGGCCGCGTCCGTGCTTGGCCCCTCCGGCCTGGACCCCTCGCGGGTGGACGTTGCGTCGTCGGCACTTGCCCTGCTGGTGTCTGCGCCAGCTCACGAGGCCGGTGTGGCCCAGCTCGTGCCCTCCGGGTGGCAGGGCGTGGAGGAGGCCGCGTTTGACATGTCGGCCGTCGCGCTCTCTCAGCAGGCCCGCCACGCGTGGGACGTGGCTGGCGAGGCGATGGCAGCAATCACCAGCCCGCTGATCCCCAGCCTGGCGGCCCTCGGCGCAGCGCTCGTGGCCAGGCGGGACAGCTGGGTGACGGCCGTCGCCGAGGCTTGCGCGGCCTCGTGCACCGAGCCAACGGACAGCGAGGCCGGCGCGGCGTCGGTGCTGGTGGCCATCGGCGCGGCCGCTTCCCTCTGTGCCCTGCACTCCAGCAGCGATTCCACGTCAGACGTCGGCCAGGCGGGTGCTGCCTCGTCGCCTCCTGCAATGCTGGTGCACGTCGCGTCGCTCTTCGCGGCCTGTGCCCCTGAGCGCCGGTCGTGGGTCCTTGCGCTCCTCAGTGTCTCCTCCCTGCCTCGGGCCGCAGCAGCGGGGCAGGGTGCGGCTGCGGCTGCCGAGCCACAAGGCGTCCCCACGTTTGCCCGCCTCGCTGCGCTGGTGGCCGTTGCCCGGCTGGCCGGGACGGTTGCAGAAGCTGCCAGCGACGCCTGTTCAGAGGACGACGCTGCCGCTTCCCGAACGCCTCCGGGCGGCAGGGCGCGCAGCCGGCTGGCGCTGGTGTCGAGGCTGCTCACAGAGGCCAGTCCACCACCCGAAGCCTGCGCGACTGCGATCCAAGCGTGCCACGCTAGCAGGCAGCAGATCGCTGCGACCCCGACGCCCGACCAGGACATGCTTGTGCTGGCTTCGGTCGCGCTCGCAGCTGCGCCCGGCCCAGCCGCGGCTGCGGGCGGCTCCGGCCGCTCAAGCGCTGGTCTGCTCGTCTGCCCGGCGGTGCTGCAGGCAGTGGCCGGCAGCAGTCTGGCGCTCGACGGCCTGATGAAGTCTGCCTGCAGCGCCGACGGTACGGGGGCGCACGGCGCCGTCGGCGCGCTGGTCCTGGCAGCCCTCGCCGAAGGCGCCGCCTCGTCCTCGTGCGCTGCCTCGGGGGCGCCGGCGCAGACCCAAGGCAGCTCAGCTGTGGCACTGGTGGCTTGGCGCGGTCGCGCAGCGACCCACGCCCTTGTCAGCGCGCTGGTGGGCTGCGGGGCCCGGAGCGTGGCTCCCGCAGCCACCTTGGCGCAGCTCGGCATGCGCGCGAGCAGCGTCACGGTGGAGGCGATGCTTGCGGCTACCGCGGCCGCTGCTGCCCGCGACAGGGAGCCAGTCGCCCTCGCGCTCAGTCGCCGCCTGCTGGCCACCCTGGCCTCCAACGCAGCGTCGCTGTGCTCTGGTCCGGCCGCTCTCCGCCCCGCAGAGGCCCGGCTCATCGCCGCTGCGATGGTGAGGCGACCGTCGCCCTCGCAGCGGATTCGTGAGGCAACAGCCACTGTCGTCGCGGATACCGAGGTCTGGCTGGCGCGGACCCGTGGCAGGGAAGCGCACCCAGGCACCGCTCTTGCCGTCAGGTGGGTTGCCGAGCTCGTTGGGGCCGAGGCTGTTCGCGCTTGTGACTTCAGCGGCGGAGGCGCAAGCCCTCGTATCGGCGTGGCGTCGGGCGAATTGCCAGCCGGCCAGCTGCCGCCAGTGATCCCTCACTTGGCGTGGGCCGTCATTGCAGCGGCCTTCGCGTCACAGGCTGTGGCGCCAGGCGCGGGGAAGGACTCCTCGACCACTGCCGCCGCCGCCGCTGTTACTGCTGCTGCTGCTGCTGAGGAGGAGGCGGAGGAGGAGGAGGAGCCCCCTGTGGCAGGCAACGCCGCGTTGGCAGCAGCGTGCGCAGTCGTCGCGGCTGCGGTGGGTAGCGCGTCCGCCCAGCTCCTCTTCCCCGCGGCGGGGGCGGGCGACGCGCTGCCGGGCATACCTGCTCGAGCGTCCGTTGATTGCCTTGCCGACTGCCACGCCGCCGCCGAGGCTGCGGCTTCGTCCCTGGCCTCGCTCTTGGAGGCCCAGGAATGCAAATCCGCTTCCCTTGAGCCGAGCGCGCCGTCGTCCTCGTCCGCCTTGCAGTCGTCGTCGCAGCGCATGCAGGCGTACTCGCGGCAGGGCGCGTCCATGCCGGCAGCGGCGTGCCTCGCAGAGGGCGAGGCGCCGCTCTCGGCGCCGGCCGCAGTGTCCGTCACCGCGAGCGCCTTGGCTGCCCTCCTGCGGGGCGATGCCTCGGCGGTGCTCCCCGTGGTGGCAATGGCTTCTGCGGCGGCGTCGTGGCCCGCCGGGTTCGAGCACGAGCCCGCAGCGGCCGTCACTGCTGCAGCGGGTGGCGTCTCGATGGCTCTCAGTGCCTGTCTTCGAGGGCTGGCTCTGCCACGGGCGGCAGGCGGCAGGGACGCCCCCAAAGGCGCGGCCGCCTCCGTCTGCTTGATCCGTTCGCTGCTCGCAGCCTGTGCTCCCGGAAGCTCGCCCACCCGCTCCGATGTGTCGGGTGAGGGCCCAGCTGCTTGGGACAGCCTGGCGGCCATGGCAAGCATGCTGCCTCTACGAGGCGCCGACGCGCTCTCGCGATCGGCCCAAGGAACCTCCACTGCGGAGCTCGTGGCCGGCCTGCTGGAGCTGGAGCCTGTGCCTTGCAGCGCAGTGTATGCGGTGCAGCGAGCCGCCGAGGCAACTGCGTGGACCGTAGGGCTGACCGCCGACGACGAGGGCACGGCCAGCGCCGTGCTGGCTCGCCTGCGGCTGTCGGCCCTCGCGGCCACCCGCCGCGCAGCAGCAGCAGCCGCAGCAGCAGCAGCCAAAACAGCAGCGGCAAGCACGGATGGCCCGGGTGGGCCGTGCGAGATCACGCGGGCGTTCGTGCTGTGGCTCGCCCACCAGGCTCTCCGCGGCTGCGTGCTCAGCGGCTCTGTTGGATCGCCAGGAACCGCCCCCGGTTCGCACGCGCGCTGCGCGGGCACAGGCATGATGGCACCGCTCGTCGCTGCCATGTGCGCGACTCCTGGCGAGGGGCGCGATCTTGGCCACGAGCGCTGGTGGGTGCCGTCGCCGCGCCTGCAGGCCGCAGCGCTGTCGGGCAGCGCCCAGGACGCGGAGCTTGGATGGACCGAGGCCCACGCAGCGTTGGCCGAGGGCCACGAGCACGGGGGCAGCTCGGCGGCTGCCGATCTTGCGGTGGCAGCCGCCTGGGCCGTCGCGCTTGCCCGTGCGGCCGGGCCCTCCGCGCTAGGGGCCTGCGGCGCAGCCTGGGTGCTTGAGCGGGGAGTCGCCTCGGCAAGCGACACTGCCCGCGGGGCTGCCGTGGCTGGCGCGGCCGACGCGGCCTCCTGCCTGCCTTTGGGGTTGAGCGAGGTCGCGTCGCTCTTCCCGCTCAGTGCGGAGGCCTTTGGCACCGCGCCGGCCGGGGCTCTGTGGCCCGGTGCCGGGCCGCCTCCGACCGCCCTGCTCGCCCCCCGCGCTCTGTTCGACGTCGCCCCTGGCCAGCACATCGGAGGAGGGCCGCACGGGCCCCTGTGGTGGGCTGGATCCGACGAGCGCGACGTCCTCCAAGGGGCGTACGGCACCGACCGCTCTGCCCTGGCGGCTCTCGTGCGATTCCTGGCATCGGAGCACGCCCTGCTTGCAGCCAGCGGCGTGGCAGCGGCGCTTGCTGCGGCCTTCCCCGACTTGTCCTGCCTGCCTCCGCGACTGCAGCCCGCCGGGCCGACCAAGGATACCCCCGCGCCTCCGACAGCGCCCCCATGTGACATTTCTGCCGCTTTGCTGGCGCTGGCTGGGGCCTCGTCGCAGGACGAACAGGCGGAGGACTGCCCGCCCGTCGTCGTGGACACGATGGCGGTGGCAGCCCGGCCCAAGCCCGCCACCGGTGGCCCCAGCGACCAGGCCACTGTGGCGGCGGCGCGCCGCGACGAGGCGTCGGGCCGGTCGCCAGCCCCGGCCGCGTGCGTCCTTGCGTGGGCCGGAACAGGCAGGCTCGCTGCCGCGGCGGCAGCCTGCGCCGCGCTCGCCTCGGCACCAGCTGCCACACGGGCTGCGGTGCTTCTCAGCCCGACCCTCGGCAGTCGCATGCTTCGCTCGCGCATCTTCGCGTCAGCGCGCGGCATCGCGGCCTGCCGCAAGCTGGCAGCAGCGTGGCCCCTTGCAGCATCCATCCTGCAGCTGGTCACGCCGTTTCGGCCACCCGCTTCCGCCACCGGCACCGACTCCGGCTCTGCACTGAGCGATGGCGCAGCAGGTGAATGCGGCGCCCCTGCCACCTGCAGGGGCCTCCTCTGGGGCGGCCACAGGCAGCGTGTGCTGGTGAGACTCGACCGTGTCTACGGGGAGCAGGCAGTTGTCGCAGCCGCGTCGCTGGCTGGCCCGGCTGTGGCGTCTGCGCGTCCCGGTGCGGCGTCGAGCTCCGTGCCCCGTGGCGACGACCAGCGCGCTGCCGCGGCGTCGCACGCGTCTGCCCTCATCGGCTCTGCGGTTGGCAGCCTATGCCCCAAGGCCGCAGTTGCTGTCGGCCAAGCCGCGCAGCCGACCGCTCCCCGCGCGCAGCCGAAGCGCAAGAGCCTCCTTGGTCGCCGCCCCGACGCCGCAAGCACCGCATCAGGCCTTGGGGCCGGGACGCCTCCCCCCGACGCGGACAGGGCGCAGCCCGCTGACCCGGCGGCTGCCACCCGCGCCACGCTCGCGAGCATCGCCTCGGGCCTCGAGGCGACGACTGCCGACTGGACAGAGGTGCTGCCCGGCATTCGGCTACCTCGCATGCAGTGCGTCCAGCGAGGCGCGGGTCCGGGCGAAAGCTTCTTCTGGCTGCTGCAGCGCGTGTCCGCGAGTGGCGTTCGCGCCCTTTGCGACCTTGGAGTCGAGCGGACGGCTGAGCTGCTAAAGGCGGCGTTGGCAAGGAGGGCAGCCCTCTCCGCGGCGGGAACTGGTTTCGCAACGGGAGCAGCAGCCGGCGGAATGGCAGTGCCAGCCTCCGAGGCCGCTCTTTTGCTCGTGCTTGCCGCGGCAAGCTGCTGGGCGTTGGCTATGGAATCGGAGGCGAGGCAGCCAAGCTGGGAATTGGCCAAGCTCGCCGAGGTGGCTCACGAGGCGGCGACTGCGGCATGGGAGGTGCCCGAGCTGCAGCGCATCGCAGATCTGCTGTTTCCAGTGTGCGGCCTGCTCCGGTGAGGCGGGAGTGCGCGCTTGACCATCGCTGTGTGGCGTCCCCAACTCAATTAATCAGCAAGGGCTGTGCTCCCGAGCTTGCTTGCGCCCGCCCACGCGGAATGCGCCACCGCACTGCCCCCCACCCATGGATTTGGCTCCGTGGCAGGGCCTCAGGGCCACGGGCCACCCGGCCAGGCAGCGGGTTGCCGCAGCACTGCCTGGGCAGAGCAACCGCAGTTCCAGTCACAGCAGGCTGCCGCGTCCCCCAAAGAAGCACTCAGCCCAAAGCCCCCGCTGCTCCGCCCGCATCCTTTCCAGGGAGCGTCTGGGTTTGCCCAACACCAGCTCCGTTTGTGCGACCTGGGCCTGCGCGCGGCCTTCGGCCCTGCGTTTCTGCTGCGACCGCGCGGGCAGGGAAGGCAACTGCAGGTTCCTCGCGATTTGGCGACATGCCGCCTTCGAATGCGTGGGCGAGAGCGCGCGGCCGGGCGCCCCCCCTTGCCGTGGCGGACGGCACTACGGCAGGGGTCGTCGTTGCCACCCCACGGCGCGCGCGGCCCAAAGCGCCTGTGAGAGGCGCGCCGTTGCTCGGCTTTGTCGTCGCCGTCGCGGCCGTCGCGGCGTCGAGCGCAGGCGTGGGGCGGAAAAAGAACGTGCTCCTCATTGTTGCGGACAGCTTGGGTCCGGTGATTGAGCCCTACGGACACGGCGAGGCTGCGGCAACCCCCAACCTCGCGGGGTTCGCTGTGAACGCCACCGTGTTCACCCGCGCCTACGCCCAGTCGCCGAGCAGGGAAGCTTCCCGCATCTCGATGCTGACGGGCCGGTACCCATCCACCACAGGCATCCATGCCCCTGGCGCCGGGTTCCGCCAGCAGCTCCAGGGGTACCTGGGGCCCGGCGAGGTCCTGACGCTGCCCGGCTGGTTCAGAGACTCGCACGGGTACACCACACGGGTCGTGGGCGAGGTCTTCCCCACGAAGGACGGGATGTCCTCCACGCTGCCGGGCTGCACATCGGCCTCCAGGCCGCTGGACGGGTGCCAGGACGACGGCGCGTCATGGTCGGAGCAAAGCGAGGTGCCCACCGACAGGCAGTCGGCGCAGTGTGCGTCGTGCTTGAGCAACGAGGCGCCCGACCCGGACAACCACGCGTGGATGGCCAGCGCTTGCTCCGACAGCTGCATGGACGACAGCTGGACCGCCGGCCGCGCGGCAGCCCTAATCGACTCCCTGCAGGATGAGCGCGAGCTCTCCGAAGCCGCGTTCATCTCGCGCCCGTGGTTTCTCGCCGTGGGGCTGCGCCTCCCCGCGTTCCCCGTCGTCGCCCCTCAGGCCGCCTTTGACGTGCTGAGCTTGCACGGCCTTCCGCTGTCGGACGGCTCGCCGCTGGGGCCGCCCCCAAACCCGGGATGGCCACAGGAGACCTCCTTGTACGCTCGCAGCGGCAACCGCAACATTCGAGCGTTCGACGACGTTGTGGGAGCGTCTAGCAACGGAACGTCGCTCGGGGGCCTCGTTCTCGGGACGACCAGCGACCAGCTGCGAAAGGCCTACCATGCGGCGCTGCACTTTGTGGACGCAAAAATTGGCACGGTGTTGGATTCGCTGGCGGCACGCGGAAGCAAGGCCGTGGAAGACACGGTGGTGGTTGTGATGGGGGACAGAGGGGCATCCCGCGGGAACAACGGGGCCTGGAGCGGGGAGGTGGTGTTCGACTCCGCCCTGCGCACCGTCTTGATGATTCGGAACGGGTCCGGGTGGACGCCGGCGCGGGCTGCGGCGCCGAGGTCCGGCAACAACAGCGGGATTCACGGGGCACAGAGCGACGCCATGGCAAGCTTGGTCGACGTCTGGCCAACTCTGGCAGAGCTCGCCGTCCCCAACGCCTCGCTCCCGGGCAGCCTCGAGGGCGTGAGCCTGGGCGCGGCGATTGCCGCCCCACCCCGAGAGGCCACGGGCGGAGGCGATCAGTCGAGGGGCACGGGGGCCGTGGTGATTCCGCGCCCGAACCTGCCACAGCTGGCCGAGCCCGCCGGTCACCGACAAGCAGCGTTCGCGCTGTTCCCCCGCGACCCGGCGTGCTCCGGCGACCCGGACGCGGCAGGCTGCCTTCGCAGCGGAGACCCCTCCACGTGGAGCCCGCCCTCCGGCCCCCGGATGGGCGTGACGGTCCGCTGCGCCTCCGGCTGGCTCTTCACGGAGTGGACGTCGTTCGACTTCACCGCGCGCACACCCATCTGGACCCAGCTGGGCGAGGGTAGCAGCTCCCTGGACATGTACGACATGCGCCTGGACACCGGGGCCAACCCCGGCTTCTTTGGGGGGGAGTCGCTGACGCACTTGCCGGCCATGCTGGGGGTGCGCCAGCGACTGCGAATCCTGCTTCGCGAGGGCTTCGACGGGCCCCATGTGTTTGAGGTTGGCTACATCCCATCCGACCCCGAGTCCGTATTCCCCACCGCCACGGCGGCGCCCACGCCGTCCACCACCGCAACTGCCGACCCGACGGCCACCCCGACCTCCTCGCCGTCGCCAACGGCTTCGCAGTCTCCGTCGGCGACTGCGACCGCCAGCCCCACGGGGTCGGCGACCTCCTCTCAGACCGCTACCGCCACGACGACGCCATCAGCGACCCCCTCCACGAGCGGAAGCCCGTCCGCCAACGTGACGACGACGCCGTCCTTCAGCCCCGGAGCGTCGCCCTCGCCAACGGCCAGCGGCACCAGCTCGCCCTCCGTCACCGCTTCGCCTTCCCCCTCGGTCAGCGCGACCGCGTCGCCAACCGTCACCGCCTCCCCGACCCCGACCCCCTCTGCAACTGCAAGCCCTGGTTCGTCCGCGTCCTCGTCTGCCACCGCCTCGGCCACGGCTTCCAGCTCGGCAAGCTCAACGCTGTGGCCTGCGCCCACGCAGTCTTCCACAGCGACGGCAACCGCGTCAATCACGTCCTCGGCGACAGCATCTGCCACCGCCACCGCATCCGCATCCGCGTCTGCGTCCGCGTCCGCGTCCGCGTCTGCGTCCGCGTCCGTGTCGGCCATGGGGAGCCTGCCGCCGTCGCCGTCCGCCACCGGCGCCTCGGCATCGGCACTCCCATCTGGCCAGCCCGCTGCGTCTGCGACTGCCAGCGCGTCAGTCAGCCCATCGTCCAACACTTCCACGGGCGACGTCGGCAACGGCGGAGGCGTGATCCGCCCCCCTGCCCCCGAGGCGCCGGCTGGCCCTGACTCAACGACGGTTGCTCTAGCGGTGGTGGGGACGCTCGCGGCCGTGGGGGCGCTCGCTGCTGCGACTCTGCTTGCACGGCGGGCAGGCATCGGGGGGGGCGGCCGGGCTGCCAAGTCCGCTCTGGGCGGGGGCAGCTCAACGAGCGCCTCCAGGTCCCGCATGCAGGGCGACGGGGCCAGGCACAGCCGCATTTCCAGGCTGGGTGGGAGGCGCGACGGGTTCGCGACCTCTCCGTTGCAGGCAAGCTCGCCGCCGCCCATGGAGGCCGCGGGCCTTATGGCCAGCCCCATGGCTCCGGAGGGCATTGACGGGGGAGGGCAGCCGCTGGACATCGGAATCAGGCTTCCCTCGCGCACGGCAGGCGCGTCGCTGTCGGGCTGGAGCGGGTCGCGCGCCATCGCCACTCGCAGCAACCCCGTGGGCCGAGGGAAGCGGCGCGGGAGGAGGAGGAGCGGGTCTGGGGCCGACCGCCAGGGGGGCGGGGGCTCCAGGCGGGCGGACGGGGCCGCAAGCCCTGGCCGCGGTCAGTGGGTGGGCGGGCGCGTCGTTTAATCCGCGGCTGCGATTGCCCCTCCGGCAGCGCGCTCCGTGGCTGCCGCGGTGTTCCGGGCTTGGGCTCGATTTTTGTGTGTGTGTCGGAGCCCGCCGCGCACGCCCCCCAAGAGCGTCCAGGCCACCTCGGACTTTTGATTTGATTGGTTCAGGTGCGATTGCGGCGACGAGGGGGGCGACCCCGGGCTGGGGCGCTCGAGCTTGGGCCCCGCAACGTGCGTGACAAGGCGAGCAGCACCGGCGCTTGCACGAGGAATCCAGCACAAGATGAAAGGGGCGTACGCCCGGACCGCAGCACACGCGCTCACACACACACGCAGTCGGAGGAGACCCGTGGCCGGCCAGGGCAGGGCAAGCGGGCAAGGGGCCAAAGTCGTCACGCGTTGACCGAGTAGTTGTGGCCGCACTTGGGGCACTCGAAGAAGACAGTTTGGCCTTCGTCCGCGGACCTCATTTGCATTGTGTAGAAGAACATCTGGGAGTGCGCGCACTTGGGGCACGGCTCGTCCACCAGCGCACGGGCCGCCTTGCCGTCTCCGCCGGCCGGCGCAAGCAGCGAGCGCTGCCACAGCGGGAGCTCCCGCTGCTTGGAGTGCGTCTCGCAGGCGAGAACCGCCGTGCTCAAGTCTGCGGGCGAACGAGCGAGAGAGCAGCGGCGAGCAATTGCGCTGGTCGGCGCGACGCTCTTGGGCGATGCGGGCTGTGCGCCACAGTGTTGCTGTGGCGAAGGGCAACAGAGCCACGGGCGCGCAGTTTTCGCTGCGGACGCGCGCCGCCCCCAGCAGGCCGCGACCAACTCGGCGGGTCCGCCCCAGAGCGTTTGCGATGCCAAGCTGGCGAGGCGCCGCGGCCGCACTCGGCAAAAGGCGCGGAGCGAGGGACAGCCACAGCGAGGCGCTCACCCTCGTAGCGGCACGAAAACTTGCACCCCGAGCAGGTGGCCGAGTCCGAGTCCATCAGGTCCAACAGTGTGCCGCAGCGCGGGCAGAACGGAACAGAGGCCATGGCGCCCGGGCTGCAGGTGAGGCGAACTTCCCGCGCTGTGGGGCTTGTGCCGGCAGAGCCGGCAGGGCACTACCCGTCCGGCTGTGTTGGGCTGGCATTTTGCGCGTTGCGGTTGCCAAATGCACAGGCGCGTCTTGCGCGGGCCGAGACCTCGGTGCGCCGGCCCACTCCAGAGCCCGGCAGACCTAGAGGAGTCCACGCACCGCTGCTGGCGCAGTCCAACGGCCGAGGCATCCCCGGGCGGGTCGGAGGCGGCGCAAGGTTGCGCGCCGCGCTTGCGCCACTTGCGCAATGGCCCAGCTCGCGCGGGAGGTGCTGGCAGTGCCCCCGGAGCTCAAGGGGTTCGTCGTGGCCAAGCCTGCTCTGGAAATCCCGAAGATTTCGGCCAAGGCCATCAGGGACACGACCGAGTTGCGCCTGTCCAACAAGGTGAGCGCGTGCTCAGGGCTGACTCAGCTGCTCGGCTGCGCGGGCGAGCACGCGCGCCGAAGCCGAGCGTGTGGGCTTGGGCGCTAGCGGTAGGGCGCCGCTGCGCGCGCGTGGCGCAGAGGAGATTTGCCTTCGGGAGGAGCGCTTGACGCACCCGCCTGTTGCGCCCCCGCGACACGTTGGCGCGCAGGGCATCGAGCGCCTGTGCGGCTTTGAAAGGTTCGTTAACCTCGAGGTGCTGTACCTGAACGGGAACAAGCTGCCGAGCTTGGACGGGCTGGAGGCATGCTTCCGCATCAAGGAACTCTACGCGGACCACAACCTCCTCGCTTCGCTGGAGGGCCCCATCGAGGACATGAAGTTCCTGGCGGAGCTGGACGTGTCGTACAACAAGCTTGCGGACCTAGACTGGCAGCTTGAGACGCTGGAGCGCTGCCAGTACATCAAGTCGCTGGACCTGCGCGGCAACCCTTGCTCCCAGGAAGTGCGCTACAGGCAGCGGGTGCTGGCCGCGGTGCCGTCTCTTGACATGCTGGACGGCAAGGAGGTCGATCCCGTCGAGCGGGAGGAGGCGAGGGTCGCGAGGGGGCGCGCCGGAGCCTCCTCGGCAGCGGCGGGGCCCGCGGCTGCTGCGGCAGGGGTCGCCACGACTTCCGGCCGGGGGGCAGCGGCGCTCACAGGGCGCGCAAGCACGTTTGGCAGGGGGAGGAGTGGGCCGGAGGCGTCTGCTGGCCTCGCGATGACGAGCGGCGGAAAGCCCCTCTTTGGCTCGGGCGGCGACACCCTCACGCAGCGAAGGCTCAGGCGAGAGGCTGCCGCGGCTGTGCGGGACAGGCGCCACGAGGCCCGCAAGGCCACCATCGCAGCGGTCTCGTCCGCGGGGAAGGGCAAGGGGTGGTCGGAGCAGATTCGCAAGGCGCGAGCGCAGGGCAGGTCGGGCGGCGCCGTGCGCTCACTGCTCTCTCGCCGGGGGGCGGGCCTGGTGGACGACGCTGTGGCGGGCACCATGATCCAGCGAGGCTGCGCGGGGCCGGACCTGCGGCGCCAGGGCCTCGGGCTGCTGGCAGACTCGTCCAGGGCGGGCGCAGTCGGCGACGCGCTCCAAGCCTCCCGAACGCAGAGCGAGTTCGAGCGCCAGCAGGCGCGCGCAACGGCCCGCAGCGGCTCGGCGTCGGGGAGGGCGTCCAGCGCACGGTCGGGTGGCGCGGGCTTTGGCGCTGGTCTTGGGCGCACGGGCGGGTCAGGCGGCGCAAGCAGCGGCGCCGGGGGCGGCGACGGTGCGCAGTGGTCGAGCGTGCGGCGGGCGCGGGAGACGGTTCACGACTCGACGTCCCTCACCGACGACCTGAGAGGGGTCGCTGGGGCTCGCGTTGCTGGCTCGTCCCAGGCCACGGCGTCGTTCATGGGCGCTATGGGGGGCGCGCTTCGCTCCTCGCGCGCCCAGGCGCACACCACGATGGACGCGGGTCCTCAGGCGCTGGAGGCCGCGCGCCTTGGCCACGCTCGCGGGCGGCTGGGGGAGTGGGAGCTCCTGCAGCTGAAGAAGTTGTTCCGGGAGGCAGACGCCGACGGCAGCGGCGCCCTCTCGCTTGACGAGTTCCGCACGGCCGTGGCGCGCGCGGCAGACTGGGGCTTTGCCCCAGTCGATGCGTCCGACGACGGCCTCTCGAAGCAGGAGGTGGCGCAGGCGTTCCGAGCCCTCGACACGGACGGCTCCGGCTCCGTGAGCTACTCCGAGTTCGTCGCCGTGCTTCGAGAGCAGGCGCGCCCCTCCGGCCCCCTGGGAGGCGCAGCTCGGGCGGAGCGCGCATCGGCTCTCAGCTTCACGTTTCGCACGCTCACCAAGGACGAGGCGGAGTCGCGAGCGCGCCTGCACTTCAAGACGGCTTCCGGCTTGCACTCCCGGCTGCTGCGCATGCCTGCTGACGACCCGAAGAGGGAGCGCATTTCGCTGCAGGCGCTGCAGCTCGGGGAGAAGGGATCCAGGTTGCTGTCGCTCGCCCGGAGGCTTGAAGGCGCGGCCGACCCGCCAGAGCGCCCGCCGCCCCGCCCCGCCCCGAGGCGGGACTACCAGACGCTCATTCAGTCGGTCCCAGAGCGCGAGGCTCGCAAAACTCTCCGGCGCGGCATGCGGGACTACCGGCCGCCGCCACCGGGCGAGGAGAGCGACTCCGAGTCCGACGACGACGAGAACAAGCAAACGGGCGCAGATTTCGACGAGTTCCGCCGCACGGTGCGCGCGAGGAAGCCCCACGTGATCTTGCGGACGAGGCTGGACCTGTAGCGTCTGCCAGGCCGAAACGAGGGCGCCTTCGGTGTGTGGCGCTGCGGCGGCAGCAGCGAGGGAGGCAAGCGCTGCGGCGACCGGCTCGAGTCGTCTTGATGAGGAAAGCGAACGCACTTGAGAGGAGCATGCAAGAGACAAAGGCGCGAGCGGTTGCCGACGCTCGCGAATGGCGCCGCTCAGCACCGCCGAAACATCGATATCGCGCATGCATGTGGCGCGCGCAGGCTGCCACGCACTTGGGAGACCGCGAACGCTCTGGCAAGCGAGCACCACCCAGCGCAAAAGCGCGGCTGTTCCGCTCGCACCAGGCACGGAGAGTGGGGCCAGTGAGGCGCGCCTCAGCGGCGCCCGCGCTCGGACACCTTGCGGAGGCCGCTGTCGAGAATCTGCTTGCGGCACCGGATGTGGCTCGGGGTCACCTCCAGCAGCTCGTCGTCGCCGATCCAAGTCAGGGCGTCCTCCAGAGTCAGCAGGCGAGGGGGCTGCAGCTTGATGGCCTCGTCAGTGCCGGACGCGCGCATGTTCGTGAGCTTCTTGGCCTTGACGGGGTTGACCTCGAGGTCCAGGTCGCGGACGTGCTCGCCGATGACCATGCCCGCATACACGGCGGTCTGGGGGCCAATGAACAGGGTGCCGCGCGCCTCGATGCCCTCGAGGGAGTAGGCAGAGGTGGTGCCCGTGGCAGAGCTGACCAGGGCGCCCTTGCGAGTGCGGGACGCCTCGGTGTTGTAGGGGCCGTAGCCGTCGAAGAGGCGGTTCATCACACCGCGCCCCTTGGTCTCCGTCTTGAACTCGGACTGGAAACCGAGCAGGGAGCGAGACGGGGCGTGGAAGAACAGGCGGGCCATGCCGTCGCTGCCGGTGACGAACTCCCGCAGGTCGCCCTTGCGCCGCGCAAGGGACTCAATCAAGGAGCCGGTGCACTCCTCGGGCACTGCGGACGCGAAGGCGAGGCAGCACGCGGAAAGGCGGACATAGGGGTGGAGGGAGGGGTGGGAAGGGCACCCCGTTGGCGTGTGCGGACGTGCGCGGGCTGGGGGGGCGGGGGGGACAAGTGGCAGGGGGGGCAAGGGGCAGGCAGCACGAGGCAGCGGATGCTGGCAACGGCGAGAGTCGCGGCGAGCTCACCATCCAGGCGGAGCTCCTCGTACGGCTCCTCGCGCTTGCCCTGCTCGTTGGTGCGGAAGACCACGCGGGGCGGGCCGATGCTGAGCTCGAAGCCCTCGCGCCTGAGGTTCTCGATCAGCACGGCCAGCTGGAGCTCGCCGCGGCCGGACACCGCCACGGCCTCGGACATGCCCTCCATGGGGGGCGCCTGCTCCACGTCGATGGCAACGTTCACAATGGCCTCCTGGTACAGCCGCTTCTGCAGCTGCGCGGAGGTGAGCTTTGTCCCCTCCCTGCCCGCCAGGGGGCTGTCGTTCACGGCAAAGGCCATGGAGAGCGTGGGGGGGTCAATAGGGTCCGCGAAGAGCGGGCGGGTGCACTTGTCGTTGGTGGCGCACACGGTGTAGGTCGGGTCGGGGGTGCTGAGGCCCGCGACCTCCACGATGTCGCCGGCCTGGGCTTCGGTGATCTCCACGGCCCCGGTGCCGCGGCGGGCCATCAGCTTGGTGATGGTCCCCTCCTCGAGGATTTCGCCCCCGAGGGAGATGCTGCGCACTGAGTCGCCGGGCTGGAGGCGGCCGGAGGCGATGCGGCCGAGGGCGAGCTTCCCGACGTACGGGTCCACGCTGATCTGCGACACGAGCATGCGGAACGGCTCCGTGTCCGTGTTGCCGATGACCTTGGGGGGCGGCACGTGCGCCCTGAGGGCGTCGAGGAGGGGCGCCATGGAGGTGCGGCTGGTCAGCTCGATGTCCTCGGTGGCCCAGCCGTCCTTGGCCGACGTGTACCACGTGGGGTGGTCCAGCTGGTGCTCCTGCGCATCAAGCGAGATGAGCAGGTCCAGAACCTCGTCCTCGACCTCGCCGAGGCGGGCGTCCTCGCGGTCGGCCTTGTTAAACACCACGAGCGGCGACAGGCCCTTGGCCAGCGCCTTGGAGAGCACAAAGCGCGTCTGCGGCATGGGGCCCTCCCGCGCGCAGACGACCAGCATCACCGCGTCCACCATGTGGAGCACGCGCTCCACCTCGCCTCCAAAGTCTGCGTGCCCTGGCGTGTCCACGATGTTGAACAGCACCTTGTCGTCGCCCTCGCCCCAGCTGAAGGACGTGCACTTGGAGAGGATCGTGATTCCACGCTCCATCTCGATCTGGTCCGAGTCCATCACGCGGTCGCCAAGCTCCATGTCGCCAAACTCGCCCGAGGCCTGCAGCAGGCAGTCGACCAGCGAAGTCTTGCCGTGGTCGACGTGAGCAATCACGGCCACGTTCCGCACCTTGCGGTCGGTCGGCTTCCACTCCGACGCGCACGACCCAATCATGTCCTCCGCAACTGCCCCGGTCTTGCAGCGCACCCCAAAGCCGAGGTGCTGCCGCACGGTCGACGCCATCGCAGACGCAAACGGAGCAGCGCGCGCAGCCAGAGCGGCGCGCGCGCGCGTTGCGTTGGCGCCACGGGCCGCGGCCGCCAGCATCGCGACTGGTGCTTCCCCGGGGGCGAGCTGAGTGCCCCCACAGCCTCTGTTGCGGGCGGGCTAGGCCGGCTGCCGGTCGCCAGTCGCAACCTTCGCAGCCATGCCGGCAGAGCCCGCGGGCAGAGCCAGCGCATAGTGGCGTCGGCCGCCCGCGCGGTTGCGATTGGCGGCCCACGCCCCCCACGCCGAATGGCCGGCGGCGGGCAACGCGGGAACGGCGGCGCGTGCCCCCTGCAGTTTGTGCGAGCGGGATAGGTGCCGGAGGGCGAGCGGGCTCCAGGGGATATCGACGCGGGAGCTGCGCCGTCGCCATGGCCGAGCTCGAGCTCCTGGTGCTTGACCTGGACGAGGCCGAGGCAGGGGTCGTGAAGGCGACGGAGCTTGTGTTTCGGCGCCCCGCTGCCGGCAGTGTGAACATCGGCAGGGGCGATGGCGCGTGGCCCGGGCCTCAGCTGCACCGGCACCAGCTCGCTCCGTTTATGTCGCGCACGACAGCCACAGTGGCCCCGGCCGCAGAGGGATCCGCGATCGTGGTGCGATGGCTCTCAAAAAATGCACCTGCGTACTGGGTCCGGCTGGCGGAGGACGGGACCCCGACAGCGGAGCGAACGCGCATTCCAAAGGCGCAGTCTGCAACAGAGGCGCCAGCGTTGGACTGGCCGACTCCCGTGAGCAGATGGGCGCTGCGGATTCTTCGCAAGCGGGTGGGCGATGGTCTGCAAGAAGGCCGCTACGCCTTTCTCAAGGCTCGGCTTGCCCCGCCCAGCGCCGGCACCGGCGCACACAGCAAGCTGTCTCCGGGCGGAGCGGCCGAGGCAGCGCCCCGTGCGGTCCTGCCTCGCGCGCAGGATCTCGCTCCGAGCCGGCCCTCCATTTTAGAGCCGGAAGATCCGGTCACAGTCGCCAGGGCGCCCGCCTTGGCGCCGCACCGGGAACCGGTGCGACCCGGAGTCCGGCCGGACGCGAGCGCCGCACCGGCGCGCCTCATGGCGGCAGAGCTGCGGTTTCTTGCCTCCCAAGCAGCTCTGAGCCGCACTGCTGCGCAGTCGGTTGCAGATGTCGCGTTGGCGTCCGACGCGCGCTTTGTGGCCCTTCGCGAGCGCCTCCAGCGGGACCGCCGGGCCAGGGGTTCCACCAGGGGGGAGGGCCCGACCCCGCAGGCGACGTCGACCAGCAGCAGCAGCAGCAGCAGCAGCAGCAACGCTGGACAACGCGGAGGCCACATCGAGCGCGCTGGGCGAAGGCCCGGCCCCGCCTCGATTGCCGCCGCCGGTGAGGAAGCGCCCTGCACAGCGTATGCAGCCGCAGGTTTGCATCAGCGGGCAGCTGACCGCGTCGCGGGGTCAGTGGTGCCTCTGCCGGATCAGTTCGAGGACGTGGAGAAGCCCCTGGCGGGCGCCGTCGTCGCGGCTTGCCCCCTGCCCGCACTCGCAAGCCGGTCTCTTGCCATATGGAGCGAGGCGTGCGCTGCCGCAGGGGCGCTGCGGGTCACTTCCATCGCCGCCGAAATAGCTCGAGGGGATGGAGGCACCGAGGCGGCAGCAGGCCGACCGAGAAGGAAGCGGGGCAGGCAGGTTGCCGGCGGCTCTGACACGGGCGGCGAGAGGCCCGGCGGCAGCGCAGCAGCTGGTTGCGCAGGAGATGGTGCTGGCGACGCCAGCAACGACCACGGTGTCGCGACCGGACACCGTGGCGGCCAGCCGCCGAGCGTCGTCTTGGCCATCGCGGACGAAGCTTCAGTGCAGCACGTTATCGACTGGCTGCTCCCCGCGCTGGGCCCAGGGGGAGCTGCGGCGCTGGCCACGGCATCGATTGTGTCGACCGCGTGGCTGGCCGCGCTTGCAGCAGCGGGAAAGGCGCGGGACAGGGCCAGGGCAAGCAGCGCGTCGCCGCCGATGGCCTGGCCTAGCCCAGGGCTGCACGCCTGGCGGTTGGCTGCCGCCCTTCGGACGAGGCTGGGGGAGCTGGGTCGGGACAGCGCCCAGGAGGAGCCCGGCCTGGCGGCCTGCGAGAATGCCCCCACTCTTAATCTTCAGGCAGGGGGGGAGGATACCCGGCCCGTGCTGCCACCGCATCTGAGCGCGATTGCTGGAATCGGCGAGGCCTGCTTGGCTGCGTCCGACCGGCGGCGGGCGGCCATGGAGCAACTTCGGGCGAGCGTTCCCGAAGCAGACTTTGGCCCCCTCTCGTCTCTGCTTGTGGGCGCCGACCCGGTGGAAGTGCGCGGCCGCATCGCTGCGACCGTCTGGAGGATTGCCTCTGGGCTTGCCGCGCGCGGCTCTCCGCTGCCCGTCAGCGCGTGCGCGGGCATGGTCACTCGAGCGGCCTCACTGATCGACTCGTTTCACCCCTGGCTGAGTCCAGCCGACGCGGATCTGGTTGCAGCTCGTGCCCACGCCGCCGAGATCGGCCCCGAGGCGAGCGGCGCCTCTGGTGCAGCGGAGGCTCAGCCTGCTGCCAAGCGGCCACGGCCCGCGGCTGCCAGCGTACTGCCAACGCCGGCCCAGACCAGGAGCCTGGTGGCGAGGCTCAGCGGCAACCCTGGCCTGGCGGGAGAGGTGCTCCGGGCTGGAGAGGCCTACCAGGGCGTGAAAGTGGCGACCAGCGCCCGGGTCGGCACGCACGTGTTCAAGAGCGACGCGTTCGACTCGTTCGGGTTTCGCCTGGCGCTGTGGCCGCGCCCGTTTCGAGGCGACTCGCTGGCCGACGAGCTGCGCACCTTTGCGTGGGCCACGCGCCCGTGGCACGGGGCCCTGACCGCTCGGCAGCGGGAGCGCGTCACCGAGTTTGTGACCACCGGGCGCATTGCCAGGGGGGACCTTGCTCAAGCCAGCCAGGACGCAACCGCTCGCCTTGCCTTTCGTGACGTGCACGGAATCGGCCCCTCGCGGGCCGTCGAGCTGTGGACCGCAGGATTTCGCTCGGCGTCCTCGCTCTTGGCGCTGCCGCCAGCGAGCCTGCGTTCGCTCGGAGTCGCGGCCGACTCGGCTCGAGCACTGCGATTCGCAAAGTCCGCCTTCTCGCGGCACCCGCGCGCCCTGATAGAACGCGTGGCGGCAACAGTGCGCGAACAGGCAGCGTTGTTGTTTCCGGGCATCGAGGTTGTCATCGGCGGGTCGTTTCGCCGTGGCCAGTCAACGCCTGGAGATGTTGACATTCTGCTGTTCCACAGGGACGGGCCCTGTGCGCTGGTGCCAGCGCTTGTTGCCAGGCTGTCGCGACCCGAGTGCGGCTTGTTGACGGAGCACTTGAAGCTGCCTGGCCCAGTGCTGTGCATGGACGCTGATGGCGAGGAGCGTGAATTTCCCGGCCTTCGGTACGCTGGCCCAGACAGCCTTCGCTCCGAGTGGGAGGCGATTCCTGACGCAGAGTCCGCCGAAACCAGCGCTGGCGAAGGTCGCGCAGGGCCCAGTCTCGTGCGCCTGCCATCCGACGAGCAGCAACGAGATGCCGAGGCGGAGCTCGCCAACGTCCCATCCCGGCCGCCGGATCTTCTCGCGATGGCAACTGGCGGCACTGCGGCCTCGCCTCTGCTTTCGGAGGGTGAACTCTGTCCTGCGGTCCCGCCAGACTCTCCCCGCGTTGCTTCTCCCAGTGAGACCGCGCGTGTGCTGGACCCACTCAAGCGGCAAGCGGCGATCGCAGCATTGCTGCTGGCGCCCTCCTCCGGCAATGTATGCGCTGCCGCAGCAGCTGCACCAAGGACGAGCTCGTCGTCGTCGCCTTCGACGCGCATCAGCAAGCAGGCCTCCCTCTCCCGCTCAAGCAGCACCTTTCCGGCCCGGCACCCGCACAGGCAGGGAAGCAGTTGCGCGAACGTGGCCTCCACCGACGCGCTCAACGGTCCCGACCGCTCCACGCCTGGCTTTCACGAGCCCCAGCTCTACTGCGGCATCGCTCGGCTCCCGGCCGCAGCAGGGGCACCGCCGTCCGAGGGGCCGTCTTACCTGCGCATCGACATCAAGTCGTGGCACTGGAGTCAGCGAGGAACCGCCCTTGTCGCCTTCACCGGCAACAACCGGTTTAACCGCGCGCTGCGCCGCTACGCGGACGTACTCGGCCTTCACCTCAGCGACCGGGCGATGTGCAACCGAGTGCTGCAGGGAGAGCGGCCAGCCGGCGACCGCTGGAATGACGAGCCAAGGGTGGTCACGGAGGAGGCCCACGTGTTCAAGGAGCTCGGCCTGGAGTTCCGGCAGCCGCACGAACGGCTCGTTTTCTTTGTGGACCAGATGCACTCGGCGCTCGAGGAAGCAGCCGGCCTCGTCAAGGACTCGCGTCAAGGCGGGTCAGCGAGCAGCAATTCGGCAACGTGAGCGCTCGTTCACACCCCGCAAGCGCCTGTGCAGCGTGAGTGTGATCACCCCGCAAGCGCCTGTCTCGGTTTGCATGGGAAGGCGGCTTCACGAACTCTCACGCGCACGCATGCCCTGCGCCGCTCGCGGGCCCCCGCCTAGGCGTGGCACGCAGCCCGCAGCTGCGTCTTTCGCTCGCCGCCCTGTCTCGCCCCGCTCAGGGGCGCGCACCGCCATGCAAGGCGCGCCGTGGGCCTATACATCGTTGGAGTCAGAGCCTTTCGGCTGGCCTTGCGTCGGCGTGGCGTCTGTCACCGCGGACCCGGTATCCCTCCGGGAGGCGTCCACGGGGTAGGACCACCTCTGGTACAGGTAGACCAAGAAAACCGCGTCATCACGAAACACGGAGAGCCGGTGCATGAGAGGCGCGCGAATGACAAAGGCGAACAGATCGTCGATGAAGGTCCCGATCGTGCGGTACACCAATGCCTGCCAGTTCAGGGCGGCGACGCTCCGCAGCTTGTAGTTCACGTACAGCTGCGGCGTCATCATTGCAAAGCCCAAGCCGTACACCACGGAAACTGCCGTCTGCAGCGCCCAGTGCCACCACGAGGTGTGCTCTTGCCACAGTAGGGAGAAGAGCGTGCCACCCACGATCAGAGGCGCGATGGCCAGCCCCACGTGCGAAATGGCGACCGTGTCGTAATCGCTCGTCCTGCTCGCCTTGGCTGAGCCCGCCAGCACCCCGCCGGTCCGCAGCTTGGGCAGGGCGCCCCACCTGACGTCAAGCTCCACGCCCAGCGCCCGCAGAAGCTTCCACACCTGAATCGCGGCGAACGCGGCGCTGGGGCCGAACACCAGCAGCGAGGCGCCCTCATCCCACAGGTAGAGCGTGATGATGGCCTCGCTGGCGGCCTGCGCGGCGAGCGTCGCCACCGAAAGTCCCCTGAGCGAGGAGGCCTGGGCCCAGAACTCGATGTCCGACTTGATGGCCAGGGTGTCGAGCCAGAGGTGGAGCACCGACACGGCCATGGTGGTGGCGAGCAGCCATACGGGCGTTTCCGTGACCAGCCTGCTGACGTCGTCGAGCTCCTTCTTCATCGACCCGGAGGACGACGCCTCGAGAGAGCGCAGCGACGCAGACATGACGTTGGTGAGGACAAAGCGCGACGGGGGCACGACCTGAAGCCGGACGTGCAAGCCCACGGTCGTGAAGGTTCCGTTGAGGGGGGCGAACTTGTCCGAGGCCGGGTCCACCGGGTTGGCAAGCACGGCCGGCGCGTAGACGCCCATTTCTCGCACAGGCGTCATCGATGGGAGCAGCTGGGGCGGCACGCCCAAGGCAGGGTAGACTGTGTGGTCGCACACCACGCTAACGTCCAGCGCGGACACGAAGTGCGCCGACGGAAATGCGGGACGTGGCATCCACGGCTGAGCTGCAATGGCCGCCTTGACCTCTGCCGCGTCGGCCTCCTCCTTGGAGCTGCGGCCCGTGAGGAGGAACGACCGGCGAGCCTGGGGCTCAAAGACCCGGTCGCGGACCATCTGCACCGGGCCGCCAGCCGCCTCGAGGGCGGTGAGCGGCGCAGGCACTCCAGCCGCGGAGGCGTCGCCCGCGTCCAGCCGCAGCGAAACGCGGGCCTCCACCGGCGAGCCACGCTGCAACGCCTTCGCCAGGTGCCGGACTTGCTTCCTATGCTCGGCGGTGACGCGGGACCGCGTAGGTGGAGCGAGGCTGCCCTCCGCTATGCCGTTGTCGAGATGGCAGGCGCCTAGCTGCCGGAAGCCCTCGGCCGAGCACAGGCGCACGTGTTTCTCCACCATGCCGGTGGTCGTGTCGAACGGCACGGCGCTGTCGATGAGAGTCAGCAGAGGGTTGTGTTTCCTCGTCCGGGGCTGCGAGGGCAGCGCAAGCTCCGCCACCACGCGAACCTGGGCGCCCTGCGGCCAAAGAGGCCGGAGGGTCGGGAGGTCCTGCCCCGTTGCCGGGTCGACCAGAGGGCCAATCGGCGGGTTCACGAGGCTGGCGATGTTCCAGAAGCAGTAGGCAAACAGCAGTGCGCCCGCCGCGCTGACAATAGTGGTCGCGCTCATGCCGGCGGAAGCGGACAGCTGCTGGCGAGCTGCGCGACTCCAGCCCACCCCTTCAGGCTCCTTGTCGGGGCTGCTGTCACGTGCACTCCGGCTCTCGCGCGTGCTCCTCCGAGCCGCTTCGCGGGTTCGGCGGGCCAGCGCGGAGTCCGTCCACCGCTCGGCAGAGCTGGCGATCTGCATGTCCACAACTATCCGGGCCAGGCTTGCTCGCGAGCGTGCGCCCCCCACTGCCCCCGCCCGCAAGCCCCGCTGTGTTGCAAGCCGCGCAGCTCGAGTTGGGGGTAGCTCGGTCATGGCGGAACCCGGGGGCATCCCCTCGGGCACAAAGGCGAGCTTCGCGCGCGCCGTGACCGGCTTTGCGTCCGTGCGCACTGCCGATGCGAGCGGAGACCCCGCAGGCGGGAGGCAAACCGGCGCGAGTCCCGCTGTCGACCCCCTGAATGCTCGCAGGTCTATGTGACTGTGGGCGCACGCTCCATCGGCGCTGACAAGGCGCCATTCGTCGTTGTGAGCCTGGATGACCACCTACCAGAGCCCCGGCCGTCGCCAGGCGCGGCTGCCTTGCGCACCCTCGTGACCTCGGGCAGGGCGGGATGCGGAGTGCGCATTAGCTCGTTGTGGTGGGGGGAGTTGCTTCAGTCGGGGCTGCCGCTCGGTCGGTTGCGACGACAGGCGCTGCGCAGCTGCAGTTGCGCAGCCGCACGCCGTGGCGGCTTGGGGGTTGAGCCTCTGGAGGGCGCGTCACTGCTGCCCCCTCCCGCAGCCGAGCGCGTACCCGGTCTTGGCTTCATGCTCCGTTGCTGCCGCAGTTCTACAAGTCCAAAGGCGACGGCTATGAGCTGGCGGAGAGAACTGAAACTGCCGCCAAGTGAGAGCGCGATTCTCCAGGCAGCTGCTTGCATGCCGGTGCCCCCCGCCCCAGTGCCCCTGCATGTCGGCCGTTGAATCGGCCCCCTGTTGCCTGACCCCCACACCGCTTGCTCGCCCGCTTGCTCGGTCATGGTGCTTCCTGGCTGCAGGGGCACAGAGGACCCGTCCTTTTCGATTGGGCTCAAGACCAAGTACGTGTCCGGGAAGCGCCCCCCGTACAAGCTGGAGCTGTACAACGAGAGAGCCCCAAAGATGGGCCTTCCGGCGCAAGAGTACCTCGGCGAAATTGAGTTCAAGCTTCGGAAGCTTGTGGCGGCGCCGGCCTTCACGCTGCGCGTGCCAATGATCCACAGGGAAAAGGGAGAGGGCGGTTCGACCGGCTCCATTTGCGTGACGGGCATCATCGCAGATTCGGCCAGTGCAGGGGCGGGCTTCCTTCGCGTGAAGATGAAGGCAGAGGGCCTGCGCCGCCAGGGCTCGCTTGACCCCGACCCTTGCATCCGGTTCTTGGCTGCCAACGCCTCAGGTGACGTCCAGCCCGTGTTCGAGACGCCGCCCGAGCGCCGGTCCACCGCGCCCGAGTGGCCGTCCTTCCGCGTCCCGATGCTGCTGCTCTGCCAGAACGACACCGCCAAGAAGTTCACCGTGTCGGTGCTTCACTACAAGGAGGCAGCGGAGCCCAAGGAGCTGGGGTCAGCTGAGCTCTCCGTTGACGATATCCTTGGCTTGTCCAAGCGCAAGGGATCCGTTGCCTTGGAACTGAACGGCAGCAAGGCGGGCCTGCTGCAGATTGCGCGGGCAAAGGTGGAGGCGCCGATGAAGCTTGGGAGCAAGGACTCCAAAGCCAGCGGCAGCGCGTCGCCGATGGATTCGCCGAGGCCGGCAGCAGCGGCAGCGGCAGCGAGCTCAGGGGCGAGCTCGGGCGCCACGACACCCACGTCGTCTCGCCCGGCATCGCCGAAGCCCGGAGGGGCCCCGCCTACCAAGCCAGCAGTTCCCAAGCCAACCTCTGCCAAACCCTCGGCGGCCAAGCCGTCCTCGCCAGCCAAGCCCTCGGCGGCAAAGCCCGCCTCCGCCAAGCCGTCCTCGCCCAAGCCGGATGCTTCCAAGCCGACGACACCCAAGCCAGGCAAGCCCTCGGCGGCGAAGCCCACCTCCGCCAAGCCGTCCTCGCCAGCCAAGCCCTCGGCGGCCAAGCCCACCTCCGCCAAGCCGTCCTCGCCCAAGCCGGATGCTGCCAAGCCGACGACACCCAAGCCAGTCAAGCCCTCGGCGGCGAAGCCCACCTCCGCGAAGCCGTCCTCGCCAGCCAAGCCCTCGGCGGCAAAGCCCGCCTCCGCCAAGCCGTCCTCGCCCAAACCGGATGCTGCCAAGCCCTCGGCGGCCAAGCCCACCTCCGCCAAGCCGTCCTCGCCAGCCAAGCCCTCGGCGGCAAAGCCCGCCTCCGCCAAGCCGTCCTCGCCCAAGCCGGATGCTGCCAAGCCGACGACACCCAAGCCAGTCAAGCCCTCGGCGGCGAAGCCCACCTCCGCCAAGCCGTCCTCGCCAGCCAAGCCCTCGGCGGCAAAGCCCGCCTCCGCCAAGCCGTCCTCGCCCAAACCGGATGCTGCCAAGCCCTCGGCGGCCAAGCCCGCCTCCGCCAAGCCGTCCTCGCCCAAACCGGATGCTGCCAAGCCCTCGGCGGCCAAGCCCGCCTCCGCCAAGCCGTCCTCGCCCAAGCCGGATGCTGCCAAGCCCTCGGCGGCCAAGCCCACCTCCGCCAAGCCGTCCTCGCCAGCCAAGCCCTCGGTGGCAAAGCCCACCTCGGCCAAGCCGTCCTCGCCCAAGCCGGATGCTGCCAAGCCGTCGGCAAACCAGGCTGAGGCAGCCAAGCCATCCTCGCCCAAGTCGGTCACTCCAAGGAAGCCCGAAGCAGGCAAGCAGGCATCGGACAAACCATCCCCTGCAAAGCTAGGTGGTGGCAAGCTTTCGTCGCCTACAGTGAGGGCCTCCAAGCCCTCTGCAGCCAAGGCAGGTGCCACGGACAAGCCCTCCCCTCAGGCAGGAGCCGCATCGAAGCCGGCCGCCTCGAAGGCTAGCCCGCAAAAGCCGGCGACTGGCAACAAGGCGTCTGGCTCGCCCTCGGCGGCCAAGCTGGCTCGGCCAGCGAGCGCTGCGAGCCAATCCGACGGCTCCCCGAAGCCTGCGAGCTCGGCTGCCGTCAAGGCATTGGCGGCTGCAAAAGCAACGAAGCCTTCCTTGACGCCCAAGCCGGCCAAGGCGGGGGCTGCGTCGCCCTCGTCGCCCTCGACCAGCAAGCCCTCCAAGCCCGGGTCCGGTGTGGCCAAGAAGGCTTCCCCCGCTGCGAACGCGGCCAAGTCGAGCCCCTCATGGGTCAAAAAGTCGCCGACCGCTGTGAGCGGCGCGAGCCCCGTGTCGAAGCCGTCCCGCCCAGCGGGAAAGACCTCCGCGGCGGGAGCCAAGGCGTCGCCGGCCAAGGTCGCGATCTCTTCACAGGCTGCTACAAGCCGTAAGCCGCTTTCGCCCAGCCCCAGCGTGTCCAAGATGGCCTCGTCGCCCAAGCCGACTGGAGGAGTCAAGGACACGCCGTCGCGGGGGCTTGCATCGAATGGCGCCGTGGCCAAACCTGGCAAGCCTTCCATGTCCTTCATTGCGACCAAGCAGCAGAAGCAGCAGCTTGCCGAGGCTCTGGAGGCTGGCGGGGCCGACGCGGTGCCTGCTCCCAAGGCCACCATTCTCAAGCCGGCTAGGCTCACGCCGGCCCCCAAACCGGTCAAGCCCGCCTCGTCGCCGACGCCCGCCGCAAAGAAGGCCTCTCCCGCCGTGGTCAAGCCAGGTGGCGCAGCCGCCGACGCCAAGCCCAAGCCAGCCGGCCCAGTGCGCCCCAGCCCGAGCGGGCAGGGCCCGACTCGCCCCAGCCCCTCGGCAGGACGAAAAGGCCCATCCGTGCCTTCCAAGCCCAAAGCTCCGACTCAGCCCAAGCCCGCTGGGTCGGACGGAGCAGCTTCCCCGCAGAAGGCGAGCCCAGGCGCCGCCAGCGCGTCTGGCAAGCCGAGCCCTAAGGTGCCCTTGGCAGGCGGCAAGCCGCCGGCCAAGCAAGCCGGAGCAGCGGACGCGACAGACTCGAAGCAGCCACCGTCGTCCGGGCCCACCAAGCCAAGCCCGGGCGCCATCGGCCCTCGCAAGCCTTCCAGGCGCTCCATTGCCCCGCGCCCTCCCCCGCGCCTTACTCCCAAGGCACCGAGTCCCCCGCCACGCCCTCCAGGCAGCAGCCCCGGCTCCACGCCCAAGGCAGAGGAGGACCCACAGGAGCGCCCCGCCTCTGCAGCGGACCCGGAAGCTTCTGCTGCGGGTCTCGCAGACTCCTCCGCGCAAGCTGGGACCCCTGGCTCCCAACCAGCCCAACCAACTCCTCCAGCAAAGGCAAAAGAGGACACAGGCGCCTCCCCCGAGCCAGAAGCTGCCGCGCCGCGCGAGCCTGCTGCACCGGATGCAGCCCCCACCACGAGCAAGACTGCGAGGGCCGCGCCTGCCTCGACAAGCGAGGCTTCGCCAACGGCTGCCAGCTCGCCATCGCGGCCAGACAAGCCGTCGCCTACCGCCGCGAAGGAGCCTGCCACCCGGACGCATTCCAGCACCGAGGCCGCAAGCAGCCCCAGCAAGCCTACTCCAGGCGTCCCAGCCGCGGGTTCGAGCATCGCTCCAGGCGAGGGAGAGCCGTCGCAGCAGCCCATGCGCGCCTCGCGCTCCATGCCCACAATGCCACCCAAGAAGGCACCCCGGCGCGGCACGGGCATGCCCGGGTCGCTGCTCGGGGGCGCAAGCGGCCGCGCCGCTGCCAGGCCCAAGAAGCAGCTGCCGCCAGCTTTGCCTGTTGCCGACGCACCGCACCAGGAGAAGGAGGACGCTGCGCCTGCGCCCACAGCGCCTCGCTCGGTGGCAGGGGCCAGCGGATCATCGGATGACGAGGCCAGGAAGAACCCACCGGCAGACCCCCGGGACGCCTCGCATTCGCCCGGGGCCGGAGCGCCCGTGGCCTCTGCTCCCGCCAAGTCCCCCGCAACGGAGCCAGCCAAGGACTCCGCGCGCCCCCAGTTTGCGCTGTGGGAGCCGGCAAGGGGCGCGGCTGCGTCTCTGTTCCCAGTTGACCGGTACGGGGCCGCCATGGCCGCCGCAGACGAGCAGCTGCAGCGAGAGGCAAGTGCCCGCGAGCCAGACCCCGTCTCATCCTCGAGGCAGGGGAGCGGCGGCCAGCACGAAGCGTCCGGTTCTGCCGGCCCAGCAATGCGCGGCCCCGTGCCCTCGTCCCTCACGCCGGAGCGCAGCCCGTCGCCGGGGCTCGAGGACCCGGCCACAGGCGTCCGCTTCCGAGACATCCAGGCTGACGCCACGATGTTGGCCTGGCAGCGCGCTGGCTCCGCGACGAGCGTGGCGAGGGCGACTCCCCCTCGAGCGTCGGCCCCGGCTGCGACGGTGTCTTCGCCCAGTGCGGAGGCGGCAGCGGCTCTCGCGGCAAGTGGCTCGCGCATGCGCGCCCACCCACCCCCTGCTGGGCCCCGCCCGGCCTCTGCAGTTCGCCTAGCGCGCATCGGCACGTCAGACAGCAGCCCTAGCGGGGACAGACCCAACGGCTCCCGGCCCACGCCGCCGAGGGGCGCTTCCTCCTCCCCAGGAAGCCACCGCAAGGCGCCCATGTCCCCGACCCTCGCTGCCATCGCAGCGGTGCCCACGCCGCCGTCGCCGTCCTCCGCTGGCAGGCAGCAGACTCCGCCGGCGGCAGCCTCTGGCGAGGAGGCGTTGGACCAGTGGGCAGGCTCGACCTACCGGTCGCGCATCCTTGTGTCCAACGAGGGGGCCGTCCCAAGCGGCGGGTGGGCTGGCGAGCGCATGCAAGGCAGACCGCCCCTGCAGAGCCGGCCCGGCGGCACGCACGGAGCAGCCACGCCTCCTCGCATCCGCCCAGCCCCCGCCGGAGAGATCGGGGCCATTGGCACGGCGTTCGCGCCCTCGGCCAAGCAGGGAGCGCTTCGCATGCCCCCTCCTGCCGTTGACGCGAACACGCTTGACGGGTGGGAGAGGAGCCTTCTGCACCTACAGAGCTCTGTGGGTGAGCTGGACGCGGCCGGCGCAAGGCTGCTCAGCGCCGTCGACAGTGGCGCCGTTCCCTTCGCTTCTCAAGTCGACGCCCCTGGGTCGGAGGACGACTCGGCAAGCGACAGCGACGGCGCCGCAGAAGCTCCCGCCGGTACGCCGGCAGGGCCAACCGGCCGCGCAGCTGCCTCTCCGCCCGCTCTTGCGACGAGGAGCCAACAGCAGCAGCCTGGTTCCCGCAACGCGGGGCGGGCCTTCGTTGTGAGCCGCAGGCACCCGCTCGGCGGCAAGCGGCGCAGCGTGTCCGCTGGCTCGCAGTGGAAAACAGATGCTTCAGCGCCAACTCGCCAGACGCAGACGCCGCCCGCTCCGAGCGCAGGTGCGCCCGGCTCCGCGCCTGGCGACGACAAGTCCTCAGGGCAGCCCTCGGCAGGTGCTGCTGCCCCAAGCCCGTGGACCCACGCCATGCACGCCCTGCTCGGCCCGCTGGACTTGGCCCCTGCCAGTGACGGGCAGGAGGCAGCCTCGCGAAACCGAATTGCAAAATTCCTTCCCGGTTCCAGTGAAGAGGCCCCAGAGAGCTCTGATGAGGCCAGCTCCTCGGCGGCGGTGCTTCCGGTGAGGACCATGGGAGCGCTCCTCGCTGTTCGGGTGCTGAAGCGCGCCGCCGCGGCCCTGGCAGCAATGCCAGGTCTGGATGCGAGTGGCGCGGATGCCAGCGGCGCCAGCACGGCTGAGGCGTCTGCTGCCGCAGCCAAGGGCGAGAGTGAGGGTGAGGGCGATGCCGCGGGCGAGGGCGAGGGCGATGCCCAGAGCGAGAGCGATGCCGAGGGCCACAGCCCCAGTTCGCGGCCACACGCGCCAGCGGCGAGAAGCGCTGACGAGACCGAGAAGGCCCTTCAAGCGGCCCGCCTCATCGTGGCAGCTTTCAGCGAGGCGACGTCGTGGACTCCCAAGCCCGCGAGCTCGCCGGAGGCCAGAGCTGGCGTTGCTGCCGAGCATTCGCCCTCCTTGGCAGTGCTGCCGCCCGTGCCTGCCTCCATGGAGCTCGACCCGGACGCGGCCGCCGTCGTTTCCACAGTTAGGGACGTTGCTGCGGCAATGCTGAAGCGCGAGCGCCGCGCCCACGGCGGCGTGCTTGGCTTGCTTCGCTGGGCCGCGGACTTGCCGCAGCTTCCTGCGGATTCGGGCTTCACGGAGCTCGACGAGGCCGAGGCCAGGCACAGCGATAGCTGCAGCATCACCGCCTTCGTGAAGCGCGCCGTGGGCGCCGGGCCCGGGCGCACGAGGCAGACGCAGCCAACCGCGCAAGACCTCGAGGAGAGGGCGGCGGCCGTGGAAGCCGCCGCCCAGGAGGCCGGCAGACTGCTCACGCGCCGCGCAGCCACGCTGGAGACCAGGCTGAACGAGATGCGTGCCTCCCTTGCCTCCGGATCAGGCGACCGCCACCTCCGCAGCTCGCTGCAGCGGGGCCTGGACCACGTCCGCCAGCAGCAAGCCCAGCTGTCGTCGGCGCTGGAGGCCTTCAGGATGCGCTCCTTTGTCGAGGCGGTGCTTGGCTGCGGCCTGCACGCCGCGCGGGTCGCGCTCGCGGCCCAGCGCGTGCCTGTGCTGACGCTGAGACAGGACCTGGCCCTCTGCCGGCGCCACCTGCTCATCGCGCTGGCCGAGGCGTCGGCGGTGGAGGTGGACGTCGTGGGGCAGACCGGCGGCCGGCTGGGTAGCAACGGCCGGGACGGCGCCGAGCGCGGCCGCATCATCGCAGACATGCCCTTGCAGGACGCCGAGCTGTACGCGCGGCAGGCCCGGTCCCTGCTCAGCGAGGCGCGCGTCGACGGCGCAGCCGACGCGGCGGTCGGGACGTCCCACCTGCGCCGCTCGTTCGAGCAGCTGGGGGTCGCGCTGAGGGACACTGCGGAGGCTGCGTGTGCCGGCGGCGAGGAGCGCGCGCGGCAGGAGCGCGAGGCCGTGCTGGAACACATCCGCAAGGTCGTCCCCGTGCTTGCCAAGCGCATGGCCGTGGACCGCGACCTGAAGGACAAGCACTCGCGCCTCTCCGGGGACCTGGACCGCATGAAGGAGGCCGTCGCGAACATCATGGCGTCGCAGCAGGCCAAGGTCGTGGCGCTGGCCGAGGCCGTGGCCAACGCCGAGCGGCGAAGCGACCTCAAGGGTGAGGCAGCGGTGGCAGAGCTGGCGGCCCCGCTGGACAGCTCCGAAAAGGCCGTGGCGGCGAGGCTTGCCGCCGACGTTGTGCGCGCGGAGACGGAGGCAGTGGTCGAGTCATCTGAAGTGGGCGAGGCTCGCCTCAGGCGGCTAAACGAGCAGCTGGACGCGGAGGTTGCCGCTGCAGAAGCGGAAGTGGAGCAGCAGGAGCGGTCGCTGCGAGGCGGCCAGTGGATGAAACTGGACAAGTCGCCCACCGAGCGCAGGCTGGAGGCGGTCACAGCCACCATTGCTGCCCAGCAGCGCGAAGCGGAGGCTCTTCAGGTGCGCATCAAGGCCGCGGAAGCTGCCACCGCCGCGGCCATGCGGCTGGCGCGCGACGGGCAGCGGCTCGCGGATGCTCGGAAGGACGTCCAGCGGCTCTTTGCGGCCAGGAACACGCCCGCCCCCGTGGTGCGCAAGTTCCTCACTGAGGCGCTGCGGGCCGCCCCCTACGGGGCGGCGCTCGAGACCAGGCTGGCAGCGGCGCATGCGGGAGACATTGAGCCCCGCCGCGCCAAGGACGAGCCGCCTGCCCCGCGCCGCGCCAGGGGCTCCAGCGCGACCGCCGCGGCAGTTGAGCTGACTTCGCGAGCGGAGCAGCAGGTGGCTGACTTGCAGGGCCGACCATCCGAGGACGAGCGGCCGCTGAGGGAGCGCGAAGGCCGCGGGCAGGCTGCGCAGCGAGCCGGGAGCTCGGCTCAGCGACAAGGCAGTGACTCCATTCTGAGCAGGCTTCAGACAGTGCTCCGCGGCTCTCCCAGCAAGAGCTCATCTGCTGGCAGCCGCGCAAGGCCTCAGGCGGCTCGCCGGGCGGTTTCGCGCGGCGCGGCTCGCGCGGCTGCCGCGAACGACTCGAAGGACGGCCAGCCCCACCACCCCCCGTCGTCCCGGCGGGCCAAGAGTGTCTCCCGCCCTCCCCAACGAGCCGACCGCGCCGCTCCCGCCTCGCCGGACGAGCGCGTTCGCGCCCGCGCGCGTCAGTGGCTCATGCAGGACTCGGCGCGCGCGGCCGGCGAGCTCTCCAGTCCTGATGACGGGGCGGGGCGCAGGCAGGCGGCACCGCTTGCCACGCCGTCCCCTCGCCCAGGCACGACGGCTCGCGACCTCCTCGCCTCAGCAGCAGCGTCGCCGGGCAGCGACTACTCCTCCCAGGTGCAGAGTCGGCTCGAACGCATGCTTGCGCAGGCGGACTCGCCAGAGCGCGACGAGGCAGAGTCTGCAATCGATGCGATACTTGCTCGGGTTCGCCGCTCGCTCAAGGCGGACGGCTCCCCGTGAGCGCCAGCCATGGGGGTCGGATTGGGGTGCGCGCTCTGCTGTCGTTGATGGCTGGCCCCGATATCCCCTGGGCCTGCTTCGCGCTTTGCTTAAATTGGGTTCGTTTGCGTCGAGTGCGAAACGCGTTTGGTGGAGCCAGACGCGCGCGCGGCTGCCGGTGTCCGTGGCAAGCACAAAATAAGAGAACCACATGCGCACCAAGAAGCCGCGTGCCGCCACGCACCAAGCACTCACGCACCAAGCATACACAGACGCAAGAGCTTCCGTCTCCCTCGCTCACTCACTCTTGTCTGAAAGGAAGCGGGACAATGCAGCGAAGCGGTCGGTGAGGGACGCTAGGTGCAGCTGTTCTGAGAACGGGTGGCGCTCGGCGGGCGTTGCGCGGTCGGCGCCGCAGCCACCGCGGCGCTGCCGCTCGAGGCGCCAGCAGCAGCAGCGGCGCTGGACCTTCCCTCGTGGACCTCCTCGGGGTCGTCGCGAGCGTCGGTGTCCGCGGAGCCACGCGACCGCATTGCGTGGTCGGACACGGCAACGGGGCGGACGCTGCCGGTGCCCTCGCGGTCGGAGCCAACCGTTTTGGCGTCGCTGCTTCGGGCTCGCCGGGGCACGAACTCCCCGACAGGTTCGCTGACCAAGACCTGCGTGGGAGCAATCTCCGCCTTGGCGAACCAGCCTTCCACCGCGACGGGGATCATCACCTGGCAGATGAGCGAGTACACGTTGATCCACGCCTTCTTGGCCTCATCGTCCCACTCCTCCTCGGGGATGGTCTTCTCAAACGCGTGCAGGATGCACAAGCCCACGGGCGAGTAGTGGTACGGGTGCACTCCGTATGTCACGTGGCGCGCCGAGAGCTGCTTGAGCTGAGCCGTCAGCCCTTCCACGTTTCCGGTGCCGAGCAACTGCGAAGGAAGAAGCGCGGCGAGACTTCGTCGCGGGACAGTGACCCCGGGACAGGCCAAGCGACCCCGACCAGCAGGCCAAGCAACATCAGGGAATCGCACACGAGGCCCTCGCGCTCGGGCACTCACGGACACGGCGAGCTGGATCATCTTCACCAGGGCGCGCCCTTGGCTTTTGAGGCTGTTGCGAAAGAGCGGCTTGCAGCTTGGCTCGATTTCGAACAGGTGCGTGTAAAAGCTGCGCGGGGGGTGGGTGCGGGGGGGGCGCCGGTGGGACGCGGTGTGCACCAGCCATCAGTGGGCAATCTCGCTCGCCGCAAGCGCCGGACGAGCTCCTCTGATGCCCGTAGCTGCGGCAAAGCAAGAGGCGACATGAAGTGCAGCAGCTGCTGTCCCGGCGAGCAGCAACCTCACCTGTCGTAGAACGTCACGACGCGGCTCGCGGCAAGCCTCGAATCTGCAAAGCCGGCCTCGGAGTCGGCCTCGTCGACGATCAGGTGCCTGCGAAGGACGGCAGTGACATGTGGAGTTGGACCGGTGGCAGTCGTGCCACCGCACGTGTCGTCAGGTCAACTCCAGCCGCAGTGGCTCACCAGGTCCGCCGGATGATCGCCTGCGCGGCGGGAAACGGGGGGGGGCGAGCCACGCGCTTGCTTGGCGGGCGGGGCGCGCGCAGGGGGCTGCGGCCGAGGGCTGGCGCGCGGCCGGCCGGCCGCCGGCGAGGCGCTCACCAGTTGCCGGTCGTCCACAACCGCGTTGGGCACGTAGAAGGGCGGCATGGCGTCGGCCAACGTGACGCTTCCGGCCCCTGCAGAGGAGCACAAGGCGCCCATGGCGGCGGGCTGGCGGCAGGAAGCAGCCCGAGTGCTGCTCGCGCCCCGCTCGACGCCCGGTGCAGTTCGCACTGCTTCCGTGGACGGTCGACGGCCAGTCGCAGCGGGCTCTGCTGAGCCCTGGCGGCCGTCGATGCGCTGAGCGGCGCACCGGGCGCCAGCACTGGGGGGGCGCGCCCAGGTCGACCCGGCATGCTCCTGGGCGGGTCGGGCAGAGGGGCTTGGGGCTGCCTGCTCGGGCTTGCCGCGCTGGCGGCCGCGTCGCTGCACGCCGACCCCGTGCTCCGCCCGTTTCTGGCCTTTCCCGTGAACGGGTCGATTACTTCGAGTGCCGCCCGTCTACCGATCGTGCTGTCCGCCGGCGCGCGGGGGACGAAACGCCTCGCGGAGGCAGTGGAGGCCGGGATGGCGCCGGTCGTATGCTTGGCCCTGGCCTTGCCCACGGGCTCGGAGACGCGGGCTGGCAAGTGCGTCAGGCTGCAGCACGCGTCCGACCTGTTCCTGACCAACGTTTCTGCGGGACGGATGTTGTTCACCCTGTCGGCGCATGTCCCGGTGGGGGGGGGCGCCGTGCAGCAAGTCGCTGACGCCTTTGCCGGCCGAGTGGTTGCCCCTCTCGAGGCCCTGAGGCACCTACTCAGCGCCCCGAAAGGCAGGCGGCAGTTTGTCAAGGTTGTGGACGATGCCTATGCGGTGACTGTCGTGAACCGCTTCCAGTGCCGGTTCGGAGAGCACCCGTGCATGACCCCGGCAGCCGAGCGGCCGCACTGCGGGTCCGTGCAGACGTTCCGCTTTCTGCTCTTCCCGGAGGAAGACGCCAAGCGGGCGGCCTTTGACAACGCGGCGGCCACCCAGGGCGCGCACACGCCCCGTGCCGCTCACGCGTCGCTCATGCGGCTGCTGCTCGCCCACCCTCTTCGAACGACCGACCCGGCCGAGGCGTGCGTCCGCATCCCGGCGATCAACACCGTCTGCGCTCCGTCGGGGTGCGCCTCCCTGCCAGTGCAAGCCGCTGCGCTGGCCAGGCTGAAGCTGTGGCAGGGCGGGCGGGACGGCCTGGTGTGGGACATGGGCGACCACCAGACTCGGGCGGAGACGGGCATGGCCGTCCGGGCAAAGAGCTCATTCGGCCCGCCGTGGGACGTCCACAAGGCCCTCCGCCTGGACCTGATTCCCGCTGCAAGGACCGTCCTGAAGGGAAGGGACATCCCCAACCACGAGCCGCTCAACCAGGGCTTCGACGTCCCCGTGCCGCTGTCATTCTACCGCTGCAGCAGGCCGCTCTTCGCCCACCTTGAGCGCCCCGAGGCCGGACCGGATGGGAGGCTCCCGGCCCCCGGGTGGCTTCAGCGGGACGTCCTCGCCTCATTCGCGGGGGGGCTCTACGGGCTGGAGGAGGTGGGGCACCCGGCCAGCGTGAGGGTGACCCTGGCTCGCGTGGCAGATGCTTTGGAGCTCGAGCAGCACGCAGGCAACTCCACGGCTGCTGGGGCCAGGGGCTCGCCCGGCCAACGGCTCCCTCTCCCGGTCGTGGTGAGGGGCGCCTGCGACACGCGAGGCACCCCCCTCTGCGACGGCACAATCAAATCGATGCCCATCGTCTCGCTTCCCGAGTGCGAGCGCTGGTCGGCCCGCATAGACTCCGAGGCGTTGGCGATGCGCCGCAGCCGCGCCTTCGACAGCGGCGTGGACAGAGACAGGTTCGACCAGCTCATCCGCCGCTCGCGGTTCGCCTTCGCTCCCGCGGGCGAGGGCACGCACTCGTACCGGCTGCTGGAGGCCCTGCGCGACGGGGCTGTGCCGGTCATGCTCTGCTCGGCAGCGCTGCCCTTTGATGAAATCATCGACTGGAGCCGGGTCGCGGTTGTCCACACGGACGATTGCAGCGCGGAGGGGCTGAGGCGCCTCGTGGACCGGCTCTCGGCGGTGTCGCGCGAGGAGTGGGAGGGGATGCAGGCGGCAGGGAGGGACGCGTTCGAGCGGTACCTCGCCACACCGCAGCGCCACGTCGACGCCACCTTCATCACGCTGGCCGGGCGCTTCCGCGCGGCCGCGAAGCGGCAAGGGGCACAGGCGCTGCTGGCCGGCGACGAGACCACCGAGGCGGCAGCAGCGGGCACCCTGCTCTCGCGAAGAGGCTGGGCCGCAACGAGGGCCCTCGGCCTGGCCCGCCCGCTGCCACTGGCCCTGCGGCCGGAATCCCAGTTTGAGTCCGGCGCGCCTGATGGGCCTCGCTCGCATGCCGACGCAGACCGCGACGGCGTGGCATCGCCTCCTCCTGCTCCCGGGGTGCCCTCAGGTCCAAGGGAGCTGGCTTGGGCCGAGGGCGAAGCGGTGGCCCCGCCGACCTGCACCGCGGTTCTCGAGCTGCTCCCGCCCGCTCTGCATCCCACGAGGGACCAGGGACCCAGCCTCTCCGCCAGCCTGCTGGCTCAGCTTGCGACGACAGAGCCCGACTCTCTCCTGCGAGCCCTCTGCGAGGGCCTCGGGCCGGGCCAGGGGCTGCGCTCCTCCGCGTGGTTTGAGGCCCTTCACTCCTTTGTGGACATGCGCAGCGCTAGCGCCGCCTTCTTCCGCGGCCAGGCCGGGTCCAGCATGCAGGCCATGCTGGCGCTGCGCGACGCGCTTGGCATTGCCGCTTCGACGACCGCGAGGCTCCTCGTCAAGGCGGTGCGAACGTGCACGCCAACTGCGGCCCAGCGCGCCGCCAGGCGGGCGCCGGCCGCGGCGGTGATGTTCCTGGCCGGGGACGCGTTCCACGTGGGTTGCCGGCCGCGAGAGGCGGCCACAGCCATGCACGCAGCCATTGTGCTCGCGACGACGCCCGAGCCGGCGCCGGAGGCCAAGGCAGCGGCCGAGGACGGCTTCTGGCGGGCCGGCGAGGACGCCCAAGCGCGGCCGGACGTGCCCGTGCTCGACGCGGAATGGGAACCTGCTCCGCAGCCGGCCCTGCCGTGGATATCGACTGACGACGTCGTCAGCGGGCTCCAGATGACGACTGCGTCGCTGCAGGCCCTGCTCCGGGCCGGGGCGGCGGCCATGTGGGAGCGCGGTGCCGTGCCGTTTGCGCCCTGGTGGGCCCCCCTGCCGGCCGAGGCGACCGCGCCGCTGCCAGCAGTGCTTGGCATTGCTGCCGGGGCGGAGCAGGCGTGGCCGCGGGGCGAGGCAGCCGCCGTCCGCAGCGGCGGGGAGTGGGGGGAGTGGGCGGAGCGGGTTGGAGGCGAGGCTGCCGGCCGGGTCCTCCCCGTGCTGCCGGAGCCGCGCGTGAGCTGGCCGGCCGCGGGAGCGACTCGCAGCGGCTTTGTGGCCGCGTGGGAGCGGCTGCGGCTCTCAGCCGAAGCGGCCGGACCCGGCTGGGACCCCGCCGAGCCGTGGATCCGAGCCTCGCGCGAGGCGCACCTCGCCCGCGACGGCTCTGCGCCCCCGCCTCACGCGCAGTGCCTGCTGGACGGATCGTGCTCCGTGGCGGCGCCTCCGCCGCAGCAGGCGCGCTGGCCCGCTGCCCGCGTCGCCATTGTGACCCTGTGCGCGTACGACAGCAGCCGCACCAGCATCACTGCCAGAAGCATGGCCAATAGGCTCGCGTACTGCGGCCGCCACGGCTATCACTGCGTCCTCGAGACCTCCCGCCAGCCCGGCCACGACTGGCCGCCCGCCTGGGACAAGGTGCACCTCCTCCGGCAGCACCAGGACGCGGCAGAGTGGGTGGCGTGGGTTGACTGCGACAGCTTCTTCACGAACTTTTCGTTGCCGCTCGAGGGCGTCCTGGCGCGTGCCGGGGCTCTGGGCCCGCCCGAGGAGGCCGAGGCCGGAGGCGCCGCAGAGGAGCGCGGAGTCGTGCTGGTGGCCTCGGAGGACGGGGCGTCCCTCAACACGGGGGTGCTGCTGCTCCGTCGCTCTCCCGAGGGGGCGCGGCTTCTGGAAGAGGTGTGGGCGGCGGCAGAGGCCGGGTACGGGGAGCACCCGTGGTGGGAGCAAGCCGCCTTCATCGACGCCCTTACGCTGGGAAGGGCAGCGGACGAGCTTGACGGGCGAATGGTCATGCTCCCCCAGGGCGCCATCAACGGGTACGCTCCCGAGCTGGCCGCCAAGTTCAACTGGAACGGCCGGCCGCTGCACGCGCTGTGGCGGCGGGGCGACCTGATAGTTTCGTTTTCGGGCTGCGCGCGCATGACCGGCAGCTCCGACACCTGCGAGAGCCTGCTGGCGGCTGCAGACAGCGAGTGGAGACTCGCGCAGCGCGCTGACGTGCTTGCCTCGTCGCCGGCCGCTCCCAGCCCGTAGCAGGCAGGGATGCATGTTCGCCTCGCCTTTCGTGCCTGTGCGCGCCCCCCCCCCCCAACAAAACTGCAACGACAACCGAGCCTGCCCGAAGTCTGCCGAGCGGCACAGAGAGCTTGCGCACGCGAACCGATGCCTTGCCCTTGCAATGGGTGGTGCAACCGAACCCAGTGCTGTCTAGTCTCGCATTGGTTGGCTGGGAATCTGGAGCTACAACTCACGGATTCAGCCGCCCTGATTTGATGCGCCCACTCCGAGAGGCCCGCGTCTGGCACACCGGGGCTGAGCCCGGGGGGATTGCCTTGCGTCCCCTCCCCTCGCGCGGCCAGCCGAATGGAAGTCCGTGCTGGGGCTTCGTTGCCTCCGCGAGTGGCCGGCCCGGTCGTGGCGGAGTTGGAGTTGCACGTTCCCCTCGTTGGTTTTGCAAGCGGCCTTGCCGCCCCCCCGAAGTGCACGGCGACGGCGCAGTGGTGGGGCGCTGACGACCGGGCAGCGGCGCCGAGCCCCCACGAGCCTGTGCTTGCCAGGACGGTCAGATTGTCCATGGTGACCGCCAAGGGGGCGAGCGCCGGCTGGCAACGCTGTGGCGACGCAGGTGCAATCGGCGAGCTGTCCACGCACCGGTCAGCGGACAGCACCGTCGTCCACCCCGTGATGGCGTCGCTTGCTGCGTTCCTGCGGTACTCCCGAGACATGGTGAGCACAGTCGTCGCTGAGCCCGCGCAGCGGCCAATTTGCCCCCGTGCAGAGCGCCCAAGTTTGAATGCCTGCCGCATTGCGCTCCTCGCTGCGCGTCCGCAGGGGACGCTGCCGCTGGTGTTCGAGGACCCGGGGTCTCGTGGTGTGCTGGGGACCGCTGAAGTGCCGCTGTGGGACGCACTGGCGGCTGCGGCAGGCACAAGCGCCGAGAACGGCAGCATGGCAGTATTTGCACGGGTGCCCCTCGTTGTGAGGACCTCAGCTGCATCCCCTTCGTGCGCAGGAGTTGCGTACGTACGCGTTGCTCTTCGGTGGGGAGGACACTGTCAGCTGCTGAGAGCGGTGCGCGGCGTCGTTGCATCAGGAGGGCTTGTCGAAATCGCGCCGAGGCCGCCCGCATCACAGCGGCGCGCAGCGGACGAGCCCGCGCCCCGCGCCTCAGCCGCGCCCGGCCACACGCCGCCCCGCGGCTGGCAGGCCGGCGCGAGCGCGAGCGCTTCCCCCGGTGCGAACCGTTCTCCAGCGGCTGGCCAGCCCGCGCGGCACCGCCGCCAACAACGCCAGCTCCAGCATCAAGCCGCGGGAGCGCAGAGCCCCCAGCGCGGGCCTGTGACGCCGCAGAGGGCCGTGGGTTGGGAGCTGGATGGAGCAGCCGCCGCCCGCCTGGGCACCCCTCCTCCCCGCCCCCCTCTGGCTGCCGTGCCAGCTGCCGCGGTCTCCATGGCAGCTGGCATCCCCCCAGTCCCGGCCGCCCCTTCCAGCAGTGACGCTGCACGGCTGCCCCGCGCCGCGACCCTCCCCGCGCCGGTGGCCGCCGCGCCCCCGCCATCGTGGCCAGCCGCCGCCCCTGTGCGCCACGCCCCTTCGTCCCCCGCCAACCCAGCTCTGCCGGCAGAGCCGGAAGAAGAGCGGGGCGTGCTGACCCACGACGCCCTTGGCACTCGCACCTCCCCCTCGCGGCCTTTGCGGCCCCCGATGCGAGCTTGGGCGCCGAGCGCCAGTGGCGGGGCGGGCCGCCTGGCCGGCACCGTGGCTGCCTCCAGCGGGCACAGGCCCTCGCCCCCGTCTCGGATGCCCGGCGCTGTTCCGGGCCCCGATCAGCGACAGGACTCGGCGCTTGCGGCCAGGGCCGATCCCGACTCCAAGCCACCCTCCGCAGCCGCCAGCGGCGCGAGCGCCGCCTCGGAGGCAGGGCCCGCCAGCAGGGATCGAGGCGTCAGAGCCGGCTCGGCAAGCGGCAAGCAGGCTGCGCGTGTGCCCCGGAGGGGGACCCGAGAGGCCCGGCAAGCGGCGGGGCAGACCGGGGCGGGAGAGCGGGACGACGGCCAGCCCGCCAGCCAAGGCCAGCGCTCTCGCAAAGCCGGCGGCGGTGATGCGATGTTCGCCGCTTCCGGGGCCGCTCGCAGCGGGCGGGGCAGGGCCGCGGCCGCAGCAGCTGCGGCCCCGCGCGAGGACGCAGCGACGCTCCTCCGCGAGCTGGAGGGAGCTGAGCAGGCGATCGACGGCGCGCTGGCCATCAGACCCGCCTCTCGCAACAGCGCCGGCGCTCGTGATGAAGGGGCGTTCCCGGCGGCTGCGGACGAGGACACGCTGAGCGGCCGGAGCGTCGAGGCCGAGGACGAGAGCGGGCCAGAGCGGTACGGGCGACCTCTGGCGTTCGGGAAGGGCCGTGACGCTATGCTCGGCCCGGCTGAAGAGGACGGCTCGGTGTCGGGCGCCGCTGGGGGCTGGAGCGATGCCGGGTCCACTGGGTCTGCCGACGGGGTGGACCTGGTCGACGCCGTGCTGGGCGCGGAGGGCGACATCGCAGTCGCAGAGGCTGCGGGCGCGGGCTGGAACTCGTGGCTCCCCTCCACGACCCACGAAGACGCTGGCGTGCGGAGGGCGGGCAGAGGTGCCGCCGACGGTGGGGTGACGCTGGGGGGCTTGCTGGGCGCGGGCCTGGCCGGCCGGCTGAGCGACGCGGTGTGGCCCGCAGCGGACAGGCAGCGCATGTCGGAGCAGGCAGGGCTGCTCGCGGCGGCGTTGGGCAAGCAGGTACAGTCGGACGCCCTGGGCCCGCTGGGAGCCAGCCACGGAGCAGGTGCGGGGGGGGAGTCGGGCCCCCCCGGGCAGCTTGGCCAGCTTGGCAGCCTGCTCGGTCCTGGGGGGCTGCGCCACGGCGCGGCCGACGATGAGGACTTGCAACGGCTCGTGGCCGAGGGAGAAGCGGACGCGGCGGAGCTGCAACGCCTGCGGCAGAGCTCGTGGACGCTGGGCGCGGTACCGGGCCTGCTGCCCCTCGCTGAGGCTCTGACCGCGCGCCTGGCCGCGGCCACGGCGGTCAGGGTCGAGGTCGGCGGCGCGGCCGTGATCCCCTGCCGGGCCGCCGCCGTCGCTCACGCCAGGCAGCCCCGCACCTACCGCTGCCTCGCTCTGCTGGCCAAGCCAGCGTTTGCCGGCAAGCGCGCGACCCGGCGCCGGAGCCCGAGCAGAGCTGCACAGGGCGGCGGCACCGGCGGCAGCTCCAGCTCTGGCGGCGCCAGCGAGGCCGCAAGGCGCCGCCGAGCGGCCGGAAGAGGCTCGCGCCGGGCGGGCCTGTCCGGGGCCGGGCACGCTGCAGGGCCAGCTGGCTTCACTGACGACGGCACGCAGGAGGCGGCCAGCCTTCCCCGAGGCTTTGCAGAGTGCTTGGCGGACTGGGTGCGCTCGGCCAGCTGGTGGGTCGAGTACCGCCTGCCCGCAGCGCGTGCCCCGCCGCCGCAGGCGCGACCCACCGACGCTGCTGGAGCAGGGAGCGCCAGGTGCCAGGGCGCAGCAGGGGCGGCAGGCTCGCCCGGCGAGCAGCGATGGGCTGATGCTCACGGGTGGCAGCCCTCGCTGCAGGAGGCGTTTGCGGAGCGCGCGGTGACCGTTGCAGCCGTGCCCAGCCGCGCGGGCGGCGCCGTCGTGACTCCTGCGGTGGCAATGATGCGGGCAGCTGGCGCTCACGGCGGGGGGGGTCGCGAGGCGGCTGCAGAGGCGCGAGCCGCGGCAACGCTCGCCGAGAAGCGGCTCGCCGCGGACGGCAAGGCGCGGGTACACGTGCCCTTCGCGCACACGCGGTCCTTCCGAACGAGCGGGAGTGGCGACGATGCGGGGACGGGAGCGGGCAGCGCGGCAGCTGCAGCGCGCGCGGCGGCGTTGAGCTGCTGGCTGGCGGACGGCGCCGTGGTGGAGGTGCGGCTCATGGTGCAGGGCGGAGAGATGAGCGCCGCCCAGACTCTGCTCCAGCAGCAGCAGCAGCAGCAGCAGCAGCAGAGAGAGGGCGAAACCGGGGGCGCGGTCATGCGGCTGGGGGCCACCGGAGGCGGCGCAGGCGCGGACAAGGGAGCGGCAGAGCCTGTGGAGGTCGCGCGGGGAGCGATGCCCCTGCGGCAGGTGCTGCTCTCCGCCGGGGCGGGCGTGCGGGCCGTGCTTCCGCTGCGGGGTCCCAGCGACGAGGAGGCCGGGCGGGGGCTGGGAGCGCGCGTTGCGGGCCGCATTGTCGCGCTGCTGACCGTCGCGGTGCTGCTGGAAACGGGCGACTGCGCTGGGGGCGCGAGCGTCAAGCGTGCGGAGGACGGGCCATGGGAGGTCGGGGCGGGCGGTGGCGCCGCTGTTGCCGCAGGCGATGCTTGCCACGGCGCGGACGCTGGCGGCGACCGCAGCGATGCTTCGCCGGCTGGCAAGCTTGGCAGCGGGGGCGGCTTTGATGTGGACGGCGTTGCCATGACTGCGTCGTTCACCACGAGGCAGGCCAGGCAGCGCGCCGCGGCCAAGCGCGCCGGCGCAGCGTCGGCGGCGTTCGCGGCATCGTTGTCCCCGGAGGCTGCCTCGCTGGCTGTCGCCGGCGGCCGCTCTTCGGAGCTCGCGCGGGGTTCCGCGGCGGGGTTCGCGCGGCCCGACGTCGACGCCGCCGGCCCTGGGAGCTGCATACCCCTGTCGCTGCTGCGGCGGCTTCGGGCGGTCAAGGCAGGGCGTGACGATTCGGGATTGCGCCCTGCAGCCGACGGCGCCGGCGGTGCCACCGCCGCGCCTGCCCGCGAGTGGGCCGCCATGTGCGTCCAAGTCGATGGGATCGAGGCGCTGTCGCCACGGGCCGCCCTTCTCGCTGCGCAGGCCGACGACGCAGCGAGGGCTGCAGCGCTGGCCCGACAGCGAGGCAGCCGCGGCCACGACGCCCGCAGGGCGACCGAGCCGCGCGGGCGGCCCGTGCGCGCCGAGATCCTGGCCGCAGAGCTGGTCATCAGGCCCCCTGCCGGCACGCGGTGGGTTGCCGGCGGCGACGAGGCGGCGGAGGGCCGTGGCGGCGCCCTGCCTGGCCCGCCCTCCGCGCGGGTGGTGCCGCTCGCCCGTCGAACATGTCGCGGGTGGCTCTCTGACCACACGTCGCTGCCCTGGAGCGGCTCGGGGCTGCTGCTGGCGGTCGAGCAGGACGAAGAGGGGGCGGCCGCGGGGCTCGGAGGCCGGTTGATAGTTGAGGCGTGGGGCTGGCTGGCCGTCACGCGGCTGGCCTCTCACGGCGGTGCGGCGAGCAGCGGGCGCTCAGAGGTGGAGTGGACCTCTGTGCGGCGCGTGCTGCTGGGCGTTGCACGATTGGACTTGTCGGCGGCACCAGCAGCCGTGGCAGGTGTGGCGGCTGCCCGGGCCGCCGCCTGCCTCCCGGGCGGCCGTGGTGCTGGGCTTGCGTTCTTCTCCAAGTGCGTGTGCAAGAAGGGGCGACGGCCGCTGCAGCACCCGTTCGTGTCTGCGCCCCAGACGGGCAGCGCTGCGGCTCCGCTGAGCCCCGCGCTGTCTGGCTTCCTCGTGGCGGGGGTGGCAGTCGGAACAGCGCAGGGAGTGCTTGCGCTTGTAGGGCGGGAGGCGGCAGCGAGGTCCATCCAGGGTTTCGTCCGCAGGCGACTGCGAGGCGCGCCCCTGTGTGTGACGAGGCTGCCTCCAGAGGCGGACGCGGAGAGGTTTGCGGAAGCTGCCTCGCCTCTCAGCGGCGCAGAGGCCGCCAGTGGCGGACAGGCAATCGCGGGCGCAGGGGCAGGCGATGGCACGGCGACAGGCGACGGCTTGAGCACCCCGGACCGCCGCAGACCCGGCAGGGAAGAGCCCAGCGCTGACGCTGATCGGATCGGGTCTCGCATTCCGCAAGTGTCGGAGCCCCAGATCCGCCCCAATTCGAGGGCCCCGCGAGCCGGCAGCCTCGGCGATGGCGAGCTGCGCCCCGGCGCCGCCTCCCCCCCGCGTTCCCCCGGGCGGCCTCCGCTTGGCTGCGCTGCTGGTCCAACTGCGTTGGCTGCCCTGCCGCCTCGGGAGCGCGCGCCGTCACCCACCGACCAAACGCCACGGCTTCGCCACCAGTTCCACTTTCTGCTGGCAAGCCGCTGCCCCTCGGCCATCGCGGGTCCGGCCTCGTCAGCGGCCTCGCTGCCCCCCGGCTCAAGCTCCGGTCCCGGTGGCCGCTGGGGTGCCCAGAGCGACGCTGGTGCCTCCAACGCTGCGTCGTCGTCGCTGGGCCTCGACGATGGGGCCTTCGTCGTCTACACCTTCCCCTACCCGGGTCACCGGGCACCCCACGCGCCAGCGCCACAGCGGCACGTGCTTTGGTGGTCGGCGCGCGACGCCCGCCTGAACACGTCGGCGCTCCACACTCTCGAGGCGCCAGCAGTCACGCCCCTTGGTCCGATCCTTCCCCCGAGGTCAGACCATCTGGCTCTGCACGTGTGGCGCCTGCCACCGCGCGACCGCCGTGGCGCTGACGAGGACTCCAGCTCGGTCGAGAGCGACTCTGACAGTCAAGCGACCTCGCCCCGCCGCAGCGGCTCTGCGCCTTCCTCCGACAGGCCCTCTGTCCGCGCCGCTGCGCAGAGCCTGGGCGTCGCCCGGCTGCCCGGTGCCACTCTTCACGACTTGGTCGTCGCGGCCGCCGGGCACCCATCGCGGCAAGCAACAGCAACAGTCACTGTCACGCTGAGGCGTGAGGATGGCTCCGCCGGGGTGCGCCTGCCGCTGGTGCTGTCCTACCGCAGAGTGCGCGCCGACGCGCTCCAGGGCGAGCAGGCTCGCGCGGGCGGCGGCGCGGGCGGCGGCACGGGCGGCGGCACGGGCGGATTTGGTGGCACGAGCCAGGGCCCGTCGGGCGACAGTGTCTGTAGCAGTGGCAGTGACAGTGAGACCGGCCGTCCCGGTGGTGGTGGCCACGTCAACGGGCCTTCCCGCGACCCCCAAGCGGCAGCGACCAGCGGGACGTCGTCCCGCAGGGCGGTGTTCCGCACGCGGCTCCAGACCAACGCCGGCGCCCCTGCTGGCAGGCCCCGCGGCGCAGGCGATGCCGAGGCCCGCTCACGCGACCCCGATGGCGGTGCCCAGCGGGTCGGGACCTCGGACGTCCCAAGGCGTGATGAGGCCGCCAGCGAGTCCCTGGTTGAAACTCGGTCACAGTCGCCTCCGCCGCCGCCCCCGCCTCCCCCGCCCCCTCTGCTGTGCGGAGACGATGCTGCGCCCCCGCCGACGCAAGCGGTTCCCGCGCCGCAAGTCTCAGCGGCGCGCGGGGGGCCTGATGGCGCGAAGCACTCATCGCCGCCGCGCTGGACCAGGTGGGGCGAGCAGTCCGGGCCCTCCGTTTCCCTGCCGGGCTCCGCTGCTGCCGCGACCAGCGCAGTCCCCCAGGCCCTGCGCTCGCCAACTGGCGTCGATGCCGCCATGGCGGAAGCGGCGGCGTCCCTGCCAGATCCGTCGGCAGGCGGCAACAGTGACGGCACGGCCTCTGAGAGTGAAGGCCGTGTCTCGGCTGCCCGCGGCGCTGGCAGCGCCCAGGCAAGCGCGGGGACTGCCGCTGTTGGAGGCACCGTCCCAGATGCAGAACCAGCGAACCCGCCGTCCGAAGCTGCCGCCTTGCGCCCAGGCGGCGCGGCAGCGGCTGGAGGCTCTGGCGCACGCAGTCGGCCTGCAGCGACCCCGACGCAGAGGGCGATGGCCGCTGCGGCGTCTCTGCGTGTGCCGCTGACGGGCACGCTTGGGGCACCGCGCCGCTACATCCACGCCCGCTTCACCGCCGAGCTTGCGGCGGCGCCGGCCGACGAAGCCTCTGCCCCGCAGGTCGGCAGTCAGAGCCTGGAACGAGTGATCCGAGAACAGTGTCTCAGCCAAGGCGCGGACGCGCTGTTCGGGGGAGGCGCGAGCGAGGCCGCCCGGGCAGCTGCCATGTTTGGGGCAGACCCGGCAGCGGTCGCGCTGGAGCTTCGCATGCCGTCTGGCAGAGGCGGAGGCCTGGTGGGGACCGTGGCAGTGCCCTCGCCTGCCTTGCTCCTCGTGGATATGACACGCTCTGCCGCAGGCGAGGACGCGGCTCCGGTCCATGCAGCGGCGCAGGGCGTCGACCCCTCTGGCTCATCACAAGCGGCACCTGCTGCTGGTACTGGTCCGGATTGTGGATTACGCGGCTTTTGTGACGGCGCACGTGGCGCGTCGACAGCTGAGGAGGGGGCGGCCAGGGCCGCGCCGCTCGGCTTCAGCAGCAGGTCGGCCGACGCGGTCCGTAGGTGGGCGTGGGATCTGTCAGCTCCCGTGTCGCTCACGAGGCAGCTAGTGGACGCGCTGCGACTTGGCAGCGGTTTCACGGTGTCACTCGTCGCCACAGTGCGCCTGCCTGCGCCGCCGGGGGCTGCGGCAGGCCCGCAGTCGGTTCGCGTCCTGCTGGCAGAGGCGCCGCTGGACGGTGTGCGCGAGCTGCTCACGCGGCGCGACCCCCCCGTCGAGGTGGGCTGCTCTCTTCTTGTGGCGCCCAGCGCCGCATTGCTTGCAGTGCGAGGCAACATGACCTTGAGCGCGCAGCCAGTGACCCAGCCAGCTGGCGGAAGGCCGGCCTCGGCTCTCGAGAGAGCCCCGCTGTGGGGCATGCGCGCCCTCTCTGTTGGGTCGCACACCGAGTCAGAGGCGACGCTGGCCTCGCTGGAGGACGTGCCGGCGGCTCTGCCGTCACAGGACGCCGCGGCTGCGAGCGAGGCGGCTGTCGGACTTGGCCTGCGGCCCTTGAACGAGGCACTGGCTGTCCCGTCTGCTGCAAGCCTGTTACAGAGCAGCAGACAACCGCCCATCTCCGTGACTGTGGAGGTGCTGGATGCGTCGCTCAAGGTGGCCCCCGGCTGCGCAGAGCCGACCACCTTTGCGTCGGTGCGCTGGCCGCTCGGCTCTCGGCCTTGCACGCATTCGGCGGTGCAGTCGGCCACTCGTAGGCCTGCCTATGGCCTGTCGATGGGGGTGCGTGTGCCGTGTGACGAAGCAACGTGGCGCTCCATCGGAGGGTCGAGCTCGCAGCCGGGGGCGCTGCTGGACGTCGACATTGTCGACGCGCTTGCAGGCCGTGGCGCAATCCGGTCGGGCAACGATCGAGCGGGCGTCATGGCGCGCTGCCAAGTGCCCCTGGACATGTTGCCGCGCTTTCGAGTGATCGATTCGTGGCACCCGCTGGAGGACGCCTCAGGTTCTCCGGCCGGTCATGTCCAGGTTCGGGTTGCCATCGTGGACGGGCCCGCTCCCCCAGGCCCGTGGAACAGCGCTGCCAATGTCCGGGCATTGCAGGCCGCATCCGGTGTGGCGAGCCCTGCTCCAACACATGGGGGCGACGTCCCCGGCAACCCCTCGGAGCGCGGCCATGGGCGTGACTGCGATGCACAAGGCGACGATGCCCCGCCTGCCGAAGCGCCCCTGCGCTGCCGTGATCGCGGTTCGCATGAACTCGGTTCCGTTGGTGCGGCAGAAGCAGGGCCTAGGGACGCTGTAGCTGCCGCTTTGCGCGCTCGCTTGGCATTGCAGCTGGCTGAGCTGGACGCGGCGCACTGCAGGCTGAAGCGAGGCTGGTCGGCGGTAGCTGAGAGCGGCCCAGCAGCTGCAAAGGCCTGCCTCCAGCCGGCTTCGGTGGAGCCGGTGGCCGGCGACCATCACAGCGCCGACGAGCCAGCGGCCGGCGACCATCACAGCGCCGACGAGCCAGCGGCCGGCGACCATCACAGCGCCGACGAGCCAGCGGCCGGCGGACAGGCCTCAGACAGCCTTGAGACAGCTTCGCCAGGCAGCCATGTCGCTGGCGGAGCTGCGCGGAGCCAATGGGACCGGTCTGGCCTGCCTCGGACGTCGCTCATGCAGGTAGGGCCGTTTGCGGCGGGGTCCGCAGGCAAAGCGACCAAGTGAGTGTTGTTGCAGCTTTGCACACGAATGATTGGACTGCTTGAGCAAGCGAGGGAGTGACTCGAAGCCAATCCAAGCCAATCGCCTTGAGTCAGCGCCGCATTGGCAAAGGACCACACAACCACAGAGCAGACCAGCCCCCGCATGTCCACGGCCCGCGGATGGCCGCGCGATAACGCGGAGAGGTGAGGCCAGGAAAGCGAGGGCCGGCGCGGGAGTCAGCGGCAGCGTGCAGGAGAGGCGGGGCGAGCCAGGCCGGGTTGAGCCTGAAGGCCGGCTCCCTTAGAAAGAGACAATTGTCAGGGAAGACCGGCTCAGGGGCGCTCCGGCGAGGCTTGGGAGACGCTGGCGCTAGAGCTTCCGACTTCAGCCGCTGCGGCCAAGGCTGGACGGGCTGACGCCAAGCTTGTCGGCCATGGCAGCGACGACCTCGCGCTTCTGCTCGGGGGTGATGACCTCGCTGACCTCGGAGAGGGTGCGGAGGTTGCCGACGAGGTTGACCTTGCGCCACTCGAGCCACTCCTTCTCGAACTGGCCGTCGAAGCGCTGGAAGAGGCGGGCCACGGTGTAGTGGTCGTGGAGCTTGTGGTCCTCCTGCTCGATGGCAGTCTCGGCAAGCTCGGAGATGCGGCCGGAGGCGTAGGCGGCGACGTCCTCGAAGACCTCGCGATCAGCAGCGGCCCTGGCCGCGTCGGCGGCAGCGTCATAGGGCACGTCGGGCACGGAAGCCTGGAACTTCTCGTAGTCGGCGCGGACGGCCTCGATGTCGATGTCGGGGAGCGCCTTGGCGTATGCCTCCCAGTCGATGCCCGGGACCGAGGTGGTGGCGGTGGCCGCGCGCTGCGGGGGGGCCAAGCGACGCAGATTCACCGGCGCATAGCGCTTGCATGGGGGCGCTGATCGCAGCATCGTGCGGCGCACGCGAGGCGGGCATCGCTGAGCAGTTCCGCGAGAAACGCGCGCGCCAGGGAACGCCGCAGGTCGGCCGCACTGCGGGGCCCCGCTGCACGTGAGTGCAATCGCGCGCAAGAAAGCACGAGGGGCCGTTTTTCCGTGCTGGGACTCACCATGCGCTGCTCGTAGGCGGCGCGAGCGGAATCGAGGGCGGCGCGGGAGTGGTCATCCAGCATCTTGGAGCGCAGGGCGTCCCTGCAGGCAGCGTGACGAGCGCGGAGAAGAGCTCAACGATGCGCGTGGCTGGCGAGGCTGGGCGAAGAGGTCGGCCTGCGGCCCGCCAGGGGCGGCGCGAGACGGTCCGCGTCCGGGCCCACGAGATCTCCCGCCGACCGGCGCCGGCCGCTGGGGCGCCAGCGTCGCCGCGGCCGCTGCGCCGCCCCGGCACCCGCCCGGATCCAAGCATGGGCGCGCTTCGCTGCGCCCCGGGCAATGCCCTGCGCGGCCTGGGCCCCGGGCCGGCCCGTCCACCTGGCGCAGAGTCGGCGCGCTCACCATTCAACAGCCGCGGCCGGAGCCGAGGACATGGCCCTGCGAGAAGGGGGAGCGGGCAGCGGGCGGACCCCAAACGGGAGCAGTGGTCACATGCATGCGCTGCCGGCCGCAGGCGCACGCCCAGGCAGCCGCACGGCGGCGACTGAAAGCCTTCGTCCCTGCTGCGAGACGGCTGCGGAGGCCGCGCGCGGACCGCACCTGACGCGGGCGACGGCGGCCGTGGAGCGGGCGGCGCGGGCGAGCATCGTGTCCTGGGGAGGTCGGCGCGTGCCGGGGTGGCTGTGGTCGCGACTGCTCGGCCGCCGCGCCGCTCCTCGCCTTGCCGGCGGAACCAGGAGCAAAAAAGGCGCCTCGTTGCCGCTCGGCAGAGTCGTGACGTCGACTGCCCTCGCGGGGCCGGATATTGCGGCCGGCTCAAAGACTTTTCGCCCAGCGTTTCGGCAGAGCCGCGGCTGCGACGCAGTTTGAAAAGACACCGGCTGCAGACTCGAGCGCGCCCCTCTCGCCATGAGCGACGGCTTCGACCGCGCCGAGCCCCTCTTCGAGGGGGAGCTCGTCGTGCGGCTGGCGAGCGCCGGACCCGGACGGGATGGCGAGCGGCCCATGACGGTTCGCGTGCTTCAGAGTGTGAGCCCGTCCGCCAGCGACTGCAGCCGCTGGGTCGCGCCCGGCACCGGTAGCGCCTGCCCGGGGAGGCGCGCCCCCGTCGATTTCCCCGCCGGTTGCTCGTGGCACCAAGTGCGGCGCCGTGTCTGCCTGCCCGCTGCGCGGCGCCTGAGCGGCGCCGCCTGGGATGGCGCGGTTGCCGCGTGGTTGTCGGCGGTTGCGTGCCAACCGCCGTCCGGCCACGCGCCTGTTGCCGCTACACATTGCCGCAGACTGGTCAGAGCGCCGCGTCGACTGCGGCTGCGGGGGGGACCTCCGCCCCGTGCCGCTGCGTTCGGCTTGAGATCGCGGACGCGGCCGACCCGTTTTACCTGCGCACGCTGGACGTGAGCGAGGCGGAATTTGCCGAACTCAAACGCGAGCAGCGCCTGATGGTGGACTTTTCGGGCTTCGCGGACCACCTGGTCTCGCTCCTCTCGGGAGTGGGGCGGGCCCCAGCCGGACGCAGGGCGACGGCACCCTCTGCAGCCTCGCCGGCCGCCCGGTCGCCGAGCAGCTCGCGGGGCGCCCAGGCGAAGCGGGGGCAGCGGGGCGACGACCTCCCCAGCCCACAGGGGGGCAGCTTCGGGGAGCCGTACCTCGCTACGCTGTACGACGTGCCGGCGAGCGGCGCGCGAGACTCGGGGAGCCGGGGCGGCGGGAGGAGCTTGGGCATCCGCCCTGCCCACTCGTCCTTCTTGGGACAGGCAGGGCACGGGCGTGGATCCGGCGTCGGAGAGGCCTTGGGCAAGCCAGGCGCCAGCCCCGCCGGCCCGATGTTTGAGGTGGTGGAGCGGACAGCCTTCCGCGACCTCGTGCACCTTGCTGTGCCCGTCTCCGCCGGCGACGACGAGGGAATCAAGTCTGTCCTTGCGGCCAGGCTGGCCCTTGAGCAGCGCTGTCACGCCGAGGCTGCCGCGTCCCTCCGCGAACAGCGAGCCCTGGGCGAAGAGCTGTTGGCCAGGGCGGAGGAGGCGGAGTCGTGCCTGGCCTCAGAGCGAGCGGCCGCGGCTGCCGGCCTCAGGGAGGCGCGGGCCGAGGCCGCGGCCAGGCTGGCAGAGGTCAGGGAAGCAGCTGCGCGCCAGGAGACCACGCTCGGGACCTCACGCGAGCAGGCCCTGGAAGAGCTTCGCTCCCGCATGGAGCGCGAGGCCGCGCAGGCGGAGGCCCAGCTCGAGGCGTCAAAGCAGGAGGCACGGGCCCTCCGTGAGGCTCTGTCCGACGTCCGCCGGAAGCTGGAGGACGCGCAGCGGGAGCGAGACGAAGCCCGCAGGCAGGCCGCGTCCGCGCAGCGATCCGCCAGCGACTCGGAGGCCCGGGCGACGCGAGCGGAGGCCCGCTCGCAAGAGCTGGCCGCGGCCGAGACGAGCCTCCGGGAGCGCGTGGCGGCCCTCGCGCAGGCGGCGGAGGACAGGCAGGCGCTCGCCGAGCGCGCTGACGAGACGCGCCGGTCAGAGGAGCGCGGCCGCGTCGCCGCCGAGGACTCCGCGCGCCTCCTCAAGTCTGCGCTGCAGTCCTTGCAGGGCAAGTTCCGGGCCTCCGTCGCGGAGATCCACAAGGCGAACGAGATTATCAAGCGGCTCGACGCCGAGCGCCGCGAGGCGAACGAGAGGCGCGAAACCGCCGAGGGGGAGCGCCGCGAGGCGCTGGACCGCGAGTCGGCAGCGGCTCGCGCGGCAGCGGCGTCCCGCGCAGAGGCGGAGGCGGCACGAGAGGCTGCGGCCCGCGACAGGCAGCGGCGCGCGCAGGCGGAGGAGGCCGCAGCCACGGCCGAGCGCGAAACCGAGGCTCAGCGCGAGGCTGCAGCGAAGCACGCCCGCGTCATCGAGTGGCTGAACAAGGAACTCACTGACCGCAAGGCCGAAGAGGTGGCCGCCGGTGGCGCAGGCAGCGTCGGCGTCGGAGCCAGCAGGGCAGCGGCTGGGGGCAGGCCGTGGGCAGCGTCGCAGGCCCCTCTCGCGCGTCGCCTGCAGGGGGGTGCCGCGTCGCGGACGTGGTCCGGCGCCTGGGCGTCGCCGGGGCTTGCCAGCGGATCCGGCGCTCCGGGCACGTTTGCGGGCGAGACCGCGTCCCCCCAGGTGGGCGGCAAGGCTCGCGACGATTCTTGGGGCGCCGGCATCCCTGCCGGGAACCCCCTGGCTGCTCCCCGCCGCGGCACCAGCGAGGAGGCGTCGCCGCAGCTCGGCACCTCGTGGTGGCGCTCCGCCCCTGCCGACCGTGGCGTCGACGTGCCCGCCTCGGCAGGCACTGCCGGCCCTCACGGTGCGCCCTCTTCCCAGGGCACCGGCAGCCAGCCGTCGGGCGCAGGCGGTCCCTCGCGCGCGGCCACGCCCTCGGCGACGGCGACTCACAGGTCGGGGGCGCAAGACGGCGGGGAGAGCCCTCTTGCTCGCACCCCCGTGGCACGCCCCAGCCCGGCTCCGGTGCGACGCGTGTCGGTCTCAAAGGCCGGGCCTCGAGCGGGCCGCAGCGGAGCACCAGCCGCCCGATCCCCTGCGCCGACCGCGCCGACCGCGGCGGGTGCAACGCCGGACTCCGCCCTGGACTCGTCCACCGTGTCTGCGCGGGGAGCCGCCTCGGCCGCCGGCGCTCCCGCTCGCAAAGCGTCGCCCGCCAAGGAGTCCTCCAACCCGTACATGCGGCCAAACTGGCGCGACAGCGACGCTGGCACGGCCAGCGCTCACTTTGCATCGGCATAGAGGGGCCCTGCCGGCCGGGGGGCGGGCCCTGCCGGCCGGGGGGCGGGCCCTGCCGGCCGGGGTTGGGCCCTGCCGGCCGAGCGGCGGGCCCAGCGGGGCCCTCTCCTGCCGTGTGCGTGTGCGATGGGCATGCCTTGTTCGCCCCCGCTCCACCTCGTCCTCGTCCCTCGCACTCCTGGGGCGGAGTCCGCTCGGCACTGACGCTAACAATTCCTTTCGCCCACGTTGGACTGCTTCGTTTCTTCCGGTGAGCCAGCGAGTCAGTGGCCGTTGTCCGTTGCCGGGGATTGGCCCCTTCGTCGGAACCGCCCTGTGGCGGTGCCTCTTCCTCAGCTTCGTGTGAGAGGGCGATGCGTGTGATTTGAGCCTCCGCCGCTCCCCGCTGTTGGAAATGCATGATGGGGGGTGCGCCTTGCGAAGCACCATGGATGCAGGGTGCGCGATCGAAGCGTCGCTCACCCAAACGAAGTCACTCATGTGGGGGGCAAAGGTCGACAGCCAGCACAAGCAGAAACGGGCAGCCGTCGTTGTCGTCCAGCAGGACCGAGGCAGCGGCTTGGGAGCGCCCGCGCTCAGTGCCCGAGGGTGCCCTCGTCCTCGTCTTCGTCGTCCCCGGTTCCGACAGTCACCCTCACCCGCATGAGCTTGTCGAGGCCGCAGGCGCGCGCGTAGGCGAGGAACGCGGACAGATCGGCACCGTCGTCGCCACCCGTGATGCCGAGCGCCTCCGCAGTGGAGTCCACCATGGCGTCCACCTCGTTGTCCGTCACGACGACCTTCTGCTTGCTGGAGGAGCTGCCGTCCGCGCCCACCTCGGGCCCAGGCCCAACCATCAGGCGGATCGTGCTGCGCAGATCCGCACGCGACAGCATCCCGTCGCCGTCCTCATCAAACAGCTGGAACAGGCGCGCCAGGGACGCGTCGGAGCGCACGTGGAAGCACGCCAGCAACCGGAGGAAGTCGCGGAAGTTGATTGCGCCGTCCGAGCCCTCAGCCAGCACCACGTCCACCAAGCGGTCGGCAAGCGGGTTCATGGCCAGCTCGGGCACCATCATGAGCTCCTTCTTGGTCAGGACGCCATGCTTTTCGCGGTCCAGCTTGCGGAAGCGCTCGTACAGCGAGGCAACCTGCTCCGAGCGGACTGCGAGCGGGCTCGGGCAATGCCAGGGGCGCGTGGAACACGGTAGTTGCCATTTGAGCGCGAACGATGCCAGCAGCAAGCGGCTGCCCACGCGGCGCGGAGCACGCTGGACTATTTGCGGCGGGGAGGGCGACCGGACGCGCGGGCCCGGCAGCGCGGCGGGCGCGGCGAGCTGCGCCCCGGGCCGCTGCAACACCGCAAGTGCCGCCGCATCCTCGGCGACCCCGCAGCCCGCGGGCGCGGGCGCGCGCTCCCTCACACCCGGACTCGGCCGCCAGCTCCGACACCTCCGCCCCGGTCAGCGCGAGGGAGGACGCTGCGCCCATAGCACGGTCACCAGCGTGCGGGCCAGAGCGCGACCCGCAGGCCAGCAGCGCGGCAGACTTGCCCAGAGTTCCCGCAGGCAGAGCATAGTTCGAACCGGACCCTCGGGGAGCGCGGCCACGCGCACAGGCCGCGGCCGGGCCACCATGGCGTCGTCGGACGCGGTTCTTCACGCCGAGGACGCGCAAGTTGTTGATGGTGAGCCGTCGCGGGCGGGCCGGACCTCGTCAGGGCCGCCGCGAGTGCCCGCTGCACGCCGTTGCCAGCCGAGCGCCCTGCGTTCCCGCCCGTGGCGCCCGCAGCCCTGGACGAGATGTCTCGCCTGCTCAACACCGGCCTGGACCGCCGCTCCATCGAGCTGATCCTGGCGCTCTGCGAAGCGGGGGTGAACGCTGACGCGTTGGCGGCTGCCATCAATGAGATTCGCGAGCAGGCCAGCGCAGCGCCTGCCGGCCACCCCGGGGCTGCCGCGAGGTCGGGAAGGGAGAGGTGATGGTCCGCCCGGCGTGGGGTCTATTGCGTGGGCTGCTCGTTGCGTGCTTCGCGTGTTCGTTGATAGAGCGGCCTGCTTGCCGATGAGCTGTCGTCAGAATCAATCTGGCTCGAATTTGGAGTCTGTGAGGGGCGTTTGCAGCTTGCGCGCATCGACACGCAGGAGCACACGAAGCCGGCACCCGCTGCTGGCGTGGATGGGCGCGCGCGGGATACTGTCCCTTGCAGCCGAAGGCAGCCAGAGGCCTGCCGGTGGCGGCGGAGCCGCAGCTTGGCCAGCCGGGCACACAGGAGCTTGAGAGTCACGTGGAGGGGGTGGGGGACGAAACGGGAGGCCTGTATCGACACAGGAGCCGCAAGTGCCCAGCGGGGCGCGTGGAGAGAGGGCGCGTCGCTCGTGACCGCCCCCGGGCGGGCGGCTGAGGAGGGAGGAGGTCGAGAATTCGCCCGGCGCGCTGCAGGCCGGTGCAGGGCAAAAGGGGGGTGGGGGCGGTCACAACAGGTAGTCGGGAGTGCGCCTGGTGACGGTCATCTCCCCCTCCCTGGGCGCGAAGTCGTACTGCTGGAACTTGTACGTGAGCGCGTCGTCGAGCTCGAGGATGGCGGCCTTGTTGCCGCAGCGGTAGCAGTAGTTGGGAGCCGAGAAGATCGTGACCACATTTTGCGCGTGGGCCCAGTTGTAGCCCTCCATGACGAGCTGGTGAGCGCGGGCGATGAGGCGGAGGCGGTTGGAGTGGTTGAACTGCTCGGACACGTCGCGGCCGAAGGTGTAGCCTGCGCCGCGAGGACTGACGGCCCAGCCATGGCGATCGTCCGGGTCGGACCAAAGGAGGTCGCACATGGGCCCCTCGTGAGGCACCTCCTGCACGCGATCCAAGGCCTTGACGGCGTCGAGGCTGTCGATGGAAGGGCTGAGGCCGCCGTGCGGGCAGAAGATGACCCCCTCCACAAGCGCCGAGAGAGGCATATAGTCGAACAAATCGGTGAACATCTTCCACACCGACACGCTGCCGTACTTGCGCAAGCACTCGTCGTAGAACCCGTACACCTGCGTGATCTGCCTGGACTCGTGGTTGCCGCGCAGCACCGTCACGCGCGAGGGGTACCGGACCTTCAGGGCCACCACCAACGTCACGGTCTCCACCTGCGGGCAACGCGCGGTCGCGAAGGGACGGCTCGCGCGTCGGAGGGAGCCGAGGGCAGGTGCGTCACAGCGCCCCAGCGTTGCCCCGGCGAGCCAGCAAGGGAGGCGGGGCCGCTTCCTCTCACCGAGTAGTAACCACGATCCACGTAGTCACCCATGAACAGGTAGTTTGTGTGAGGGGGCTTTCCGCCGATGCGGAACAGCTCGAGCAGGTCGTAAAACTGGCCGTGCAAGTCGCCCACCAGAGTGACTGGAGCCCTAACCGGCTGCACGTTGGGCTCCGCGACGAAAACCTCCCGCGCCTGCGCAGAACGGCGGCTTGCAAACGATTAGGGGGGCAGTCGCTTGCAGCTAGGGCACGGCGCACGGGCACCAGCGGCCTGCGGAAGCGGCTCCCTGTGTTTCCTTTGCCACGGCCGGCCCGGCTGGGCCGCGCGGGGAGCGCGCGCGCGCGGGCCGGCGCGGCCGCAGGAACTTTGCAGTCGGGGAACACGAGGGTAGCCGTGCCCGGCACCGGTGGCCAGCGCCACGACGCCGAGGCCGCGACGGCAGGCGAGGCCGCGCGTGCCGGCTGGTCGACGCCACGAGGGAGGAAGCGCCCGGCTCACCCTGTCCGTCAGCTTGCGGACGTTCTCCTCCGAAAGGTGCTTGCACTCCATCAGCTGCGCCACCCACTCATCGAGCTCGGAGGCGGAGGACGAGGCCGGCAAGGAAGCCGCCATTCGGCGCAGCCGCGGAGGCCTGTGCCGCGCTTGCTGCTGTGGTGTTCGCCTTGCTTTCGCCTGCTGTAGTTCGGCTGGGAGCTCTGTCGGCCGCGGCGCGAGCAATCGTCGGGCGCCGCCGCCCGCACTCGGCTTCGGGGGCGAGCGCCGACAGCCCCAGCGGGTGTTGTTCGCGGCTGGTCGGCCAGGGCCAGAGTCGGGGCCCGCTTGCATCCAGCCCTGGGCCGGGACGCGGCCAAGCGCCTCCCCGATGGCCTCCCACGCAAGCTCGGAGGAGGTGGGGCTGAACGAGCTGGTGGCCGCGCTTGTGCACCAGGTGGGACGGTGAGCCCAGGGCCGCCCTGGCGAGCGCCAATGATGCGGAGGTGGGGCAACGCGCGCGGGAGTGGTCGCCCAGCCGCGCGGCGCTCTGCGTGTCCTCGGGTTGCTGCCTCACCCCCGCTCCCTGCCCTTGAAGCGAGCCGACTGGAGTCGCAGGGCGTTCTACTCTGACGAGCATGTGGTTGTGCTGGACGCGCTGGCCACGAACATCTTCCTGCGCGAGGATGAGCTGGTGCGCACGTTCCAGCTGTCCCAGCAGCAGGTGAAGCGCATCCTCCAGCAGCTGCAGGCCGAGGGCCTGGTCCACGACGAGGCTGTGAAGGAGCAGGGTCGCCGCAAGGCCGACCGCGAGGCCGAGGACGCCCTTCGCGACGGCACGGCAGGCACAACCAAGGTGATGACGAAGGAGCAGGCTGAGGCTGCCAAGGCGGCCAACCGCCCCCGCGCGCAGCGGGAGGGGACCATCACCACCGTGTGCTGGTACATCAACCCGCGCTGGTTCGTGGACGAGGTGCGGTTTCGCATCGCTTGCGTGAACGAGGTGCTCCGCAAGCGGCAGGACGCCACCGGGGCGGAGAAGACGCTCCGCTGCTGCTCCTGCGGGGCCAAGTACAGCGCGATCGAGGCGCAGGGGGCCAGGGCGGGAGCCGCTGCGGTCGCCGCTCGCGTGGCCCGGTCCCGTGCGGACGAGTGGGCCGATCCGGGGGGAGCGACTGCAGGCGCGGCTGCCGCGGCTGCTGCGGCGGGCCTGGCGTGCCCGAAGGACGGATCGCCGCTGGAGCGCCTCACGGCCAAGTCGGTCACAAAGGAGGCCGTCCGCATGACCGCCAAGTGGCAGAAGCAGCTCGGGATCACGGGCATCCAGGACCTCCTCGACCGCCTCGACAGGGTCCCGCTGGGGGCGAACAGGCCCCTGGACCACATCCGCGAGAACAGGGTGTCGCTACGGCGCTCCCGCGCGGCGGCGGGTCGCGGCGGCGCGCTCTCCGCTGGGCTTGGCATCGTGGCAGCCGCGTACGGCACTGCCAAGGTCTCCCACCAGTACTCCAACGCATCGCAACGGGCGGTGGGGCTCGCAGACGCGCCCGGACAGCGCACTTCCCGCAGCAACGTCTTCGTCCTGGGTGACAAGACCGTTGACGTTCGCGCTGCCGACGGCGTGACGGAGGCCACGCTCATGGCCGCTGCCGCGGCAGCGATGGGGGAGCAAGGCGCCGCTGCCGACCTTGCCAGGGCACGCGCTGCCCAGGAGCGAAAGTCGGTGTTGGCGCGCGAAACCGCCGAGGAGGAGGCCAGGCGGGCCATGCCTGAGCACTTGCGCCGCTCCGCGATCACCGGCGACTCGACGTCGGCGCTGGGGTTCATTCGCATCGCGAAGCGTGGAGACAGGCGGGCTGCCCTGGCGGCCAAGGCAGCGGCAGTATGGTCGTCCTCCGACGACGACGACGACGACGACGACGACGACGACGGTGCTGCTGGGGGTAAGCCGGCCAAGACGACCAAGCTGGCTGGTGCGGCCTCGACCTCCGTTGCCGGCTCGGCGAGCGGGAGCAGCTCTGCCGCGGCTGCGCCAGCGCTGGCGGCGGTGGCCCCAGCGGGATCGGAGGCCGCCGGGCAACTGGCCGACGCCGACCCAGTGGTTGCGAAAGGCGACGATGCGGTGCCTGAGGCTGACGAGTGGGGCGATGCTGACGACGACGACGACGACGACGACGACGACGACGATGAGTGACGCGTTGTGTCCGATGCGGCCGAGACCATTGGCCGGGCAGGGCGCTGGCCCCGACGAGCACGATGCCTGTCGCCGCATGCATCCACGAATGTGCGGCTGCTGGCAGCGGGCCCCCCGATTCGGCGCGTGGTCGGGCGGGCGTCGGGGGGCGATGTGCCATTCAAAATCAGTTGCGCGGCGTCCACAAGCGGCACGCACACGACGAACGCTGCCACCACTCCGATTCCCACGACAGGCAAATCTGCTATCTGGCAACGCGAGCCGGGAGACGATTCTGGGAAGGTGGAAACAGACCTGGCCGCAAAAGCGCTCAGCCGCCAAGCCGCTGCCGGACAGCAGGGCGCGGGCGCGGGCAGCCGCGCGCCCACGCCCCGCCGGGCGCGTTCGCGAAAGTGGCAGCTCGTTGTAGCCGGTGTCCGAGGGCCGACCGGTCTACGTTGGGGCAGGGCGCACGCCCACGATGCCAGAGGCTGCTGCCAGAGCGGACTCGAGGGTGGCGGTGCCTGACATGACATGGGACATGACGCGCACGCCGGCGTCCGCCAGACGGTCGCTACGGCGCTCCATCCCCGCGCTGGCGATCGCTGCCCGCACGGCGGGCGGGTGCTCTGAGGCAGCCGGCGCGGCCGAGCGGGAGGCGGCCTGCTCGGCCAGCGCCTTGGCGTGCGCTGCAACGGCGGCGTCGGCAGGGTCGCGAACGGCGGCGGCCTCCGCCGCGGACCCGTCGATTGTGAGAAGGGACCAGGTGGGCTGCTGGCCTCCGCGCAGCAGCAGCGGCAGGTGCCGCATCGGTGCAGCAGGCGGCAGCGAAGTGGTCCTTGCCATAGGAGTCAGGATGCCGCGCGCAGCGTCGCCCGCGCCCCCTCCACCTGCTGGCCACGGCCGGCTGCGCCCCGCAGCTGGCGCCGAACAGCCGACGTCCACCTCGCCTGAGGCGGCGGGAGCGCAGCCTGGGTGCCCCTCCCTGGCTGCGCGGCCGGCTCCAGCTGCTGGGGGGCGGGCTCTGCCCAGGGCACCACTGGCCAGGGCCGAGGAGGGCGAAGAGGACTGCGGCGACAGCGGAGCTGGGCGCGCTGGGGACAGCACCTGAGCCTTGTCCAGCTGGCCCAGCCGCCCCTCCTGCTCGTCGCTGTGCCCCGCCCCTGCGCCTGCCGCAGCCCTGTCCAAGAGCCTATTTTGCTTTATCTCCCGCACGTGCGGCGCAAAGGCCGCCCACCGCTCCCGGGGGCCAGGGCCCCAGACCATGAGCGCCCCGGCGGCCGTGGCGGTCACCAGCACGCCGCGGTAGGGATGCCAAGCCGTCGCAACCGGCATCTCGGCCTTGGCTGCCAGTGTCCCAACGAGGGCGCCCGTGCAGCGCCACAGCGTCACGGTGTGGTGGCCCTTGAGCCAGGCGCCCGTTGCCAACAGCTGGCCGTCGCCTGACACTGCCACGCAGGAAGTGGGCACCATCCCGACAGGGTCGCGCAGCACAGCCAGCTCTGCCAGGGTCGTTGAATCCACCAGCCTTGGAGCACCGTCGGCGGTCAGAACGACCAGCACTGCGGCGCCCGGCCCCGCCGCGCGGGCCGGCGTGTCGATGCTCGACACCGCCGGGAAACCCGGCAGCGCGCCCGCCCCGCTCGGCAGCCACGCGACTGCTGCCGCTCCGCTGCAAGGAGCGGCGTCTGCTTGGGAGTGGTGCCGGTCCGTCTTGCGGAAGGCGAAGAGGCGCCCGTGGCTGGTCCCCACGACGGCTCGGCCGTGCGTGCCAAGCAGAGCTCCTGCTGTCACCACTTCGCACACCTCCGTGGTAGGCAAGCGCCTTCGACCGGGGCCGAGCCCTGCTGCCGCTGCGGCCTGCCGCCGCGTGGTGCGTGACGGGGCTTGCCAGTCTGCTTGGGCGCCAGCGGCGGCTGCAGTGCTAGCCGCAGCGGGGGCGGAGGACGACCACGGCGGCGAGCCGTGCGGCTGCCCGCCCGCTGGCTCCCATGAGGGACCGCCCGGAGGCAGCGCAGGCGAGCCGTTGGCGGACACGACCACTGGGCTGCTGCTGCTGCTGCTGCTGCTGCTGCCGTGAGACGGCGAGGGGTTGGCCGAGGCGGGCAAAGCGCCGGAGGGCGGCTGCACCAAGTCGCTCTCCTGAGTGGGCGAGAGGATCAGGGCTCGCGCCACAGCGTCCGGCACGGGGAGCCACGCGAGCGTGGCCGCCGCAAAGCCAGGCCTGGCGAGCACGGCGCTGGCGTCGATGACTCCTGGGGCTCCGAAGCCGCGAATCACCAGCAGCTCGGACGACGACGCGGAGCCAGCAACCCCGAGGCCAGGCTGGGATGCGCGCAGCACCGACGGCCTCGCCCGCAGGCCCACGATCGCCCCGTCGCACGCGACACGGCACACCTCCGTCAGCGATGCAAGGCTCCACACGGCGACCGCCCCATCGGCGCCGGCCGATGCAAGCAGCTCGCCCCCGCCCAGCCACGCCACCCCGGTTGCCGCCCGGGAGTGCGCAACAACCTCGAGGCAGGGCGCCAGCGTTTCCATGTCCCAAACTTGCACCGCGCCGTCGTCGCATGCCACGGCGAGCAAGTGCCCTGCCGGGCAAAACGACACAGCCAGCGGCCGGCGCGCGGTCGCGCCCTTTGCGCCCAGGTGGTCGGGCGGGCCATGCGATGCGAGTGACTTGAGCGAGTCCGGGTGCAGCGTGCCCGCTGCGACTGCCGCAGCGTGGGCGCTTGCTGCCGCGCGGCTCGACACGGCCGCTCCTGGCCCGCAGGCCTTTGCCGCGCGCGCGCCGGCCTCCGCCGCCAATGTCCGGTGGCCTGTGTGCAACATCGAGAGGAGTACGGCAGGGAGCCGGTCCTCTTCCGGGTCTGCGGTCGGCAGCGCGCGATGGCATCGGAGTGCACGGCGAGAGTCGCCCAGAGGACCTGTGTGCGCCCCGCAGCGCGCAGCGGCGTCAAGGCTCGGCAAAGGCCCGCGCCGGCATGCAAAAGCGTGTCACTCCCCATTCAGCGCCACGGCCGAGATGCCCCTTCCACGCAACCAGGCCCGCGTCCGGATGCTGCGCTGGCGGCCCTCACCGACCAGCCTTGCCAGCGAACTTTGGCAGGCCATGCCAGGAGCGCGCCAGGCCCTGTCCCGGGCGCGGCCCGCGAGCAGCTGGGGGAGACTTTTCCCTCGGTCTCTCCCCCTAGGCTCGGCCTTCGTCAGTGGCGGGGACCTACGGATACGGAGCACAAGTGGTGAGACCCGTCGCGAGCGGAGGCGGTCCATATTTGGAGGCGGAAACGACAGCAGCAGCGCGAACGCAGGCCCCGCGCATGCGGCCCTCGCCCGAGCTCCACAGCCGCACCCTGCCGTGGAACTGGTACCCGGGCCAGTGGAAGACGATTGCTGTGAGGAATCCCGGCGCGCAACCAAAGTAGGGGCTCGAGCAGCGGGTTGCCTGCTGGGGCTACTGCGTGCTCGATGTGGCCAGCTCCAACTCCAGTCATATTCGGAGGCCCAACTCTGCCGGCCAAGTTCTCGGGCTGGTCAGCCCTGCGAGGCGAGCCTGGAACTCTATCACCTCGAACGCTCCAGGACGGCCGCCGCGGGCGCTGCCATGGCGGCAGGGGCAGAGGTCGAGATGGGCCCCCTGGGCGGGGACCAAAAGTCCGTGGCCGCAGACGCGGTTCGCACGGACTTTTTCGGCCCCAAGCAGGACGCCGGCTCACGGCGGTCTCTGCGCGAGCTGCTGGCCCCTCGCCCGACCGCGCCCCGCTCCCGCGCGAGCGGGACAAAGCTGCCCACCGTGCAAGGCCCGTTCCGGCTGAAGAATGCGCTGCCAGGGAGGGCCATCGCCCTGCGAACGGCCTTGCAAGTGAGCCACGAGGGACGCGGGGCGAGCGCGCTCGCCCGGCACTTGGGCATGTGCGCGCACGCAGCTCCCGCACGCGCCTTCCGGGCGCGACCGGTGCGCGCTCAAGGGGGGGGCGCGGCCATTGGCGGTCTGGGGATACCGCGCCTTGCCCGGGCGCACTGTTGTTCTGCGCCAGTTGCTCTCAATCCTCGCTGCCGCCGGTCGCCAGCGCCTTGCGCCTGCCCGCAGGCTGTGTACAAGAGTCGTCGAGACGGCACAGTGATGGAGGCTGTGATCTTTCTGATCATGCTCGGCCTCTTTGCGTGAGCGCGTCTCTGGGGGGCAACGCCGCCGCGTGTTGCGGTTTTCGTCGGGGCGTGGTGACGCGCTGCGAGCCAACTCGCGCGAGCGCCGGGCTGCCCTCCGTCCCCCCTCCCCCGCGCGCGCAGCTTCGTCATTCACGAGGTCAACGATGTGTCGAGCATGTTCGGGTCCTACGACGCCCTTGAGGACCTCCTGTTCGACGAGGAGTTCCCAGGAGCGCAGTACAAGAAGGTGAGTGAAGCAAAGGGGCCGCCCCGCGCGCGTGTGCCTCCTCCCCTCTGGCCCCGGGCGCGGCCGCCCAGGCTTGCAGCGTCTCCCCTGTGCGCGCGCTGCGCGCTGTCAGGGCCAGGGCGGACGGGGAGCGTAGGGCCACGCAGGCAGGCATGAGCTTCATCCGCCTGGGGAGCGTCGAGGAGGCGTTGCCGACTGGAGCCGAGCTGACCTTGGCCGGATCGCTCGCCGGGCGCTGCAGGCTCACGCGTCCTCGCCCAGCCGCCCGCCCTCGCGCTCTGCAGAACTTCGCCGAGGTGATGACTGCCGGGGAGGCCTTTTCGTGGCTGCAAGGCCCGGTGCTGAACGGAGTGTGGCCGCCGAGCAAGTACAACGACGACCCCCTCAGCCCGGCGCTCAGCCACTACGTCCTGAACGTGTACCGCCGGGTGGGGCCTGTGCAGTTCCGGCAGGTCCGAGTGGGAGGGGCGTCCTGCGCGGTGCGCCGCTTCCCGCACCTCTGCGTGGACCGGCCCAACCCTTTCAACAACAACACTGTGGAGTGCATGGGGCGATTCGACACGTTGGACGAGACCTGCTGGGCCCAGTACAGCAAGGGTGACGAGTCCAAGGAGCCCATCACCCGAAACGGCCGCACCTACGAGTGGAAGGAGCTCAACCAGCCGCTGGCGGGGCTGTTCGGCATGGGCTCGTCGTCGTTCGGGACTGGTGGCTACGTCACGTACCTGGGCCCGGACAGGGTCAACGCCAGCCAGCAGCTGGCGGACATGGTGACAGACGAGTGGATCGACCGGGGCACGCGCGCCATCTCCCTGGACTGGACCATGTACAACACTGAGACGCGCCTCGCGACGACCGTCCGCGCGGTCATTGAGCATGACGAGTCCGCCTTCGTTATTGCCTGGTTCCGCATCACCTCCTTCCGCATCGCGTCCTACACCGGCTTCTCGAACCTCGTGCGCGCCGCCGCGGAGGTCGCCTTCGTGGTGCTGTGGCTGCGCCAGATCTACGTGCTGGCCATGTCGCTGCGAGACGAGGGCTTCGTGACCTGGTTCTTCAGCTTCGCCAACCTGTTCGACCTCCTCCTCGCCGTCATGCAGGGGGCCTACACGGGCACGTGGATCACCTACCTGTCCAGCCCCAAGCTGGTCAACTTCGACGTCAACTCCAAGGAGTTCGTGTCCTACTACGCCATCGGCGAGCTGTACACGCAGACGGCGACCTTCGCCGGTGTCGTGGGGCTCATGATGATGCTGCGCCTCTTCGTGTTCCTCAGCCTCTCCAAGCGCATGCTCACCGTCTGGCTCACCATCCAGCGCGCCCTGCCCGACATGCTGGCCTTCACCATGGCCACCGCGGTGCTCATCGGCGGCTTCGCCATTTTGGGGTACTTCCTGTTCGGGTGGGTGGTGCGCGACTTCCACAGCTTCGTGTCCGCGCTGACGTCGCTCCTTCGCATGGCCCTAGGCGACTTCGACTACGCAGAGCTGACGCAGGCGCGGCCCCAGCTTGCGCCCATCTTCTTCGCCGTCTTTGTGTGCGTGATCTTCCTCCTCGCGCTCACCGTGTTCATCGGCATCCTCACGCGCTACTTCGAGGCGACGCACGAGGAGCTCAAGGTGGTCGACCGCTGGAAGGAGACCACGCCGTCGCTCGAGTCGGAGGTGGTGGGCCGCTGGCGGGCGCGCTGCACCATCCTGTACGTGCGGTGCTACCGTTGCAACTGGCAGCGCACGCCCCCCAAGGAGAGCGACGCGACCGGCAGCACTTCCAGCACCACCAGCACGCCGCGCTCCCCCTCCCCCTCCGACGAGGACAAGGCGCCCCGGAGCGGTGCCTCGGAGACCCGCCGCAATCGGCGGTCCAGAGTGAACCGCTTGTCCGTGGTGCAGCAGGTGAGCATGACCGAGGACGAGCAGCGGAAGCAGAACCTCGAGCTGGAGATGCAGATGCTCGTCGACGCTCGGGACGAGCTGGACTCGCTCGACAAGCAAGGCCGCTTCTTCCGGGCGGCGCAGCGCTGCGCCCGCACCGCCAAGCGCAACAACGCGATCGACCTGCAGCGCTACTTTGAGGACGTCTACGAGCTGCTCCCCAACTCGGACCGGCTGTTCATCACCAGAGAGTCCCTCGCCGTCATCATCGGGAAGCGCCAGCGGGTGCGGACAGCGGAGACGGTCACCGTCCACGGCGTGACGCTGCGCCGGACGGACCTCGAAGCGGCCTCCGAGTTCGTGGACGCCCTGTCGTCGTACAAGGGCACCCAGCTCTTCGGCGTCGCTCTGGAGATGGAGACGCCTGACCTGAGGGCCGTGAGCCTCGTGCAGCCCTTCTCCATGGACGTGCGCGCCCCGGGCAGCGGCCCCGCGCGCTCGGCGGCACGGCTCGCTGACCGGCTGCGTGGCAGAGCCGGGGGCGCGGTGGTGGGGCCGGAGGAGGAGGAGGCCGAGCGAGAGGCCGAGGCCAAGGCCGACGCCGCAGCCATCACGCCGGTGGAGCTGGCGCGCATCTCGGCCCGCACCGCCCGCGTTCAGCTGATCGACGCGACGGGGGGCATCACGGACCGGGTGCTGGCCATCGACAGCGGGCACCTCGGCCTTTGGGTGGAGTTCTCAGAGGCGTCGGCTCGGGCCCGCGGCGGCGAGGAGCTCAAGCTTCCCAACGGAAAGACGTCTGTGATCGGGCGCATCAACCCCGCCGCGCCGTGCCTGGCAGCCGCAGACGCCACGGAGGACGCGGAGCTGCTGGTGCTGGACCTGCAGTCGCGCCCTCTGCGATCGCTGCCGCTGCGCCTGCTGGTTCACACGGAGCGCCACCGCGAGGACCCGCGCCTCGGCGAGCTGGTGTTCTCCTCCAAGGAGGTCGCGCTCGCCGAGGAGAAGGCGCGCGGCGGGTTCAACTTCAACTTGAGGATGCGGTTCCGCAGCACGTCGGAGCGCGAGACCTTCCTGGACGAGCTGTTGACTTGCGCGTCGGCGGCAACCGCGCTGTTTGACAACGACGACGACGACGAGCTGGACGGCTCCGGCGGAGGGGACAACGACGACGACGACATCGGCGACACTTCCGATGTCCATACGGTGTCCGGCGACGACCCGATGGCGTCCCCGGCCAGATCCGTGGCGGCGCTGGGCCGCTGGGGAAAGGTCAAGACGGCGGCGAAAGCGGTCAAGCCCAAGTCGGCTACGCCCAAGCAGCGCCGCGCTTCCAAGATGACGGCTGCCATGCAGGCCTTCTCACGGCGGCTGACCAAGGGGCAGGGCCTCCTAACCGCGCTGCAGGCACCGGGAGCGGGACGCACCGTCACCGCGGGGGCGATTCTCCCCGAAACGGGGTTGGATGATGACGACGACGAGGACCAATTTGATAGCAACGGAGACTCCCTCGGGGAGGTTGTGGACGGCCACGCCGTTCGCGACGACGATGACGACGACGACGCTGGCCTCTCCGCAACAGACATGAAGGCTGCAGCCGCGGCGGCGCGCCACGCCCAGCCCAGCCCGCGATCCCGCGCTCGCCTGAACCCGCTCTTCAGCGTCAGCGTGCTCCGCAAGCAGGCTGCAGCCAACACCATGGCTGGCAAGCGATGATGAGCTTGTTCCGCGCCGGCGGCCTTCCGCCTGCGCCTGATTTGTCACCCTGCCCCGGGCACCATGCTTGAGGTGCGAGTCACCCACTGATTGCGTCCTGGGGGCCGAGCGAGGATCTGATTCGATTGCGTGATGGGCGCCTGCACCGCTGAGTCGGGCCCACTGTTCCCCTGCGCATGCGCTGCAGCCGCGGCGCAAACATTGCGCGCCAAAGCGGCATAGCACAGATGCATTCAGCCCGCCCGTCGGCTGCTCGGCCGGGTCCAGGCAAGTGCCCCTGCCGAGGTCTTGCGGACAGAGCACGTGCAAGCCAGTGCGCGGCGGGCGAGGGGGGATCTGCAAACGCTCGCAGGCGCAGGCCCAGCGGCACCTTCGCGAGAGGCTGGCAGTCATGGCAGCGTCTGCCACGCCGCGCATGGAGCTACTCCACCGCTTCGAGTGAGGGCGCCAGGGCCCGCTGTGCGACACCCCGGCGCTGGAGCGCATTTCGAGCAGATGATTCGTCCGTACCGCAACGCCCGCCTCGCGCGTTGTCGCCGCCCCTTTCGGCACGCAGGTCCGTGGGAACCAGCATCTTTGCTCTGGATGTGTCCGAGGACGGGAACCTCATCGCCGCGGCGTGCAACGACGGCGCCGTCAGGGTGCGGTCACGCCTCGTGGTCGTCGCCGGCAAGCCCGCCTGCGCTCGCGGCGCGCAGCCCAAGGCGCGGACGTGACCTACACTGCGCCCCGCGCGTTGTCCATTGCTCCGCAGGTGTTCCACGCGGCCACGAAGAAGCTCCAGTACACGCTGGGTCGCGCATCCGACGACTCGATGCCGATCATGGGAGTTCGCTTCCGCCCGCCCGGCATGGACTCCCAAGGCGCGAGGCACGTGCTCCTGGCTGTTGGCGTGGATGGGTCCGTGCGGAGGTGGCACGTGTCCACGGGGCGGAAGCTGTTCGACACCCACGAGAAGGACAACGAGGTCTTCTGCTGCGACTACAGTGAGCCGCGTTCCGAACCGCAGCCCCGTTGCCAGTCCGTTTTCATCACACGGAATCTTGAACGCTCCGGCGCCGCCAAGCGGGCTGTTGCGCCGTGTGTGCGCGTGTGCGCTGCGGCGAGCGTCGCCTCGGGTCCGCTCGTCGTGCTTCGCGAGCCGTGCCGCCCGCCACTGCCTGAGGCTGGGCGTCGGCCCGCCTTCTTTGCTCCACCGCAGGCGTGGACGGCCAGCGGTTCGCCACGGCAGGGCTCGACAAGTGCGTGCGCGTGTACGACGATGAGCGGATGGATGTGGTGACCACGCTCAAGGCCGGCTACGGGGCGGGCGCCCGTGGCCACACGAACCGCATTTTCAGCGTCAAGTTCTCCGACGAGTCGCCGTTCACGCTGCTCAGCGGAGGGTGGGACCGATGCGTCCACGTGTGGGACACCCGCACGGGCAGGTCGGAGCGGGATATCTTTGGGCCGTACATTTGCGGCGACGGCATTGACGTGCGCTCCGGCGTGGTGGTCACGGCCGCGTGCCGGCCCAACGACCCCTTGGAGCTCTGGGACCTGGGCACCGCGTCCAAGATCCGGTCTGTGCCCTGGCGTGTGTCCAAAGTTGGCGGGTCGCTCCCGTGCACGCTGTTCGGGGCGGCCTTCTCCAAGGACCCTGCCGGTCGCCTTCTCGCTGCCGGAGGCTCCATGGCCAACGAGACGCGCCTCTTCGACCGAACGCGCAGGGACGCGCACGTGGGCACGGCAGCCGGCTTCTCCGGGCCCGTGTTTGCGCTGGCGTGGCACTCGGACCGCCGCCTGGCCGTGGCCGGCAACGACGGCATCGTGCGGCTGATGAAGGTGTCTGGCGGCGACCATGCCACGCCCGAGTCGCTCAGTGCTGCGGCCCTGATCGCAGAGGGCGACGCCGAGGAGGCCTCCGCCTCTGCGGCTGCCGCGGCGACTGTGCGCGTGGGCGAGGCCGGGTCCGCCGACGCCGATGCCCACCCCGGGTCGCCTTCGCGGACGCCAGCAGGCGAGGCAGTTGCCGACGACGCGGGCGACGAGTGGGCAGCTGACGCCAGCGGGGACGAGGAGGCCGACCGCATGCTCCGCGAAGCACGTGCTCGTGCGCGCGCCCTCGAAGAGGCGGCTCCCGCCGCTGCTGGCGCGGCCGGGGCAGCCGCTGCTGGCGCGGCTGCGGCGTCCGGCGCCGGCATCATCCCGGGCCACGCCCTCGCGGGCTCGGGCGCCCAGGCAGCCAGGCAGCTTGCCCGGGCGCGCCTGTCCTCTCCCATCGGCGAGTCCGAGAGCAAGGACGTTGAGTGACCTCCTGGCCCCTCGCGTTGGCGCCTCGCCACCGCCTCCCCTTCCCCTCCGCCGCTTTCTTTGCTTGCGTCAGTGGCTCGAATGGCTGCATCGAGTGCGTTCTCGGCGTGCCCTGACCGTCGATTCTGCTTGCGCTTGGAACGAGAGTCTGGGTGTGCGACTGCGGCGCCCTGCAAGCGGTCACAGCGCTGCGCAAGAATCGTTCGTTTCCGCTGAGCCAGCATCCCCTCACGCAAAGCCGTTGCAGGCCGCTGGCCAGCACCCCGAGGGCGCGAAACTGCCACAAAAGTCACAAGCCGCTTAGGCGCGGCGCTCAGCGGGGACACTCGCTGCCGCCAAAGCCAGGATCAGCCGAACCGCTGCCAGCCGGCCGGGTGAGAGGCCCCGCGCCCGCCGTCGGGGCTGAACACGGTCACCCTGGACCCGCCGCAAGCCTCCGACATGGAGGTCGCAGCCTGCGAGAAGGCGCACGGGGCAGGGCCTCCGCGACGCCCGGCGGCGTCGGCATCGTCGCCAAAGTCGTCGTCGTCGTCAATGTCATCGTCGTCGTCGTCATCATCGTCGTCGTCGCCGCCGCCACCGCCGCCGCCGGCGACTGCAGCCCCGAAAGGAGCAGCTCCTGAGGGCAAGCTCCCTCCAAACGCGGGCTGGCGGCGAAAGTTCACCGGCTGCTGGTCGCCAACGGGCTGGCTGCCCACCGCCCAGGGGCCACTCGGGGCAGGCGCCCAAGCCTGATGGTAGGGCTGTTGGCCCGGGCGCTGGACGGGGCTGTGGAGTTGTTCAGCGTCAACGGCTTCGGCAGTGGGCGTGCCATCCGCCGTCTGCGCCCCCGACGCGCCCCATGCGCTCGCCGCCATGGCGTCAAATGACAGCGAGTTCTCCCCAGAGGCCGGCGCGTGCTGGGCCGACCGCAGATCTGCCGCTGCTGCGGCCTCTGCTGCCAGCAGCAGCGACACTGCCACTCGCAACAGCTCCCGCCGCCGCTCCAGACCCGGCCGCGAGCGTCCCAGCTCAACCACATCGTCGCCGTCCACGTCGATGTCTTCGTCGTCCAGCTCCGCCGCGGCTGCCGCTACCGCCGCGCCAGCGGTCGCCAGCTGAGGCATCGTGAACCCTGCGGACGCCCCGAGGGCCGCCCGAGTCGCAGGCGCCATGGCCGCAGCAAAGCCCAGCTGGGGTGCAAACGCCGCCGACTCCGGCAGCGCCGGCGCCCCCGAGGCGGACGAGCCCCCGGAGCCCGCCCCGGCCGACGAGGACGAGCCAAACGCGCCAGCGGGCGCCGGCGCCGCGGACGGAGCGAAGGCGGTGGTTCCGCTGCCGCCACTTGGCCTGGCGGCCTGGGCCGCAGCAGCGCTCGCGGGCGAAAAGCCGGTGAACGCACGAGCGGGCCACGAGCTGGCCGGGGCCGGCCTCGGTGCAGTCCCAGCCTCCTCCTCGGCAGGAGCGGCAGATCGCTCCAGCGCCGCCACGACCGCGGCCACTGCGGAGGGGAGCGCGCTCGGGAGGCGTGGGTCCGCAGCAGACGTCGACAGTCCGAGCTCGCGCGGGTCGACGTCGAGCTTCCTGCAGAGCGCCACGAGGCGCTGGCGGAGGGACACCTCGCCGGTCGCCTTGGTAGGATGCAGGATCAGGGCGCAGCGGCTAGCGAGGGAGCTGGCGGCAGCTGACACGGCCTCGTCTTGCGTCCGCTGCAGGGCGCCGAGCCCGGCCCTCGTGACTGCCTCGGTCACTCCACCGCCGTCGCCACGTGCCCAGGCGGCCCACGCCGCCTGCGGGTCTCGGAGCATGGGGCCCACAATGGCCGCTAGGCGCCGCAGCGCAGCTCGCGCGGACGCGGAGCCGCTTCCCACCGCGACGAGCGCGCCTGCGCCTGCGTCGCGGACCCCGTCACACGCGCCTGGGAAGGCCGCCTGGCGCGCGTCCACGAGACGCCCGTTCTCCCAGATCCATCGCGGCGCATCGGCCGCTGCAGCCGCTGCGTGGGCGTCAGACGACGCGCCGGCTCTCTGCACAGCTGGCACGGCGTCGCCTCCCACGCGCGCCGCGCCCGCGTCTGCGGCCCCCGACCTGCGCGATCGCTTGGGGCCCGGGCCGTTGATCGACATTGCAGCGATCCCCGCGGCCACGGCCTCGGGGTCGAACCTGGCGGGGGCCGCAGCCGCAGCTCCGCCGTGCCACGCGGCCCGCTCGCTTCCGCTCGAGGCCTCCGCCCCGCGGCCGCCCGCTCCACGGCGGAGACCCCTGGAGCTGCGGGAGGGGAAGTCCGCCCGCGCCCGGTCCGACGTTGCCTCCGCGCGGCCGTGGAGCCCGCCCGGCGGGAACACCGCAGAAGCCCGCGCAGAACATTCGGCCTCGTCGCAATCTGGCCACGGAAACGAGACCTCCTCCAGCGGCCGCTTGGGCGCACGACCGCGACCCACTTGCTGGCCCAGAATAGTGTCGAAAGCCGTCGCAAGGGAGGGACCGCGGCGCCCGCCTCCGCACGCCATCAATTTCCGCCTCCTGCCCTCGGCGCCGGCAAACAAGGAATCGGGCGAAAGACTCCGCGGCCGCTTGACCCTGCCTGGGCTCTCGGCAGCAAGCATACGCTCTCTCGCAGCCTGCGCAGTCTCAGGCGCGGTGTGCGGGCAGCGGCGGCACATGAATGGCGCGCGCGCGCGCGCGCAATTGCCCCCCTGCCAGCTCTGCAGCACCGAATATTTGCTGTTCCGCCGCATATTCGGAGCTGCAGAGCTGGCTGCCGCGTGAAATCCGTGACTCGATTTTCTGGTCAAGCCGGGCGAGCTTGACGAGCTCGGCGGCCCACTTGCCCCGAGGCTGCCTGGCATGGCTCTCACCTACTACTCCTGGCAGGGAGCCGTCAACGCCTCGGCGATCTTCAGCCCGTACCATGACCCCATCGCCAAGGCGCTGCACTTCGACGTGGCTGAGGAGGCGCTCGCGCCCGGTGAGACGGCGCCCAGCGCAGGCCCACGACGCCCTGCACGCGCCCCGCCCGCCTGCCAGGGACGCCTGTGCCGCCGTGCCCGGTGCCCCTGGGCTGGGGCGGCCCGGCGCGCTGAGCCACGTGCAGGCATCGACTCCTCTGCGCCGGCGCGCTTGACCCGCCAGCCGCCGGGTCTGCGTCAGGACCCAGTCGCCCGCGCAATGAGGGCTCGAGGGGCGGCGCGGCTGGCCCGCGAGCGGCGCGATTGGACGCCTTGCTTTCCGGCTCGCGGAGCCTCACCCCAAGTCTGGCCGCAGCACCCTCCCGCCTCGCGGGCCGCGGCTGCTGCCCGTGGCGGCATCGCCTGCGCTGCTGCGCGCCATCTGCCGCGCGCCTCCGCTCCACCTCCCCCGCTGCCCGCCGCTCGCCGGGGCCCTGCGCCTTCGTGTCCGCAGTCACCAGCGCCCTGGGGAGCGTCACTGGCAAGTTCATCGTGTGCCTCTTCGCATCCTACCTCGTCGGGCTCGTGAACGCCTTCCTGCCCCGCGGCATCGCACGTCACATCTGGCTGGCTGTGAACGGCATGGTGGCGTGTGCCTTTGTCTTCGGCGCGCCCTGGATGCTCCTGGCCGCCTCGGTCTGCATCGTGTACGTGCTGCTCCTCCTCGCCTCGCTCATCAAGGGCACCGGCGCCACCGTCCTCGCCGTCGTCGCCGCTGTGGCTGCCTTCGACATCATGTTCTCGCGCCACATCGTGCGCGCGGGCGCCTCCGCGGTGGGCCTGGACGACTGCGCGGCTCAGATGGTGATGTTCCTCAAGCTGGCTCACCTGTGCTTCGCCGTTGCCGACGGAGCCGGGAACCTCGAGGGCCTCAAGGCTCAGGCCTCCGCCAACACCGACGGCAAGCCCAAGAAGGCCCTCTTCGCAAAGAAGGCGGCCATCGGCCGGCTCACGCGCGCGCTCAGCTTCGTGCCGTCCATCCACGCCGTGCTCGGCTACTGCTTCAACCCGACCACCGCCATGGCCGGCCCCGCTTTTGACTTTTCCGTCTACACCATCGCCCAGGACGGCCTCCTCATCAAGGACGGCAAGCCCAGCCCGCTCAGCAAGGCCCAGGCCAAGCGCCTCGCCTCCGCGTGGAGCCTTCCCCGCGCCCTGTTCGGCCTCGCCTTCGGCGTCGTCCTCATGGCCCTCTTCTCCATCGGATCTGGCTTCTTCCCCGTGGACTCGCTCTTCGACACCACCCTCGCTCGCGCCACCATCAGCAGCTTCTTCCCTGCTGACAACGAGACTGTGACCTGGCTCGCCAACGTGGTCAGCGGCGCGGACACCGTCACCCACCCCGTCGTGTCGGTTGCCATCACCTGGGGCTGGCTCTCCCTGATCCAGCTCGTCGTGCGCCTGCAGTACTACGGCTCCTGGATCGTGGCCGAGGGCGCCAGCGCGACCGCCGGCCTGGGTCTGGACCCGGCCTGGGTGGCAGAGGCCGACTCCTCCAAGGCAAAGCCCGTCGAGGCGCTCACCACCGGCGACCACTTCAACGCCTTTGCCAAGGCCAACAACATCGATCCCGTCGCTGTTGAGACCGCCACCGAGTACAAGACGGCCATCAACCAGTGGAACAAGCACACCCAGGCCTGGCTCGCCGAGAGCATCTTCAAGCGGGCGCCCACCGCCTTTGGCTTCAACAACCATGCCACGTTTGTCGTTTCCGCCCTGTGGCACGGCGTGTTCCCGGGCTACTTCCTCTCCCTGCCCGTCATGGCCGTCGCCGTGCCGGCCATGACCGCTGCCCACGCCCCCATCAAGGGCTTCCTCGAGGCCGTCTTCGGCTCCGCAAAGCAGTGGGGCTACCTCGGCCCGATCGGCTGGATGGTCCGCTGGTTCTTCGTCGTCGGCCTCCTCAACTACTTCATGGCCCCCTTCATGCTCCTTGACCTCACCCGCGGCCTCCAGCTCCTCAGCCGCACCTACTACTTCGCCCACGTCTACATCCTCATCTGCATCGTGGCCTCGATCATCCTCCCCTTCCTTGTGCCCAAGGCCAAGACCGCCAAGGCCAAGACCGAGTGAGCTGGAAGCGAGGGCTCGCACGACCGCCGTCGCAGGGGGGGGGGCGAGGCGACGCCAACCGCCCGACGCGACGCGCAATCCGGCGCGGACGTGATGGTTCCCGGCCGGGCACCCCTGCCCTCCCGGCGCGCCCCCCTCCTCCCTGGCCACGCTGGCAAGCAGCTGGGAACTAGACTGGCTTGTGACTGTGTCTGGGAGCCTCCGTCCCGAGCTCCCAAACTCGCCCACCTTCGCCCTGCAACCTGCGCTGGCGCGCAATCCCCGAAGGCCACGCGAGACACGCCATTCAAGCAGGGAGCGAAAGAGGAAACCACGTGGCTTCGCCAGAGTGCCAGCAGTCGGTGACAGCACGAGGGCGAGGCGTTCGAAGCGGGAGCGGACGCGACACACACGCCCACACACACACACACACACACACGGACTTGCCTCCACCGAGGACACGCACACAGCCTGCGGCGAAGCGCAGCATCACGGGCGGGTGGTGTGAAGGGGGGCCGATGCGCATGCGCGCACGCAATCAGTGAGTGGGGCGCAGGGACTTGAGCGTGCTGACCGTCTGGCCGAGGCGGTGCTGCAGCTGGTTTCCCACGGGGTGCTTGGGGTCCACCATGAGGACCTGGCGCACGTCGTTGAGGGCGGCGCGGTAGCGCTCGAGGCCCTCGAAAGCGAGGGCGCGGCGGAGCAGTGCCTTGATGTTGCGGGGCTGCGACTCCAGCACCACGGTGGTGTCGTCGACCACGGCGCCGAAGTTGGACAGCTGCTGGTTGCACGCGGCGCGGTTGTTCAGGATGGCCACGGCGACGTCCGAAGACAGGCTCTCGCATGCCTCGAGCGCCTCGGTGTACTTGGGGATGGCGTCCTCGAACCGAGCGGCCTTGAACAAGTCGTTGCCTTGGGTCTTGAGCAGCTCAGCGCGGCTCATCCCGGCCTTGGCGGCGTGCGCCTCGGCAGCGAGGGCGGCGCGGGCCTCATCCAGCACGGCTGCGAGGTCAGCGTTGCCCTTGTGTGTCGTGAGACCGATCTCGCAGGTGCGCACGGCCTCGGCGAAGCGGCCAAGCTTGACAAGCGCCGACGCGTGGCGGTGGAACCCCTTCATGAACCCAGGGTTGATCTCCATGCAGCGCTTGCCGTCGGCGGCCGCCTCCTCGTACCGCTCGAGCGCCATAAGGGCCATGGCGCGGTTGGAGAAGAAGGTGTGGTCGCCGTCGTAGAGGTCAATGGCCTCGGAGTAGCGAGCCACCGCCGTCTCGTAGTCCCGGGCCTTGAACGCCTCGTTGCCCGCGCTGCGCAAGCACACAGCAGGAAAAAGGGCGGCTTGCAGAACACGTGAGGCACGCGATGCCTCGCCAACGCACGGCAGCACGCGCCTCGTTCACCTCGCGACGGCGCAGCCAAGCAACGCGTGGCACGCACGCCAGCCGGAAATCTGCCGCCAGGACCGGGAGCTCGCGGGCAAGCGGCGCGGCCTCCACACCCGCAAGCCACGCCAGGTGTCCTCTCGCGTCGCCGGCCAGGGTGGTCGCCGCGGGCGCAGTGCCGAGCAGCATCAACAAAGCAGTGACCTCGCGCCCAGACTCGCGCTGCTGCCGCGCCTTGCGTCTCGGGCGCGCTGCTGGTTGCCCCTGCTCACAGCTTCTTGGTCTGCGCCGCGGCCTGGGACATGCTTCCTGCCTCAAATCCGCGTGAGTGACCCGGGGCACGCTGCGCCAGTTCGGCCTGTTTGAGGCGACGGCTGCTGGCAGAGCCAGCCTCGCCTTCTTTGGCACCGGCGCCGGCGCCGCTGCCCGTCGCAGCGAAGGTGCGCGGGTGTGGCTGGACTGGGTGCTGAGGCTCGTGCTGCCCTCTCTGGGGGGCATGCTTGGTCCGGCTGCCACGAGGCTCGGTGCACAGCCTCGACAGCTTCTGCCACGAGACTGAAATTTTGCGCTCGATGCAGAACGGTCGCATGAGCTCCGTGCCGGCGCGCTCGCATTGCTTGCCCCCCAACCACGCCGGGGTCCGGCGCACACTGTGAGCATGTGTGGGTGCCCAAGTGCTCACGGGGCTGACGCTGAATGAATTGCGGACAGTGGACCTGGCGCGAAACTGTTGCTGCGCAAGCATCGGGGTGCGGCTGCGGGGCAGTACGACGCCAAGCCCGCAGAAGCGCCACGCGCTCGTCGTTTGGCCGAAGGGCCACCGCACGAAGCCACGCGAGAACCCAACGGCATGCTCGCGACAGCCCACCAGTGCGCTCCACAGGCGCCTGCGACAGACGCCTCGCGCACCGCTGGAAGCAGAGCGGGGGTGTCAGACAACCCGACTCTGCCGCGGCGGAGCAAGTCACAGGCGAACTTGGGACTGCCCGCAGGCCTGCACCGGGCGTTGCGAGGCTGGTCTGCTGGGAGCCCTTCCCCCCGTGCGTAGCCCCTTGCTGCAAGCCCCTGTAGCACCCGACGCCAGCGGACTGGCTGAAGTTGGCGCGGCACCAGCCCGCGGGCAAGCCGACAGTCGATCTTGCAATGTCGTTCCCGTTGCCTTCCCAGCCGCCCCCGCGAGAGGGCGGTGAGGAAGGCCCGGGGCATTTGCCATACGACGGACTGGACTCGCTGTTTGGCGGCCCTGCTGCCGTGGACGAAGCGCAGCGCAGGCAAGCGAGAGCGCAGCTCGCTGCAAAGCGCAAGGCCTCCACAACCTCACTCGCGGAGACCCCCGGCGCACCCAGCACCGTGCACGGTGCAGGGCCCTCGGCGACGACTAGGCCGGGGTCGAGTCGGGCGCCCCGCGCACCCCCTTCAGTGTCGTTGCGTTCCTTTGCCGACTCGGCCGAAGGTGCGCGCGCCGGAAGCCGTGGCCTCGGCGGCGCCGCTCGCTGGTCTCCAGGCGCCTCGCAGGACAGCGCATTCCTGTCCGAGGCGCGGCTTGCTCCTTTCGGCAGCCCGCGCGGCCAGGGGGGGCGAGCTGGCGAGGCAAGTCCCGGTGCCGGCGTGGCACGATCCGTCTCGGCCACGCTGCACGGCAGCCCAGCTGCTCTGGACGCCTCTCCCCGCTTGGGGACCTCCCACTCGGCGGGGCTGCTTCGGGGCTGGCAACGCGCGGCAGCAGGGGGGTCTTGGGACGCAAACGGAGGCGGGGGAGCGGGCGCTCTTGTCGCGTCCCTCCTGGCGTCGCTGCCGCCCTCCCCGGCCGTGCAGGCGCGCCTTCAGGCGCAGCAGGCGTGGCCAGACACGCCAACCATGGCCGGATCGCGGCCGTCGTCGTCGGCAGGGTCGAGCATGGCCGGTGGCGCCGGCGCCAACGGCAGGTCGTCCCGCCGGAGGCCCCGTCCGCTGACTCACAGCCCCGCGAGGACGCCTTCGGCCCCAGGAGCCGGCACAGCTGCTAAGCTAGGTTATGGTGCAGGCGCCGCTTCGCCTCCCACCTCGCAGGCCGCCTCTGGCCACGCCGGCCAACCTGGCGGCCAGCCGTCGCCCGCCATCGAGACCGCCGATTCCGAGCAAGCAAGCCCTGCCCGCGCCTCCCCCGCAGCGAACGACTCGGCCCTGGCCAGGCCCACGTCACCACCCGCCTCGGAGCTGCCCTTGAGCCTGTCGCCCGCCGGCATACGCTCCTCCCGCGAAGCCGGCGGCCTTGCACGCGGTTCAAGCGCGGGCGGAGGGCTGGCCGGAAACGGCCCTGCGCCAGCGCCCCACAGCCCCGCGGCTTCCCGTCGTGTTGGTGGGACCTCTTCCCGAGGACGTGGGCCAGGCAGCCTCTCCGGTTCCGCCCGGCTCGCGGGGGTTTCGTTCGGGCCGAGCGTGAACCAGCAGCCGGCACAGCACGGAGCAGCGCCCGCAACCGGCCTGGCTGTCCGGCGGCGCGGCGTGGCCGCTGCCGCATCCCCTGCAAGCTCGCGGATCCTCCCTACAGCCGAGAACCTGGACAGGCGGCGGCAGCCCCGCCTCCGCGGCACCGAGACAGCGCACGCCTCTGGCGCCCGCAGCGCAGGCACCTCGCCAGCGCGCCGCCGCTCGTCTGGGCACGCTCGTCGCTCTCGTGGGTCCACGAGCCCAAACCCAGGCTCTCCCCCGGCGACGCTCCAAGTGCTCGCCCGCCACCGCGACTTGGCCGCCGCGGCCCGGCGCCTTCTCGAGGATCCAACGCCGCCCCGCCGCAGCCGCAGCACGGAAGCGTCGTCCACCAGGACTCGCGCCGCGGCATCTGGCACCGGCTCTCCGCCCACCACTGCGCAGGCGCGAAAGGGCCCCCCCGGGCGCGCATCCTCTGCCGCACGGCTCCGCAGTCGGCCTCAAGTGTCTGATCCGTTCCGGGGCAAGCTGGCGCCGTTCCGCCCTCTAGCCGTCTCCGCGGTCCGGGACGGACCCGAACGCGGATTCAGCGACGCCGCAGATGCCATGACGGCTCCAGCTGACGGCCCTCCCTCGCCCACGCCCGGCAACCAGGCGCCGCCGGGGCCGCAAGCCCAGCAGCTGCCGGCACCGCCTCCCCCGAGCTACTCGCAAGGCCCGCAGTCTGCCTCCGAGGCGGCTGCTCTGAGCCCCCCACGGCTGGACCACCCCAGTGCCGCTGGAAGCACCAGTGGCCCCCTGGCTGGGCCTGCAAGCGAGGTGCTGCCCGGCCGGAGTCGCGAACCGTCCGCTTTGGCCAACGAGGACCCCTCGGGCGCGGGCACCTCCGCAACCAGCCCGAGCCGCACACTTCGCGGCGTCGCGTCTGTGGCGGCCTCTCGGCCGGACCGCAGTACGCGGGGGGGAGCGCTCACTCCCGCTGGGCAGGCCGACGACTTGAGTGCACGCGCCAACGCGGCTCCCGGGCCCGAGCCCGAGCAGGCGCCTGCCTGGACTGAGGAAATGCTGCAGCGTGCTGACGGCACTCGAGTGCTCGTCCGGCTTCTTGAGGCCCTTCCCAGCGAGAGCGCCCTGCTTGGCAAGACGGTCACCGCAAGACCGGCTCCAGCGCGTGCCTCCTCCTCGGACGGCGCCAGCACGCCAGCCGCGGACAAGCGCCAGGGCAAGCACGATCTTGACTCCGCCCTCCCGCGAGGTCCGGACTGCGCGCCCTCCGGCCCTCCTTCGCGGGCCGAAAGTGAGGACAGCCTCGACGAGGTCGGGGGTCTGGCGACGGAGGAGCACGCCGGCGCAATGCCAGAGCTGCAGGCCGCAGCGATGAGCAAGCCAGAGCCTGAACTGGCGAGGGCCCCTCCTTCTGCTGCTGCGGCCGCTCAGCCTGGGACTCCGCCCGCGACGGCTGCGCCGCCGGAATCCGCACGATCTGCCGTGACCCGCGACAGTCCGGCGCCAGCCGTGTCTGACCAATCCGCGGCTGACCAAGCCCGCGGCCCCAGCAGCACAGTGGGCTCGAGCGCGGCTGAAGCCGCCAGCGATCCCGCGGAAGCGCCACCCGCCAGAGCAGGGTCTGCCTCGGCACCCGCCTCCACGTCCGCCTCGCCGGCTCGGCTGCCTCTGGACACCGCGTTTGCTTCGCAGGGGGCTTCCGTGTCCGCAGCCAGCGACTGCCCCGTGGACCGCCAAAGCGGCGACAGGCCTGAGAGGGACACCGTCACGGACTGCCCTGGCGAGGACGACGAAGCCAAGGACGACGAAGCCAAGTTCGACGAAGCCAAGTTCGACGAAGCCAAGGACGACGAAGCCAAGGACGACGAAGCCGAGGACGACGAAGCCGAGGACTCCGCCCTCGATGCGTACCAGGCGGCCAGGCGAGCAGCCCTCCCGGCATCGCCCCCCTCGGCCCGTGCGGCGCTTCGTGCTGCGGGCATTAGCTCGTCTGCTGGCTCTTCCGCGGCGGCGTCGCCGCTCAGAGGCGCTGTTCCGTTCGTTGCGATGCTGGCACGGCCGCTCGCCCCCTCCCCGCAATCGGGCGCAAGCTCGCCTCCCGAGCCCGCGTCGTCTCCCGCCCCGGGGACGGACGACCCTGCGGCGGCCGCTCGCGAAGGCGCGCCCAGGCGCTGGCAGCCACGGGCGCCCCAACCTGGCGCGGGCTCGGTAACGGACGTGCCTTTGGTTCGGTCGCGGGCTCGGCGGCCGAGCCCGCCTGCGCAGGCCGCCCTCCCGCTGCTCACAGACGACACGGCCCGCATTCGGGCGTCCCCGCCGTCCCGCCGCCCGCCTCCTCGCCCCACTGACATGCCCGTTGTGGACGAGCTCGAGGCGGACGGCTCGGCCTGGACCTCGCGCCGGCATCGACAGTCTGCCCCGGGGGTGATCACGGACGACGACGTCGCCTTGGCAGCGGCCCTGGGCGAGCCGCCGACGCCGTCCAAGCCGGCAGCACTTCCTTCACCGGGCCGGTCCGCGTCTCCTGCGCAACCGCAGCCCCTGGGCTCGCGGGCGGCGGGACGCTCTGTCAGCGCAAGCGATGGCCTGGCCCAGTCCTCTCCAGCGGCGAGTGCAGCTCGGTCGCTGGCGCCTTCCTCTGGCGGCCGTGCAGCTGCTGGCGAGCCCTTGCCGCTCGTGGCGTCTCCGCCGCCCACGCCCCCTGCAGAGCAAGCGGCGCAGCGGGACGCAGCCGGCGGCACCGCCGTGCCCCCGCCGCCGTCCCATGCCCCTCCCGCTGCCCCACCACTCCAGCCGTGGCACGGCGCTGCAGGGTCGGCTCTGGCAGCGTGCCCGGACTCGCCCGGCCCGGGGTCGCGCTCCAGGGCTCTGGCCGCCGCGCAGCTGGCCGTGCTGGGCCGAGAGGCCGGCCACGCCGCCACCCGCGCGGCCTCCATGCTGGACCCCCGAGCGCTGGGTCTGTGGCTGCGGGCCCAGAGTACCGCCCTGGTGTCCGTCTCGGCGGACGTCAAGGCCCTGTGCGCCGCCGTGCGCACTGCCACTCTGGAGCTCGATGCGGCTTCCGACGAGAGCGGCCTTCAGGGCCAGATGATGTCTGAGGGCAGGCAGCTGGCCACTCGAGCGTCGAGACGACCTGGCGCCGCCGCAGCCGCGGGCTCCGCGGTCGGGGCCGGATTCGGACCCGCGGGTGCCGCCGGCAGCGCAGCAGCCGCGGCTGTCTCGGTGGCCAGCATTGCGGAGTCCAATGCAGCGGGCGTCGCTTCGGCTGACCTTCAGCGCCTTCGGGCGTGCGCGCTGGCCGCGACACGCAGCTTGGGCGAGGCTCGGCAGGCGCCTTCGGCCACTTCCACTGATCGTGAGCTCGCTGAGTCACGGGCGGCGTGGGCAGCGCTCGTCAGGCATCTTGCGACCGAGTCTGCCGCTGCTCGCAGCCAGCTGACTGCAGCAAGGGCAGCCGCATCAGCCGACTCCGCTGACCTGGAACGCAGACTCGCTGCTCAGCGGACGGCGCTTTCGGCGCTCGGCAGCGCAGCAAAGGAGGCTGCGGCCATCTTCCCCGCAGTTCGCCACGTCGTTGCCACTGGCGAGTCCGGCCCTGCCTCGCTAGCGCGCTGCAGGCGCCTAGCGGCCCTGCTTGGCTCCAAGGCGCGCGCCGAGGTCACGAACGAAGGCGCTGACCACCGCCCAACGCTGCCTTCCGCTGGCTCTGGCGAGGGCTTCGACGATGAAGCTCCGGCACCGGGCTCAGCGGCTTGGCAGGAGGCTGTGGCAGCTGCAGAGGAGGCAGCGAGGGCAGAGCAACGCAGCAGATTCGAGCCTGCTGTGGCAGCGGAAGCGGCTCGGTGGACTGCGCTCGCCGCCAGAGTGGCGAGCGCGGAGTCGGAGAGCCTCGCAAAGGCACTTGCCGGAGGTGGTATTACCAACAGTTCTCCTTCCAGCAGACCCTCGTTTCGGGTGGCTGGGGGTGATGCCGGTTCCACTGCCCCTCGGCGCAGCACAAATGTCCAGCGTGCGTCCGATAGAGTGATCGTGGCCAAAGCGCTGCTTGCTGTGCGCAAGCTGCTGGGCGGTGGGTCTCCAGTCCGCCACGCGATCTCAGTCGGCAGGGGCTTGCTGGGCGCTCGCGCAGCAGCTCCGGTGCCCGACTGGCTTGCTGCCACGCTGTCCGGTGTGGAGCAGTCGCTCGAGGGCGCGAACGGGCACCAGGGCCCGACCGAGCAGACGCCTTCTGTCTCTGAGGGTTCGGCAACTTCGCTCGGGCCGAGCGACGGTGGCACGGCAGAGCATCAACCTGGCCCGGTCGAACCTTCTGCTTCCAGCGAAGACCACCTTGCCTCGCGACATCCTGACCAGGCTGGCACGCTGCCTTCCTCGCGGCCCAGCAACGCGTCCCCTGAGGGTCCGGCGTTGTCTGAATCTCCACAAAGCCGCGGCTACTCCCCTGAACGACTGGTGTTCCGGACTGCCTCCGCTGCGTCTGCCGGCGGCTCCTTGCCGCGCAGGACTGACCGCCTGCCTCGGAGCGATCCGCCTGTTCACGCGGCAGCCGTGGAAGCTGGGCCAGCCGAGCCCCATGAGCTCGACACACTTGCTAGCACGCCGGCATCAGAAGACTCCGCAGCAAGACGAAGCCGACTCGCCCTCGCTTGGGGGCCCAAATCCGCCGCCGCTGCCGAGCAGCGGGACGCGTTTCCGTCGGTCTCGTCGCGGCGATTGCCTCGCGACCACAAACGTTACTTGGTAGGCCAGCCATCAGGGGATGCACGCGACGCTCCTTGTGATGAAAAGGGATCGGACATTGCATCCCTTGGCGAAGTTGATAGCTTGGACGACGACTTTGACGGGCTCATGCGTGACATGGAGTTTTGACCCTTGGGCTTGCGTTGATGTGAGTGGCGCGTGAACAACCGTTGCCCTCGCTTCTCCGCGTTGGAACTATGATTGTTGTTGGGCTCGAAAGCATCGGTCTGGAGCTGGCTCGCGCGCGACGCAGCTCCGCATGTCAGATGAGCAAAAACACTGCGCTGACCGGGACTCGAACCCGGGTCACATGCTTGGGAAGCATGTATTCTAAACCCCTAAACTATCAGCGCGCGTGAAACCGGATCGCGCCAGGCAACAATCCAAACGGCGAGTGAAACTCAGGCTTGACGGGCTCCGTTGGATATGCAAGATCGCGCACAAATGCCCAGCGACGAAAGCGATGTGGCAAGACCAAGCTGGACGCCTTGCACCATCAAGGCATCGCTGTGCTCAAGGTTCGGTTGTTTTTGAGTTTGCCAGCAAGTGCCGAGGTGTTTGTGCCGGTGTGTTGTTGGCTTGGAACAGTGCATCCCCACCGGAGTGTTTGGACCAAGGGACTGCAGTAGCTCGCCGTGTCCGGGGCGCAAGCAGCGACAAAGGAGTCGGCCGGCAAAAAAATGATGCAACGAGACTGAACACGAAGGGAGACAAAGAAGGAGAGGGAAGAAAAAAAAAGGGAGTGCGCTGACCGGGACTCGAACCCGGGTCACATGCTTGGGAAGCATGTATTCTAAACCCCTAAACTATCAGCGCTCAGTGGTGCGGAGAGCAAATATTTAGAACTACGAACATAGACAAAAGCAATGAAATGTAGAGATCATCTTCGCGTCAGGGCATGGCTTCCTGGTTGTCTGCTGCGTGGGAAGAACGAACCACTTGGTCCCGAGGGCCCCTGAACGCGCCGCAGCACACGTTCGTCATTCAAAGGGCAGGGACTGCTCAGCTTGCCGACTCGGGGCGATGACGGACTTTTTGCGGCAGCCGTTTTTACAGCCATAGCTCACGATGCAAGCAGGCGACCGCTTGAACAACCAAGCGATATTTGTAGGGACGAAGGGAACCAACGCCTCAATGGGCAACAGAGGGCAGCTGCGGGCGAAGCAAAGCAAAAAGCGGAGTGCGCTGACCGGGACTCGAACCCGGGTCACATGCTTGGGAAGCATGTATTCTAAACCCCTAAACTATCAGCGCTCAGTGGATATAAGCGCCAGATGCATGTACTTGACCATATTTTTCTTGATTCGCACGGCCGCGGCGGAAGCTGCTCGCCCAGTGCCTCCGCATCGTTGCGCCGTTCGGAACGTCACGGTATGGCAAAGAGTGAGGGGCCACTGCACTGAGGGCTGTCGAGTTCAGTCGGGTCGGATTTTGACGAACTGGCAATGAGGAAGTGCTGAAACACACAATCAACCTGATCTGTCCCGAGACCCGTTCATGCCCGGTATCGAGAAAAACGACCCCACACCGCGCCTAGAGTGGCGCACTACTCTGTCATGCTGATGTACGCGGCCATCCGCCCTGCGGAAAACCCGTTGCCCTGCCCTGCGGCCATCGAAGTGCGGTCCTTCCCTCCTGAATCGGCCTCGTCCGACCCGAGGGGCAATGCCTTGCCAGCCGCCGCAGCTGCGGCCAGCCGTGCGGCCCGCTTGCGGTCCTTGTCGGCGCGGAGCCACGTCTCGATGGTGCGTAGCAAAGGCGCGGTGTCGCCGGCCTTGAGCCGCTCCTGGAAGTCAGTGCACTCGTCGCGATGCATCTGCCGGGCCACAGTGCCGTCTTCGATATAGGCGACGTGCGTGAACCACTGCGGAGACGCAAAAATCAGAGTGCGGGGGTGCCGCGCGCGCGCGCGTGGAGAGAGGATGGAGAAGGCAGCGTCCGTTGCAGGTGCAAAGCTCGCGACGGCGCTGCGAGCGACCTGCATGCGGGCGCTCTCTCGCCAGTGACGCGCTCACCTCAGCAAGGCCATCAAAGATGTGAGTGGCGTACACGATGGTCGTGCCGTGGTCCTCTGCCTCGCGCTTCAGAAACTCGAGGAAGTCTGCTCGGGTGATGACGTCGAGGTCCGTCGTGATTTCGTCAAGCAGCAGCACCTCCACGGGGCGCAGGAGCTGCAGGAAGAGCTGCACTCGGCGTCGCTGGCCGTCCGACACCTGGTGCATGCGCCACTCGAGGTTGACGCCGAGCAAGTCAATGAGCATTTCCCGGCGCTCGGTGAACGAGCGCTGGAGGGGCAGCATCATCTCGCTGACCTTGACGTCAGCCTGAAGAGCGCACCTGCGCACAAAGCGAGGGCATGGGCGCGCAGCCGTCGCGACAGAGTTTGGGGTCGGGGCGGCTCCCTGCGCGCCAACAGAGGCCTCAGCCTCCGCACGCTAAGAGCGGCACGGCGCGGTGGGCTGGGCCTTGACGCGCCCAACGGCTGCAGCTTGCGGTGGGCGGCGAAGTGAGGGGGTTCGCCCGCGGCCAGCTCGCTCGCGCGCGTACGTGGCGCTGGCTGCCGAAGGGGCAGCAGAGGGCGCCACGTCACACGACGAGCTCGTTCGCGCACGTCATCGTTCTCACCCGTAGCCGGCAAACGCCACCGTCCTGCGGCCCCAATCGGAGCCCATGTAGCTCCTGTGGTTGTCTAGCATGGTGTCGAAGAAGCTGTCCCGACCGAGGATCTGCACGGCGCCAGCGGCATGCATGTGCTTGCCGGCAAGCAGGCGCAGCAGCGTGGTCTTCCCCGCGCCGTTGTCGCCCACCAGCAGCAAGCGGTCGCCGCGGTGCATCTTGATGTTGATGTCGCGCAGCACAGGGGCGTCCTTGTCGTAGCCGAACGTGAGGTTGTTCACGCTCAGCACGGGCGTGTCAGCTTCGGGAGCAGCGGCCGCGTCAGCGTGGCTGGGGAGGGCGGCAGCAGCGGCCATGGGACTCGAGGGGGCGAGGATCCGCGGGCTCGACCAACCAAGTCGAGAGAGTGCGCGTGGGGCGGCCGGCTCGGCGGGCTGCAGAGTAGCTGCCGGTGCTTCGCGAGTGGCTGCTCGCATATTTGCCGAGCGAGCATAGATGGCCGGCGATTCGAAGGATTGGTGCGCCGGGGCGGTCTCCGGGCGAGGACAGCGAGGGACAGCCCCACGGGGAGGCGGCTGGCAGGGGCAGTCAGTGTGGATTCCGACAGGGCAGAGGGCGCGGGTGGCTGGCGAAAGGGCCGCTGGCTTCGAGTCAGCCTGCGGCACTGATGCCTTGCAGCACACCGGCGGCGGCTTGCATCCCCCATTTTTCGCCGACCAGTCAAAGCAACGTCAAGCACGGCAGCGGAACAGGAGCCGCCGCGGCGCCGGGAGGGGGCCCAGGCGAGCGCCCCCTTTCGCGCCATCGACCCCAGACGAGCTGCCGCCCGCCGTGCTGCCGGTCGGAATCCGGCGGCTCCCAAGGCGGAGCGCCGGCTGTGCATGCAACTGCCGTTGCAGAGCCCCAAGGGCAGGCGAGCTGCAACCTGCGGGGCGACCCCACCGCGTGCCGAGGGGAGGAGGGAGCCAGGCGGACCGGCATGGGCTCGCCTTGCTGCTGGGTGGCGGCCCGCACGGTCCAGGGAGCCGCCGTCGCGGCGGCTGCCACCGCCCTGTACATTGCCATGGGCAGCTCGCCACGTGACGACCAGGCTGTACTTTCCATTGCCGAGGTCACTGCGCTGGTGCCCTTCGCGGGACTACTCGCAAATATGCATCTGAGCGTAGCGCTGCTCCTCGGCGTGGCCGCCATGTTCGCTCTGGTGTCGGCGTTGGAAGGCGCGGAAGCATCGCTCGAAGCGGCAACCCGTGGCTCGAAGTCAGCCGGCTTGGCTGGAGCGCCGCACGCTGGGCTTTTCGGCAGGGCCCCAGCCTCGACCCCCGCATCGCGCGGCTCGCCTCGCTGGAGGTCGGGGTCCTCTTGGCGCCGGCCGGGGGGGGAGGGCGTTGCGTGGGGCGCTGCGGATAGCATCCAGGAACTGCGAAAACTTGAATCCGAGCAAGCTCGGGGATGGAATTGCGTGGCGCAGCCGAGGGACCTTGCCGACCAGCGAAGCGGCGGCGACCCGGCGGTCCGCTGTCTCGTGTGCTCGCGTCGCAGCGGTGACAGCTCTTCCGAGCACGGGGGCGTGTTGGCCCCGCGTGTTCGGTGGGGGGCGGTGCTGGTGGCGACGTGCGTCATCAGTCACATCACTGCGTCGGTGCTCACCGTCGCGGGATTTGGCCCGATCTGGGTCACCCCTGCGTTTGTTGCGTCGAGCAGCGAGCGCATGCCTGGCCGAGCTGTCGCAGCCGTCCCTTCGACGGTGGCAGGGCTGGCGCTTTTGACTCTTCTCTGTTTTCAGTTGGAGGCTTCAGGAGTGGTGTTTGCGCGCGTTGCGCAACTTGTGGTCATCGCGGCATCAATGGGCTTGCCAGTTCTCGGCAACGAGTGCCCCGACGGAGACTCGTGGCGACGCTGTGGCCCCACCACGATTCAGAAAAACGTGGCCGTGGCAGTTGCGTACCTTCTGCTGGGGCTCTTGCACTGGACACTGCCTGCTGCCTGCCTCGCTCGGCTTGAACGCCACCCGGGGCTCTGCGGCGGCACTGGGTGCTCCAGCAGAGCGCCAGGCGTCTGCGGGCAGCTCGGTAGTTGCGCTCGCAGCGTGGTGGGGCGTTGGCAATGCTTTGCAGACGCCGTGCCCGTGAGGCGCGGTTGCTGTTGCAGCTCTTGCCAAGGGTGCTGTGGTCCTCGGTGGTGCAGCAGAACGCGAGGGATCCGACCAACAGCAAGTGCTGGCACAGTCCAGAAGAACCCTTCACCTCGCACAGACGAGGCGTCGCGCAAACAGCAGCCTCTGCGGAACGGGTCCAAGCTGCGGGAAGGCGCCAACCTCAGCCCTGTGCACCTCGCGGGTGGCGGGCCCAGTTCCCAAGCTCGCATCTGGTCGTGCTGTATCATCCTTCGCCGAGGCTGCTCGCGAGGCGCCAAGTGGCGCGGTAGAACGGGGTGGCTGGGGTCGCAAGCAGGGGCTGCATCAAAGGAGCGCTTTTTGACCGTGGTTCCGCGGTACTTGGGCACCGTGGTGGTCGCCCTAGCAATGGCGCTGTCAGACTTGCTCATCTCCGAGCTGGGGGCGCACAGCCTCTCCCCCGGAGCTCAATCTGTTTCGGCACTCGTGAGCAACAGCACCCTTCTGGGAGAGGCAGTGGCTTTCGGGAGTGCCTACCTGATGGGCCGAACCGTTGCTCTTGTGTTCCTCCTTCCGATTGTCGTCTCTGCTGCCTACCTTATGAGCTTTGTGCAAAAGGCACGCGGGTGGTGGGAGCAGGCGCATCGCGAGTCGAGGGACGCATTCTTGCGATGGACGATGCACACGCTGCGAGGTCCCGCCGCGATCATCAACGCTTCCCTTGACGACGCTTCGGAGATCCTGACCAGCGACGTGCTTCTGGCGGAGTGCCAAGCTGTTCGCCGCGAAGCCAGCTCTGGCTTCGGATCCGGCGGATTGGCAAGCAGCCCAGTGTCCACAGGGCGCACGGTCAGCTCGACGTCTGCTGGGCACCTGGAGGGTCGAGGAAAGGACGATGCGGCGTTCTCGGGTGAGGTTCCGGCGTGGCTGCAGCGGCTAGGGCGCGCCGGCGGGGCGGGTCTGCCCCGCAGCTCAAGCGGGGATCGCGGCTTGTCCAGTCACCTGGTTGTGCCGACCAGCCCCGCAAAGTCGACTGAGTCAACGAGCTTGTCAACCCTTCGCGTTGTCCCGCCAGTTGAAGAGGCGGTGGTCCTGGCTCCTGGGAGCGCGTCCCCGCTGCCGGGCCGAGCAGTTCCGACGCAGCTTCTGGGAACCGTGCAGGCGGCTGCCCCTCGACGCGAAGGCCTCGGAACCGACGCCAGGGCGAGCGGCAAAGGGCTGCGGTCGTTCTCGGAAGCGGCGGCCCAGTCAGTGTCACAATCCGGCCAGTTGCCGCAGCCAGGCCTCGGAAGTCAGGAGGTCGCACCACTTGGCAATCGACGGGCCGAAACAGCGCAGCTCTGGACCGTCGACGGTACGCAGCGGCTCGCCGTAGCGACGACCATTGCGCCTGCGATGGGCCTGCAGTCTGGGCGCTCGGGTGGACGGAGTGCGCACCCCCCCCGGCCGTCGAAAGGTCGCGACAGCGCCTGGCCTCTCGTGTCGCAGTCAGCTGTTGGAGGCAGTGTGGCTTCGCAGGGCGAGGCCAGGCCGGGAGACGGTTCTTCGACGGTGTCCGTGCTGTCGCCTCACTCTGTTCTTCGAGTGGCGCGGTCGGCGGGCATCGGCAGCAGCATGGGGTCGCCTGCAGCAGCGCCGGCGGGGCTGGCAGGAGCCAGGCGCCGGGCACGAGGAGAGCGACTTCCGCGGCCAAGCGATTCGCGATGGGGGCCAACCCTTAAGGCCGCTGCTAGGCTGGAGCTGCTTGCCGCCGCAGCCTCGAACAGCGCACTCGACACGCGAGCGGAGGGATGGGGCGACCGGGACTCCCAATCGCTGGTGGCTCGCGCGATGCGCGACTTCCACCCGCCGCTGCGGAGCGACGGTGGCCGAAAGAGTACTTCGCAGCAAAGCGGCCGCAACCAACAGGGTCGGCTTGCCGCATCCCTGACTGGCGACGAGAGCCAAGACGGGGCGCCCTCTCGGCTGGCGTCGCCCCGCCCATCGGGCGACTTTGACCGGACTCACGTCATGGCAAGCGTACCGCGTCTACTCGGCGGTGGCGTGCCCTCGGTTGCAGAGGACATGCAGATTCGCGCCATGACCAGCCTTCGCGCTGGCCGCAGGACAGAGAAGCTGCTCCAGGCGATTGAAAGCCTTGGGCAGGCGTTGCACGACTCCCCCGCCAGCTTCAGCACTGTCTCCCGGTTCGAGGGCCTCCACGGCGCCTTAACCTCGATGCGACGAGCATCAATTGGTCGGTTGCAGACTTTGGCTGTGCTCGACAGGCTTCTCGAGGTGTCCCGCGTGACTGGGGGGTCGTACACCGTGGAGCCCAAGTGGGCTGATCTAGTCTCCGTGCTGCACCGCGTAATTGTTCGTTTATTCGACCTTGCCAAGGAGAAGAACGTCGGGCTGCAGGTGCGCATCGGGGGTAGGCTGCTGCTGGAGTGCGAGGCAACTCCTCACAGCCGTGCCGCTGACGCGAGCCCACCTGCCGACGGAGCAACTTCGGCAGATGCCGAGCGGCTTCGCTCCGAGTCGGCTGACATCGGTGGCGACCCGCCGCAGTCTGCTGCAGCGACGTTGCGCTCGAGCGTGGTCTGGCAGCACCGCGGGCGCGCTGTCCGACACGCCGGGCTGCTGGGGTCGCCCCCGCAGTCAGCCGTGGGCAGTGGCGCCCTTGGCAGCCAGCTTGAGCGCTCTGCCGCTCGACACGCTTCTCAGAGGGCAGCTACAGTGGCGCCGGTGCAGTTCGTCACGGTGGAGGCTGGCACACGCAGACTGGCCGCAACGCAGCGGCATCGGGGCGCAGCCTCGTCCGCAGACGAGAGTGCTGCGGTGGGCCTCTCTGCCTCTGAGCAGTCCTCCACGCCTCCCCCGCTCGCGCCGCTTGCTGCTGGGGAAAGCAGCGCGACGCTCCCGCGAGTTCCTCTCAGGGGCGCCATCGGGGAAGCGCTGGAGCTTGCCGGCCTTGCGAGCGGCATAGCGTGGACGAAGCTCCCGGAGAGCGAGTCTACCAGGTGGGCGGCTGGTGTCGCCGAGGGCCCGTCAGGAGCCGAGAAGCCGAGCATCGATTGCGCGGCATCCGAGACAGACGACGACGCGGACGAGCTGGGCCGGCACGGAGAACCAGTGCTTGCCCCCGCATCGCTGCCTGACCCGACGCCTGCCTTGAGACCGAATCTTTCGCCTGCTCTGGCACCCAGCACCACCGACTCGCTGCTTGGCCACGCGCCAGATGTCCTGGGGCCAGTTGCCGGCAGGAGCGTGCAAACGCACCGAGCTGGCGCTGGAGCAAGGCCGAGACAGGGCCAGCCCCCAGTTGGCGGCCTCCCGGACCGGACCGCGGGCCGGGCATCCCTCGACGCGTGGTCGGCCACGTCACTGTGGGCGCCGTGCTTCCCCGCGCTGATTGACGAGGCCAGAGTCCAAGACGCGCTCTTCAGCACTTCGTTGGCGGCGCTGGCCCGGGCAGGGCAGGGAGCCTCAGTGGAGATCGACGTCGACTGCAGCCCGCACGGTGCGGCTGCGGCTTCGGCGTTGAGGTCTCGCACGAGCAGTGCATCGTTGCAGACCACGGCACACCGCTTTCAGGGCCCGCCGAACCCAAGCCCGTGGCTGCCCGCTTCGCAGGCCACCAAGTCGTGCCTCCGACTGGCGGCACGATGCGTTGGAGACCAGTGGCGCCCCGAGGCTCTGGGCCTGTACACCCCGTTCAACCAGCTTGCAACAGGCACCGCAACGGTCGAGCCGTTTGCGCTTGGCCTTGATCTGGCGCTCGTGTCCGCCCGGGCAACTGCGCACTGCACTGGGGGTGGCGATGCCGGCGTGAGGCCGGTGCCCTGCACGGCGCAAACGCGGCGGCGAGCTGCCACGCCGGCCTCCCCGCGGACCACACGGCCGAGCCATGCAAGCCACGGGGAGGAGAGAAGCTGCTCGGAGTACTTCGTGTCCCTGGCCTTCAAATCAGCTGTGGCTCGACCTTGCGACAGTCTGGAGGTTGACCCGCGTAGCCCGACGCTGGCCTCTGTTGCCGGCCACTCCAAGGACAGCGCATCAGAGTGCGCCGGTGCGGCCGAGTCGAAGCACAGCGCCACCTCCCCAGGCCCTCGAGCAGTGCATTCGACGCCCGGTGTGGCCCGGGCGGCGGCAAGCGTGCTCGGCGATGGTCGGCGTGCAGGCGGCGCTCCCCACCCCGTGGCCACGACGCCAAGCCTGGAGTTGGCAGCAAACTCGGATGCCCAACGTCAGCTTCAGCAGCTGTCTCCTGCGCCCGAGCCGATGCAGGCGCCACTGCCGAGCCAGTCGCCTGCATCCGTGCACAAAGCGCCTGCGGTCGCCGTCGACCCGGGAGCCCAAACGGCGACGGCCGCGTTCTACGCGCCAACACATAGCGACTCCCCAGCTGCTCCGATTGGCCTGCGCAACGCGTCTCGGGACAAGCCAAGTCGAGGCCTCCTCGCGGTCGCAGCCGGGGAACTCGACACTGCGGCTTGCCCGCGCGTCTCCACCGGCTCGAGTGGACTGGAACGGCAAGCCGACGCAGCCCCGAGCAACGGCGAAGACGACTTCGTCGTGCTGACGGGCGCGACCAGCCGCGCTGATCCCGCACGAAGAACGCATGCCATGTCGCTGGAGGGCGGCAGAGCGACCTGGGCCGCCGCGACTTGCGGGGCGACGGAGGCCTCCCCTTCCGGCCGGGCTCCGCACGGCCGAGCAGCAACGGTGGGGCGCACAGCCGTGTCGCTGGACGCCTTCAGCCCCAAGCAGACCGGCAGCGCGCATCCGCCAGGCGCAGTTGCGCTGTACACCACCGCGACGACGTCGATCCGGTCTCCCACCGCGCAAGGGGCCTCGATGGTGTTCGGGGACACGCCGGTCGGGAGCCCCACTCCAAGCCTGAATCTCCTGGAGCGCTTCGCAAGGGCCTCAGCATCCAGCTTGTACCTCTCGGCCGTCCGGCCTTGGTCGCTGCTGGGGCACCCCATGCCCCGGGTGCTCATCGTTGATGACGAGCTGGCGCTGCAGGACAGCGTGGCGTCGCAGGTCAAGCGCCTTGCCGCGCGACTCAACCCGGCCTGGGCAGTGCTGCTGAGAGCCAACGCAGCGGACCACATGCGCCGCCGACGCTGGACCACTCGCGCCTGCCTCCCGAGCAAGAATGCGCCGGCCGCGGCGGACGGCAAGCCGGCCACGGAGCTCGCCATGTCGAGCCCGCGACCGGTGTACGGAGGCAGTCGGCGACACAGCGGGGCGTTTGCATCGAGCCCTGCCTCCCAGGCAGGGGCTAGAGCGCGATCCAGCCGTTCGCGCGACGACAGGGACGCCCGGCGCCGCGCACGCCGCCGCCCTGACCAGGGACTCGCCCTTGAGGAGCTGGCGCGCTCGACCCACGAGCTTCTGACGACTGGAGACGTCGCAGCGCACCCGTGGCTTGCCCGCCACGGTGGAGACCAGCTGCTTCTGGATCTGGCGGAGTCTGGCGAGGCCGCGCTGGGCGCGTTTGAGGCCATCAAGAGCTGCGGCGCCAGCGGTGTCGAGGCGGCCATGAGGAAGACCAGCTCGCACCCAAGCCTCAGTGGGAGCCTTGCTTCACCAGCAAACAGCAAGGAGCAAGCGGACCCGAGCGGGTCGGCGAGGGGAGCCCCCAAGCGTTGGCGGCACCTCGCCACGCTTGCGCCCGGCGACGGCAGCAACGCTGACTCGGGCTCCTGCGAGCCCGCCGACGGGCCCAAGCCACCGAGGTGGGAAGCGCGCGATTATTGGGACCTGGTCATCCTGGACATCTCGATGCCCGGCTGCGGCGGCCCCGCGACTGCCGAGCGGCTCCGCAAGGCTGGCTTCACCGGCGTCATTCTCGGCCACACGGGGAACTCAGTGCCCGAGGATCTGCAGTACATGTGCGACATGGGCGCCGATGCTTGCGAGCTCAAGCCCATGGACCAAACCAAGCTGGAGCACTACCTCTGCGAGGCCTTTCTCCGGAGGCGCGCTCAATTTGCGAGTCTTGAAGAGTAGCGTGGCGTTTTGACGACTGCCTGCCATGCTCACCCGAGCCGCGTGTCGCCAATTGACATGAATGCAGAACTGGCGTCTCGCCCCCGAGCTTGCTTTCCCGGGGGCGTGTGCATTGTGCGTGTGACCGCGTCTCGCTGGCAACCTCGGCAGCGAGTTGCAACACAGCGAGCAAGTGACCGGGCCGGCCAGCGCAGCGCGCCGAGCTCCGCGCACGCCGTACCTTGCAACTTGCGAACTTGCAGCAGCAACAAAAGCGCACGCGCCAGCAGCTGCTGCGGGCCAGATGCCCAAGGTTTGCGGATTGCTGCCGTGCGGCAGAGCGTCTCGAGCGTGGGAGTGCCTGGCACGCACCCGGCCAAGCTGCCGTTGGCCGCTAAGGCGGCAAACGCCGCTTCTCGGCAGGCTGGGGCGGTGCGCTGTGGTCGCCAACCCCGCACTCCCGGCGCACGCAGCTCTCGTTCGGGGGGCAGGCGAAATGGCCTTGCCGCGCGAGCTGGAGGCGGCAACCGAAGCTCACCTGCTTCGCGAGGACCAAGCATCGAGCGAGAGGTGCGTGCGGTGTGGCGCACTCAACGTGTATGCAAGCCGTGCGGTGCGGCTCCTGTACCGGGCGTGCTTCCGATGCGGAACGCCGTTGCGCTCGCCCTGGGAGCTTCACGGCGCGCTGACGCCCGCGCCAGACGCACCAGTGAGGGCGCGAATCCGTGTCCTGTGGGCCAGGCTGCGGCGTTTCGACACGCACGACGGCGCGCTGGACTGTACAGAGGCCTTGCGAGCCAGGTGTGACGGGTGGAGCGGCTCGGCTGTTGTGGTCGGGGTCACAGAGGACGTCCGCGAGTTTTGCGGGGGCGATCCAGCTCCAGGAGTTCCGAAGGTGTTCGAGGCCCGGCTGGTAGTGGCAGGGGGGCGGGAGCTGACGCGAAGCTGCAGACTGGCCGGCGACGCTCGTCTCGCAGAGCCGCTGGCGGTCTACTCGGGGCTATGGAGGCAGGATCGCGACGGCACCGGTGAGGCGGACCGCAGGGCGGAGCGGCGCATCAGAGTGGTGGCTGCATCCGTCGGCGACCCTTGCAACCCTGCTGGGGCTGCCGATGTGACAGCTCTGGTCCAAGGGCGCATCGACGGTGCGGGGAACGGCACCGCTCTCTGGCTGCAGGATGGCGAGGACGTGAGCGAGTGGCTCCCCGACCCGCTGCCTGGCTCGCCCAAAGCGCTCAAGGTGCGCTTCCAGTGCTGGTCTCGGGACCTGGAGACTTCGGTCGCGCTCTCGGGAGGAGCCAAGGCCCTTCGCAGCGGTGCACGAGCCAGTTCCGAGCCTAAGGAAGCATCCCCTGCGCCTGCCGGCGAGGCCAGGCCCCCCACCGTCTTGGCGATTCGAACCGCGGAGTACTCGACCCCAGCGGGGCCCCTCGAGGCCAGGTTTCCTGGCTCTGTGTTCTTTGGCATCTCAGGCGGAGATGCGTCCCGCGGCGCTCAGGGCACCGCCGTTTGCGCGCCCGAGGTCACCGGCGCGGGGCGGCACAGGGATGGCACGCAAGATCGTGTCCCGCTCCGACTGGCCGGGCGGCTGCGGATCTCATCCCCGCGGCTGCGTCCTCGGCTGCGAGTCGTGTCCGCATCGTGGGGACACCCGATGCAGCCCAGCGGTGCATACGATGTGACGCCGCGCCTGGCCGCCATCCCGTTTGAGCTTTGCGGACTGAGCTTGCCAGAGAACACGGCGCCGCAGGTGCCGCATCCTGCAGACGAGGACATCGACATGTGCGAAGATCCCGCCGCAGCTGCGGATCCAACTTGGACGGCATCGCTCCCCCGCGGTGAGTGGGTCGCTGGCGGCGCCGCGGCGAGCGAGGCCAGGGCGGACTGGTTGTCTCTGGCACCGGAGGTGGACCTGCACGAGCTCCTGGGAGACCCGTTCCGGACGCTGGGAAAGGTGCTGGATGTGAGGGTTGAGCTAGAGCCTCGCCCGGGAGCCGCGCGGGTTGTCGTTCGGCAAGGCCGGCTCCTTCGGCCGCTTGAGGTGCGATCGCCGGTGCTTGCACCGGCGCTGCAAGTGCAGGCAGCAGCATTTGAGTCCGGTATCCCGGGGCAGGGCGCTTTGGACGTGGCGCCGACGCTTCGGCAGCTGATCGAGTTGCAGGGCGGGTACCAGCTTCAAATAGGTTCAGCGGACTCTGTGGTGGCGCTGCTTGGAGCTGGGAGCGCGCACCGGCCGAGTGCGGATGACCATACCCCACAAGAATTGGCAAAGGCCGGCGCGGCCCAGTCTGGGGTGGCCTCTGGCAGCGGTGCAAGCGCGCCGCTGCGCGCAGGCGCTTCAACCGCTGCGAGCGCTGGTCCCAAGCGGTTTGGCCTGGTCTCGCTCAAGGCCACGCCCATTGGCCGCCGAGAAACCGAGCGGCAGCGCAGGAGGGACGGACGCTCTGCCCTTGCCGCAGCTGGGGCACGCGGGCTTGAGCCGCGGCCCAGCGCGGCCTGCAAGTCGGCCGCCCTTGCGGTCAGACCAGCCCTGGAGGCGCAGGCCAGCGGCAGCGGCAAGGCGCCAGCGGCAGCAGCCGGAGGAGGTCCCCGGTTTGTGTCGCAATGGCGCGGGGAGTTCGACAAGGCCCAGTCTGCAGCGGCGACGGCATCGTACTTTGGGCTGGCCAAGTCAGCAACTGGAGACGCGCTTTCGGCCGACTACGGCCGTGCAGGAGCCTTGGTCGCCACCCCTCTGGCGGTTTCGCGCGGCAAGTGGGGCGATGGCGGCTTGGCCCGACTTCGCAGCATTGCGCCTCACGGCGAGGAGGCCGCAGTGGCGCGCCGGCTGATGGGCGCGGCGGGCTCGGGAGCGGGCCGCTGGCACGTCCTCAGGCTGGAGCTTCTCGCCGGGCAGCGCCGGGTTCGGATTGCTCAAGTGATCCCTCTCAACAGCGCAAGCTTCGGGCGTGGCGTCGATGCGGTTTCGGGGCTGCTTCCCGACGGCCTGAGCGCTGGCGCGCTTGCCGTGCACTCGGATGCGGCAATCGGCACCGGCGGGGACGCCGCGCTGCGATTCACCAAGGCCACGGTTACCCCAGAAGATGGCGCCGCGGTCCTGCAGGCCGCGGTGGCTCACGAGGGCCGTGCATCTGCGCCCGAGTGGGGGCAGCCTGTCGCAGCTGCGGCTGCCTCTGCGGCAAGGCCTCCGCTGGCTCCGCCAGCACTGGTGGACATTTCCAGGCGCCTGCGCGCAGCATGCAGAATGACCAGGGACGGGCTGGCCCTGGTCTTGCCGGCGGGCTTCGACCTCGAGCGAGCGACCGGTCCGTTGCCGTTTGGTGGCCGAGACAGGGCGCTCGAGGTCCACTGGACGACGCCACGCCTGGCCGGCAGGCTGCGAATCCCGAACTTGACCCCGGGCCCGATGTGCGTCCACGTTCGGGCGGGCTGGCCGCCGGAGCTGGAACGCCGTAGGTCTGAGCGGATGTCTTGCTCTCGGCTGCCCGAGTGCCCGGGGGCCACTCTGGCCGTGGCCAGGAGCGGGCCAGACAAATCGGGGGCTGTGTTCCTCCCGCTCGCGGCGCAGTCTGTTATGGCTGACGGCATCGTGGCTGCCGAATGATGTTGCCTAAGAGGGCTGCACGGTCGGCATTCCGTTGACGCCGGCACTCACAGGCACACGCACGACAAATACAAACAGACAGACAGACAGACAGGCAGCCCCACATCTTTCGCAGCGTTGGCAAGCTCGCCCGTTGTTGCAATGCGAGCCTGGCGCCTGTGTCGCAGTACCTCGCTCAGGCAGTGACGCGCCTAGAGGGCAAACAGAGAGTCGGCAGAGAGCTGACGAGGCATCAGCTGTGGGCTGTCGTGTGCGGCCGGGTGAACGGCGGGGGCGCCCCAGGTCCCAGCAGCAGCGACGCCTGCCGCAGCCGCGGTGGCGCCTCCGGGTGCAGCCTCGGAGGCTCGCGAGGCCAGGGACACATTGCGCTCAAAGGCAGGGGGGTGGCAGGCCTCCAGAGCAGAGTAGGTTCCCAGGCCGCCTGCAGCAGTCGAGCCAGGCACAAGGCCGAATGCCGAGCTGCTCTCCTCTGCGTCCAGGGGCCCGAGAAGCTCTTCGAACCCGCGGCCGTGCATCGCCTCCGCCGTGAACTCTGACTGGGTCTCGAACGGGAAGGGCCCGCAAGCTGCAGGAGGGGGGGGAGGGCCGGTCCCTACGACCCCAGCCAGGTCCGAATCGTCAAGCTCAGGCAAGGCGGGGAAGAGGGGCTCCGCAGCTGCCTGCGCCGGCGCGGAGCCGATGGGCAGGGCAGTTGGCCGGTGCTTGGAGTCTGCAGTTCGCATCTCGCCGGGCCCACCATAGGATGCGGCGAAACGCTTGGGCATCGGGCGGTAGTGCCCGGAGCATGAGTCAGAGTCGGCTGACGCCGCCCCAGGCGAGCCACCGGAGGTCTCGTCGGTTTCGTCCTCCTCCGCAGCGGTGCGGTCAGTGTCGGTTGCCTCCCAGTCCCGCTTCGAAGCCCGAGTGCGACGCGCTGTGGCAGCAGCCGAGGCACGGGGCGGGTGCTGGGCCGGGGCGTAGGCGGCGGGCCGTCCCGCCATGCACGCCTCGACCCGCTCGATCACGGAGCTCCGGAGCGCCTCTGCGGCGGCACTCGTGCGAGGCTGGATCTGAGAATGGGCGGCCGCAAGCAGCTCCTCCATGACGTCTGAACCGTCGGCGTTGCGTGTTGCCTGGCCTGACGGGGGCGCCGGGGCAGGCGCAACGGTTTCGGCAGACAGAGGGAGCGACAGCCCGAAGAGCGCCTGACGCGCGTCGGTTGCCGTCGCCGCCGCGAGCTTCGCGGCCACAGTGTCGAATGCCGAGCGCCACGCATCCCGTTCGGCAGAAAGGGCCGCAACCTGGTGCTGCAGGCCGTTGATGTAGGCGCGCTGGCGCTCGCGGTGGAGCTGGGCAGAGAGACGGTTGCGAACGAGCCTGCAAACATCAGCAGCAAAGCAGCCGCATGCCGACGCGCTTGTGGCCGAGGGATGCGCCTCGCCTGGGGTGTGGGCCAGCGGACACGGCAAAGCTGGGGCGGGTGGAGCACGCGGCAAGGCCCGGGAGCGCCGGCGAAACCAGCAAATGCATGTGTGCAACGGTGACGTGCTGATCCTCGCGTCCACGTGCAAGCTCACCGGCGCTGCTTCTTGGCGTCCTTGCAGTCCCCCGGTCCCGCCTCCACCATGTCCTTGGCAGATGGTGCCTTGGGCATCTACAGGCCTGCGGGGCGGGGAGAAGGGGGTTCGTGGGAGGGGCGATCGGGCCAAGGAACGGGTCTACTGCGCGCCCGCCTTCAAGTCAATGCTGACGGCGCCCTCCAGCGACACGAACACGTGGCGTCCTCGCGCCTCAGACGGCCAAACACCCTTCTCACTTGCCGAAATTGCTAGGGGAAAGGCCTTCCGAGGCTCGGTGTCTTGCTGAGCAAAGTGCGGCCCCACGCTGCGCCAGGGACGCCGGCAGCGCCGAAGCCTCGGCGAAGCTCGTAGAACAATTTGGCGAACCTTTCGGCTGGGCTCGTCGCTCTTTGCATATTAGCCCGCCAGCAAAGACTGGTCGCGCGCAACAGCTGCCCCGCAGGCGGCGATGACAGTGCGAGGCTGGCTTGCACTTGCGGGGGCCTGCGGACCCTTTGCGATGCGTGCGGCCGCGCTGACCGTTGCTCTGAGCCTGGCTGTGGCGGCGTGGGCGTCGGAAGGCGCCTCGCCTGACGACACAGCCCGAGTGAACGCATGGGTTGACAGCGTCAAGCAGGCAGCTGGGCTCGTTCGGCAGCTTGTAGCGGCCGGGAAGCAAGACTTGGCAGTGGCCAAGCTCGGAACGGTGCGGTCGGAGAGCGTGGCAGCCGTACAGGTTCGGGCTGCCCGGCAGTCGCACCGCTCCCGTTGAATGCATCGCATTCTTGCTTGCTCACTCTCTGCCGCAGATCATCAATGACGCGGGGTCCATGCGGGAGGCCCTGCAGGCAGCCGCAGACGGCGGGGCACGAGGGGCGCGCAGCGAAGAGCTGGCGTCCGCAACCGAGTTCGACACCGGGGCGGCCTTTTCCGTGAACACCACTTTCAAGCCCAAGAGGTGTTCGGGCCAGCTTGCGTCCCCTGGCCACCGCGTCCGGATTCATTACGTCGGAAAATTTGTGCACGATTCCAAGGTGTTCGCCTCGAGCTTCCACACAGGCAGCGTGCCCTACCGCATGGTGCTTGGCGACCCGTCTGAACTCGAGGCTTGGAACGTTGGGATCGAGGGCATGTGCCCGAACGAGCGCCGCAGCATCGTGTCTCCCTGGAACATGGCATACGGGGCCAAAGGCAACGCAAAAGTCGGAGTTCCGCCCAAGGCAGACGTGAAGTTCTTCATCGAACTGGTCAGCGTGAGCGAGCGGCCCGCCCCGGGGTTTTCGCACCTCGCTAAAAGCAGGTCAGAGGACCTGTAGGTCGCTGTGGGTGCACCTCGCCGCGGCGGCGGCAAGCTGGAGGCACCTGCTACCCTAAGCCCAGCACAGCCACCGCGGGCGTGTGGGACCGCAACTCCGCGGAAGCAGGGGCGAAGCGTAGACTGTAGCTCTGGAGTGAGGCTCCGCGTACGCTGCAGGCGGTTTGGGAGGACGAGTTCGCGCGGTGCGCCAAGGGGCGCTTGCCGAGTTCGAGCACGCCGATTCGGGGGCTCCAGGAGATGCAAGGTTTGGAGCTTGGCACAGGCTCAACACGCGCAAACACGCAGCTATGGCCCCGCACACGACGCAACACACGAGAGGCGAACATATTGGCTCAGTCATCCTCATCGTCGTCGTCGTCGCCATCGTCGTCGGGAGCTGGCGGCAAGGGCTTCAGCTCAAAGTCGTCGCTGCCAAAGCGCTCCATCAGCTTCTGCGACCGGCAGACGCACACGGCGTGGCCAAGAGCGTAGCGTGCGTCGAGGCTGCTGCACCACGCGCCCGCCCTCCCCCGCACGCGGCGCGAAGCACTGATCACGCATGGGCATCGCGCCGGCACCCCGAGCAACCGCACCTTGTGCTCCTCTTGGAGCTCGAATCGCCGTTCCGACATCGAGCGAACTTGCTTGTCCATACGCTCGTACTTTTGTCCCACGAACTGCGGCCACGGGCACGCTGGAAGCGCAAGCGGTTGATCGCTACCGGGGCACGGCAGGCGAGAGCAGCTGCTCTGCGCGCAGGTGCCTCACTTGCTGCAGGCCGTAGAGTCCCGCCACGCAAAAGAACACCAGAGGCACTCCAAATTTGGCAGCGCGATTCATGGCTCGCCGGCGTCCAGGCAGGAGCGGCGGTCACTCAGTGCCTTGGCCCCGTCGCGGCCGTCGTCGGCTGTGCCGTCGCGCCGCCGGCTCTGGCTCTGCAGACGCGGCATGCGCGCATCAGTGGCCGAGAGGCACGGAGCCGGCCCTGTCGGCGCCAGGGGTCCGCCATTTCGCCACTGGCGTGCTCCCTGGTCGCGCTGGCGGATGTTGCCGAAGCCAGGAATCCTGGAGTGGGAAGTCTCCGATGGGATTGTCGTATTTCGTCTGAATGATTCCCTGGCTGCCGTGCACTGGGCGCGCGCAACCTCGGTCAACTGGTTTCGCGACTGGGTTCGCCGGGCGTCCCCTGGGGCCAAGCCACAGACTCTGTTGCTTGCCGGTCGTAAGCTGGCAGATGTGCGCGACGCAACCAGGTCGCTGTGGCAAGCAGGCTTTCGGCAGGGGACGAGTGCAACGATCGAGGCGTTGGCTGGCCCCACCGGGTTTAAGCATCAAGAGCCGACCGAAAGCCTCATGCGGGTTCGGTCCACCTGGATCGGTGTCGCACCATCCTCGATTCCATTCCAGCCCCAGTCGGAGCCGGGATCTCCGGTGGCCAGCACCGACTGTATGCCAGGCGCCAACCCCATCCAAAGAAACTTGGGCTCACCTGGAAGCAGCGCTCTCTCATCGACCGTTCGCGCCAGGGTAGCCGGCAGCAGCGTGGTGCGCTCGGCTCGGCAGCATACAGGCGCACCGGCTCCTGCGTCGCCAGGGCTCCCAGCTGCGCCGAAGTCGCTTCTCGGCGCTCCCCTCGCGCCGGTGGCGATCGGCCCGTCTCCTCCCCCAGAGTCTCCTTGCCCGTCGCCCCCGTCGCCCCCGTCGTCCCCGTCGTCCCCGTCATCGTCGTCTCCTGCACCCCGCCCCCCGGCTGCAGCACCACGTGTGGTTCCGAGGCCACCTCGCGGCCCAGCCCCTCCAGCCCCTCTAGCCCCTCCAGCCCCTCCAGCCCCTCCAGCCCCTCCAGCCCCTCCAGCCCCTCCAGCCCCTCCAGCCCCTCCAGCCCCTCCAGCCTTGCCAGCTCCTCAGCCCTCCAAGCCCGATCCTGTCCGTCCCATGCAACCAGCGTCACGTGCTCTGCGTTCAGTGCCGAAGCCTCCTCAATGCCCGCCCCCTCCGCCCCTGCCCATCCCTCATGGCAGCAGGTCAAAGCCAGCCGCAGAGGCTTCTGCCGAGGACTCGGCTGCTGGCGGTCCGGCTGCGAAACGACGAATCAAAAAGGCTGTGCTCCGAGCTGCCAAGGACGCCCAAGCAACCGACGCAAGCCGCAGCTGGGACCTTCTGCTGCGCGTCGCAAAGGCGCGCAGCCTGGCCGCACAGCACCTCAAGGAAGCTGCAGAGCTGGAGACGCTCGTGTCCGTAGACCGCGCAGCAGGGGCGACGCTCGACGTCGACGCTCTCCGAGAGGCGGAGGCCGAGCGCGTGCGCAGGCCGACGGAAGACCAGCAGCGGCCTGGACAAGCTGCGGTGGTGAACCCAATGCGCGTCACAGGGGCCTCGTCGCTGCGGCAGCCCAGGCCGGGCTTAAGCGGGGCCGAGCGTCAACCGCCGTTGACTACAGTGGCTCCAGGCCGCCCGCGGCAAAGAACGCAAAGCGAGCCCGGACCGCTGCAAGGGGTGACGGAGTTCTTTGCCGGCGCGCTGTCAGCGCTGATGCCGAGACCCCAAAGCAAGGCAGCCACGCCGCCACCCGCACCAGGAAGACCCCAAGACTTGGTCTTGAACCCCGCGTTCGCGTCCAGCCCGCAGGGCTCGCCTGTTGGGAGGGCTGACCGCTCCAAAGTTGCGCTCGACCTGCTCCAGCGCTCTCGCAGGCGCAGCGAACGGGCACCTGTCTCAAGGGCAGACACGGGAGGCGCGCAACAGACCGCAGGCCGCTCTTCTTCAGCAAGGCGAACGGAGAATGCGGCCTTTGGCCGTACGCGTGACCCGTCTACTGCTGGCCTGTCCTCCGGGCGCGTGCTGTGGGGCGGTGCCCGGCGCTGGAAGTCCTTCTCAGGGGCAACGGCCTCGCAACGGCTTGGTTTGACCAGTGGGCATTCTATTCGGGAGGCACCCAAGCCAAGCGGCAGCCACGGGCCGGCGGGGCGCGAGGCTGGGTCCGCTCGGCAGGGGGTCGCAGCAAAGCCGAGCCGACCAAGAGCGCTGGCCGGCGGGGGAAGCACCCCGAAACTTGCCCAGGCAGGCGACCAGACATCACCAACGTCCAGGCCCAAGGCAGGGGCGCGCTCCACGCGCTCTCTGCCAGCTGCAACAGCTGCTGGACCGGCTTTGGCTGGGGCAAGTGGCGTGGACTCTCCAGCTTCGCCGGGAACAAAGCTCATGGCTTGCGTCACGAGCATCAGCGTGACCCAGCACCCCGAACTGGCCATCTAGGTGGCCTGGCTCGCGCTCCATAGTCTGGCGCAAAGCCTGTTTTCTGGTCAAGGCGACGACTGCAGTCTATTGCCGCCGTCGCCTCAGTTTGAGTGAGTGTGCTGCAGCCAACTTGTGCGCAAGCACCGACTTGCGGAGAGTACAGCCGCATCGCCGTGCAAGTGTGCCCCCCTCCCCCCCAAAAACACAGTCAGCTGCGGCCACCAGCTGCGAAGCGAGCGCCAGGACCGCTTGACCCACGCGCTGCCCTTGTCTTGAATTGAGCCGGAGGCCCCTGGAACGAACCGGAGAGGTGAGGGCGCATGACTGGCTTGGCCGTCTGGAGTGCAGCCTGGTCGAGCAACAGGGGGCGCGCGCGCGCCTAGCGCGTTCCGGCGCTTCGAGGTGTCAAAAGTCCGACCGGCCCCCCAGCTCTGGCGGCGCCCCGCAAGTTGCACAGCGCACACCCCCAGCGGCGTCGCAGCGAGCGCGCGCTGCGGCCCGGAACTGCCCAAGGCGCGAGTCGCCATGGGGACCCTTCTGCGCATCCTGGCGGCGGGAGCGGGGCTCGTCTTGTGCTTGGCCACGGCACGCGCGGACGGTGAGCCGCGGCATCGCCCGCACGCCGAACAACCGGTTCGGCTGCCTGCCTGCCCGCCCGCGCGCGCCCTCAGCCTGCCCCCGCCCCCCCCCACCCCCATGCCCGATTTGCGGAGAGTGTGGCCATGGGCATGTCCGTGGTGGGGGTGCAACAGGCGCCTGCCCGGGAAGCCAAGCCGCGCTGCGCGTCGGTGGCGTCGTGCGGCTCAGGCGAGGTGTTGCCGGGAATGACGGCCGCACCTCGCTGCCGCGCTCCCAGCCGCCTCAAGCCGCGGCCCGTCCTCTCCCTGGGGGGAGGAAAGCTCGATGCCGCGCGCTCACGAGCCGATGACCGGGCGCGTCACCGCCTGCGGGGGCTGGCCGCGCGGCCATTGCCGGCACGCCAGCGTTCCCGCTTTCACATGCCCGCACCTCGGTTCGGCCACTGCAACCTCCTCCCGCTTCCACCTGCGCGCGTCGCAGTGACTGGAAAGTGCGACTCTGGCTACACGTTCGTGTCGGCCACGTCGAGCTGCTACCGCTACGTCCCCCAGACGCTGACCTGGACCGACGCCGAGGCGTTTTGCGTCGCCGAAGGAGGCCATCTGGTGTCCATCTACTCGGCCACGGAGGCAGCCCTGGCCTACCAGGCATGCAGCGCAGCATCGAAGCGCTGCTGGGTCGGCCTCAACGACCAGGCCGTGGAGGGAACGTGGAGGTGGACTGCCAGCCCCACAGTGCCCTCGTCGAGCTACTCCCTTCCCTGGTCCGGCGGACAGCCGGACAACGCCGGCAACTCAGACTGTGTTCACTTTACAGACGCTAGCGGGGACGCGGCGAGCATCAGCGACGCGAGTTGTGAAGGCTCAAGCTTCCACTTCATCTGCAAGAAGCCCGAGGGCTGTCCGCCGGGCAACTACAAGTCGGGGAGCTCGTGTGTGGCGTGTCCCAAGGGCACGTACTCGAGTTCGTCCAACTCTGCCGGCTCATGTACCCCTTGCAGCGCGGGGCGCTACGGCTCCGTCACTGGCCAAACCTCTTCTTCCTGCTCAGGCCTCGTGAGTGCCGGGTACTACTCCATCAGCGCGGCCACGTCCCCGACGGAGAACCCGTGCCCGCCTGGCCGCTTCGCCTCTTCGGCGGGATCCAGCAGCTCGCAGTGCGAGGGCCCCATCGCAGCGGGCTACTACGGCGGACAGTCCCAGACGTCCGACAAGCCGGTGTTCAAGAAGTGCGACGCCGGCCGGTACGGCGGCCTGGGCCAGACGTCGAGCTCGTGCAGCGGGGCTTGCGACGTGGGGTACTACTGCCCGGCCGGCAGCAGCTCGAGCAAGGCCAACGCCTGCGGCGGAGCCACGGCCTTCTGCCCGGCAGGGTCCGCTGCTCCGTCGACCGTGCGCACAGGCTACTACACAAAGCCAGAGACTGGCAACACTCGCGCCTCGGAGGCCCTTTGCGAGCAAGGCTACTACTGCACGGGCGGGGTCCGCGCCAAGTGCAAGCAGGGCTACTACGGCGCCGACACTGGCAAAACAACGGAAACGTGCACGGGCGCCTGCGACATCGCTGGCTTCCTCTGTCCTGCAGGCTCGACGAAGAAGACGGAGCAGTCTTGCGGGGATGGCCAAACCAACCCCGCCGAGTGGTACTGCCCTGCTGGCGCCGCAGTGCGCTCCAAAGTCAGTGCCGGGCATTACTCGACCCCGCTCAGCAGCCCTGAGTCTCAGCGCTCCGGCCAAGCGGCCTGCGAAGAAGGCTTCAGCTGCAGCCTCGGCATCCGCTCCGCAAAGATCGCCTTCACAGGCCCGGGAGAGCTATGCACCGTGCGCGACACGACATCCGGGGCGTCGCTCCACGACTACGTCGGGGAGGTGGCAGTCTCTGAGCGCACCGCGGCTGCGGCCACGGCAACAATTGGCGTCGCGTCCGCAGTCGGCACCCCGACCTACTCGTTGACGAGCTCGAGTGCGGCAACGGGTTGCTCCAACATTGGCGGCCAGAGCGTGGGCGTGTCCGGCCACCCGTTCGCCATCTCTGCCTCTTCAGCGTCGTCCGTGTCGATCGCCGCCAAGGCTGGTCTGGCGTTGGACTACGAGAGCTGCTCGGCCTACTCGATAGTGCTGTCGGCGACCAAAGACGGCACCACCGCCAAGTGCACGGTGACAGTGCGCGTGCGCGACGTGAACGACCCGCCTGAGTTTGTGGAGGACGGCGGCGCAGTTGTATCCAGCGCATCTCGCACCGTGCCCGAGGGAAGCAGCCAAAATACCCTGGTGGGGCTCCCCCTTATGGCGAGCGACCAGGACGCAGGCCAAGAGCTCCGGTTCTTCATCGCCAGCGGCGACCCCGATGGCGTCTTTGCCATCGGGGCATGCTCGGGCCAGGTGCATGTCGGGACCTCCAACGGCGCGCAGCTGTTGGACCACGAGTCCAACGGCCCCACCGGCTCAATGTCGCCTCACTTCCGTCTCATCGTGACCGTGCAGGACAACGGGTCGCCCACGTTCCTGGCGCGCAACCTGACGCTGTCCATCACCGTGACCGATGTGGAGGAGCGGCCATACTTTACGAAGACATCCTACGGGCTTGCTGTGGACGAGAACAGCCCGGCAGGGACGCTGGTGACGCCGGCCAGCGGCTTCGTCGCGGCGGACCCCGACGGCCCCAGCTCTGTCTTGTCTTGGTCGCTCACAGCACTCGACGGCGACGGCAGCGGAGGCGCCGCGCCGTTCACGATCGGCGCATCCACCGGCAAGGTTTACGTGGCCGCGGGGGCGCAACTCAACTTTGAGCGCCGCAGCTCCATGCGTGTCCAAGTCATGGTGACGGACGGCGTCTTCGAGACGAAGCTCGAGGACACCATCGCGATCAACGACGTCAACGACCCGCCCATCTTCACCGGCAAGGACCTGCGCAATGGCGTGGTCAGTGCGGCCATCCTTGAGGGCGCTCCGGTCGGAAGCCTGATCAGGCTTCCCTCCTCCGTCTCCAGCGAGGACCTCAGCTCCACCCCCGAGCTGGTTGCGACTGACGAGGACGCCGGTGCCTCGCAGGCCGTGACATGGGGCGTGGAGAACGCAAACACGGCAGCGGTGCCGTTCGTCATCACCGAAACCACCGCCGGCAAGCGGGTGGCACTGGGCAGCGCCGCTGGGCCCTCGGGTCTTGACTTCGAGACTCTCCTCACCGCCGCTCGCGCCTCTCCAACGCCCAGCCTTCAGGTGGAGTCGTCCAGCGCGCGCGATGTGCCTGTCTTCGTCATCAACGTGACTGTGACAGACGCAACTGGCGCCATGGCGCGCGTGCCGTTCCGGATTGCGGTGGCGGACGTGAACGAGAACCCAGTCGTGCTCGGCGACAACGGCCTCGCTGCAGCCGACCCGACGCTTGGCACCGCTTCCGCCAGCCTCATGCGGGAGGTCCCGGAGAACGCCCCGGCAGGCACTCCTGTCGGCATCGTGGGGATGGGCCGGGCCCTCATGAGCGCGCTCAGCCCGTCTGGCACGGGCCTCGCTGCGAATAACCTCAGCCTCGCTCTTCATGCCGCAGTGAACGCCACAGACGTTGACTTTGACCAGTCGATGTTCTTCTCGCTCGTGGACGCAGGTGCTGGCACTGGCCCGCCTACGTCCGTCACTCCCGCAGGGCTCTTTGACGTCGACCGGACCTCAGGCGTGATTCGCACTCTCAAGTCCTTGGACCGGGAGGACGCGTCCATGGGCGGCCCGGTCTACTTCGTGCGCTTGAAGGTGTGCGACAACGGCCCCTCATCGCTTTGCGACGAGGCCGACGTCCGCATCGAGGTCCTGGACGTCAACGAGGCGCCCTCCCTGTCTGCCGCCCAGTTCTTCACGCTGGCCGAAAACGCTGCCCCAGGAACGCAGGCCAAGGTGGACGGCGTCGTGGGGGCCGCAGTGGCGGCATCGGACCCTGACTCGGCTGACCAAACTGGCTTGACCTTCTCGATCCGCAGCGGGCTCCTTGACATCAACGGGTCCACGACCAAGCCGCTGTTCCAAATTGGAGCATCGTCGGGTGCCATTTCTGTTGCGCCGGGCACGAGCACGGCCGATCACTGGACCTCTGTGCTCAACTTTGAGGCCGCTCCCATGGCCGTCAAGGCACCCACGCAGGGGGGTACCAGCGCCGCCGCCGAGGCCATGGCCGCCGGCAACTACTTCCGTGTCGCGGTCCGGGTCTGCGACAACGGCGTGAACGGGGCGCAGCTGTGCGCCGACGAAGTTGTGGTCGTTGCGCTGACAAACGTGCCCGAGGCGCCGCGCGTGGTCGCTGGCCAGTCGCGCAGTGTCACAGAGCAGTCTGCGGCTGGTACCCAGGTCGGCGCCACGCCTCTGCGCGCTGAGGACCAGGACGCAGGCGAGACGGCCAGCCTGCAGCTGCGCGACGGCACCTCCCCTGCTTCGTCCCAGTTTTCCATCTCAACGTCTGGAGTGGTGACCCTGACCACCAATGCCCCCGCACTTTCGCCCGGCGAGACGGCTCGCCCAGAGACCGTGCAGGTGATTGCCACTGACTCAACCTCGACCAACAGCCCGCCTGTTGCTGCCACACTGATCATCGCGGCCGAGAACTTCCGCCCCGTGGTGACGGCTGAAGCCTTCTTTGTTCCCGAGAACGCCGCAGTGAACCATCTGGTCGGCACTGTTCAAGCCTCGGACGACAATGCCGGACAGGTGCTGACCTTTTTCGCGGACGCCTTCGACCCTCCTGCCGCCAAGAGCCTCTTCACCGTCGATGAGGCGACCGGGCAGGTGCGAGTGGCGGCCAGCCTGGACTTCGAGACGCTGTCAACCATTGTGATTACTGTTTTGGCGCAGGACGACGGACCTGGCAACAAGCAAGGCACCGAAGCCATCACAATCACGGTGACGGATGTGCCGGAGCCCCCGGTTGTCACCGGCCCCCTTGCCCTGGTCGTCAATGAGACGACGCCAGCCGGGGAGGGCCCACTCCCCCTGCCCCCGCTCGGCTCGTCCGCGTCGTCGCCCGACGCGGTGCGGCTTTTTGAGCCCCTGGCGCCAGCTGGAATCAGCGCTTGGCGGTCAGGCAGCTCGCCGCCCGGCTACCAGGCGAAGGGCGTCCACTGGAGCGCGTCCGACGCCAGCTTGCAAGCTCGGATCAACGCAACGGACCAGGACATCGGGGAGGCAGCAACCCTGACCTACAAGGCCTCTGCCGTCTCGCGCGCAAGCGCTACGGCGGTGCCCTTGCAGGCAGGCATCCTCCCCGGGGGGGCGGGCGGCTACACCTCAGAGGACCTGGCCGCCTGGGGGATCGAGTCGTTCCCGGTCGCCGCTGATCCGGCCACTGGCCGTCTGGCGCTGGTCAGCGGCGGCGTGGACTTCGAGCTCCTTCCGCCAGCCGAGCCATGGGTGCTGGTGAACATTTCCGTCATCGACACGGCCGGCCTTGGTGACTGGACTGTTGTCCGCCTGTGGGTGCTGGACGTCAACGAGCGCCCCGTGGCGGCTGGAGCTGCCTTCGAGGTGGCAGAGAGCGCGGCGGTTGGGGCGACTCTGATCTCTCGCACTCCGGGCTCCTCGGGACTCACGGCGCAGGACCCCGACCGCCCGTCACTCTCTCACTCAGCGCTGGCCTGGTCGATCGACTCTGGCAACGAAGAAGGCCGCTTCCGCATCGACCCGCTGACAGGCCAGCTCTCCATCTCGAGCCCCGTCGACTGGGAGGACCGCGAGGCCTACACGCTCGTGATCCGAGTGCGCGACTCGCCGTCAAGCTCGGGAGCGGCCTCGGCAGGAAAGCGGGTGCTCTCCTCGCTTTCCACGACGGTTCAGGCCACTGTGACCGTGCTCAACGTTGCGGACATGCGCATCACCGGCGTCTTCGGCGCCACGACGCATGCCTCGGCTGGCGGCGAGTGGGTGTACTTCCAGGGCGTGAACCTCGGCCCCACGCCGCGCAAGCTGGCAGCAATGATCCAGGCGCAGAACAGCGACGCTGTGGCCGGAGACGGAGTCGCCGCGCCGCGGCAGCCCGGCCTCCCAAACGCCGAGGCAGGCACGGGAGATGCCGCCGCGCTCCGCTTTGTGGCCACCTACGGCCCAGTGACGGGCCGCGAGTACGCCACCGCCCGCCAATGCGAGAGGCCTGCGGGGACCGCAAACAACTCGCTCGTGCGGTGCAAGACTGGCGAGGCGCGCGGCTCCCTCCGCTGGATCTTGACCTCGTGGCATGTCGCTGAGCCGACCGCAGCCCAGACGCAAGCGCTTGTGGATGCTGCCCAGGCGGTGCCCGGCCACGACGAGGACGTGTACGCCCCTGGCCTGGCAACGGCCCGCGACGAGGCGGACAGCATGATCGCGGTGACGCGGACTCGCACCCCCCAGATTTCGGCAGTGCACGGCGCCAGCGCCCTTCCCACTCGCGGAGGCCGCAGGGTGACGCTGCAAGTGAGCGACGCGGGGCCCTCGTGGCTGTCTGTGGTTTCCGGGTCGGTCGTGTACAGCAACGGCGACGGGGTGGCGTATTCGGCGGGCAACTGCTCGGTGAGCACCCCGCACACTGCGATCCAGTGCGACTCGGTGGTCGGCTACGGAGGCTCGCTGGCCTGGGTCGTGGCCCTCGATGGCCGCCCCAGCGAGGTCTTTTCCGGAGGCTCCTACGAGCCACCTGTCATCACTGCCCTAAACGTCACTGTGGCCGGTGCTGTCGACACCGGCGAGGGAGGCGACGTCTCTGGCGCTTCCAGCACGGCGCACGCAATGAGCACTCGCGGTGGTGAGCTCGTGATCATGCGCGGATCGGGCTTCGGCCCGGCAGGCACGGTGGTGAGCGCTGTCTACGCAGCGCCGGGCTACGACGGCATCAGCTCTGCGACGGCGAACACGCCCTCTGCAGGCTCTGTTGGCGGGCCGTACGCCGGACGCACGTGCTTCGTGGCCATCGCCCACTCGGAGGTCCACTGCGTGACGGCCCCCGGCGTCGGCAGCGGCTTGCTGTGGAACCTGAAGGTGGGCACGGGCTCGGGCGCGCTCCAGTCGGGGCCATACGCAGCGGCCCCCGTGTCGTACGCTGGCCCTCGAATCGGCAGCATCAGTGGAGCCGGCGCCTTCCGGGCGAACACGGAGGGCGCGCAGCCTCTCGTCCTCTCAGGCTCGTCGTTCGGGCTGGCCACGTACTCGGCCGCCCCTGCATCCGGGGACGTCTCGCCGTCCCAGTACCCCCCAACTGTGACCTACGGGCCGGCGTCCAATCCCAGCCGATACACCGCGAGCAACTGCCGCGTGGACGGGGCATCGCACGGCCGTGTGGTCTGCATGACCGTGCCGGGCACCGGCCGCGCGTTCGTGTATGTCCTGTCCATCGCGAAGCAGGTGTCGGCTGTCTTCCGCCCCGAAGGCCTGCTGGCCGACACTGCCGGCTACGCCGCGCCAGTTGTGAGCGCCTACCTTGGGGACGGCCCCAACGGGCGCCCTCGCGGCTCCACCGAGGGCGGCGACCGCGTAGAGATCCAGGGCAAAAACTTTGGCCCAGCCGGTGTGGCCAGCTTGGAGCAAGTGTACTACGGCCACCTGGGCTTGAACGAGTACAGTGGCCAGACTTGCAGCGTCCTTGACCACACCAGGCTGCAGTGCCTGACTGCGCCGGGCGCCGGCGACCAGCTGCAGTGGACCGTCGTCGTGGACGGGCAGCAGTCCGAGGCGCCCTCCACGGCGTACGCTGCGCCTGAGATTACGGGCTTCGCGGGCGCGGGAGCGAGCAACGCATCCAGCCTCGGCGGCGAGACCATCGAACTCATCGGCCGCAACTTTGGCCCGCCGCGGAGCTGGTCCGCAGGGCGCGGCGTGGACGGTGGCGACTACGAGTTCCTCGAGTGGGTGAAGTACGGGCCGACGGGGGCCGAGTACTCCGCATCGGACTGCGCCGTGGTGTCCCACACGGTGGTGCGCTGCACCATCGTGCCCGGGTCGGGGTCCGGGCTTGTGTGGAAGGTGCGCGTGCAGGGTCAGACGTCCCAGCCGTCGCCGGAATGGAGCTACCGGGCGCCGGTTGTGGCTGGCATCACGCCGTCCTCCGGGCCGTCGTCCGGAAAATTCCGAGTCACGCTGGTTGGAACTGACTTTGCAGTGATGGACAACTTCACCAGCGCCACAGTTACTGTTGGCGACTCGCCGCGGGAGCTGCCGGCCGTGAACGCGCGCCTGCTCGACCCGTCGGACCCTGTGATTGCGCAGGCTCTTGGCGAGCAAGCCGCAGCCTCTTCCTCTGGCCGCCGGCTCGCCGACGGCTCCCCTGCCCCATACGAGGCGCTCGACTTTGTGATGCCGGCGGGCTCCGGGCGGTCCTTGCCGCTCACACTCTTCCTGCGCATGTCCGACCCCACCGTCGGCACGTCCGTGCAGACCGAGGCCGTGGCGTCGGTGTCCTTCCGCTTTGACTATCCCGTCATCTCGCAAGTGTTCACTCGGGACAACTCCCAGGAACTGCCCGGCTCCATTCTGCTCCTGATCCGCGGCTCCTCCTTTGGCGCCAGCGCGGCTACAGGCCGCGTCCGGCTCGGGTACACCTACGTGGAGCCCACCAGCTGGACCCACGACCTTGTCACGGTGGTGTCGCCGGCGCTGGAGGGCGAGACCCACATTCAGGTCTGGCGTGGGGACCCCACGGGAACGGTGGACAAATCCCAGGAGGGCGCCGTGTTTGTGCCAGAGGACAGCGCGGCGGGCTCCGCTCTGCCCAACCCCGTCCAGAACGAAACCGACGCTGACTGGGTGGAGTCCAACGGCGCCGCGTACTCGCAGCGCCAGCCGACCCTCTCGCCCGACATGCTGGCCTTTTTCGAGCCGGGCGCCGGCGCCACCCAGCCCACGCTGGGCCAGCAGCTGCTCTCGTTCGAGGCACAGAACATCGGGGCAGACGGAAACCTGACCCAGGTTCTCATCGGCATGACCCAGCTGGAGTGGACGGACTCGTTTGGCGACAAGCAGCCCGTGTTCCCGCGCGCCCGCGACAACGAGTGCGCGTTGACCGGCGACCCGGTGCTGGTCAATGAGTCCTCTTCTGGGGAGTCCGGGACGCAGCGTTTCCGCATCACGTGCGTCACTCCCGAGGGCCAGGGCCTCGGGCTGATGACTCTGGAGGTCCTCTTCGCGGGCACCACTTCCCTCGATCCGTCCCAGCCGATCTCGCTGCCGTACCTGCCGCCCACCCTCAGCCACGTGGAGGTCGACGGCTCGCCCGGCCAGATGGCCGGCGAGTGGGTGGTACCTCCAGTCGAGGGGGTCAGGGCAGGCCTGTACAAGGTCCGCGTTCCCACCACCGGGCAGCGCGTCACCATCGTGGGGGAGAACCTTGGCCTCATCGGCTACGTCGACCGCTTCGTGACTCCCGACCACCCCGACTTCAACGCCATCATGCCCGTCGAGGCGACGCCTGGGGACTACGCGACCACGCGCTACGGCCACACCAGCGCGACGTTTGACATCCCAGCGGGCGTCGCCCACTCGCCCTTCGCGCCTGGCTCGCCTGCCGAGTCCGTGGTGCCTCCGGGCATGTCATCTCCCGCACCCCTCGAAGTCCTGCGCGGGGGCTCGAGCAACACCACGCTCAGCATGCTCGTGGGCCACCCGTCCTTCGAGTACCAGACTGCGGACGACAACCCGCCACAGACGTTTGCGGCCTCCGTTGTGGTTGTGTACGACCCGCCCACCGTGAGCTCCCAGGTGCACACCGGGCCCACAGACGGTGGCGTGGTTATCGACGTGATCGGCGAGAACTTTGGGGCAAGCTACGTGACTGCTCCAACGGTCACCGTCGCGGGGCAGCCGTGCACCACCCTGAACAGCGCGGGGCAGCCCTGGGTCCCTGGAGACTCGCGCGTCGTGCCTTCGAGCGGTCGCACCCCTCACCAGCTGGCGAGGTGCGTGCTGCCCGCGGGCGCCGGACGCGACCAGCCGGTGCACGTGCGCGTGGGCGAGCAGCAAACCGGCTCAGTCATGCAGACGTCCGTCGCGAAGGTTCACTACAACCCGCCGGTCATCTACGGGGTGTGGCCGCAGACCGGCCCCACCAACGGCGGCATTAACGTGACCATCTGGGGCGAGAACTTTGCTGGCGCAAACGGCGACTTCATCGACCTGCTGTCGTTCGAAGCAGTGGCAGACTACCACCCCACGGCCAACCCGAACGCGTCCGTCGTGGACCGGGCGTCCCCCTCGCGCCAGTCGGGCCGCCTCGTTTTCGCCAACCACTCGGCCATCGTTGTGGAGCTCCCGCCCGGCCAGGGCGGGGCCAAGAGCATTCATCTCGTGGTCGCAGGGCAGCAGGCAACCACCCGCTGGAGCGCCGCCCTGCCCGCGAGCAGCAGCGACGGCGTCACCGAGCCTGCAGGAAACGGCCCGCTCGCTGCCCACAGCACTGTCCCCGTATTCCGCTACGAGCGCCCCGTGATCACCAAGGTCTCCGGCGCATGCCCCACGACCGGATGCGAGATCGTGGTGACCGGCAGGAACTTTGGGACGCCGGTGCAGACCGACGGAGCCATCGAGCCGGCCGTGACCATTTCGCCGCCCGCGGTGCTCACGGACGCCACCCAAGACCAGCCGCCGTTCTCCTGCACGTCGGACTCGGGCAGGCCGGCCAACGAGTCGCACACGCACTTCAGCATCACGTGCATCGTTCCCGAGGGAATGGGCTCCAAGCTCCAGCTGACGGTCAAGGCTGGCACGCAGGTCTCCGAGCCCGTGCTCTTCTCCTACATGCCCCCCGAGCTCCGCCTGTTCCTGCCCAACGCGCCCAGCGCCCTCGGCGAGGTCCGCCTTCGCCTGCGCGGCATCAACCTCGGCACCGCCATCGCTCCGGTGAACATCACCCTCAACGACGAGCCATGCGACGATGCCGAGCTCCTCACGCCGCACACGCAGGCTGTGTGCACTGCGCGCAAGACCGTGGTCGGGTCCAAGAACGTGTCCGTGTTCGTGGCGTGGCAGCAGCGGTTCTTCTCCGCCGCTCAGCGCCTCGTCGCCTTCGAGTGCCCCGCTCGCTACTACGGCCAGCCGGGCGAGTTCTGCCTGGCATGCCCGCAGGGAGCCGTCTGCGAGGGCCCTGTGTGCCAGCAGTCCGACGGCCTGGTCTGCACCGAGTACATCGAGCCGTACAGCGCGCCGGGCTGGTGGCGCGCCTACGCCACCACGCCGACGGAGGAAGGCCTCTGCCCAGAGCTGCGGCAGAACAGGCCGGGCAAGTTCGCCGGCACCTGCCCGACCTTTGTGCCTTGCGAGCCCGCCGGAGCGTGCCTGGGCTCCAACATCTGCGCGGAGGCGTACGCGGGAGAGCGGTGCGCCGTGTGCGCGGAGGACTACTTCCGGTACAACTCCGAGTGCGCAAAGTGCCCGGACATGCCGTGGGTGGCGCCGCTCCTCCTTGGCGTGGGGCTGATTTGCGTTTGCATCGCGGGCTACACACTGCAGCGCAACGAGCAGCTCAACATCGGGCCCTTCCTCGTGGCCATCGACTTCTTCCAGGTGCTTGCCATCTACGCCCGTTCCAAGGTGAACTGGCCGTCGCTGCTGACGGAGCTGTTCCAGATCCTCTCCGTGTTCAACCTCAACCTGGAGCTCGTCAACCCCGAGTGCATCGTGGAGAACGTCACCTTCGACCTCAAGTTCATTGCTGTGCTTGCTTTGCCGCTGGCGCTGGCGTTCGTCTTCGGAGTGCTCCACATCGCCAAGTACACGTACAACCTGTGCATCCTCAGGTATCCTGCGGAGAAGCGAAACGAGCACCTGCCGCTGCTCGTCGGCTCGCTCTGGTCCATGACTTACGTGCTCTACCTCGTGGAGACGTCGCAGGTCATGGCAGGGTTCAACTGCTCCCCGACCAACCCGCCCGACAGCGCGCCCCACGGGTACCTGCAGGCAGTGTTTGAGCCATGCTACGTCCCGGGCGGAGTGCACGAGCGCATCCTCCCGTACGCCTACGCGGGCCTCGTCCTCTACGTGATTGCTTTCCCCTTGGCTGTGGGCGGCGTGCTGTGGAAGAACAAGGAGAACCTCAAGCTCGACCAGCTGTTGCGTTGCAAGGGCCTCGGCTACTCCCAGAGCACGAGCACTCGCTCCTTGCTCAAGGTCCGGCAGCTCTACTCGCGGCTGTACGCGCCCTTCCGCCCCGGTGCGTGGTGGTTCTGCCTCGCCCTCCTGGTGCGCAAGGCCGGAATCGCCGTGGTGGCGCTCATCTTCCGGCGCAATGCGAGCTTCCAGCTGGGCGCCATCCTGGTCATCCTTCTGCTCGCCTATGCCATGCAAGTGCGCTTCAAGCCGTGGATGGGGCCGGCGCAGTACGAGGAGGAGCGCCTGTACCACGAGGCCAAGGTCGCCTCCGAAGACGCGAAGCACCTGCGCATCGAGAGCCGCCTGCAGGACGTGATGCGCCGCCTTCGCCGGACCGGCACGCAGACCACTATGGAGACCCAGGCGCGCCGCCGGCAGGCCATGCGCCGCCGAGAGGGCGCCATGGCGTCGGCCTTCAACCTCAACATGCTCGACCAGTTCCTCATCAGCGTCGCAGTCTTTGTGGCGCTTGCCGGGGTGTGCTTTGAGAGCGACTTCTTCGAGGTGCAGGGGCTGGACGGCTACCGCGACTTCTTGACCGTCCTGGTCATCATGGCAGTTGCCGTCGCGGGAGTCTACGTGCTCCTCGTCATCGGCTCCGAGTTTGCCGAGGCCTGCTGCCCAGCGTTCGCGGACCGCATGCGACGCTCGGCCAAGTCCTCCGATCGGTCCGCCATCGCGCTCGCGGCCGAGGAGCGGAAGGCCAAGCAGGGGGTGACCGACATGGCATACAACCCGCTTCAAAAGCTCGCCGCGGCTGGCGACAAGCGCGCTGCCGCGGCGACCGGGCTCGAGGACGACGACGACGAAACTGCGGCGGCAAAGATCCTTGCTCTCCTCAAGCAGGAAAGCCTCCCCACGCCCAGCCAGTGGCAGGCGATCAAGGCCCGCCTGGAGACGATGCAGCGCGACGTTTCTGGCCTTAATTCGGAGATCCGGCTGCTCAAGCGCTCGGAAGCCACTGCTGCGGCCAAGGCCACGAGCACGACCAGAGCCAAGGGCCTGACTGGGGCGCGGGGTCGTCAGCGGTTCGGCCAGCTCCACGCCGCCGTCAGGGACGAGGAGGACGAGTCCCCTGATGCGGCTCAGGCCCGCAAGACCGCCAAGACACAGCGCGTGATGCGCGCCATCCGTCGCACGCCTTCTGCCGCCAATGTTTCCGCAGCCACCGCGTCGGCAGCGACGGCCTCTGCGGCGAGGTCTGCGGCCGCTCTCTCCGCAAGCTCCGGCCTTGGCGGCAGCACGGCACCTGTCGGGGCCCTTGCGCCGCAGCCGAGTGGCCTGAACCTGGCCACGTTCAGAGCCAAGCGATCCAGGCGAGAGTCGCGCCGGGGCCTGCAGTTGAAGGCCCCCAAGCCATGAGCCTGGGTTGCCTGATGCCTGCGCGGGATCTGGCGGGGGGCACAGCAGCGGCTACGATTTCGCCCGTTTGGCGATCGGCCCGGAGTCGACTCGCCGGTCGCTTCACTTTGCTCGGGGCGCTTCACCCCCGTGCTGAGTGCGGAGGCCGGCTTGATTCACTTGCGGGCGAAGCCGGTTGGGCTCTCCCGAACTGCCGCCGCGCCCACAGCGTGCGGCCGACCCAGTTCAGCCGCTGCTACTATGGGCAAGAGGGTGTGCGAGAGATGCCACGAGTGGCCGGTTTTGCCGGAGCCGCTCCACTGACACAGGCGTGCCGGCTGCCAGCGCCTGCGGCTGACGGCTGGCATTTGCCTGGACAGATGCGTCCGGACATTTGATACGAGCTTTGAGAATGCGTGCACCTATAGGGGAGAGGGGGAACGCCAGACTGGCCTCCCCCCACCCCTTGACTGCGATCCGAGTGACTGCTGTCGTTCGACCGCGACATTCAACCGCGTGTCTGCCTCTGGAGGCCGCTGGCACCCCATGCCACCGCATTCGCGCGAGTGCGCGCGCGCACACACACGCACACATACCACGCACATAGACATCGCCGGCCACGCACCTGCTGTGCCTCCTCAGTGCGTGGCGGCCGAGGCAGCAGCCGGGCTGGCGAAAGTAGGACCCCGCCAAGGGCCTGCGCAGCAGCCCAGGCTCGTTTGGACGCGTGTCGCTGCCGCATTAGTCGCTCTCATGCGGGGCGCTGCTCTTGTGCCGCGGCGGCCGCCCTCGCGACCGCCCGCTTTGCAACTGCGGCTGCGGCTGCCCGAGCGGCGGCGACAGCCTTGGCACGCGCAACGGCTGCCGCAGGGGCAACTGCAGGGGCGGCGCTGGGAGCTGCAGCCACCGGCGTGGCCACTACAAACGGCCCTCCTGGCCCACTGAGGGGCGCTGCCGCGGGCGCGAGCGGCGCTTGCTTCGCCCAGGCTTGCTGCTTCTGAGACCGAAGTCGCGACCGGCTCGCCTCAGCGGCCCGCAGAGACGAACGCAGCGGCAGCCTGACTGGCGCACGTTGCCCGGGGAGCGGCTCAAGCGCGGCGGCGTCGGGGTCCACGCCAAGTGCGGCTAGTGCCCCGCGAGCGGCTGAGGGGCGCCAGAAGCCGTCGTCAGCCACAACCGCAGCAGTCAGCGCCCCAGCCGCCAGCCTTCCAGCGCTGCCCAGGTGCTGCAAGCGCTCCCTCATCCCAAGTGGCACGCGCAAGCCGTCGTGCTGCTGGCTCTTGACGGGCTCAGTCGGCGCGGACTTTGGCGGCTGAGGCGGAGCGTCGCACTCCAAAGCTGGCGCAGGTGCCACTGATGCCCCCTGCGCACCGGCCACGCCTTTCACGCGCGGCGACGGCGGGCCGTTCGTTCCGGTGGGCGAGGAGGTCATTTCGTGGCGAGGGCGCTTTGCAGAGGGGGCCGACCCAATGCTGGCCGAGTCGCTGCTGTCGCTGCCATAGTCGAGCAGAGACGCCATCCCCCGCCCCGCCAGGGCCACAGCGAAGGCAGCTGTCGCGTGGCCGTATAGATCCTGCTTGTCAGACGACCGGCAAACCGCTTTGCTGCCCGGGGGGCCGAGTGCAAACGAGTGCCGCGGGCAGAGCCGCCCAATTCGCCCGTTGCTTGTGGTCATCCGGCGACGGCCGGCAAACAGCAAGCACAAACCCGGTGCACGGCCAAGCCCCAAGCTCCGCGGCTCGGCCCCGAGGCACGCCTGCCACGGAGGCTGTAGCGCATCTGGAGCCTTGCTTCGCCTCGGGTGTGCTGCGTGCCCGAGTGGGAGTCGCGTGCTGGAAGCGTGAGTTTGTGCGCCGGGTCCGCCAGCAGCTGGTAGTTGCCGCCCCGCCTGCTTCCGCCGCCGAGCCCCCGGGAGGACACGGTGGGCCGGCCGGCCTCCTTGAATGGTTCGGGCGCGCCTCACTGAGCAGCTGCACGCCTGCCGATCCCGTCGCGCTCCAGTACCTTGCGACCGGGCTGCTGCCGAAGCCGCCCGTCACAAGTGCGCACCGATTGTCGTTTTGCGCCCGCCTGTGCCGCTTCCCTGTGCATGCAGGCAAGCTGCGACTTGTCGAGCAACTCTGCCGCGCTGTCGCCTGGGCCCGTTCCCCAAGCCTTTGCCTGGACGCCTGCAATGGCCAGCAGGCTCTCGCCCGACTTGGCGCAGTCGCCAGCAGGGCGCCCCGTGACTCCCGGACTCACTTCAATGGGGTCGTGGGCGTCCGATACTGTCCAGCGCGTGCCGATTGAGCGGTCCATGTCGCTCTCGGGGCTCGGTCTGGATGACGACGACACCCCCGGCGAAGCGGCAGGCGTTAGGCTGCAAGAGGCCGATTCCGAGTCGTCAAACCGCTCCATGGAGTCGGGGCGTGTATACTCGGTCGCCGATGAGCATGACAAGCGGTTGTCTTTGGCTAGCGGGGTGCCGTCGGCTGGGTGGGTGGACTTGACGGAGGCCAGTGAGAGCGCCGTGCCAGCCAAAGGCTCGCCGCCGGCCCTGCCGCACTCTGCGTGGGGAGCCGCTCGCGCCCCCGGACAACCGGGCTCAGCACCCCCCACCTCCTGTGTGGTCCCGGTCACCGGCGGGGCGTCATCCGTCTCGCCGCCGATTCAGCCGCAAGGCGCCGCCTCCGTCGAGCGGCCGTCGGCGCCTCGCCAAGGCTCGCTCGAGTCCAGCCTGCGTAGAGAGGGCGAGCGTAGCAGTACGGGCGGCGCTTTCGTCTCCGGCTTCGTCTCTGGGGCGCGCGCGAAGGCGAAGTCACCGCCAGGTGCGCCAGCCGGTCGGTATGCCACGGTGGTCGCGATGGTGGCGGCCGGGCAGCCTCCCCTTGCCCAAAAGGGCAAGGGACACCGTGGGCGGCCTCTTGGCGGCGGGTATTCGCGCCAGGCCGATAGTATGCACGCAGCCTATGCCCCTCGGCTGGCGGCAGGACCGGAGGGAAGCGGGCCGCAGCACCGGCAGCAGCAGCATCAGTCGGCCGCAGCGCCTCCGCCACCGCCGCCGCCGCCGCCGCCTGGCACCCCCCCGAGCTCGGCCACCCCGCCGCAGGCTGTGGCCGCGGGCAGGAGGCTTCACAGGGCAACAGCCAGGGACAGCAGCGGCCGCCGCGGCGCCTCGGCCGCGACAAGGAGTAGCCGGGTCAGTTCCTCTCTGGCAAGGCACCCCATGCCTCAGGGAGGGGCGATCCAAGGCAGCGATGCACCCCAGCTGGCTGACCACCAGCCCGGCAGCAAGCCCCGGCAGAGCGGCGTCCAGCACCAGCGCGGCGAAGGCAGCCCGCCGCTGACGCCCCGAACGCAAGCAACGCGCCAGTCTGCGTGGGGGAGCCTCACTGGCCCTGCCACCGCAGGCGGCGCGGAGGACAGCCCCCAAGCGGTGTGGCCGCAGTCGCCGCCGCTTGGCGACCTGCCGTCGGGCGCCGCTGCAGCTGCGAAGCCGGCCGCCCAGCGCCCCAGGGCCGCCGCTCCTGCAGCGGCCAGCGGCGCGGAGCAGTCGACCGCGCGGTTCTGGGCCGCAGGAGGCAGCGGGCCGACGTCGCCGCGGGCGCAGGCCCCGCTTGCTGGGGCGCAGGGTCGACACCCGGCTCCGGCAGAGGCGGCCGGCATTGGCGGCAGAGCTGCCCCACCCTCGTCCGCGCGGCCCACCGGTCAGCCACGCCACAGCGCACTGTCTCGCTCAGACGGGGGGGACGGGGCAGCAGCCAGGCCTGGCTCAGACGACATGGGGGGGCTGGCAAGCCCGCTGTCGCCCGTTCCAGCGGGCGCTTGGCGGCCCGCTCACGGGCCACCTCCGGCTGCCCCGGCGGCTGCCCCGCGCTCCACGCTGCCGCAGTCCCCGCATCCCAGCCTTTTCGACGCGGATCTTGCCGTGTTTGCGGCCAAGACAGCGCTGAAGGAGGTCACGGCCGGCCTCCGGGACATTTCGTCTTCGGCAGAGCGGCGAATCGACACCCTCAGGGGAGCGGCGCGGAGTCGAGCAGCAGCCTCCGAGCAGGACAGGTTTGTTCCAGGCGCGTCCGAGCCAATGTCAACGGGAGGACTCCGCCGTTGGGCGCGCGAAACCTGGCTTGCTGCCGACCGGCGGCCAGACCAGGGCGCCGAGGGGGCGGCGACGGGTGGCGGGGCAGGCGACACGGATGCCGGTGGCGGCGCCACTTCAGGCGACCAAGCGAGCCCAGCTGTCTCGCCGGCTGAGCAGGCCGCGGCGGCTCCACGGGCTGCACAGCTAGCTAGTGCTGATGGGGAGGCAGCAGGCCCGCCGGCTGCGAGGCTACAGGCGCCGGAGCGGAGGCGCGCCTCGTCGCCCGCATCACCGGCACGCCGCGGCGGAGCGGCGTCCTCAAGGCGCAAGTCTGTGAGGAGGAAGCCAGCGGCCCCGGCTGTGGACGAGGCCGGGACCGCGCCGCACCAAGGTGCCAACACCCGCGGCGAGGACGGGGCTCAGGACACTGCGACGGGCTCAAGCGCCGGCTCGGGGGCGTTGAGTGGTGTTGCCGAGTCGAGCACCGCGGCAGGCTGGCGAGCAGCCGCGCCAGCTGCCAGTGACGAGGCGGCTTCGACTGCTGCCGCCGGTGGCAACGATGCAGGCGGCGATGGGGGTGAGCCGGGGCGCGACGTGCGGCAGGGTGACGACTCACTGCAAGCCGGCGCTTGTCGCGACGCTCAGGCGGCGCTTGGGCCTCTCCCTGCCGGCCTCCTCGCTGCCGTTGCCGCGGCAGAGCGGGACCCTCGCGTGAGCCGCCTGGCTGCTCGCGTAAGGGAGCGGGCGAGCGACGCCGCCCGAGAGATGGCAGCAGCCACGGGCTTCCGCACCCAGGAGTGGCGCGCCACGCTGAACTACAGCGCGCTGACGGAGGGCCTGGGGGACAGGTGGCTGCAAGGATGGCTGGCGGCGCAGGGAGCTCGCTGCAGCTCGTGGCGACGAGCAGTTCTCGAGGTGGTGGACGCGGAGAAGGAGGCAGAGGAGGACGGGTCCGTCATCAACAGGTCCCGGCAAACGAGCCTTCCCTCACGCACTCTGGCGCGGCTGGTGGATGCAGCGCTGGCCTCGCGGGGCCGGGCGGAGAAGCGCCTCGCAGCGCTCGAGGCATGCGGCAGCTTGCAAGGGCTGCTGGGCCGCGGGCTGCCACTCCCCCCGGGCGTGCCCAGGGACGCTGTGGTCAAGGCCGAAGCGGCGATCAGCTTGGCGGAAGCTGCTGGCACAGTCGGGGCGGCGCAGCAGGCGGTCGCCATCGCCCGCGGCTGCTCCGCCGAGTCTGTGGACGTGGACTTGCTGGAGGACCAGCTGGAGGCCAAGCGGGCCGCGGCCCAGGCGGCAGAGGCGGAGCGTGTGAGGCTGAGCGCTGAGCTGGTGCGCTTGCGAGAAGCGGTGGCAACGAGGCAGCGAGAAGCCTTTGAGGCGGCAGACGGGCCCGTGGTACCGGAGCCGCTCACACCCGCGCAAGAGGCCTCGGCCAGGGCCGTGCTCGCTGCAGCCGCGAAGCAGCGGGGGATGGAGGCAGCGAAGGAGGAATTCCAGCGCGCCGTCGCGGCTGCTGAGGCAGAGGCTGAAGCGGCAGTCCGGCGCGAAGAGGCTGCCATCGCCGCAGCTCGGGCTGGACTTGTGGCGTCGAGTGGCAATGCCATGCGCCGCATCCGCGGCCTGGCGTCCTCGGCCCAGCAAGTGGAGCGCGAGCAGGCGGCGGCTGAGCTGAGCGCAGCCCGCGACAGGCTGCGGCTCATGGAGGAGATGAGCAGCTTGCGGCACGGCGTGCGCAGTCTCTGGGCGACCACGCCGAGCTCCAGCGCCTCGACAACACCTCGTAGCTCCCCCGAGAGGCCCCCCAGCTCCGAGCACCGCATGCGGCTCCGCCTGGGACTGCGGCCCGGCTCGGGCGAGGGACGGAGCAGTCAGGCACCTCGCCGTGCCGGGCCGGAGGAGCAGGCCATGCGAGCCAGGGGGCAGTTCTTTGCCGACTGCCTGCGTCTGGCAGGCTTTTCTTGCGAGCTCGAGTCAAAACTTCGGGGCTTTGCTGCCGTCAAACAACAGGGTGAGAGACGCAGCGGGGAGCGCTCTAGCAAGGCGCACACCGCCAGCGCTGATGGCGCTCGTCGCACTGACAGCGGCAAGGAGGCCAAGCCGGCATGGCTTCAGGCGATGGGAGGGCGAGGCCGAGGTGCCTTTTCCGTGCGCGGAAGGGCGAGGCGAACAAGGGGGCCCGCGCCCATGGCAAGGGGGCGCGGTGCCAGCGCGCCTCCGCGGCCAGAGCCGCCCGCCCGACCCGTCAAGCCGGCTGCCAATGGTGCTCCCGCCTCGGCAGTGCGCTCTTCCTCTACCAAGGCACCTCTGCGAGTTCAAACTGACCTCGCATCCAAGCCGCCGGCAAGTCAGCCATCGCCAGCGTCCACGCCACGGCGGTCGCGAGAGGCCGTTGAGATCAAACGGCCATGGGAGATGAGCGCCGGGGACTTGCTGTCTGTAGCAAGCAGCGGACTGGTCGGCACGGAGGACCCCCGGCAGGCCATCGCGGTTGCGACCGAGGCTCTGGCAGCTGCTTGCGGCCTCAACGCCGACGCCGCTTTTGAGGAGCACGCCCAGCTCGAAGAGGGCATGGCCGAGGCCGCAGAGGACGCGGACCAGGACGAAAGCAAGGACGCGCCGGCATCGCCAGCCCAAGCCGAGCCGCTGAGTGTGGAGGCGGCAGGTGCCACTGCCGCGTCGCCCCCTGCGCAGCCGCCTCACCAGCCCGTCAAGTCGCCCAGCCCCGCGCCGGCTGCAGAGCCAGATGCTTTTGCTAGTCCTGACACAGCCGAGAAGAAGCTTACTGGCGCCAGGGCGGCCCTGGAGGCCGCGCGCGCGCGAAGGCTGAGGGCTCGCGAAGTCATCAACGCCGGCACTCCTCGAGGTGCTTCCGGCGAGGACAGCCTTCGAACGCCCGCCGCCGTTGCAGCGCCACCGGAGCCGGACACGCCCTCGTCGCCCGTTCCGGCTCTCGCTGGTCTGGGCGGCACGCTGGAGAGCGACGCTGCAGAAGCAGGCCAGCAGCCCGCGAGCCAGCCCGGTTCGCAGCCCGGCGACGGCGAGAAAAGGGCGGAAGCGCCGCTTCCCGGCCTGGCAGAGCCCGGACCGCCCGACGCAGTCGACGGCAGTCACGGCGCTCCCTCGCTGGCAGCGGCAGGTGCAGACACCCACGCTGTTCCCGAACAGCAAGCCCGCAAACCGCCACCGCCGGCGCCGACGAACGGCGCAGCTGTGCCTGAAGCAGTCGCCAGCGACCCCTCTCCCGGGAGAGCCGCTGCGCCTGAGGGCGATGTTCATGTCGACACGGAACGCGCTGCAGGCGGCGGCCCGGAGGTCCGGAAGGAGCGGCGCGAGGCCGGTGCTGCCACGGAGGACCCCGTGCCCACGCCGCCGGAGTCCAGGTCCCCCTCGACCGTCGACAGCGCAGCGTCCGGCAGTGGCTCGGGAGGAAGCGACGAGGGGGAGAGCCCGAGGGGCCACACGCTGGTTGAGGACTCGTCCGTGGACGGCAGCACAGGCGGCGGGGACGACTCCGGGCCAAGTGGGGGGGGGATGGACCCCATCGCTGACTTGGAGATGCTGGCGCGGATGGAAGCCGATGTCAGAGGCTACCTGGAGCCGCTTGGGTTGTCCTTCGCTGAGGTGCTTGCGGAGCGCACCCCTAGCCGGCCCGTGCCGGCACAGAGGAACGGATCCTGGAGCGAGGGGCGGCCCATCCCCGCAGGCTTTGAGGACGAGGACGAGGACTATGCTCAAGCGAGCGGAGCGAGCCTCCTCGCAAGGGGCGCGCCGTCCTCCCCATTCAGCGACCTCTCTGTGTCCGACGAGGGCAGCAGCGTCCGGCCGCGCGCGGTCCGGTTCGGCGGGGTCACTGTGCGCGTGGTCATGGCCCACGACAGCGACAGCAGCGACGAGGAAAGCGACGAGGAGGAGGGCGAGGACGGGGGTGAATCCTATGGCGCAGAAGCCAGCGGACGGAGGCGCCGGCGCGACGACCTCGGCCCCGAGCCGTTTGAAGAGATGACTTGGCCGAGCTTGGACGCGTTCTCGGATGCCATGGGGCCAACGGAGGCGGAGCTGGCCGCTTCTGCCCAAGAGAGCCAGCGGCACCAGCATGCGGCCGGCGAGCGAGAGGCCAAGGGAGACGAGGGCGCGGACGAGGACGAGGACGAGGACGGGGACGGAGACGGGGACGACGCGGACACCGGAACTCGGTTCCCCCCCCCGGCCTCTCAAGGACGGTCATCACGGCATGCGGGGGGCCAGTGGGGGGGCGGGGCGGCCAGCGCGGGGCTGTGGGCTGAGGCATTTGGCGAGGCGAGCCTGGCTGCAGCGCCTGCAGCCGGCAGCGCCCACACCAGCTCCGCCTCGGATACCCCCTGTGGCGGCGATGAAGGTGGCGGCGACGCAGCCGGGCCACTCGCGCAACCTGAGGGAGGTGCTCAGCGAGCGCCGCGCTCGCAGTCGCACTCCCCGGCGCCCATGAGTCTTTCGCCCGCGTCGGTGTCGGACACGGAGCCCGACGACGCGCACTCTGCCCAGCCGAGCAGGGGCGGCCGAGATCCTGCGAACCCGGCCGCGCGACAGCCGACGATAGCACCGTATCTCTCTCCGCGCTTGGTCATGGCAGGCGGCACGCCCCATCACCGCCCGCCCGGGTTCCCGTTTCTTGACGACGACAGCTGCTCTGCCACTGACTCGCCCGTGCCGGGGATGCGGAGCTTCAGCTCACCATCGCCCGCCGGCGCCGTGTCCAGTCCGCTGGCCAGCATCGCCGACGCCTGGCGGCGGCGACAGCAGCAGTTTGGCAGCCAGCCTTGAGTGACCTCGCATCGTCCACGCCCCAACACAGCGACTTGCAACGAGCGCCCCAGATGGTCCACACGTGCGCACCCGCCACGGCGCGCCACCTCGCGCTGGCCGCAATCGCAGGCGCCCAGAGCCTCGGCAGCAATCGGTCATTCCGACTCTGATCCATCCCGCCCCGACGGCTCTGCCGGGCTGGGCCCGTGAGCCGCACCTGCTCGACGCCCCGCACCACTGCGGGATCGCGACTATGCAGGCCTTCGCCTCTACTGGCGCAGCGCAGCGCAGCCTGGAGGCCGCGTCGCTGATGAACACGGACCGCGCGCCCAAGCCGGAGGCAGCGAGCACGGAGCAGACGAGCCGCCTTGTGTTCGTCTTCCGGGTCTACGGTGAGGAGACAACTGGGCCCATGGCACCGCGTGGCACACCGAGTGTTGCCATCCTGGCGTGGCGGGCCCGAGGCGTGGGAGGCGAGCCGCGAAGCGCAGCATGTCTGACACGCTCTCGCTCGCGCGGCTGCTGCGACCCTCGCTCCGTCGTCCACCCGCAGGCGTGCTGGCGCTGCAGAACCTGGCGGTCCTTGTCGCGGCGCTGTGCGCCTACTTTATCCCGGGAGCTAGGGCTGGGATCTCGTCCAACCTTTGGGTGGTCATTGCCGCAAGGTGAGCTCCCCAGCGGCGCAGCCCTGGATGCAGCTCGGCTGCGGCGCCCGTGGTGATGCGACAGCCCCGCCCGCCCGTTTTCTTGTTGTGACCCTCGCGCCCGCAGCGTCGCGTTCGCGGGGGTAGCGGTGCCGCTCTTCTTGTTCCGGAGCCTCGGGGCCGTGCAGGCGCAGCCGTGGAGCACCGTGTCCTTCTGCGCATTCGTGCTGGTGGAGATGCTGCTGGTGGGCGCGGTGGTTGGGACCTTCGGCACGCTGACCCTCGTCTTCTTCTTCTCCATGGCCGCGCTGGCGCTCGGCTCGTCGGCGGTCTTCGCGATGCAGCGCCGCTTTGACTTCACCGTGCTGCTGGGCGTCGGCCTGACCTCGCTCTGCGGGCTCATCTTCGCAGGTACCATCTCGGCGGTTATTGGCGTGCCGCTGGGTGGGTTCGTATGGGGCGCCCTGGCAGCCATCATCTACTGCGCTGTGGTGGTGGTGCACTGCGAGTTCACCATGGCCGCCATCAAGGACGCCAAGGCCTTCGAGCCCGCGCACACGGCGCTGGCCAAGGTGGACCCGTTCGCGGTTGGCATCAAGGTCAACCTGGACTTGCTCGTTGTGTTCCCCTTCCTCATGGGGGTCCTCAGGCTCATGCGCGAGTGCTGCGGTGGATCGCAGCCCGCCAAAAAGGGCACTTGATCACGGGAGGGGGGGGCGCGGCCCGGGCAGGCTTTGCCGCCGTCATCGCAAGTGCTGGTGGTGGGGTCCCCTCATGTGTGATACCGTGGCACCCTGCTCCGGCGCGAGCAGCAGCTTGCCGTTGCTTGTGCGCGCCGACACGCAGCCCTTGGCGAGCCCTCAGATGTCCACGATCACGAACAAATGCCACTCGTCTGGCCTCCACTTGGCGTGCTCCGCGTAGGGCCTGTCGTCGTCCAGGCCGCCCGTCGCTGGTCGGCTTGGGCCTGCGGTCGCCGGCCCTGCCTCGGTTCGCTCCGCTGCGCCCGGAGGCAGCGGAGGCTGGACAGTCATCTGGGAGTACGTGATGGCCTTGATTTCCGTTCCACAAGGGTGTCGATCCCGCGAAAATGCCTCGCCCCGGACCCTGCAGGTCAATCGGGCAGCCGTGCCGCTGGCCGGCGGAGACGACTCATCCGCTCTCACCGCCCTGGCCGGAAGGCCACCCCCAATAGCTAGGCTTTCAACCACGGCATCGCAGATGAGCATGCCGTCGCCGTTGAATCGAAAAAGCGCCTCATCCAAGAGGCGGTACACCAGGCCCAGCAAGTCTCCAGCCTCCACCTTGAGCACCGCATCGCCCCCCGCCCCGGGGTGAACGGTATTCACGTCCGTCATGTACCCAGTCATAGCAACCACTGCCTGTCCGAGGGCCTCTTCGAGCGTGCTGCCCCAGGCGTGCAGCTGTACGTCTGCAGTGTGGTCCAGGTACTCGTACTTGCAAGCCGGCCGCGACCACGGCGCCGAAGCGCCTGCGGCTGCCCCAGGCCGGTCGCGCCGCTTGCGCGTGCGCTGCGGCAAAGGGGCCGCTGCCATCGGGGTGCGACACGTCAGCGGTCGAGTGCGGGCTCTTGGCTGCGCCGCAGCTGAGAATTCTCGGCCGCAGCGCGGCAGCTCTGCACCACGGCGCGTGGGCGGAGCTGCAACCGCCGCTCCCGGGCGCTCGCGCAAGCCCGGCCGATGGCGCGCTCTCTGGCCCGCCGCTGGCCGACCATGGCTCGATTCACAAGGGCTCAGGTGCGTGCACCGCACATGCAGCCGCGGTGGGCTGCTTGGCGGACTCGAGGGGATAGAGTGCTAGCAGAGTCAACATTCACTCGCGACAGCTGCGCAGGCCGCACAAGGGCGAGTACCGACAGCTATCCAAACCATTCGTCGCCAGAGCGCCCACCCACGCACCGCGTCTCAATCCTCGTCACTGCTCGACCAAGAGCGCAGTTGCTGTTGCACATTGAAGGCGGGGTCGGCCGGTCCTGCAAGTCCCCGAGCCCAAGCGGAGGCGCGGCTGTCAGTGTGGGTGCGGCTGGGCGAGCGACTGCACTGAGCTGCCGATGGGCAGTCCGTTCTGCACGGTACGCCCGGGGTGGGGCCCAAGTCGCAATGTGGCGCTACCCGCGGTGCCGAAGCAGCGTGCAGCGGGAGTTGCCGTGTTGCACGAGGCTCTGCCAGCTGTGGGCGCGGCGGCGCGCCTGCTGGCACCAGGAGCGGAGTCTCTGTAGACCCATCCCAGTACCCGCGGCTCGCCGTGCGGTGGTCGTGGGTCGGTGTCTCCCGCACGCTGTCGATAGACTCGGCACCACTTGCGGCCATGTCCTCAAGCAGTGCAGCCGACTCATCCGCAGGAGCGCGAGCATACCCACGAGGCAGCATACCGGAGGTGGCACTTCCGAGACGCCAGCTGGTGTCGGCGGATGAAGGTCCGAGTTGCTGCCCGAGCCGTGACCCAGGGCCCGCAGCAGCGTTGCGCCACGCCGGGCCTGTTGCCGCGCAGTCTCCAAGACCAGAACCAAAGTTGGTGAGCACGCTGCCAGGAGCAAACGAGCACGACCGAGCTTCCGCCTCGGCGGCCAACGTTGCCGCTCCGCAAGGATTGTGGGCGGAATATTGTCGACGCGTTTGGGACGTTGCCGACCAGGAGCTCGCCCCATCGTCATCGTCGTCTTGGTCGCCTTCATCGTCGTCGTGAAGGTGGTCGTCGTGGAGGTGGTGGTCGTGGTGGCGGTGGTGCTCGTCGGCGTCGTCCCGGCCCCGCTTGGCCGCCCTGGGAGACGAAGGCAGCCCCGCCGCGGAACACAGGCGCAGCTGCCGCTGCAAGACCCCCTGCGCCATCGCCTCGAAGTCGGCACGCGGCGCCGACAGGGCATGCAAGGCAGGGGCAGGCGGCTGCGGCTCCCGCGCCGCGCCGCCATCGACGCGCCGGTGGCCGCCACCGAGACAGCGTGCGCCTTCCTGCCAGGGCAGGGCGCGGCCGGTGCGGGCGGCCAGGCTTCCGCGTCCGGCGAGCACGTCCTCCACGGCGCTGCACAGGCCCTCGCGCGACTCGAACCCAAGCAGCTCGTGCGCTCTGCTCATGGCTGGATGCCGCACAATGCCGAGGAGTCCAAACTTCTCACGCTCGCAAGGATCAAACTGGAGCATGATGTGCAGCAGACCGTCGATTCCGTCTCCGCTTAACTCCGGGAAAGCCTTGTCTCCAGAATAGCGGTCGCCTGGTGCCAGCGCTGTCCAGGCTCTCGCAGTTGCCCGCGTGAGCAGGGAGCGGAGCAGCGAGCCGAGCTCGAACACGAGAGCCCCCTGGGGAGTCTCCGGGTCGTGTCCTTTGGCAACGGCACGTCCCTCGGGGGCCACCCACCCTGTGTGGCCCTCGCGACGAAGGACAATGGCGACCATGTCAAAATCGTGCCAGAAATTGTGCCGCACCTTGCGGCGCGAGCTGGAGCCGCTCCGATTGTCCGGCGTATACCGACGGCGGTGAAAGGACGAGTCGCGCTCCCGGAGGGCTGGGAAGGCTTCGTCGGCACGGGCGGCCCACGTTCGCGCCAGCTGCCCGTCCACAATGAGGTCGAAGGCTGCGGCAGAGCACGGAAACGGCCTGCCGCCATTTCCGACGAATTGATCGATGACTTGCACCAGCGCCAGGACGAACGCGGCCAGGGCCCGGGCCTCGCCTGGATACTTCTTGCACTTTTCCTTCTTCAGCTCACGCCGAAGGCTCACGCGATGCAGCCCCTGGGCGCCGCTGCCCTCTCCCTGGTCGCGGCGTCTGCGAAAGGAAAAATCAGTCGAAACGCGAATTCCACACTCCGGAGGCGCCATTGGGAGCGCCAGCATGCGGGCGCGCCCGCGACCCCAGACGCCCCATGGGGGCACACCATACAGTTTTCGCGGAACTGGCAATGCGGCAAGCGGACACGAGCCGGGCGGGGGACCGCAGAGAGGCGCAGCGACGGGCGGGCTGGCAGCAGCCAGCGACCCCAGTGGCCAACGCACTCTTCGTCGCTCATGGCCCGGACCTTGTCTAGGCCTGGCAAACTCGCGCTATGTGGTGTGACAGCTCGGCCACGCCAGGCGTCCGGGTGTGCGCCGCAATTGGCAGTGTGCGTTTTCTCAAGGCCTCCAGTGCAGAGCGCTAAAAACGTCAACGTCAAACGCCGACGATCGCCCTTCACCTTGGAGCTTTACTCATTTCGATGCTTGGGGGCGGCGCTTGCCTAGTAGCTCTGCCCACCGTTTCGGCTTGCAGCGCGGGCCAGAGAATTTGAGGCCGGCTCGAAGCCCCTCTCGCGCAACCGCCAGCTCTCTTTGCCTCTGTCTCGAGCACGCACACAGGCTGTGGCTGCCGGCTCAGTCCTCGTTGTCAGCGGCAACCACGTCGTCAACCGGCGGAACCCCGAGCGGTTCGTCCGAGGCCGCAGACTCGGCCATCGGGTTGGGCCTCCTGCGCCGCGGCGCCGCAACTCCTTCGCCACGCACAGGAGTCGACCCTCCGCTGGGAGGACGTCCTGCAGTCGGCGGGCGCAAGGGGGGCAGCCCGCCAGGCCTACCGAGAGAGGCAAACGCGCGGCCAGCCGCAAGCACGGCGGCGCGGCGCCTGAGAGTGCGCGACGCGTCAATGAGCTCGCGGGTGGTCGCTCGACGGCCCATCGAAACCGTGGAGGCGGCTGCATCCGTTTGCGCCGAGGCTTGGAGTGCCGTTCGGGGTCTGTCCCCTTCGGCCTCAGCCTGTGGTTGCGGGGGTCGCCAAGAGCCCGACTCGCCCGCAAACGTGGCCCGGTGCAGGATGGTGTCGAACCGGATGTGGACTTGGGCCCCCTCGACTGTCGACAGGCCGAAGCGCGAGGCGGAGGACACCACGGCAGGCTGGAGGCCATCGCGCTCGTCCAGGTCGACGAGCCGCGAGGCTCCGCCGAGGAAAAAGTCCGCGACCGCAGCGGCGCGACTGTGGGCCGGGCGCCACAGCCTGACCGTGCGGGCAGCGCACCCCGGCTCCGTGGCTACATCAGCGCGGCCGTAGCCGAGGACCCGGACCAGGCCCCAGCCGTCGCGCTCAAGGCACGTCAGCGCCAGGCGAGGGCAGGACGCCTCCACCTCCTGGTCCTCCTCCTGGGCGTCCCGAACCAGCTCGACCTCGAGGCAGTGGTTCCAGTGCGCGACGGGCACCAGACCAGCAGCGCCCCCGCGCCCGGCGCAGCCGCATGCCTCTGCAACACCGCTCTCCTCGTCGCCGTCCTCGGCGTCGCCGCCAGGACGACCGGCCCCGTCCGGGCCGTCCGCGTCGTCCTCGGACACGGCCGCGAGCATCAAGAGCGACCCGCACTCTAGCCCGGGCTGGGCCCCGCCGGCGTCTGACCCTGAAAGCAGCCCCCCCGCCGCGCCCAACGCCCCCCTGCCGTCGTCACCGGTCAGCGTCATTGCGATGCGGCCCCTGTTGCCGCCGGCTGCCCGGCCAGCTCCTGCAAAGCGCGCTGCTTTGCGCTGCCGCGCCGCCGCCAGCCCGCCCAGGCTGGTGGGCCCGGTTGGCCGCCACCTGCGTCGCTGCGGCTGGCACCAGGCGGTGGACGTCAGCGCCCCCGCCCGCACGCGCTGACCCTCCGACGCGCCCTCGCGCAGAGCCGCCACCCGCCACCCGCCACCCGGCAGCAGCGCCGCGGACACGCACATTGCGCCGGCCTCGCCGTCCACGGCTGCCGCCCCGCAAATCTCCACTCGAACCACGGCGCGCTGCGCCGCTCGGGGCCCAGGCGGAGCTCTCGCCAGGCGGGCGGCAGCGCCGATACCCGGGGGCGGCCGCGCGGCGGTGGCAGCCCGGTTTGCCAGGTCGGCGGCCGCCAGCGCCTCGGCGGCCTCGAGCTGGTCCAGCAGCTGGAGAGACGCCGCGTCAGCCTGCGCATCTGCGCCCTCTGCGTCAGCCTCCGCCTCGTCGTCAGCATTGCACACGTAAAACTCGTAAGTGTGCCCAGCCGGCGAGAGGAAGCGGTACGTGCGCCGGCCCGCAAACTGGCTTTCGCGCGGACCGCTCACGGCCCCAGCGGCGGCAGCGCCCGCCTCCGCCTCCGCCTCCTCCTCCTCCTCGTCGCCGTCATCGAGCTTCCCCTCCTCATCGAATCCGCCCGCGCCTGCGCCTGCGCCGCCGCGCCCCCCCGCCCCTGCTCCCGCCCGCCGCCGCAGCCCCTCCAGCCCGGCCGCCGCATCGGCGGCCTGCCACCGCCTCTGCCGCGCCCGCAGCGCCGCCTCCGGGTCCGGCAGCGAGAACCCCGGCAAGGCCTCCACCAGGTTGTCCGTTGCGTATGCGCGCACTTCGCACAGCACCCGGTCGTACGAAGCAGCGGCGGTGGTGGCGGCGGCGGCCCCGCGACCCACGAAGGCCTCGGCGTCCACGTCCACGCTAGCCACCACACGCATGGCCTGCCCGCCGCGCGCCCGAAGGACGCCGTTCCGGAGCAGAGCCGCCCCAGCCGCCGCGGACCTGCCGTCAGGGTCGGCGCCCGACGCCCCCACGCGGCGTAGGGACGCGGCGTCGGCGGCGCTGAGCCAGCTGGCCGCCCCAGCCGCCGCCTCCTTGGCCACGGAGGCCTTGAGAGGCTCCCCGTCGGCGCCGATCACGTCGGCTAGCGGGGTTGCGCGCGAGTCTACGGCTCGCGCTGCGGCCGCGGGGGCGGCGGTGCCGGCAGCGAGGTCGCGTCGCAGCGCCGCGGCGTCCACGTCGGTCACGGTCCAAAGGCGGATCCCGCCAAGCTCCGCGAGAAGCGTCGCCCCGTCGGTCTCCTCGCCCGTCGCCTCAAGGCCGGATCCGTCATCAGAAGTGGGCCGCGAGCGCATCAGGCGCTTGTCGAACACTTCAGCGTAGTCCGCAGCCAGCTGCCGCAGCGCGCCCACCCCAACGCGCGACCCAGCTGGAGCCGCGCGGGCAGACCCGGCCGAGGTGCGGGCCTCGCGCCGCTGCAAAGCAGCCGCAACGAACGTGGCCGTCTCCCGGGGCCCGAACAGCTTCTGCTGCCATTGCACCGTAGTCTCGGCGTACCAGTCCCGCTGCCGCCGCCCGGCCCTCCTCCGACGGGGCGCGCGATCCCTGTCGTCGCCGGCATCCCCGCCCCCCGCTCCATCGCTCTCGCGCCCCCCTGCCGATGCAGCAGTAGCAGCGCCGGACGCGCCAGCGCCGGCAGCCCTCCCCTCGGCCTCGCTGTCGCCTTCCGCCTGGGCGGCAGCGCCCGCCGCCTGGTCGGAATCATCGTCGTCGTGCGCGTCGGGCCTGTCGCCTTTTCCGTACAGCCTCCGGATGCACACCTTGAGCCTCAGGTTTCGAATCGGGTCCAAGGTCCGATAAAACACGCTCTCGGCCTCGGACGCCTCCGCCCAGCCCGAGAACCGCTCCATGCCCTCATCGACATCGTCAGGAGGAGCGTCGTCCTTTTCCCGTCCTGCCATCCGCTGCGGCGCGGTCCCGCCGAGGCCGCGCGGCGCCGCGCTCGTGCTTCCGAGGGCAACCGCCGCCACCCCCGGCAGCAGACGGTTCCCGCGGCTCTGCCCGCGCCGGCCAAACCACGAGGCTGAGTTGGGGCGTCCCGACGACCCATGAACTCCAACACTTCCAGCCGAGGGCCTGCGGCCCCACGCACTCGTCAGCTCCCGCACACGATGTCTACGGCGGACAGGGACGGCTTTCTCTCCATTCCTGGGTGGGCACGGGACTCGCTGGCGGTGGTCGGGGCGGCCGCGGTGGTGGCGTCTGCGGCGTACGGCGTGACTCGACTGACGCAGTCAGCCTCGGCGACTCACAGCGCCCCCGAGGCCCCCGAGGCCAGCGCAGCGCCCCGCGATGCGACTGAAGAGGCAGCCGGGCCGCAGCCCGCTGCCGAGTCGCGGGCCTTGCCGGAGCGAACCCCGACAGCACACCTCGCGCCGGCTCCGCATGTCTTGCCAGGCGAGCCGTCGCCCCTGGTGGCCGCGCGCGCTGCCACTGGGCAGAAGAAGCGGGTCCGCATCTATGTGGACGGCTGCTTCGACATGATGCACTACGGTCATTCGTGAGTGGCCAAGCACCGGAAGAGGGCCTGCGCACGCGCCGGGCTCGACGCGCGTGCGGCCGCCACTGCGCCAAGCGCATGGCCCCGAGCGACCCCCGCCCCCGCCCGTTCGCAGCAACGCGCTGCGCCAGGCTCGGGCCCTTGGGGACGAGCTGGTTGTGGGCCTGGTGTCCGACTCCGAAATCGTCAAGAACAAGGGCAGCGAGCCCCTGATGCCCTTCGAGGAGCGGCTCGCCGCCCTGACTGCGTGCAAGTTCGTGGACGAGGTCATCGCTGGGGTGGACTACGAGCTGAGCGAGGGCTGGGTGAACACGCTGCTGTCCGAGCACAAGGTCGATTTCATTGCCCACGGCGACGACCCCTGCATCACTGCCGACGGCAAGGACGCCTACGACTACCCCAAGCGCATCGGCAAGTTTCGCATGTTCAAGCGCACTGAAGGCGTGTCCACCACCGACCTCGTGGGAAGGATGCTCCTGCGCACGAGGGAACACCACATCCGAGAGGGCGACCGCCGCTACGTTCGCAGCATCCGCTCGTCCTCGCTGCACGACAGCGACCCGCAGGCATCCGCAACGGTGCGCGCTGCCGACGCAGCCGCGGCAGAAGCTCCTGGCGGGCCTGCCACTCCGGCGGACTGGAAGTTCATGCCAACCTCCCGACGAATCGCCCAGTTTGCCGAGAGCCGCACCCCGCGCGCCGACGACCGCGTGGTGTACATTGCCGGGAGCTGGGACCTGTTCCACGCAGGGCACGCGGCGGCCCTTCGCGAGGCGCGCAAGCACGGCGACTTCGTCCTCGTGGGCGTCTATGACGACGAGACCGTTCACAAGCTTCACGGCAAAGTCAGCGGCGCGCCCGTCATGAACCTGTTCGAGCGAGCCCTCTCCGTCCTCGCGTGCCGATACGTCGATGACGTTGTCATGGGGGCGCCGCTGCAGATCAGCAACGACTTGGTCCGCACCTTCAACGTGGACAAGGTGGTGGTGGGCACTGTCTCTGAGTCACGCCGTGCAACGAAGGCGCCAGCAGAGGCTGCTGGAGGAGCCGATCCGAGGGCCCTGCCTCAGCACCTCGGCAAGCTCCACCAGTTTACGTCGCCTCTCGCGCTCTCGTCTTCAGACATTATCGACCGCGTCATGGCCAAGCGCAGCATGTTCGAGAGCAAGGTGCAGCGGAAGCGCGTCGCTGAGGACGAATACAGGGAGACCCGCGGATTTGTGGAAGAAGCCTGAGCGCCACTGCGCGCGAGACGCCAACCAAAAGAACGACCCCGCGCCTTTGCCTCGGCGGCAGACTGTGCAGTTGCACCGACCCCCCCCCCCCCCCCAAAAAAAAGAGCTCACACGGCTAGTGTACGACAGCTCAGCGCGCCACACGAAGGGCACGCTTGCGCGCAAACTGAAATGCCAACTTCCAGCGACCTCGATAAGAGCGGCACGCTCCATCACTAAGCACAAGCATGCTTTGTGCAGAGCCGACTCAAGTGCAGCACAATCGGCGCAATGGCACGGGCAGGCAACGCCAAGCGAAGTCAGAGCTCCCAACCGCAGGAGTCCCTCATTCGTGTGGTCCGGCAGACCGAAAGAGTGGCGCCTCCGACATGAGCATCGCGACTCACGGACATCCCTTCAAAAGTGAGCTGCTGCCATGAGACGACGGCAGAACACAAACAATAAAGCTAGAGCGACCCCCAGAAGGCATGCCATCCCCAAACCCAGCTATCCAGCCATTGGTGGGCGTCAGCAGCAAATAGAAACATCGAGCCAAGCCATTGTCTTGCCGATTGCCCTGCATCTTGGACGCCACAAGCGCTCCTGGCGATCCGACTTTCATCCACAAGGCAAACATAGCCCAGGCCGAGAGAGAAAAAAACCTAGGCGCAGAAGCATTGCCCCGATGCACAAACATAGAGCTGGAGGGATCGATGGACCTCAGCGAACGGCAGACACAGCAATGGAACAGAGGGGAGAATGCGCACGCTCAACGCAGCAGGGCACGCTCCAAGCTGCACCTCAGTGGCTCATCAACTTGACAGCCTTGCTGCGAAAAGAACTGGGATGCGTCACAGCTGCTGTAAATCCGATGCTGTTGCTGCTCACTTTCAAGCAAATGCTCAGGCACCCAAGTTTCTGAACCGGAGCCATACTACCAGCACACCTCCTTAGGTGTGAAAGGTTGGCTCAGTGATGTGCCGCAGCATCAAGCTATGCCTTGCACACTGGCACAGTGCTTGGCAACGCGAACTGCAGAAGCACTGGTTCATCCCATCCTCCGCAATCGGCGGCACGCTTGGTTCGGCTTCTGAATGGTAGGCTGGATAACCTTCTGGCTTGAGTTTGACCAGTTCTGGTGCAACATTATTGAGTCGTCACTTGGCTTGATGATTGTAGCGTTGGAGAGCATGAAACGCCGAGTGATTGAGATGTTTGCCCCGGGCAGTGATTCACACGGGCGCTCACCGACTCCTGCTGCCGGCACCGATGTTTCTGAGAGCAGATGGGCCTGAGCAGCACGGGTTCGAATTGTGAAGCGCTGCGATTCGGTTGGTGCAAGCCTAGTTTGTCAAACAACGTTAATGTCACAGCGTTATGAGCACACCGAGAGGTGGGAAGCAAGGTATTGCCTTTGCAACCGCCGAACGATTGTTGCACGAGCTTTTCAATGGACTCATGAAGGACATCAAGATGATGGCTCGCTTTCCGCATTTGGCAGCGAAGTCATCTGTGGGCGTTGTGTTTTCTCCGCTGCCTCCTGCATGGAGGTTGTGTTTTCGACTCGTCTGGTCAGTTTAGCCGCTGATGGCAGTGGTTTGAGTGTGAATTGCATTCCGTCTGCTTTGCCGCGGGTGTATAGCTGCCCTGTTTGAGTTGCACGCCCCGGCAACGCCCACCAGCCTTTGCTGGCCTTGGGTCTTTGTCTGGTCTCAGCATCCTTCAGCAGGGAGTGCATTTACAGTGCTTTGACGAGCAAGTGTGTAGCGCGAGGTAGCTTTTGCAAGCGGGCCTGGAAAGTGCTGAGCGAGCAATAGTGCCCTGCTGATCACTTATCGGGTGAGCGATTCAGCATTGCGACCGTCACTCTCGCGGTCTTCCCCACCGAATTGGCGCCGTGGGTGCGTGCATGCTTGAGATCCTGGCTGGCTCGAAGTTCGGCCCACATCAAATTTGGCGGCGTGTGGCTTCATTAGAACGAACTGCGTCGGCTGCATGCTTCCTTGCACTGAGATTTCGTAGGCACGAAGGCGCTGTGCTCCCGCCCGGTTTCGAGAGCAAGTTGTTTCGGCCAAGCAAGGAGGAATGCTGCTGCTCATGCTCTGTCCCTTGGGCTGCCTTTGCTTGCGAGAGTGGGAGGCCTCGCATCCATCCGCTGCAGTTGCAGCACCTGTCAGACGCCTTCTCAACATGTGTTCCACCCTGCTTGCAGTGCCCTACGAGTACCACGGAGTGCCGCCCTTGGCGGCAGTTTGGTGTGCGACGAGTGAGTGGTGCACTGTGCACCAGGGTGGTGCCTGCCACCTCTCTCAGCAACTGCTGCAGTGCGGTGTAGCAGGCCAAAAGCCCTCCTGAAGCAGGGCAGCTTGGGGGCAATACACCGTGGCTTTTATACCGGCCCAGTGATGCTGGGAAGACCTCGATTTGTCTTGAGCGCACGGCAGAGGGTGTTGTTTCCTTCCAATCCAGCAGGCGCGAATCGTCGATCATAGGAAGGGGCCGCGCTCGCCGTTGTGGCCGCATTTCTTGGGTTGAGACGCGCCTGCAAAAGCGGCATGCGACGGCCGCCGCGCAAGCGGAGGGCCAACGGTCAGTGGGCCTCGTGACCAGGCCACTGCTCCAGTTTGACCCTGAATCGCTTGAGCCGTGAGTCACACGCCGCCATATTCGAAGGCTCGTTCGGCCTTCCCTGTTGGCGAAAGCGGTTGGTGGGTACGGGCGCTTTTCGTTCGCCTGGGCGCTGCTGGCAATTGAAGGCCTCGTTGTTTCGTGTGTGAATGCCCTCGCGCCCACGAGCGGCAAGCAAGTGGGCTAGGGAGAACTGGGGACAACCCCGCCAGCCACGCCGCCCGCGGGGGCTCCATTGCCCAGCAGCAGCGACAAACACGAGCAACGCGGAAAGCGATTCAGCCTAAGTTCCGGGCAAGGCCTCGTTCTGTGGCCCCGAAGCCCTCTCGAAATGAGAGCGCACAGGCAGCCGCTGCCGCGCGGAGGCCCGTGTTGCTTCCGGCTGGCCCTTGGTGCAACGTGCGGTTCGCGAGCGTCAAGTTTTCGCGCGGTGCTCTGCAGGCCTCGGCCCAACACCCGAGGATGGCGATACTCACTCCAGGGGTCTAGCTGAGATGGCCCTGGTGGCAAAGGAGCGCAGGCATACGCTCGTGACTGCCCTCACTGCCAAGCCATCGGGCTGCCTTTTCCCAGGCGAGGCTCGGGCTCTGGCCGCGTTTGTTCTGGCGTGGGCGCAAGGCGTCGACCGCTTCGGCAGCAACGGGAAGCAATACTTCCCGTGCTCAGCGGGTGCCTTTGACGTCGAACGGGGAACGCCTGAGGCGAGGCATTGGATGGGGCGAGCCGACGAAGTCTTCGCTGACCTCCGGAAGCATGACCTTGCCGTGAGCGGCCAAGCCTTCAATGCCGCAGGCAAGAAATATCGATTGTTCGCCAATTTTGACATGGTCGCCATTGTCCTTCGCCGCGAGGGCCCCACAGAGTGGGTCGCACCAGATGACATTCGCAGCCATGTCAGTGGTCGCCTGCCACCCGAGGGTACTCTCGTGTTCGAGCTCGGCTCGCTGCTCCGCTCCCTGCTCACGCGGGCAACTGCGAGAGCCTCGGCAGTGCTGGCACCAGGCGACCGCTATTCAAAGAACAAGGCCTTCCCGGACCTGAGCGGAGACGGAATCGACGATCTGCTGCACATCATGCTCCAGCGTGATCCTTGCGAGCGTGAGAAGTTTGGACTCCTCGGCATTGCACAGCACCGTGCCATGAGCAGGGCGCACGAGCTGCTTGGGTTCGAGTCGCGCGAGGGCCTGTGCAGCGCCGTGGAGGACGTGCTCGCCGGACGCGGAAGCTTGGCCGCCCGCACCGGCCGCGCCCTGCCCTGGCAGGAAGGCGCACGCTGTCTCGGTGGCGGCCACCGGCGTGGCGATGGCGGCGCGGCGCGGGAGCCGCAGCCACTTGCCCCTACCTTGCATGCCTCATCGGCGCCGAGTGCCGACTTCGAGGCGATGGCGCAGGGGGTCTTGCAGCGGCAGCTGCGCCTGTGTTCCGCGGCGGGGCTGCCTTCGTCTCCCAGGGCGGCCAAGCGGGGCCGGGACGACGACGACGACGACGACCACGACCATGACCATGACCATGACCACGACAAGCACGAGATCGAGCACGAGCGCGAGCACGACATGCCCTAAATTAGCCATTCCCTCTCTTGATCAGGGGCTTGGGCCACGCATTGGAGTCCCGCGCAAGGTGTCGTTTCAAGGCCGCTGGCCGACTGCTTTCGGAGAAACGGTACCACGAGGCTGCCACTCCACACAGTGCGCGCTGCTTCCCTACAATGCGTGAGGGTCGATACCTTGCCTGTTCTTGCTTCAGCAGAGGCTGGCCGCGGCGGCAAAGACAAGCCCACAAATCGATGCGAGTTGCCGATTCCAGAAACATTCACGCCGGGGCAGGGGAGCCACACATCTCACAGGAATCTGACGGGTTGGTTTGCTCGAACGTGCAGACAGGGCAGGACCACTGACGAGGCTGCCGGGCCGACTCCGCTGGGCCGCCCTGTCTGAAAGCAAGCCCTCGTTCGCGCACCCGCGGCGCAGAACCGCTCGTGTTCGTGGCACGGGCGCCACGGCCAGCAGACCGCCCTGTCCGCCGCGAAGCGGCCGCGCGCGCCTTGACTGGAGGCTTAAGGCCGGCCCGGACTGCCTGCAGGCGCGAGCGTTCATCCCGAATGACCAACGTGACGCCGTCTCGCAGTGCCAGCGGCTTGGCTACGACCTTCGCATCGTCGCGGTCCAGCTCCACATCCAGGCTGGCGCCCCGCGCCGGCAGCTTGGGCGCAGCGCTGGACACCGGGGAATCGGCTCCGCCTGCCCCCGCGCCCGGTGATGCTGGCTCGCAACCGCTGTCCGTGACACGCGTTGCTCCACCCTGAGCGGCGCCTTCTGGCTTCGGTGGCTGGCCGAAGGCAACAAGCTCCGCCTCGTCCAGCGGGATGGCGCGCTCCTCCCGAACAGCGGCTTCGAACCTCTCCCTTGCTGTGGCTGCCTTGGCGTCGATGATAGCTGCTGCTGCTGCTGCAGCATCATCACCCGCGGCGGCCGCGTCCTTTCCCCTTGCCCCTGCGCTGTCCCAGGCCTCCGCCCAGCTCGTCACCGCCTCTGCGGCCATCCACGTCAGGGACTCGCCAGCTGACGCGCCGCGCAGCGGAGCGGCAAACTGAGTGTGCTTCGCAAGGCCGACAGCCCAGGGGGCGAGGACCTCACCCTCAGGGAGCGCCGAATCAGCCCCAGTCGACGCAGCCGACGGAGTATCAGCCAAGCCCGGCCCCTCACGAGAGCCTGCGCCGGCCGCCGCAGCCTTTGCCGCCGCGGTGACACGAAACTTTCTCGCAACGATGCCGCGCAGGTCACGCAACGTAGCGTGCTTGTCGAGCACCAGCTCCGTGACTGGCGACAGCTTGAAGGTCGCGGGGTTCCAGCGACGGCACTCGACGACCAGGTCGCCGGCCGACACAGTCTCGGGCTCTGCGAGCCGCTGAACCGCAATTTCGTACCCGTCCCCCAGGCGGGGCAGCGCGCTGCCGAGGCGCTGAGAGTCGCGGAGAATTTTTCCCGCTTCGGTGCGCGTTTTGTCGCGGAGCCGGAGTCGAGACAGCGCGGGGGGAGCTTTCGGCGCCTCGGCTGCTGCGTCCCTCGCCGCCTTGGCCAGGTCAGCGTGTTGCTGGACCAGAGCGTCCCGCAGCAGGCGTTTCACGGACGCAACCGTGGCATCTTGGCACACCGGCAGGCTGCAGAGCGGTGCGAAGGAGCGCTTGGCTTGCGAGGGGTCGAAGGACAAGAAGGATACCATGTGCTCGTCCGCCCGCAGCTGCCGGCCCCACCGCACGTGCACAACGGAGCCGTTCACCAAACCGAGCCCCGGACGCGGAGGAAGGCCTCGCTGCGCCCGCTGCGAGTCCCCCAGAAGCAAGCGGCCGTCCTTGAGCTGCTCCCGAGACCGGGCGCTGCGAGCCAGGTGAAAGTCTTCCGGGTCCACCTCCGGCCCGAGCACGGCTGCGATGCGCCGCTTGAGCTCGGCCAGGGTGTCTTGTTTCGTGGCCAAAACTCGCTCGCTGAAGTCAGGCGCCATCGCCGTCGAGTCTGCGGCCCAGCGCACGCCCTCCGGGGCTGCCTCCAACGGCTTGCTGGGCAGGTTGAACTGAATTTCGATCACGGACCGCTCGGCATCGAATGCTGCCTTGAAGCCGGCCTGCCGGCCGGCGGCAGCCCCATCTGTGGCCTCGGCAGGGGCAACCACCTCCACGATGACGCGCGCGCCCGGTGCCAGACCCAAGTCCCACAGCGAGGCCGCGTCGCCTCCGAAGGCTCGGACGTCGTCGCAGGCTGGGTCGAGCCTCCGCGCCGAGTCCCCGTCTATGGCCCACAGGCGCTGCATGGACACGGGCACTCCTAGTTCCGAGCTGGCAACTGCCGCCGACAGCCCGCCGCAAGTCGCCGCTGCCCCGCCGGGCACAAGAACTGTGTCCTTGCTCATCACGCTAAGGCGCTCCTCGAGCGTGAAGGCTGGAGTCGCCACAGGCGTGTCGCCAGCGCAGCCAGCGCCGCCAGCGCCGCTATCCTCGGCGTCTCCCGCCACGCCCAGCGCGGCGTCAGCGGCATCGGGGTCCCACCGCACCAGGGCGAGCACCATAGCCTGGGGGTCGTACGGGACCCACTCCTCGCCCTCGCGGCGGCCTTCCAGGCACACGTGTGACCCTGCTCCCAAGCCCAGCGACGAAACGGCAGCGGTTCCGTCGCTCGCATCGCCGCCGATGACGGCCGTCGGCCTGCCGCCCACCGCGTCCCACCGCCGCAGTCGCAGCAGCCCCAGCTCGGCGGCCTCCGCCAGCGACACCCCCGGCCGCCCCACGAAGGCGGCCGCGTCCGCATCCGGCCCCAGCGCGCGGCACACCTCCCGGAGCAAGCGGGCAGTCGTCCACGACACCGGGGCCTCCAGCACTGCTCCGGAAACGGCCGCCTCCGCAGACCGCGCTTCTCCGCCATCGGCAGCGGGCGACACCGACGTCGCTCTCATCGCCGTCTCCAGCTCAGGCACCTCCACGCCAGAGGCGTTCGTGTCCTCGTCCGCCTCGTCCTTCGGGGGCCCGCTCGCCGCCGCACCGTCGTCTGCCGCAGCCTCGCCGCTGGCCACCCCGCCAAGCCTCGGCGGCGAACTCACAGCTGCCGAATCGTCGCCACGGGCGCCTGCACCCGCCGCCCCCACATGCGCCGCTTGTCCTCGACCGCCGCAAGCAGCAGCCACGTCGCCGTTCCGCACCGGCGGCCACCGCACCTGCAGCCGGCAGAGCCGCGTCCGCACGTCGAACGCTCGCTTCAGCCGCTCCCACGCGGCGTTCTCCGCCTCAACCTCCTTCAGCACCTCGTCCGGGGGCAGCTCGCGGCCCTGTACGGCCGCCGGCGCGGCGTCAGAGGCGTCGTCGCACCGCGCATACACGAGCAGGTAGGCGTTGCCCTCAACGCCCACGGACGGCTTGGGCTTGGCAGCAGGCGCGGCCTGTGCCACGCCTCCGGCGCCCGAATCGGCAGCAGCGGCGCCCGAATCGGCAGCAGCGGCGCCGGCGGCAGCAGCGGCATCACCTCCCTCCTCTCTCGCTTCCGCAGCCGCTTCCCCAGCGACCATCCCAACGCTGGAGGCATCGCCCGCGGCTGCGTCCCCGGCTGCGGCTCCGCCCACGGCCGCTTGCATCACTCGCCGAAGCGACAAGGCCGCGTCCCCGGCCAGCAGCCTCGCCCCTGCATCGTTGAGCTCCACCCAGCCGGCCTCAGCGCGGTCTCCGCCCCCGGCCTCGGCGCACAGGCCGTGGGCCGCCGCAAAGGGGAACGCCTCCCCCGGCCGCGCGTATGCGAAGTAGTGTCCTCCCATGGCGGTGCCCGTGTGGATGAGCACACTGCTCAGCCGGTACCGCGCGCCGGCCACACCCGCCGCCACAGCCTCGTCGGCGGTGGGGTGGAGCGCGGGCAGCTGCACCCCGGCTGCAGCGTCGTCTCCGTCGGCGGCCACTGGCGAGTCGACCGCGCCGCCGTCCGGCGTGTCCGGCGTGTCCGGTGTTGAGGGCCCGGCGGCCTGAGCCTCCAGCCGCTGACGCAGCCTCTCCCGCGCAGCGTCAGTCGCGCTCTCCACCTCCGACGCCCGCTCCGCCAGCGCGCCGGCCACAATGTCCCCGAGGCGCAGCTCTGCCGGGAATAGGAAGGAGTCCATGAGCTTGGCTCGGCGCATAGTCGCCATGTCGAACCCGAAGCGCTTCAGGTGCAGCATCAGCACGGGCGGCGCCGCGGACAGGGTCATCGACTTGACCGCGTCCCGGCGCTTGCCGCACGAGTCGCAGTGCCACTGGTCGCAGCCGGTGAGCAGCTCTGCGCCGTGGAAGCGGCGCACGGCCGCCTCTGCGGTGCCGCTCCCGCTGACCTCAAGCTCCACGTCAAGGTACGGGTCTTCGCGCGAGCGAGAGTGCCCGCACACACAGCACTGCAACCGGTCCAGGACCTTCCCGCGAAGGGCGTCGCAAGCAAGACGCAGCGGACTTGGCTCGGGCGCGCAAGGCCCAGAGTCTTGCTTCGCGCGCCGCTCGTCACCGTCGGCGGTGGTATCCAAGGCGTCCACAAGGAGGTGGAGCAGCTCTTGCGCGTCATGCTGCTGGAAAGAGTCGGCCGCCGTCCAGCCAAATGATCGAGTCAGAGCTTTCGTGGACGTTGCCGCGCGCTTCGAAAGCTGCAGCCTCGCGAACAGCCGCTGCAGCTGCAGCGGGATGCACGCTTCCGCGGCACCGTGCACGCTTTCGTCGTAGCACCACGCGTAGACGAGCTGCCGGAACGGGCGCGAGTGGAACAGCGCCTGTACCAGCGAATTCAGATAGCACGTGGCGCCCTGGTTCAGCAGGCCGCCCAAAGAAGCAGGCCCTGCCTCTGGGCGCCCGGCGAAGAACTGGGATCCGTTCTTGCGGACAGCCGACTCGACAGCTTCGCGCAGCTGGCGATACAGCGACAAGTCGGCGGGGGCGATGGAGCCGTCCTCGGAAGCAGCCATTTGAAGGTCGCGCGCCTGCGCTGGTGCGGTGAGAACAGTGACTCTGGCCCGCGCTCCGCCGAACAGAACGCCCAGGCGAGTGCAGCGTTTGCGGGTGGTTCGGCAGCGCTTTCGAGTCGCGCCAAGGCGTCAGGCGCGCAATCCAACTTGTAGAGCTCTCATTCGTGAAGCGCAAAGCACCAGAGGCTTGCAGCAGATCGCGCAGCCATGCCTAGGCCTCAGCAGCAGGGGAAACAACCCCGTCCTCCCCGTCCTCCCCGACCTCTGTGCCCATGGACGGCTCCGCAGACGCGTCGTCGTCGTCGTCGGCGGCGTCCTCGCCCGCGTCGTCGTAGCCGCGGCCTTCGCTCTCCGCAGATCCGGCATCCGCGCCTGACCCAGACATGGCGCTCGCTGCCGACGAAGGCCCGCGATGCACGTCCCGGCTGCGGAGCTTGGTGCGCACCTCGCGAAGCGTCTCTCGCAGCGCCTTGCCCAGCGCGTCCGGGCGGGTGTGCAGGGACGCCGCCTTGGTCAGAATACGGTCCGCTCTGCGGGCCGGGGCGGAGTGGGCGGTCGGAGTAGCAGGGCGACAAGAGCAGTCAGGAGGCGAGAGGAGGGCAGGGAGCGTGGCCTGCGTGGCGCGGATCCGCAGTCGCGGCCCCGGGGCATCCCCACGCCGGGCGGGCAGCCGAGAGAGCTGGCTCCACAACTGGACACAGCGGGCGGGCGCCAACGGCAGCATGATGCAAAGCGCCGAGTGTGGGCGCGCCGCCTGCGCCGCCGGCGAGCGTGTGCGCGAGTCTCGCAGAGCGGGGCGCGTCAGCTCACCCCACCAGGTCCCCCAGCTGGTTGTACGCCTGCCCGAGGCGCAGCATGCTCTTCACGTTGCCGGGGTCGCTGTCGAGGACCACGGCGGCGTATCTGACTGCCTTGTCCCACTCGCTCTTCTTGAGGTAGCATGCTGACAGGTTCGCGTGGAGACTCTGCGTGAGCCGCACGAGCTCGAACTCCTCCTCCTCCGTCAACGGGGCCACTCCGCGGGAAACTGCGAACATGGCCATGGCGGAGGTGCGCGTGACAAGTCCCCGCGTCCGAAGGATGCCCTGCTTGTACTTGCGAATGGCGCCGCTGTACTCGCCGTCCTTGAACAGCTTGTTGCCTTCCTCCTTGAGGGCGAGCCCCTCGCTCAGAGCTACGGTAGGCATCTCTGCAGATGTCCCTCGTGCGCTTGGCTCGGGTGTGTCCCGGGCGGCCTTGGAGGAGGCGGCAGCGCTCGTCGCCGAGGCAGCATGCGGTGCCTCCGAGGTTTGCTTCTTCTTCCCGCGAGGCTGCGTGACGAAAACCAGGATCGAGGTGACTATACATCACCGTGGCACTGCAGCGAGGCCTCCTGCGACTGTTGCCGAGGCTCGGGCGCTCCGGCCGCGTCTGCCAGAAAATGGGGCTACGAGCCGTGCGCAACCTCGGCGGTCCGCGCGCCCCAGCGCAAGGGCACACACGGTATGGGCAGCCACAAACAAGGCAGCAAGTGGAGCGGGCCGCGCAACTCGGGCCGGGCCTCACCATCAGGCTTGAGACAAAGAGTGAGGCGCCGCCGCTCTCAGAGTGTCAGTGGTCCGCGAATAGGCCTCCCTATTCAAGGCCAACTGAGGCGGAACGGAAGCGGCTGCGAGCGCTTCGCATTGTCATCGTGCTCCACTGCCTCTGCCCACAAGCCCGAGAACGACAGCTTCGGGCGCCGCATGCGCGCCCCCGCGCCCCAAACGTTCTCAATCTTCTCGCAGTTCTGCGTGCAAGCGACTGTGGCGAGTTGGACGAAATTTGGCAGAGCCGCAGTTGGAAACCATTGAAAAACGGCCTGCCCCGCCGCGCAAGCCCCAAGCGTCAGCACCCGGCGGCCCCGGCTCCGGGCAGGGTCGCCTGCTCCATATCTTCCCTGTTGCCCGATGTCGGAGGCGCTGGGCAGCCGCGCGCCGGCCGAGGTGCCGTCGGCAAGGCCGGCTACGCACACGCCCCAATGGGACCCTCGGCTTGTTGGGCGCCTACTGCACGCCTACGCCGTTGATCCGAGCGATTTTTGTGAGAATGGGTCGGGCTGTGATAGTGGGCTGCCTTGTGGTGCCAGGGTCCAGTGCTAGTGAGCGTCGCAGGGTCGCAGCCAGGCCTGCTTGCGACATCTTGCTGGAGCACGTGAACTTCACACCGTTTCTCTGCGCGCCGCAGACGAGGAAGAGTTCATGCTCTTCTGCGAAGACAGCCCTGGAGTAGTAGTTGGTGGCGAGCCCCCTCGAGCCTCGAAGGGTGGGGCGGAGGCTCCTGTACCGCTGCCTCGCCTGCAGGCCAAGAAGCTCTTTGAGTCAGTACCGCCGCCTGTGGGCGCTTCTGGCCTCGAGGTGCTCCTCTGTCGCATTGCGGTAGCGGTCTTCCCTGGCAAGGGGGACCCCGGTGCCAGCGTCTCCCCGTTGCGTCGCTGCCTGCCGAGCGAAGCAGTGCTCGGGGTGCGGTACGCGCAGACGCGGCAGCTGAGGACCGCACGGCACTCCCCCAGCGCTGCATACGATATCATGGCGCCGATTGACGGCGTCGGTGTGGGTCATGCGGCGGGAATGCCCCGCCCCCGGGCCTTACTCGACGCGAGCAGCCCGGCCACGGAAGGCAGAGCGCCTCGACCGCACTCCCGCACCGACGGGACTGCAAGCAGACGGAAGGGCCCTCTCATATCAGCAGCAGGCATCGCCAACAGCGCCGCAGTGCCGGATGAGAAGCAGAGCCACGACGTTGACGATGTGAGATCGCGTGGCAACCGGGCTCGCAGCGGCCCCGCGGCGGCAATGGCAGGGGCGCGGTTGCAAAGGTCGAGCTGCAAGGGCTCGGTTGCAATGGTCGGGCTGCAAGGGCTCGGTTGCAATGGTCGGGCTGCAAGGACGCGGTTGCAAGGGTTGGGCTGCAGGGGCGCGGTTGCAAGGTCGCTGCCCCCCCGCACCCCCCCCCCACCCCCAACGACCAGTGGACGCCAGTGAACTGTTGTGCTCGCTGTTCACTCCCCCCGCAGGAAGCTGCTGGAGCGGTGGCAATGGTGGCGTCGGCGCGCCTCGCTGACACGGTGCGACGCTCCCGCGCGGACAAGCTCCTGGTCCGTGCTGTGTGGGCGTGGCGTTGCGCGGCGGAAAGCTTGCGCTCGGAAAGACAACTCCAGGCAAAGGGTGCGAGCGAGGCGGCGTGGCGGTCCAAGGCAGAGGCGAGCGAGGCCGCCATCGCAGAGGAGGTGAGGCGGCGCAGGCTTGCCGAGGAGCAGTGCCTGGCTGCGACGGCGAGAGAAAAGCACCTGCGTGACTCGGTGCGCGATGCCGAGGCGGACGCGTCCACGGACTCACGGGCGCTGGCCTCTCGCCAGCAGCGCGCAGAGGCGCGCATTCGCGAGCTCGAGGCGCAGGCGGACCGGTCACGCGACGCGTGGCTGCGGGAGAAGCACGCGCTGGAGCAGCGCGTCGTGGCGTCTAGGGGCGACGCGGTGGAGGCCAGCAGCAAGGCTCGCGCCCTCGAAGACTTATGGAAGGCGAGATTCCGGGACCAGCTTGAGGACTGGGCGAGCGAGCGGTCCGAGCTAGAGGCGAAGCTCGCCAGCTCCCAGCGGGGCCTTCGGTCCGCGCAGGCACGCGCAGACGCGGCAATGAAGGAGGCCGACCACCAGCGAAGCCGCTGTACAAAGCTCTCTGCCGATGCAAGACACAGCTCACAGGAGGCCGTGGCCAGCGAGCAAGGCAGGATCGTGGCGACACGAGAGCGCGACGAAGCCCAAGAAGCGCTCAAAGCGCTGGAGAGAGAGTACTCTCGGCGCGCAGCGACTGCGATGGAGGAGGCCACAGCTGCTCGCGCAGATGCCGCTTCCGCAGTGAAGGCTGCCGAGGAGGAGGCCACAGCTGCTCGCGCAGATGCCGCTTCCGCAGTGAAGGCTGCCGAGGAGGAGGCCGCTGCGGCGAAGAAGGCTGCCGAGGAGGAGGCTGCAGCGGCTCGCGCAGATGCCGCTTCCGCGGTGAAGGCTGCCGAGGAGGAGGCCGCTGCGGCAGTGAAGGCTGCCGAGGAGGAGGCTGCTGCGGCAGTGAAGGCTGCCGAGGAGCAGGCTGCAGCGGCTCGCGCAGATGCCGCTTCCGCGGTGAAGGCTGCCGAGGAGGAGGCCGCTGCGGCAGTGAAGGCTGCCGAGGAGGAGGCTGCAGCGGCTCGCGCAGATGCCGCTTCCGCAGTGAAGGCTGCCGAGGAGGAGGCTGCTGCGGCAGTGAAGGCTGCCGAGGAGGAGGCTGCTGCGGCTCGCGCAGATGCCGCTTCCGCGGTGAAGGCTGCCGAGGAGGAGGCTGCTGCGGCGAAGAAGGCTGGCGAGGAGGAGGCCGCTGCGGCAGTGAAGGCTGCCGAGGAGGAGGCTGCTGCGGCAGTGAAGGCTGCCGAGGAGCAGGCTGCAGCGGCTCGCGCAGATGCCGCTTCCGCGGTGAAGGCTGCCGAGGAGGAGGCCGCTGCGGCAGTGAAGGCTGCCGAGGAGGAGGCTGCAGCGGCTCGCGCAGATGCCGCTTCCGCAGTGAAGGCTGCCGAGGAGCAGGCTGCAGCGGCTCGCGCAGATGCCGCTTCCGCGGTGAAGGCTGCCGAGGAGGAGGCCGCTGCGGCAGTGAAGGCTGCCGAGGAGGAGGCTGCTGCGGCAGTGAAGGCTGCCGAGGAGGAGGCTGCTGCGGCTCGCGCAGATGCCGCTTCCGCGGTGAAGGCTGCCGAGGAGGAGGCTGCTGCGGCGAAGAAGGCTGCCGAGGAGGAGGCTGCAGCGGCTCGCGCAGATGCCGCTTCCGCAGTGAAGGCTGCCGAGGAGGAGGCCGCTGCTGCAGTCAAGGCTGCCGAGGAGGAGGCTGCTGCGGCTCGCGCAGATGCCGCTTCCGCAGTGAAGGCTGCCGAGGAGGAGGCCGCTGCTGCAGTCAAGGCTGCTGAGGAGGAGGCTGCTGCGGCTCGCGCAGATGCCGCTTCCGCAGTGAAGGCTGCCGAGGAGCAGGCCGCTGCGGCGAAGAAGGCTGCCGAGGAGGAGGCCGCTGCGGCTCGCGCCGATGCCGCTTCCGCAGTGAAGGCTGCCGAGGAGGAGGCCGCTGCGGCGAAGGAGGCTGCCGAGGAGGAGGCCGCTGCTGCAGTGAAGGCTGCCGAGGAGCAGGCCGCTGCTGCAGTGAAGGCTGCCGAGGAGGAGGCCGCTGCTGCAGTGAAGGCTGCCGAGGAGGAGGCTGCAGCGGCTCACGCAGATGCCGCTTCCGCAGTGAAGGCTGCCGAGGAGGAGGCTGCAGCGGCTCGCGCCGATGCCGCTTCCGCAGTGGAGGCTGCCGAGGAGGAGGCCGCTGCGGCGAAGGAGGCTGCCGAGGAGGAGGCTGCAGCGGCTCGCGCAGATGCCGCTGCTGCAGTGAAGGCTGCCGAGGAGCAGGCCGCTGCTGCAGTGAAGGCTGCCGAGGAGGAGGCTGCAGCGGCTCACGCAGATGCCGCTTCCGCAGTGAAGGCTGCCGAGGAGGAGGCTGCTGCGGCGAAGAAGGCTGCCGAGGAGGAGGCTGCAGCGGCTCGCGCAGATGCCGCTTCCGCAGTGAAGGCTGCCGAGGAGGAGGCCGCTGCGGCGAAGAAGGCTGCCGAGGAGGAGGCTGCAGCGGCTCGCGCAGATGCCGCTTCCGCAGTGAAGGCTGCCGAGGAGGAGGCCGCTGCGGCGAAGAAGGCTGCCGAGGAGGAGGCTGCTGCGGCGAAGAAGGCTGCCGAGGAGGAGGCCGCTGCGGCAGTGAAGGCTGCCGGGGAGGAGGCTGCTGCGGCGAAGAAGGCTGCGGAGGAGGAGGCTGCAGCGGCTCGCGCAGATGCCGCTTCCGCAGTGAAGGCTGCCGAGGAGGAGGCCGCTGCGGCGAAGAAGGCTGCCGAGGAGGAGGCTGCTGCGGCGAAGAAGGCTGCCGAGGAGGAGGCCGCTGCGGCAGTGAAGGCTGCCGGGGAGGAGGCTGCTGCGGCGAAGAAGGCTGCGGAGGAGGAGGCTGCAGCGGCTCGCGCAGATGCCGCTTCCGCAGTGAAGGCTGCCGAGGAGGAGGCTGCAGCGGCTCGCGCAGATGCCGCTGCGGCAGTGAAGGCTGCCGGGAAGGAAGCCGCTGCGGCGAAGAAGGCTGCCGAGGAGGAGGCCGCTGCGGCAGTGAAGGCTGCCGGGGAGGAGGCCGCTGCGGCGAAGAAGGCTGCGGAGGAGGAGGCTGCAGCGGCTCGCGCAGATGCCGCTTCCGCAGTGAAGGCTGCCGAGGAGGAGGCTGCAGCGGCTCGCGCAGATGCCGCTTCCGCAGTGAAGGCTGCCCAGGAGGTGGCGGCTGCGACGAAGAAGGCTGCCGAGGAGCAGGCCGCTGCAGCGAAGAAGGCTGCCGAGGAGGAGGCTGCAGCGGCTCGCGCAGATGCCGCTTCCGCAGTGAAGGCTGCCGAGGAGGAGGCCGCTGCTGCAGTGAAGGCTGCCGAGGCGGAGGCTGCTGCGGCTCGCGCAGATGCCGCTTCCGCAGTGAAGGCTGCCGAGGAGGTGGCGTCTGCGACGAAGAAGGCTGCTGAGGAGGAGGCTGCTGCGGCTCGCGCAGATGCCGCTTCCGCAGTGAAGGCTGCCGAGGAGGAGGCCGCTGCGGCGAAGAAGGCTGCCGAGGAGCAGGCCGCTGCGGCGAAGAAGGCTGCCGGGGAGGAGGCTGCTGCGGCTCGCGCAGATGCCGCTTCCGCAGTGAAGGCTGCCGAGGAGGAGGCCGCTGCGGCGAAGAAGGCTGCCGAGGAGCAGGCCGCTGCGGCGAAGAAGGCTGCCGGGGAGGAGGCTGCTGCGGCTCGCGCAGATGCCGCTTCCGCAGTGAAGGCTGCCGAGGAGGAGGCTGCTGTGGCTCGCGCAGATGCCGCTTCCGCAGTGAAGGCTGCCGAGGAGGAGGCCGCTGCGGCAGTGAAGGCTGCCGAGGAGGAGGCTGCTGCGGCTCGCGCAGATGCCGCTTCCGCAGTGAAGGCTGCCGAGGAGGAGGCCGCTGCGGCGAAGAAGGCTGCCGAGGAGGAGGCCGCTGCGGCGAAGAAGGCTGCCGAGGAGGAGGCTGCAGCGGCTCGCGCAGATGCCGCTTCCGCAGTGAAGGCTGCCGAGGAGGAGGCTGCTGTGGCTCGCGCAGATGCCGCTTCCGCAGTGAAGGCTGCCGAGGAGGAGGCCGCTGCGGCGAAGAAGGCTGCCGAGGAGGAGGCTGCTGCGGCGAAGAAGGCTGCCGGGGAGGAGGCTGCTGCGGCTCGCGCAGATGCCGCTTCCGCAGTGAAGGCTGCCGAGGAGGAGGCTGCTGTGGCTCGCGCAGATGCCGCTTCCGCAGTGAAGGCTGCCGAGGAGGAGGCCGCTGCGGCAGTGAAGGCTGCCGAGGAGGAGGCTGCTGCGGCTCGCGCAGATGCCGCTTCCGCAGTGAAGGCTGCCGAGGAGGAGGCCGCTGCGGCGAAGAAGCCGCTGCGGCGAAGAAGGCTGCCGAGGAGGAGGCCGCTGCGGCGAAGAAGGCTGCCGAGGAGGAGGCTGCAGCGGCTCGCGCAGATGCCGCTTCCGCAGTGAAGGCTGCCGAGGAGGAGGCTGCTGCGGCTCGCGCAGATGCCGCTTCCGCAGTGAAGGCTGCCGAGGAGGAGGCCGCTGCGGCGAAGAAGGCTGCCGAGGAGGAGGCTGCTGCGGCTCGCGCAGATGCCGCTTCCGCAGTGAAGGCTGCCGAGGAGGAGGCTGCAGCGGCTCGCGCAGATGCCGCTTCCGCAGTGAAGGCTGCCGAGGAGGAGGCCGCTGCGGCAGTGAAGGCTGCCGAGGAGGAGGCTGCTGCGGCTCGCGCAGATGCCGCTTCCGCAGTGAAGGCTGCCGAGGAGGAGGCCGCTGCGGCGAAGAAGGCTGCCGAGGAGCAGGCCGCTGCGGCGAAGAAGGCTGCCGAGGCGGAAGCCGCTGCGGCGAAGCAGGCTGCCGAGGAGGAGGCTGCAGCGGCTCGCGCAGATGCCGCTTCCGCAGTGAAGGCTGCCGAGGAGGAGGCTGCTGTGGCTCGCGCAGATGCCGCTTCCGCAGTGAAGGCTGCCGAGGAGGAGGCCGCTGCGGCAGTGAAGGCTGCCGAGGAGGAGGCTGCAGCGGCTCGCGCAGATGCCGCTTCCGCAGTGAAGGCTGCCGAGGAGGAGGCCGCTGCGGCGAAGAAGGCTGCCGAGGAGGAGGCTGCAGCGGCTCGCGCAGATGCCGCTTCCGCAGTGAAGGCTGCCGAGGAGGACGCTGCTGTGGCTCGCGCAGATTCCGCTTCCGCAGTGAAGGCTGCCGAGGAGGAGGCCGCTGCGGCGAAGAAGGCTGCCGAGGAGGAGGCTGCAGCGGCTCGCGCAGATGCCGCTTCCGCAGTGAAGGCTGCCGAGGAGGAGGCTGCTGCGGCTCGCGCAGATGCCGCTTCCGCAGTGAAGGCTGCCGGGGAGGAGGCTGCTGCGGCGAAGAAGGCTGCCGAGGAGGAGGCTGCTGCGGCTCGCGCAGATGCCGCTTCCGCAGTGAAGGCTGCCGAGGAGGAGGCCTCTGCGGCGAAGAAGGCTGCCGAGGAGGAGGCTGCAGCGGCTCGCGCAGATGCCGCTTCCGCAGTGAAGGCTGCCGAGGAGGAGGCCGCTGCGGCGAAGAAGGCTGCCGAGGAGGAGGCTGCAGCGGCTCGCGCAGATGCCGCTTCCGCAGTGAAGGCTGCCGAGGAGGAGGCTGCTGCGGCGAAGAAGGCTGCCGAGGAGGAGGCTGCTGCGGCTCGCGCAGATGCCGCTTCCGCAGTGAAGGCTGCCGAGGAGCAGGCTGCTGCGGCGAAGAAGGCTGCCGAGGAGGAGGCTGCAGCGGCTCGCGCAGATGCCGCTTCCGCAGTGAAGGCTGCCGAGGAGGAGGCCGCTGCAGCGAAGAAGGCTGCCGAGGAGGAGGCTGCAGCGGCTCGCGCAGATGCCGCTTCCGCGGTGAAGGCTGCCGAGGAGGAGGCTGCAGCGGCGAAGAAGGCTGCCGAGGAGGAGGCTGCAGCGGCTCGCGCAGATGCCGCTTCCGCAGTGAAGGCTGCCGAGGAGCAGGCTGCTGCGGCGAAGAAGGCTGCCGAGGAGGAGGCTGCAGCGGCTCGCGCAGATGCCGCTTCCGCAGTGAAGGCTGCCGAGGAGGAGGCCGCTGCGGCGAAGAAGGCTGCCGAGGAGGAGGCTGCAGCGGCTCGCGCAGATGCCGCTTCCGCAGTGAAGGCTGCCGAGGAGCAGGCTGCTGCGGCGAAGAAGGCTGCCGAGGAGGAGGCTGCAGCGGCTCGCGCAGATGCCGCTTCCGCAGTGAAGGCTGCTGAGGAGGAGGCTGCTGCGGCGAAGAAGGCTGCCGAGGAGGACGCTGCTGCGGCGAAGAAGGCTGCCGAGGAGGAGGCTGCAGCGGCTCGCGCAGATGCCGCTTCCGCAGTGAAGGCTGCTGAGGAGGAGGCCGCTGCGGCGAAGAAGGCTGCCGAGGAGGAGGCTGCTGCGGCGAAGAAGGCTGCCGAGGAGGAGGCCGCTGCTGCAGTGAAGGCTGCCGAGGAGGAGGCTGCTGCGGCGAAGAAGGCTGCCGAGGAGGAGGCTGCAGCGGCTCGCGCAGATGCTGCTTCCGCAGTGAAGGTTGCTGAGGAGGAGGCCGCTGCGGCGAAGAAGGCTGCCGAGGAGGAGGCTGCTGCGGCGAAGAAGGCTGCCGAGGAGGAGGCTGCTGCGGCGAAGAGGGCTGCCGAGGAGGAGGCTGCTGCGGCTCGCGCAGATGCCGCTTCCGCAGTGAAGGCTGCTGAGGAGGAGGCTGCTGCGGCGAAGAAGGCTGCCGAGGAGGAGGCTGCTGCGGCGAAGAAGGCTGCCGAGGAGGAGGCTGCTGCGGCTCGCGCAGATGCCGCTTTCGCAGTGGAGGCTGCCGAGGAGCAGGCTGCTGCGGCGAAGAAGGCTGCCGAGGAGGAGGCTGCTGCGGCTCGCGCAGATGCCGCTTCCGCAGTGAAGGCTGCCGAGGAGGAGGCTGCTGCGGCGAAGAAGGCTGCCGAGGAGGAGGCTGCAGCGGCTCGCGCAGATGCCGCTTCCGCAGTGAAGGCTGCCGAGGAGGAGGCTGCTGCGGCAGTGAAGGCTGCGGAGGAGGAGGCTGCAGCGGCTCGCGCAGATGCCGCTTCCGCAGTGAAGGCTGCCGAGGAGGAGGCCGCTGCGGCGAAGAAGGCTGCCGAGGAGGAGGCCGCTGCGGCGAAGAAGGCTGCCGAGGAGGAGGCTGCAGCGGCTCGCGCAGATGCCGCTTCCGCAGTGAAGGCTGCTGAGGAGGAGGCCGCTGCGGCGAAGAAGGCTGCCGAGGAGGAGGCTGCTGCGGCGAAGAAGGCTGCCGAGGAGGAGGCTGCAGCGGCTCGCGCAGATGCCGCTTCCGCAGTGAAGGCTGCCGAGGAGCAGGCTGCAGCGGCTCGCGCAGATGCCGCTTCCGCAATGAAGGCTGCCGAGGAGCAGGCCGCTGCGGCGAAGAAGGCTGCCGAGGAGGAGGCTGCTGCGGCGAAGAAGGCTGCCGAGGAGGAGGCTGCAGCGGCTCGCGCAGATGCCGCTTCCGCAGTGAAGGCTGCCGAGGAGGAGGCTGCTGCGGCGAAGAAGGCTGCCGAGGAGGAGGCTGCAGCGGCTCGCGCAGATGCCGCTTCCGCAGTGAAGGCTGCCGAGGAGCAGGCCGCTTCCGCAGTGAAGGCTGCCGAGGAGCAGGCCGCTGCGGCTCGCGCAGATGCCGCTTCCGCAGTGAAGGCTGCCGAGGAGGAGGCTGCAGCGGCTCGCGCAGATGCCGCTTCCGCAGTGAAGGCTGCCGAGGAGCAGGCTGCTGCGGCGAAGAAGGCTGCCGAGGAGGAGGCTGCAGCGGCTCGCGCAGATGCCGCTTCCGCAGTGAAGGCTGCCGAGGAGGAGGCCGCTGCGGCGAAGAAGGCTGCCGAGGAGGAGGCTGCAGCGGCTCGCGCAGATGCCGCTTCCGCAGTGAAGGCTGCCGAGGAGCAGGCTGCTGCGGCGAAGAAGGCTGCCGAGGAGGAGGCTGCAGCGGCTCGCGCAGATGCCGCTTCCGCAGTGAAGGCTGCTGAGGAGGAGGCTGCTGCGGCGAAGAAGGCTGCCGAGGAGGACGCTGCTGCGGCGAAGAAGGCTGCCCGAGGAGGAGGCTGCAGCGGCTCGCGCAGATGCCGCTTCCGCAGTGAAGGCTGCTGAGGAGGAGGCCGCTGCGGCGAAGAAGGCTGCCGAGGAGGAGGCTGCTGCGGCGAAGAAGGCTGCCGAGGAGGAGGCCGCTGCTGCAGTGAAGGCTGCCGAGGAGGAGGCTGCTGCGGCGAAGAAGGCTGCCGAGGAGGAGGCTGCAGCGGCTCGCGCAGATGCTGCTTCCGCAGTGAAGGTTGCTGAGGAGGAGGCCGCTGCGGCGAAGAAGGCTGCCGAGGAGGAGGCTGCTGCGGCGAAGAAGGCTGCCGAGGAGGAGGCTGCTGCGGCGAAGAAGGCTGCCGAGGAGGAGGCTGCTGCGGCTCGCGCAGATGCCGCTTCCGCAGTGAAGGCTGCTGAGGAGGAGGCTGCTGCGGCGAAGAAGGCTGCCGAGGAGGAGGCTGCTGCGGCGAAGAAGGCTGCCGAGGAGGAGGCTGCTGCGGCTCGCGCAGATGCCGCTTTCGCAGTGGAGGCTGCCGAGGAGCAGGCTGCTGCGGCGAAGAAGGCTGCCGAGGAGGAGGCTGCTGCGGCTCGCGCAGATGCCGCTTCCGCAGTGAAGGCTGCCGAGGAGGAGGCTGCTGCGGCGAAGAAGGCTGCCGAGGAGGAGGCTGCAGCGGCTCGCGCAGATGCCGCTTCCGCAGTGAAGGCTGCCGAGGAGGAGGCTGCTGCGGCAGTGAAGGCTGCGGAGGAGGAGGCTGCAGCGGCTCGCGCAGATGCCGCTTCCGCAGTGAAGGCTGCCGAGGAGGAGGCCGCTGCGGCGAAGAAGGCTGCCGAGGAGGAGGCCGCTGCGGCGAAGAAGGCTGCCGAGGAGGAGGCTGCAGCGGCTCGCGCAGATGCCGCTTCCGCAGTGAAGGCTGCTGAGGAGGAGGCCGCTGCGGCGAAGAAGGCTGCCGAGGAGGAGGCTGCTGCGGCTCGCGCAGATGCCGCTTCCGCAATGAAGGCTGCCGAGGAGGAGGCCGCTGCGGCGAAGAAGGCTGCCGAGGAGGAGGCTGCAGCGGCTCGCGCAGATGCCGCTTCCGCAGTGAAGGCTGCTGAGGAGGAGGCCGCTGCGGCGAAGAAGGCTGCCGAGGAGGAGGCTGCTGCGGCGAAGAAGGCTGCCGAGGAGGAGGCCGCTGCTGCAGTGAAGGCTGCCGAGGAGGAGGCTGCTGCGGCGAAGAAGGCTGCCGAGGAGGAGGCTGCAGCGGCTCGCGCAGATGCTGCTTCCGCAGTGAAGGTTGCTGAGGAGGAGGCCGCTGCGGCGAAGAAGGCTGCCGAGGAGGAGGCTGCTGCGGCGAAGAAGGCTGCCGAGGAGGAGGCTGCTGCGGCGAAGAAGGCTGCCGAGGAGGAGGCTGCTGCGGCTCGCGCAGATGCCGCTTCCGCAGTGAAGGCTGCTGAGGAGGAGGCTGCTGCGGCGAAGAAGGCTGCCGAGGAGGAGGCTGCTGCGGCGAAGAAGGCTGCCGAGGAGGAGGCTGCTGCGGCTCGCGCAGATGCCGCTTTCGCAGTGGAGGCTGCCGAGGAGCAGGCTGCTGCGGCGAAGAAGGCTGCCGAGGAGGAGGCTGCTGCGGCTCGCGCAGATGCCGCTTCCGCAGTGAAGGCTGCCGAGGAGGAGGCTGCTGCGGCGAAGAAGGCTGCCGAGGAGGAGGCTGCAGCGGCTCGCGCAGATGCCGCTTCCGCAGTGAAGGCTGCCGAGGAGGAGGCTGCTGCGGCAGTGAAGGCTGCGGAGGAGGAGGCTGCAGCGGCTCGCGCAGATGCCGCTTCCGCAGTGAAGGCTGCCGAGGAGGAGGCCGCTGCGGCGAAGAAGGCTGCCGAGGAGGAGGCCGCTGCGGCGAAGAAGGCTGCCGAGGAGGAGGCTGCAGCGGCTCGCGCAGATGCCGCTTCCGCAGTGAAGGCTGCTGAGGAGGAGGCCGCTGCGGCGAAGAAGGCTGCCGAGGAGGAGGCTGCTGCGGCTCGCGCAGATGCCGCTTCCGCAATGAAGGCTGCCGAGGAGCAGGCCGCTGCGGCGAAGAAGGCTGCCGAGGAGGAGGCTGCTGCGGCGAAGAAGGCTGCCGAGGAGGAGGCTGCAGCGGCTCGCGCAGATGCCGCTTCCGCAGTGAAGGCTGCCGAGGAGGAGGCTGCTGCGGCGAAGAAGGCTGCCGAGGAGGAGGCTGCAGCGGCTCGCGCAGATGCCGCTTCCGCAGTGAAGGCTGCCGAGGAGCAGGCCGCTTCCGCAGTGAAGGCTGCCGAGGAGCAGGCCGCTGCGGCTCGCGCAGATGCCGCTTCCGCAGTGAAGGCTGCCGAGGAGGAGGCTGCTGCGGCGAAGAAGGCTGCCGAGGAGGAGGCTGCAGCGGCTCGCGCAGATGCCGCTTCCGCAGTGAAGGCTGCCGAGGAGCAGGCCGCTGCGGCTCGCGCAGATGCCGCTTCCGCAGTGAAGGCTGCCGAGGAGGAGGCTGCTGCGGCGAAGAAGGCTGCCGAGGAGGAGGCTGCAGCGGCTCGCGCAGATGCCGCTTCCGCAGTGAAGGCTGCCGAGGAGCAGGCCGCTGCGGCGAAGAAGGCTGCCGAGGAGGAGGCTGCTGTGGCTCGCGCAGATGCCGCTGCGGCGAAGAAGGCTGCCGAGGAGGAGGCTGCAGCGGCTCGCGCAGATGCCGCTTCCGCAGTGAAGGCTGCCGAGGAGGAGGCCGCTGCGGCAGTGAAGGCTGCCGAGGAGCAGGCCGCTTCCGCAGTGAAGGCTGCCGAGGAGCAGGCCGCTGCGGCTCGCGCAGATGCCGCTTCCGCAGTGAAGGCTGCCGAGGAGGAGGCTGCAGCGGCTCGCGCAGATGCCGCTTCCGCAGTGAAGGCTGCCGAGGAGCAGGCCGCTGCGGCAGTGAAGGCTGCCGAGGAGCAGGCTGCTGTGGCTCGCGCAGATGCCGCTGCGGCGAAGAAGGCTGCCCAGGAGGAGGCTGCTGTGGCTCGCGCAGATGCCGCCGTGGCTAAGAAGGCTGCCGAGCTGGCGACCGCATCCGCAGGGAAGGCTGCCGAAGTGGAGGCCTCCTCCAGTGCAAGCGCATCGCTCCCTTTCCTTCCGGGCCGGGCTTCCAGCCATTCTCCCGCCACTTTGTCTCTGGCGAGTGTGCGCTCGCTTGCCAACGACTCGGCCATGTCTGTGGCGTCTTGTGAGCAGTGCGCGCAAGTCCTTGGGTTGGCATCACGGCTTGTTGCGTCCACCGTCTTGACCTCGCCGAGTCCCGTCCGGCCTGCCGAAGGCGCCTCAGAGTCCGGGTCGAATGCCCCCGCTGCCTCAGGAACGGACCTGTCGTGGTCGCAGGACCCGTCCGACCTGTCGCCGGGGCGCACGCCCCGGGTGGCTGTCGCCTGTGACCCGTCGTCGGCGGGCAGCATGGACTTAGAGCCCGACTTTATCAAGTCCCGCCAGTCAGCAGCGGCTCCGCTGTTTACCATTGTTCGAGCCCCTGCGCCCTCAGGGGAGACGGAGAGCTCGGGCCAGCGCACCCCGATGCGGCCCAGCGCCGCCCTGTCCGACGTCGGCTGTGCAGCGGACCCATGGGCAGCTGCCGCATCCGAGCAAGACACGTCCATAGCTGCGCAGGCGTCTTGCCCTGGCGTTGCAGACTGTTCAGGCCCCGCTCTGCGGCAGCCGCCGGCCCGTCAGGCTTCTGCCGGCTCTGGCGGCGGGCGTCGCGCCTCAAGTCCAATGCTGCCGTCTGCGCTGGCTGGGCGGGTTGCCGAGGCCAGGGACCCGTGGGCATGAAAATGCGCAGATACACATGCGGCTTCGGGTCGGTGCCATGCGCGACTGCCCTCCTTTTCTGCACCCGGTCGGGAGTCTGCGTTCGCGCGTTGCTTTCGCCGCGCTTTCCTCAATCGAATGAATGCAAGCGTGTTATTCGCGAGTTGCACCTCTGCACCTCCGATTGCATTCAAACTCGAGCTGCTCGTCACTCAGCCTTGCCCTGGGGCCGCCGCTGGGACAAATCGCCACGCGCCGGGGCGCGGCTCAGAAGACCTTGCCAAGGGCTGAGCGAGGCGCTTGTGGCTCACGGCCGCCTGCCTGCGTCAGTCGGGCGAGATGTCCGTCGCCGGGTCGCTCCGTGACTTGGATGAGTCTCTGGGTCGGCTGCGAGAGCGCCGCTCTCGCCTAGATGACGCCATGGCTTGGAGTGCTACATCCTCTTCGGGCCGCAGTGACCGGCGGTCGCTGCGCGGCCTCCAGCTGCAGGCCAGCAGGACCGCGACTCCGACACCGGCACACGTTGCTTCGCCCTTGGCTCATGGCAGGCCTGTCCCGCACCACAGAGAAGGCGGTGTTGGGCGGCTCGCGGTGGACACGCGCTTTGCGAGCGGAGGCAGGCGGAGGAGGCCGTCGGTGGACGACTCAAGCTCGGAGCAGTCGAGCAACGGCCGCGCTGCAAGCCTCCGCCGAGCCCTGGATAGGCTTGCGGCAATGCCCGAAACGGTGACACCAGTTGCGTCACCCCGTCCGATTACCCGAGGTGCTTCCAGGCACGGGGAGGGGACACTGCCTGGCAGCGAGCTCGGGTCTGTGCACGTGGGCCTCTCGCCAGCCCGCCTGCCGCCGCCCAATCCAGCGCTGAGCGGTGGCTCGCGCGGGCAGTCACGAGGGCAGAAGATGCGTGCACACCCATCGAGATCGAGGCGAGTCCGCATGCAGTTGCGTGCAAGCGTGCGAAGTCCGCCAGTGGCGGCCACGCGACGCGTCCGATCCAGCAGCCCGCCTCAGGCGCGCCACGGCTCTTTGCCAAGCCCCACCCTTCCCTCCGTAGCTGCCAATGGCACGGCTCTTGCCGCTGCCCGCCGCCGCCGCTTGCGGCAGCGAGCCTACGCCTCTGCGCTTGCCTGGCGGACGTCGCAGCAGCAGAGAGTGGTGAGCCAAGTGGCCCGCATGGCGGAGAGGGCACATGACGCCGCCACTGTGAGCTCTCGAGACGCAGCGCGGACCCTCGCGGCCATGTACGCGGTCATGGAGTCTCGGCAACGGACGGCCCACCATCGCGCCCGTCGCCAAGCGAGTGATGAGGTGCGCCTCGGCCCCTCGCCTCTGGATAGCTGGATCAAGCCTGGCGAGGCCCTTGCGATTGCAGCTGCTGCAGCTGGAGCTGCCCTGGCAGGGCGGCCACCTGTTGCGGCGCCTTCCAAGCCACAGAGGGCGGGCCCAAAGTTCACCCGCACCCCGCGGTCGACTTGTGCTGCTTGCAGTCAGCCATGCTGCTGCCAGTCGCAAACTTCGGCGCCGCCGCGTTGTGCCCGTGTCACGCCCCGTCGCCGGGCTCGCTCCGCCGCAGCCGCAAGGCGAGCACCACGTGCCCCGACGGCCTCCGCGAAGTCAGCAGCCCACGGGCGGCCCTGGCAGATCGCGGCTTGCCCTTCGCCTGGAGATGCGCCCAACTTGGCAAGCGCAGTCCACCAGGCATCTGAGGCCTTGGCAACGGCTGGCGCAAGCGTCAGCCAGCTTGAGGCTGCTGCTCTAGTCGCGGACAGGGACCGGCAAAGACTGCAGCGCGTGGCGTGGGCCCTGAACGCTTGACTGAACTTTGCCACAACTTCGACGACCAACCACGCGACTGCTCTCTTGCGCCGCCCCCAAGCATCTGGTAGATGTTTCGACGTCATCCTTCTCTTGGTGCAGCATCGTTGGGCGCTGCAGAAGCCCTTGCTCGCATAGGCGGTCAGATCTGCCGTCTGCGAATGCACACAAATGCGATGGGCGCAACGAACGATGCTTTCACAGCTGCCCTTGTCCACAGCTGAGCACGCGCCTCACTTCCATGCTGTGAGGATACTCTCCCCCTTGGGTTTAGCCTTCGACAAGCATTCGCGGCGACTTGAGAGCCCCCCCGACCAAGACCCACACAAGTGACGTTGCTTTCACCTCGACCATAATGCAGAACACTTGGTTGTTTGCCTCTTGCGGGCTAGCGGTTGACGCGGACATTGCATCGCCTGTGGTTGGTTTACGCGGCGTGCTTGGTTGGGTGCGACGGGTGCCACAAGAAAGCCAGCCGGCGAGTGGCGCAGCGTGAGGGGCTTCGATGCATTTTATGTTTCGGCGCGTCGCAGCAGCCAGGCGGCAGCGCGCACGGCGTTGCTCTGCGCCACGTGCAGCGTATACTGTCAGCCCATCGTGGTAACCTTCCCGGCTTCCTGAAGCAGGTGGTGGAACACGGCCGAGACGACGCGCGCCGGACACTCCGAAAGCGGGCCCTTGCCGTCCCAACTGAAGCTTGCCAAGGGGAAACCGACTGCCTCCATGTCCTTGAGGGCCGTGCCATTGTCGCTCAAGCCCGGTCCCCCAAACACTGTGCCGTCTCCGGCTTCGCCTCCGACAAGGAACAGCGGATCGCGCCACAGCCGCACGTGCGTATCGCGCGGTCGCACCGCCGCAGTGTCGCTGCGGCAGCTGAGCTTCCCTGCGCCGCCACTCCGATCTTTGGACGCGGGCGACGCCCACTCCGAGGCCTGGGTTGCAAGCTGCGCCATCGAGCAAGGCCCGCTCTGGCCGCATCGTTCGCCGCTGATTTGCAAGAAGGCTGCTAGCTCGCTGGCCGACTTGCCCCGCACCAGCGCCGCAGGGATCATCACTTGGTCAAGCTCAGCAGCGCTTCCCTGAGCTTGTGCCTCGGCCGCCATCAAAAACGTCGCTGCAGCTTGCTCGTCGCTGGGCGGGTTGCTCTCAGCCTCGAGCGCTTCCGGGTCTGCGGGCAGGCCAGGATCAAGGACGATCAGGGCTCCGGCTCCGGCAGCTTGGGCAGCTCGGGCCTTGGAGGCGAACGTGCACCCTCCCCGGATTGCGACTGCTATGGGCTTGGCAGTGCTGCAGACGGCCTCCCCAGATGCAGAGAGCTCGCACCTCGCGCCTCCGCGGAAGCAGGGCTCGATGGTGACTGCCGGAGCGGCCCCATCAGACTCGCATCCGTGAGCAGGGTCGGCGAGCCCAATCGGACCCGCCAGCCCGGCCGGGCTTAGCATTGGGCCAAAGGCCGCCCCGCTCGCGGAGATCACGACTGGCGCGGGGACAGCGCCTCCACCCGGCGGGCTCCCGGATGCGGGCAGAGCAAGCCGGAGGAGGAACCCCGTTCCGGTGTGGGCGCGGATCTGGCACACATGCTCGTGCTGCGGTCGACCGGAGACGGGTCCGCAGCTGATCGCTGCTGTGTCCAGCCCGGGCAAGTCCGCCCCGTTGAGTGCGTCCTGCAGCGCCTCGGGAGACACCGGGCTAGACACAGACCCGGCGTTGGGGTCTGGCTCCGGACGAGTGATGCTGAGCCCAGTGGCGTCCTCCGGACGGGCAGGGTGCAGCGACGCCTGGAACCTCCCTTTCAGGTCTCGCTGCGCCCACAGCGTCATCACCGGCACCATCAGCGGCTCCTGGGGCGGCTTGACGCCCAGAGCCTTGTCAGCCACAGCCTTTCCCACCACTGCCTCGAGAGCTCGCGCAAAGGCCGACCCAGCGGTCTGGCCCGCCTCCGAGGAGGCGTCCGCCTTGACTGCGGAGTTTATGGCCACAAACGCGCGCATGCCCGCAGAGGACTCCTGGACCATGCCCACGGGACTGGCGGACAGGAACGGCTGTCCGGCGCTCACAGCGGCCGAGTGCCTCGAGATGGCCGCCCGCAGAACGCTGTTCACGGCCGAGGGCGACGCGTACGCCCAGACGGCGTCGGCCACGGCGTGGGAGCCTCTGACGCGCGCCTCAGACTCGTCCTGCTCGGCAGCAGACAAGCCTTCCAGGTGCAGCGGCGGCACGCGGTGCCACTCCGCCCAGGCGGGGCACTCCTGGCCGAAGGCGGACTGCGCCAGGCTCTTCTGCGCTGCTTGCACGATGCGCCGCGCGGAAGAAGCCGGCGCCTCGTCCGCCTGCTGCTGCTGCTGTTGCTGCTGCTGCTGCTGCTGCTGCTGCTGCTGCTCCCGATCGCGCGGCGGGAGCGGCGGCCCTGCATCGCTCCTACCGGCTGCGACGCCGGCCTTTCGATCCTCGTCACCGGCCGACGCGCCGTCTGCGCAAGTGCGCGCGACTGCGGCCGCGGAGGCGCCTCTCCTCGTCGAGGCTTGCAGCCTGTTCCACACCACTTTGGCAGCCAGCCGCTTTCCGCCCGCGGCGGGCAGCAGCAATGCCCTGCCCGAGTCAGCGAGCGACACGGCCAACTCGCCTTGGTCGCCGCGGCCGGATGCGCCCCGCCCCTGCACCGCCCTGGCCACAGCAGAGGCAGCGCTGGCCACGGCCCGAGCGGCCGCAGCGGCCGCGCCCGCGAAGGACGACGGGGCGGAGCTGGAGCCCGAGGCTGCGCTCACGGCGCGCGGGGCTTGCAGCGCTTCGGCGGCCTCGCAGCGGTCCGCGCCGCCGGGCTGCCCGTCCTGGCCGGGCGGTGCGGCGGAACCGCCCTCGAGCAGGGTCGCGGCCAGGCCGGCAACGTCCACGCGCTCGCCCGCGTCGACTGCGACGGCGGCCTGCAGCTCGGCCACCGCGCGCCGCAGGCGGGAGGTCAGGAGGATAGCGTGCCCCTCCGTGGTGAACAGGGTTCGCCCCTCGAGAGCGCTGCCCGCCGCTGGCCCGCCCCTCGCCCCGGAGAAGAGGGAGCCCAGGCTCCCCCGCCCGGTGCGGTCTCTCCCCGCCAGCATCAAGGCCTGCCGCGCCTCGTCCGGCCCGCTGGCGTCCACGGCCCTGCGCCTGAGCTGCGAGTCGAAGGTGAGGAACAGGTACGAGGCGGTCTCCGACAGGAAGAAGCTGTCCATGCGGTCGTCGAGGTGGCTCTCGGCCACGTCCGCCAGCGCCGCGTAGCCGCACTTGACCCGGTGGCGGTCCTCGATGGCGTCCAGCATTGACGCGGCGTGCGCCGCGTAGACGCCGTCACCCGTCGCGACTGCCAGGGCGTACGCCGACTCCGCCAGCTCCGGCCGCAGCGGGCTGTCCTTCGCAAACCCCACGGCTCTGCCGGCCAGCACGTCCCACGCCTCGGGCAGGGCGCCGTGCACGCGCCACACGGCGGCGAGCGGGCGGAACACCGCCCGGGCCTCGGCCACGCGGCCGGCCAGCACCAGCGTCGCGGGCCAGAACGCCTGCAGCGAGCTGACGGCGAGCGGTTTCACCTGCACGCGCCCCGCGGCAACGCTGGCCTCCATGTGCACCTCCGCCCCCGCTGCCCAGGAGGCCGGCGGGGCCGGGACGGTGCCCCAGTCGATGGTCGCGTTGCGGGCCCTGCGGTCGCTGAGCGCGGCGTAGGTTGCTGCGTGGGTGTGGGCGCCGCGGCGAAGGGAGCTCTGCGGCTGCGGGGGCTCGCTGCGGCCGCTGAAGAAGGCGGGCGGGACCGCCGGGTCCACGTGGTCGAGCTCGAGAGAGAGGTGGGCGGCGACGGACTGGGCCACGCCCTCCCACCCGGCCGTGAGGGCCGGGCTGTCGAGCAGGACGGCCGCCTTGGCGGCGTACTCGTAGAACGAGTCCACGCTCGCGCCGATGCCCGTGAAGTGAGCAGTCCATTGGGCGGAGAGGACGTCGACGCTGGAGCCGACGAGGCCGGTGCCGGGCGCGCGGGCCGCGAAGAGCGCCGCGGTGGAGCGCGCGGCCAGGATCGCGAGGGACTGGTTGCCCGTGAAGGCGGAGAGCAGCACGGCCTCGAGCAGGGCGGTGCCGGCGGCCGCGGAGCAGGTGGAGGCCTCAGCGCGGAGCCTCGGGGTGGTGCCGCGAGCCAGGTTCACCAGGTGGCGGGGCAGGGGGGCGCCGGAGTGGGCCGCGATGGCCGGCGTCACGGGCCCTGGGAGGGGCTGCATCGCGGCCGCGCTGGCGTTGCCGCTGGCTCGCGCCCTGGCCTCCTGCAGCGCAAGCAGCTCTGCCGCGGCCAGGCGGGACGGCAGCCGGGAATCCGACAGCTCCGCGTCCGTGTAGGCAGGGGCCAGGCGGTGGCCGAGGTCCGCGGCGAGCCGCAGGAGGCACCCGTCGTAGCCCGGCCAGAGCCTCGGCACGCTGGCGAGAGCCCCAACGGCCCACGGGGCCGGAGGCCGGCCCTCCGCCTCCGCGGCCAGGAGCTCAGCGGCCGCCTCGCCCTCCTCCGCGATGGCGTGGGAGGTGACGAGCCCGCCCAGGACGCGGATCGTCGCCTCGAACACGGACACGCTCACGTCGCGGTCCACGCGCACCGTCTCGCAAATGTGCCGCCCGTGGCGCTCGAAGCCGGCCGCGTCGCCCAGCAGCGCCAGCGATTGCAGGCCGTCCACTGCCGTCAGGGCAAATCCCCCGAGCGAGTCGTCCAGCGTGCCCCGCTCGCGCTCGTTCCACTTCCGGGGGCGGCAGGACAGAGGGCGCAGCTCGTCGTGCGGCCACGCGTGCTCGTGGTACGAGTCCCACGCGTGGTACCACATTTCTCGCGCACGTTCCCGGTACTCCCAAAGCTCGCCCACGGACAGGCGCGTCGTCGCAATCGGCGGAACCCGTGCATTGCTGGAGCTTGACGCGTCGGCGAAGCCTGGCAGCCGGCCCTCAAGGGACAGCCTGGTCCCGAGCGATACCAGCATGAGCGCCCACATGGCCGCCCAAGTCCCGCAGGGCATGGCAGGCGCGTGCATGTCAGGCTCGCCCTCGGGTTCCCCTCGCGCGGGCTGGCGTCCAGGCTCGGCAACCTGGCGCGGAGATTGCCGTGGCTGCAGGCCGGGCAGGTGAGCACGCTCAGCGCGCCACGGGCCAGCGCCGCTGGAGGCCCAGTCAGCTGCTGATCACGGGCCTGCGGCCAAGGTGGGGCGGGCCGCCGCGGTGCGGTGGGGGTGGGGCAGGGCCGCGCTTTGGCGGGTGCGCTTTTCTGACAGGTGGGCCGCGGGAGGCGAGCGAGGTGTCAGGACCAGAGTTGCAGAACCACTCGAGCCGCTTCGACTCTGCCCGAAATACGGCGGCAGCGCCCCAAGTTGCCCACCGCTCGGCACCGTCGACGGGTCGGCCCGACGGGAGAAATGGCCGCCGCCGCTGCTGGAGTGAGTGGTCATGGGCGCGCTGCATGGGGCAGCCAGCTGGCCGCGCGCTGTTTGCGAGGCCCGCGCGCCGCGGCTGGCTGGGGCGGGCACCTGGGGCAAAAATTTTCAACGCCGCGCTGCCACTCCGGCCTGCGAGCCGCGCGCTGGGCAGCGCGCCGCTGCCAGCCGTCAGAGACTGCGGCCTCGCGTCGCTGCTCGCGAGGACAGGGGGACCCGCCCCGCTGTGGGGCCGCGCGGCGGGGGGCGCCGTTTGCGTCGGCAACGGCTGCTGATTCCAGGACTGGCCGCTGGGCCGAGGGCCACGCGCGCCCCCTGCAACCCCCCAGACCTCCACATCCGCCCTCGCCCAGCCGGGATCCCAGCGGGGCGGCAGCCGAGCTCGTGCCGTCTCCGTAGGCTGCATGCCGCGCGCAAATGCCAGCGGCGCTTTGTTGTTGTTTCTGTCTCGCGCTGGCTTGGCCTCGCAGGCTGGCACGCCGGGCGATGGCCGCCCCACGATTCTGTTCAACGCCTCCCACCGCGAGGCACTCCACTCGGGTTCCGGGCTGGACAAGCTCGCCAGGCGCCTGCGCGGCGCGTACAAGATCGAGCTGTGAGAGTCCGTGCGGGTTGACCTTTGTTGCCCGGCGCCGCCTGCCTCGCGAGACGCGACTGCGCCGGCTTGCGCCGACCGCTGGGCATTGAGCCGCCCCTGCGCTGGTGTCGCAGGAACAAGGACCCGATCACCCCGGAGCGGCTGTCGTCTGTGCGCTTGCTCGTGCTGGGCCGCCCGAACGAGCCGTACACCGCCGAGGAGCTAGAGGCGATTCGCGTGTTCGTCGGCGCGGGAGGATCGCTGCTCGCGCTGTCTGGGGACGGCGGCGACTCGCGTCGCGGCTCCAACCTCAACGCTGTGGTGTCCCCGTACGGCCTGCGCTTCGGCGCCGACAGCGTGCTCCGCACCGCATACCACAGCTCGCCGTACCTGCACCCGAAGGACTGCCTCATCACGCACCCCGTGGTGCCCGCCTCCCTCGAGGCCACCATCAAGCGCTTCGTGCTCCGCGGCGCCGGCAAGGGCGCGGCCGCGGCCGCGGCGGCCTCCTCTGCCGCGGGGGGCGGGCACGCCGCCGAGGAGGAGGCACGGCGCCTCGACCTGCGCCTCGCCTTCCCGCGCGGGTGCACGGTGGAGGTCGCCACTGAGGACGACGCCGACGACGACGACGATGCCATCGGCGGTGCCGCCAGCCTGGCAGCCGTCCGCCGCCGCCGCACCGCGCCCACGCCCGTCGTCCTCCTCACCTCGGGCTTCGTCGCCTACCCCGTCAACCAGCCCATCGCGGCGGCCTTCGAGGCGCCCCACGACCCGGTGGCCGCTGCCGCCATGTCCTCCGGCCCCGCTGCGTCCAGCGCGAGCGGATCCCCGTCCAAGTCCGCGTCCCGCCGCGAGGGAGGCCGCGTGGTGGCTGCCGGAAGCGGCGACTGGATGGCCGACAAGTGGCTCGGCAAGGAGCACAACAGCGCGGTGGCGGACGCCATCGTGCGCTGGCTCCTCCGCGACTCCAGCGTCAGCATCGCACCCGAGCCAAGCAGTGAGGTCACTGCGCGGCACTGCGCTGTATGGCGGAGATCGCCCCCCTCCCCCAAACCTGCCCGCCGCCCGCCGCCCCACCACCACCTGCCCGCCGCCCCGCCCCTCTCACATTGTTGACACTGCGTTTGCGCAGCTGATCGGGAGGTCTCGGATCGGCACCTGCTCCCGGATATCACCTCCCTGGCAGAGAGCCTGCGCGCCTGCCTTCAGGAGTCGGAGCCGCTGCCTCGCGACTTTACGCGTCTGTTCGACGCCAAGCTCTTCGGCCTTGGCTCCGACCCCACCGTGCTCAAGGAGGTGGTGGCGGCCTATGCCAAGCTGGACATCAAGCACGACCCCCTCAGCCTTATCGCGCCTCACTTTGAGACCCCGCTGCCGGACCTGGAGCCCGCCGTCTTCCCGCCCACCCTGCGCGAGCCGCCCCCGCCGGCCCTGGAGCAGTTCGACCTGGACGAGCAGTTCGCCTCCGAGCGCCTGCGCCTGGCCCAGCTCACGAACAAGTGCGCGCCCTCCGGCGCCGAGGACTTGGATTTCTTCATCAGGGAGGCCGGCGAGATCGTGGGCGTGTCGCAGGAGCTGCCCCCGGACCGCAAGGAGGCCCGTCACGTGCTCGAGGCCGTCCTCAGGGCGGTGGTCAACTTCAAAAAGCTCAACCAGGACGACGGCCCATCCGCCCCCGCGGGCGCGCCCCCCGCCACGCCGGGGTCGTCGGCAAAGCCGTCCGCCATGTTCCCCTCGAGCCACCTCGCCAGCCCGGCCGCCGGGTCCGCGGGCATGGGCCCGGGCGTTGCAGCCGGGTTCCGATCCTCGGCCATGCGAGCCCCTGGCGGACTCTGAGCGTCGCTGCGCCGCGCTGTGCTGAGTGAGGCTGCGCCCCACATGGCCCCTCTCCATCGCCTTCACCTCGACTGCTGCATGCGCATGCGTGGGGGGGCGGCCGTTTCGCAGACCCCCGCCGTACGTTTGATTTCCCTCCCACCCTGGGCCCAGCCAACGCCGCGATGGGGCCCCGCACTGGTCCATCGCACCCGCCGCGAGACAGCACGCATTCGACGAAGCTGCATCGCCACACACCGGACGCGCGCGCGCGCGCCCAAGCCACACGCTCGCACCCCCAAGGCGACCAAGCCACACGCTCGCACCCCCAAGGCGACCAAGCCACACGCTCGCACCCCCAAGGCGACCAAGCCACACGCTCGCACCCCCAAGGCGACCAAGCCACTCGCTCGCATTGCCGGGCACGACGAAGCCGGCGGACGGGCTAGGCGCGGCGACGCAGCAGCGAAGCCGCCCCCCGCTCCATCCGGGCGAGGCGGTCCAGGCCGCGGGCGGCGGCCGTCGCCTCCGCCAGGCGCGACGTGCGTCTCGCCGCCGCGCGAGCCGCCCTCGGCCCAGCCTCGTCGCATGTGGCGCTGGCGCAGGCTGGAGGTGCGCCGGCGCCGGTGGCCAGGCCTGCCGACCCCTCCCGGCCGCCTGAGCCAGGAGGGGGCGCCCACGGTGCGGAGCCGCTGGGCACGCCGGCCCGGCCGGGGAGCTGGTCCGCTGCAGCAGCACTTGCGCACGCGCTGCGCGCCGGCGGGCCGGGCTGCTCCGACCGCACAACGCGAAGCTTGCGCCGGCCTTGCGCGCGGCCAACAAGCTCAGGGGACCAGCTGGGAAGCCCGCCTTGCGGCGGGCAGCCTTGGGGGCTCTTGGAGTCGGCGGGGAGCGGTGGCCACGCCGTGGGGATGGGGAGTCGCGGGCCTGGCCTGGGCAACGGCGGCGCGGACACGCAGGGACGGCGAGGCGCTTCGCAGGTGCCACGCAGCATTGCCAGACGGGCCCGGCGCGTCCTAGCTGCGTCCCGCCGGGCCGCAAGTGCTCGTGCTGCGGCTTCGCCGTTCCGTGCGACGAGCTGCTGAGCTGCGGCGTGCGCGTCCCCGACGTGGCGCGCCGATGCCCTCGCCCGGGCAAGCATCGCATCTGCCTTGCACGACCTCGCTTGCTGTTGCTCGCCAAGCAGTCGAGCCGCAAAGCATGCTTGGGAGAGGCGCTCTTGGGCCTTGGCGTCCCGCGCGCTGCGGCGGTGTTCCGACGCGGCTTCGCGAATGCTGGCCCGACGGCGCCGCTCATCGGGATTCGGCTGGCGCCCGCCGCCAAGGCAAGCCATTGCGGCAAGTGACCGTGGGGGGACACGCGCCCGTCGGTGTGCAGCGCAGGAGTGGCTTGCCAGGGTGCAACGGCGGCCGGCAGAGCAACCAGCGGTCAACGCTCGCACTCACCTGCCATCCCTCGCAGCCGAGGAAACGGCCGCACCTGCGATGTCAGCGGGCGCAATGGGCGAGGCTCTTTGGAGGGCGGCAAAGGCGGGAAACCCTGCCGAAGCCAGGAGGCTGCTCGACGCGGGAGCGCCGTTGGACTGGCAAAACCCCGAAGACGTGAGCGCCTGGAGGCCCGGCGTGGCGCGCAACATCGCCGCGCCTACCGAGCGGGAGAAGGATTCCCTTTGTTCGACGCGAAGGTAGCACGAAGCCTGTGCCGATGACCGCCCCAGACGTCATCGGCGGGCATCTGGAACCTGGGTGCGACTCGGCCGAAGTTCGGAGAAACGAGGATGTGGGTCGGCGTGGGAGACGGAGCTTGCTGTGTGCCGCGACGGCTGCTATGCGATGGTGCCTCGCGCTGGTTTCGGGCATACGTCGTCGCAGGATGGCGCTACGGCGCTAATGGCCGCGGCGGCATATGGCCACAACAGCACGGTGGAGCTGCTGGCGGACCGCGGCGCCGACCTGGAGGCCAAGGATGAGGTGATTGCGGCTGCGGCGTTGCCGCGCGGCGGGCGGCTCCGGGCGTCACAAGCGGGCGGGGGACCGCGATGGCGATGAGGCGTTTGGGGGTTGTGCTCTTGTCGCGGGCCGGCGTGGTGGGAGTCGGCGGTGGTGTGGGGATGTCCGGAGGGGTGCGAATGTGAGACGGTGTGCGGTGGTGTGCGGACACGCGTCGTCGCAGTTTGGCACCACGGCGCTTGCTCGAGCTGCCGCATGCGGCCACAAGGACATCATGGAGCTGCTGGCGGACCGCGGCGCCGACCTGGAGGCCAGGGGCCGCGTGAGTACGGCGGCGGTGTTGCCGCGCGGCGGGCGGCTCCGGGCGTCACAAGCGGGCGGGGGACCGCGATGGCGATGAGGCGTTTGGGGGTTGTGCTCTTGTCGCGGGCCGGCGTGGTGGGAGTCGGCGGTGGTGTGGGGATGTCCGGAGGGGTGCGAATGTGAGACGATGTGTGGTGGTGTGCGGACACGCGTCGTCGCAGTTTGGCATTACGGTGCTGATGGCCGCGACCCTATTTAGCTGCAAGGACGCAGTGGAGCTGCTGGTGGACCGCGGCGCCGACCCGGAGGCCAAGAACTCTGTGAAGCCGCGGAGCTTGCCGAGTTTGCAAAGCCACTGACAAACCGGCGGAAGCCTGAGCACATGTCGTGATGGAGCCAGCGCATGGCAAGTTTGAGCGCTGAAACTCGACGTTTGCCATGCCAAGTGCTTGCGATGACGAGTGGCTCGAGGGCAAGTATTCTGCGCAACGGGTTTTCGTTGTTCCAGTGCAGGGTGGCAATGTCGCGCTGGATCTTTGCACGAGTGGTCCCTGCGCCGAAGTGCTTCGCAATGCCGAGCAGCGCCAGCGATGGCACCGCCGCAAAGTCCTCACGGTGTGGGCGCACTGATGCGCGCTCAGCAGACCGTCGTGCTCAGCATGTGTGTGATGAAAATCTTGTGCTGCTGCCTTCCCAAGCCGAGCGGCCGCCGCCATCAGACACGGCAACAACTCCGGGCCCGCTTTGTTTCACGGCAAGCGCGGACCATCCGACCCGCAAACTCGCCCTCTGGCCGGGCACACCGGTTCGAGTCCACGTGGGGGCTCACCGGCCGTGCCCCGACCTGCTGTGCGCACGCGCCCCGAGTGGTGTGTGTGTGCTCGATTCGATCGTTTGACCCCTCCCTCGGGCAACCCCTTGTGGTTCTCGCCTTGCGAAACCTGAGCCATTTGGTCAGCATCGGTCCCTCACTCGCACGCGGCCTCTCAACGTCCATTCAGGTCTTCACCGCTGTTGTGACTGGGTCGCACATATTCTTGCGGCTGGGGTGGCATGCAAGTCGGATTGCTCACCTCGCTGCAGTGCCGGGTGCCGCGGAGGAGCAACCCTGGCCGCGCCGCCGCGCTCCCTGCGATGACCTCGACACGCGATGGAAGCATCGGCTCCTGCCAAGCATTTTGAATCTTCTTCGGCAACGAAGCTTGTGCCGGCCGAATGTCTCGGACCACCCACCCGCCCAGTTCCATATCCGGTTGGGTTCATATTTGTCCGCAGACGTAGATTCCACCCTGACAAAACAGACGAGCCCTCTGGCATCGTCTCGACACTCTCTTTGGCTACGTGGCTTCCCCACAGCGTGCTGGGGCTGCCCCCGGCGTGACTCAGAGAGTCCCGAGCTCTAGTTTACCCGCCTACGCCAACGGCCAGGACAAGCAGCTCTCCGGCAAGGCGCGCGCAGCGTGCGCTTCGCTTTACCTTCCACGCCGTGCGTACGTTCGCACAGCACTCCAGGGCCCGTTGCGGTCGGCTTTGAGGTTGTGTGAGAGCAAAGCCGCATTCGTGACCCGCCCGTCCATCCCGCGGCAGGCTGGGAGGTGGCTTGCGAGGTTTCAGTGCCCCCCGTGGGTGCAGTCTCCGAGCAACGAAACCGCCATTCCCAGCCCGCTGGCGCCGGACACCTAACAGGTGCCCGCTTGGCCACTGCCAAATGCGTGACTACAACTCCCTACGACCACACGCACCAGGACGATTCGGAGGCGTTTCCGGACGTGAACGGAACACCTCTTGTGATTCTGCGCAAGGGTTGCGCGGAATTCCTCAGCTTGCCCACCAGCAATGCGACCGCCGGGAAGCACAAGGTGACAGCGTGTGGATGACGTGTGAGGCGCAATCTTGCTTCCGGACAGCATTTCACGCTCTTCACCTGCTTGCATATGCCGGTCGATTGTGAATGCCTGTTGAGCAAAATGGCCGCAATCACACCCAGAAGTGCGAGCGGATGCCAAGCTTTCGCAGGTGCTGGAACCGCTTCAGCGCGGCACCATACTTGCGCCCAACAACCGATTGATCCGTTCCCCAGCAACAGGTTGCCAATTCCGGAACGTTGCAGTGCTCCTCGTAGATGAGCTCCGCGACGATGTGCGGGCACTTGTCCAGCACGACGCGCATAAACGCCTCCTCCACCTCCGGGGTGTCAATGTCCAGCTTGAAGACGAAGTAGTCTCCTGGCCGCCAGATCTGGGCCAAGATCTCCAGAGCGTTGTCCAGATGGCCGGGCGCTGGCGCCGCTGGCCGGATGGCGTGGCAAGTGCGGCCGACCAGCGTCGGGTCGTACTTGGCCATGTTGGCGAAAATCTCTTGCTGGGCGAACGACTTCACCTCCCACCCCATCTTCATGTCAAACTCCACCCCCATGCGAGAGAACATGTCCTCGTACGTGCGGGCGTCGCCAATCGTCGTGTCATGGCTGTCCTTGGGCCGGTCCCCAAAGCTGGTCGCTCCCAAGTCCATGAACACCTTGCGGCCTGGGTACCGCATGGCGAACGTGGGGTCGCGCGGGCTGTCCAGCACCACGTACCGGTGGTCAAAGAGGTTGCGTTCGCTGGTTGCAGACTTGCAAAAAGTCCCGCCCTTTGGGTTGCTGGCCCATGGGTGTCGAAGGATGCCGGCAATGGGCTCAATCTTGCGGCTCGACGTGTGAGTGCTCCCGTCGGGCATGGTCACCGTGGTGCGCATCAGCGAAAACGGCTGGCTGTTGTCCTTGGACCAGCCAGCGACGACTGAAGCGTCTGACACCGACATCATGGCGGGGTTGTCCCACGCGGCCTCCGCTTTGGTGGCCCACTGTCCAAACATGTCGGCAAACTGGTCCTGCACAGCGCAAACCGAGCTTGGCTGGTCCTTGTACTCCTTCTCGACCAACGAGATGAACTCCGACTCCAGGGGCGACGGGATGTACTCGAAGTCCACCTTGCCCACCGTGCGCGGGTCGGCTGGGGGCGGGAGCTGGTGCAGGCAGTGCACCAGCGTCGTGTCCGACGCGCACACCGATGCCAGGTGCGACGGCCACCCACTCATGGCTGGGCACTGCCTCAGTGACTCGCACGACGGGAGGGTCACCCACGACGGAAACTGCTCGGCGCCGGGCGGGGAGGACTCGAGCTCAGCAGACGTCACGCTGGCGGCGCCAGCCTTGGACGGAACGTCAAAGCCCTCCCGGCAGCTTGCTGGGATGCAGGTCACGCCGTTGAGCTGCTCCGCGCACGCGGGAATCTGAGCGTCTGCCAGCTGGGTGCGCTTGAGGCTGCCTGAGGGCCCGCCCGCAGCCAATGTGGTAGCGCTGGAGCCAGGCTTGCACAGTTCTGTCGACGAGAGCCTGGCCGCGATGAGCCCCGGGCCCCGAATGTTTGTGCCGCCCATAAACGAGTCACTGTGCACCCCACAGCTGGCAGACTCCGCCTGGGGGCTCTCAGCTTCACTGGGGGCGTGGTTGGAACGAGTGCCTTTCTCGCCCTCGTAAACGGACGTCGCCTCTCCTCCCACTGAGCTGCCGGACTTGCGCATGGCGCCGGTCGGCTCGCCTGCGAGAGCAACGGAGCCAACAAGTCCTGGCGCGGGTGCGTGGTGCAAAGCGCCCGGGCCTTCGCGTTGCGAGGCGAGCAGGCAAGATCGCTGAGCACCGCGGGGCGCTCACCGAAGGTCATGAAAAACGCGAGAAGCCCCAGCGCGGCCAAGGCTGCGACGCCAACGACCGGCGCGGCCCAAGGTGACCACGCCTGCGCAGGCCGTGCCCTCCGGGGATTCGCACCCATGAGGATCCAGCCAGGGACCAGAGTGATGCGGAAGCGAGGCAGGTGCAACCCGGATCGCTTGCTGGCCGCAGAGTTGCCGAGAAACAAGGCACAGCGCGCCCAAACCCGACCCTCGGAACTGGCCCGTGGGCCCGCGTTGCGCCTTCTGAGTGGCACCTACCCAAGGAAAGCAGAGCACCCTGCTTTGGATCCGGGGATACTGCGGATCCATGCCCTATGGCGCGGATGCGGGCCAGCGGCGAGCCTGGGAATTCGGCGACCGTGAATGAACCATCGCCGTGATGGTGGCCGTTTTCCACGGACAGCGGCTTGGACGGAAATTTGCCACTCGGCTCGCGCTGATGCTGAGGGCGAGCGGCGACCGCTGCTGCCATGGCTTCAGTTTGCGTACTGCTGACGGCTTGCGCCCACTGAGATGCTGGTCCGGGGACGCTGCGCGGCTGGGACGAGGAATTGGACAAACCGCTGATGCTGCCATTATTGTGGTTTCGGTTAATATTTGAATGTGCACACAAAAAACGACAGCGGCTGGCAAACAATGGCGATAGGTCGGCGCGGCGGGAACCGCTCGGGGTCGCCCGAGGGATGGGAGGGCGGGGTCCCACGATCGAGTCGAGCGTGCACACACACACGCACACTCGGGGAGCGCGCGAGCGGCTGGTGCGGGGTGCGGCCCATGTTAAGCCCGCGTGAACTCGAAGCGGTGTGCTCGCCTGGCAGCTTTGTTTGCGCGAAGGTCAATATTTGAAGTTGCGTTGTGCAGCGACAGGACCGGCGGCATTCAGTCACAACCGCCTCTGCTAGTGCGGCACGTGAGTGCCTTTGGTGCTCAAGCGTGGGCGCACCTGCAAGCTGCCGAAGGGTGGGCAAGCGACTGTCCGTGTCGCGGGGGTGCCCGCTCGCAGCCGGCTCTCGCAATGGCCCGCCGCGCCGGTTGAGAGACCAGCAAAAACTGCCGCACCATTTCGCATCCTGCGGCCTCGAGCACCCCTGGTTGCCGCCCCCGGCCGTTGTCGAGTTGGGCCGTCTGCACCAGTCGCATCCGTGATGCCCCAGAGGCCAGGGGCCACCGTATCGCTCCCGTTTGCTGCCGATTTGCGTGACTTGCAGAGGAGCAATGGCTGCCATAGCCAGCACGCCGGCGCCACGGAAAGCGGAGGGGCAGTCCCCTCCCACTGCGTGGGAGTCGGAAGGCTTGACGAATGGCTGTCATTGCCTGATGTATCTGGGCGCGGGCGCGGACATGCGGCTGTGCTGCCGGCCATGGGCTCGCACCGCGCGCGTCCTCGACGGCATCGAAGAGTTCCAACACCAGTCTGTCATTGGAGCGTTGTACGGCATGTTCGTGACGCTGCTCGCCTACTTTTGGGCCGCCTCCGTCCTCCTTAACCCCATTATCCTTTCAGCAGTCGGCCTCCTTCGCAGCACTGGGTACCTCATCCAGGCTCGGAGATTCCTGAAGGCACCGGGTCTGGTCGTTCCGTGTGTGCTCGTCGCTTGGACTGGGGCCATCGTGCTCCAGGCAGGCGCACTAGGCTGTACAGCTTTCGTGCTGCACGTGGCGTGCAACCTTGACTCAATCACCGCGGAACAGGCGCAGCTGTTCGAGCCGCTATTCTGGGCGGGAAGCCTGGCTTTTGTCCTTGCCAACGTGGCTAGCGCCGCTGCGGCAACAGGCGCGATCCATCTGGTAGCTACAGCGCCTACGGAGGCTGCCGAAGATGAGCTGGCGAGCGAGACCAGGCATGTCCCAGGCTGCACCGAAGCTGACGTGTGACTCGCTCCGTATTTGCTTGATACTTGTGATTTGCTCAAAGGCATCCCAAATGAGCTCTGCATGTCCTGGCAGAGCGCCGCGTCCGAGCTTGAAAGCTGTAGACCTGTGTGGGCGTTGAGAGGCCGCGTGCTGGTGAAGGATTGATGCTGACCTAAATGGCTCAAGTTCGGCGCGGCGGGGACCACACGGGGTCGCCTGAGGGACGGGAGGCTGGGGTCAATCGATGCGCCGGTTTCCAGGTCGTCGGACGCATCGGCGAGGGCGGCAGGGCGCCTGCGGGACGGCCGGGCGGCCATCGGGTCAAACGATCGAATCGAGCACACACACACCACTCGGGGCGCGTGCGTGCGGCGGGTACGGGTACGGGTGCGGCCGGTGAGCCCCACGTGGGCTCGAACCGGTGTGCCCGCCCAGAGGGCGAGCTTGCGAGCGGGTCGGATGGCCCGCGCTTGCCGTGAGGCAGAGCCGGGGTCCTGCGATCGATAGCGCGCCCGCACCGCGTAGGGCGCGGGCGTGCAGCGGGTACGGGGTACGGCCGGGTCATCGATGTTGGCGATGCGCTTCTCCGGCGTGCCCTTGGCCAGCGCCTCGGCCCTGCAGCGTGCTGTGCAGGCTCTGCGCGCCTTGGCCTGACGGCGCAGGAAGACGCACTCGTGCTTGATGCGCAGCATGTCATCGTGGTGCAGCACCATCTTGCGCTGCCAGGGCGCCTCGATATTTGCCCCTCGGCAGCTGAGCCGAGCGGCCGCACCGAGTCTGCACCGAGCCCTCGAAGGGCCGCGCCCAGCTCTTTCCCGGTGAGTACTCCATGCCCAAGTCAGTGCTTGCAGAGGTGTGGTTGCGCCTCGGGCAGCGACCAATGAGCGCGTCGTGTTTATCACAGGGCGGCTGCAAGCACACAGGCGATCTCCGCAGCGGCGAAGGGCCAATATCGTCACGGCTGGCGCAAATCCCCCCCCCCCCCACCCCTCAACGGATTCAGACACACCGTCAAACTCTCGTCTCCGTCCTGGTAGTCCCTGTCTCGTCGCCACCCACTCGTTCACGTTCTCACGCCTCCTCGAACGGGTCGTCTTCGTACGCGTCCGCGGTCTCCGCGCTCTGCGCTGGCGCCGCCTTTTCGCTGCCCGCGACGGCGGCACGGGCAGTGTCAGCCTCGACTTTGCCGTCAGCCTCGACTTTGCCCTCAGCTTGGACGTGCGTCCCATCGTGGGTGGCGCCCGCGTCGGCCTGCGCGACCGCATGGCCGCCGTGCTCCGCTCCAGCTGCGCCGTGGCTCTCCGAAGTGTCAGGTCGCTTGGGTTGCTCAGCCGGGGCACGGGAGCTCTGGGGCACATGCTTCCTGCCGCCGCGCTGTGCCGGGCGGCCGTTTCCGCCCGGCCGTGCCGCAGGCGGGCGGCTCGGCTTGGGCGTTTTAGAAGCCTCGGGGGCTCTCCGGGGGCTGCGCTTTCCGCCGTGACGGGCCGCCGGCCGAAGCGGGGCGGCCCCTGCTTCGTGGCTGGATTTTGTTTCGTCCGACGCCGCTGCCGCGCCGTCCCCACCCTTGCGGCGGCTTCGGCTTCTGCCGGAAGGGTCCCTGCCGCGCCCACTTGCTCTAGCCCTTCCGCCACCGCCCTCGCCGCCTCCTCCTCCCCGCCTGGCGCCTGCGGCCGCACCGGCTCCGGCACCCTCACTCCGGGCAGGGCCGCTCATGGGCGCGCCGTACACCTTGGCCGCCAGGGCCAACCTGTCCGCCGGCCGGTCGAACCGTGTCGCTCCGGCGTAGTACCTGGGCGACCCCTTCGCCGCCCACGCCCCGTTCACCACCTTGCCGCCGCCGCCGCCCATGCCCTCCACGGCAGGGGCGTCCCCCGCCTCCGTCACGGTGAAGATGATCCCCGCACCCCCCTCCCCGCCCCTGGGCGAGCCGGAGGCGTGAGGGGCCGCGCTGTCGTCCACCGCGCCCGCCTCGAGCTCCTGCTCCCACCGCTGTCCCTCGTCCTCAGCGCCTACTGCCAGCGCAGGCCCTCGCGCCTGGGGTGTGCAGTGCCCGCTCTCGGGGCTCGCCTGCCGCTCAGCGGGAAGGCTCGCATCGTCTGGGGCCGCATCCCCGCGGGCCGACATGCCGCCGCCAGAGGCAGCTTCAGACGCCCCCTGCCCCACAGCGCCCCCGTCGCCCGACCCGGCATGCGAATCCGGCCCTGCGTCCCACGCCCCGACGCCGTCGTCTCCCGCCCCCGACCCGGCGGCCTCCTCCTCCTCCTCCGCCTTGCTCTCCGCCGCCGCTGTGTCGGCCCCGGCTGCCTGCTCTTCGCGCCTGCCGTCAGCGGCGCGCCCGCCGCCGCCCCCGCCCGCACGCGCAGAGGTGGCAGCCTTGTGCTGGCGCCGGGCCGACTGCGGGACGGGCCGGCCACCGCCTCCCAGGAGGGCGCGAGCAGTGGCCGCCGCGGCGTTATTGCGTCGCAGCCGCGGCACCAGCCGCTGCTTCGCCCGGGCCTCTGCAGCCGCCTGCTCAGCAGCGGCCTCCGCGTCGCTGAGCGCCATGGTGGACGGCGCGCGGTAGGCAGCGGCGCGCAGCGCGAGCACCGCCTCGGCTCTCTCGTGCCTGCGGGCCACGGCCGCCGCGTGTTTCTCCGCTCGGCTCCGCCCGTGGCCCTCCCTCGCCGTGAGGCCTCTGCTGCGGTCCGTCGCGCGCGCGACGTCGTCTTCGCCGTCGCCGTCATCGCCGTCGCCGTCGCCGTGACGTCCGACTTCGCCAGCGTCGGAGCCGTCGTCTCTGGCGGCGCCGTCGATGGCGCCGCGCCGTGCCGCTGCTGCCTGCTCGTCATCGCTCTGCTGCCGAAACCCTGCGCTGGCATTCGCCCCGGCGTCGACTGCGGCGTCGAGGGAGTCGCGGCCCGCGCCCACGGATGCTCCGCGTGGCGACGCCCTGGCCGGACCGCCCCCGCCCCCGGCCCCGGCGCCGCGCCTGGCGCTCTGCTTGGCCGGACCGCCCTCGCCCCCGCCCCCGGCGCCGCGCCTGGCGCTCTGCTTGGCCGGACCGCCCTCGCCCCCGCCCCCGGCGCCGCGCCTGGCGCTCTGCTTGGCCGGACCGCCCCCGCCCCCGGCCCCGGCGCCGCGCCTGGCGCTCTGCTTGGCCGGACCGCCCCCGCCCCCGGCGCCCGGGCCGGCGCCCGGCGCCGCGCGCGCTTGCTTGGGCTGCGCGTCGCCGCCCCTGCCTCGCTCCCTCCTCCAGGCCAGCACGCGCTTGCGTCGCTCCTCCTCCTCCTCCCGGCGGCGGGCCACTGCGCGCTCGACGGCGGCCTTGCTGGGCCGGAACGACCCTCCCCGCCGCTCGGAGGCCTGCCGCTGCTCGGCTTGCTCTGCCCGGGCCCGCTGCTCTGCCTCAGCCGCCTCCGCCTCGAGGCGTTGCTCGCGACGCGTCACGCTCCGCTCGACCTGAAGGCGCTCGGCGGTCTCGGCAGCGCGGCGCTGGCGTCCTGCCAACTCGGCGCGCCGCTGGGCCGCCGAGGCCCCCTCGCAAGCCTCCACCATGGCCGCAGCAAGCGAAGGCAGCGCGGGGCCGCCTTGGTCGCTGCCGTCGGGCGCCTTGCGGACCGCTCTGAGGTCCAGAGGCGGCACGGCCGCGGGCCGGGGGGCCTCGGCCCGCCCCTCCAGGGCCGAATCACGGGCGCCGTGAGAGGCGTTGAGGCTTGCCTCGGGCCCCGCTCCCGCCGCCGCGGCCTCTGCTCCAGCTGCAGCCGCCGCGGCCGCCTCCCTGGGGCGGGGGGACTCCGGCTCGAAGTCTCCCTCGTAGCCAAGGTCGTCGCTGCCGCCTGGCGAGGCCGCAGGCGAGGCGGCGGCGCGAGCCGCCTCCTCGCGCGGGCGAGCGGGGGCGCCGCCGCCCGCGGCTTCGGTGTCTTGCTCGGGACGCGACGGACGAGCTGTGCCGCCTCCCTCGCCGGCAGGGGGGCCCAGGCAAGCGGCAAGGGCATGCGCTGCGGCGACAACGTGCTCGCGGGACGGCGCGTTTGGGTCAGCGCCAGCCACGCTCGCAGCAGTGGCCGCCCCAGCGGCCAAGAGCGCGAACGCGTGGAGGGCGACGCGAGACACCGAGTCGGCCGCGCTGGTTGGACCGCTCGCGGCGGGCCTGGCGGCGGCCGATGGCCCTCCTGCGGCTCGTCCCTTGGGGAAGGGGTCGGTTGGCGCTCGGTCGCCTTCGGCGGGTTGCAGCACGAAGGCCGCGCCCAGCGCGCCGGACACCAGCAGGTGCATGGCCGGAGGCGCGAGGGCGTGGGGCACCGGCCCGCCAAGGTATCTCTGTGCGCTGGCCCACGCGGACTCGTCCAGCGCGGCGCCGCTGGCTGCGCCTCCGTCTGTGGCTGCGCCTCCGGCAGCTGAAGCTGCGGCCGCAGCCACGTCTCCCTGGGCCAGGCCCAGGAGGACGCACGCTCCCTCCGCCTGCCCAGCCGAGGTGAGCCGCTCGATGCTTAGCGGTGCCAGCATTCCGCGAGTGTGGCTCGAGGCCGGGTTGTCGCCCTCCAGGCTTGTTCGCGCACTGGCCTCTTGCTCCTGCACCGACCACGCGCGGGCGATGACGTAGCACGCGACTGCCTCGCACGCCGAGAGGACCGTTGCGACTGCATCGCCACGCTCGCTTTGGGAATCGTGCCTGCGCGGCCGGGAATGGGGGAGAGCGGGCGGAGTGGTGCGGTCGCTCGCTCGTCGCACAGCCTGCAGTTTGCATGCTCGGCGCCGTCCGCCGCGCCCGCATCACCGGCCGCGGGGCCCCGCGAGCTGCGGACCCCATGCGCAGCTGCTTTGCAATCCTCATCGATGAAGAGCAGCCCCTTGCTGCAGGCGCGGCAGCTGCAGCTGCCGCGGCTGCGAACATCTGTCGTCCCGAGTCTCTCTCGTTCTCGCGCTCGTGCCGTTGCGGCCGGAGGGCTCACCCGCTGTCCGGGCCGGGAGGTGCAGCCGGCATAGCTTGGGCGCGTGCGGGCTGGGTCCTCTGCGAGCCAGCTGGAGGCTTCCCGCGCGCGCTGGTTGGCCGCCCGCCCGGAGTCTCCGGGGTGCGGCGCGTCCGCAGTTTGTGGCGCTGCTTGCAGTCGCGCGCGGGCAGAGCCGGCAGCCCCAGTGCTGTGCAGCGAGCTTTGCTTGAGCGCCGACGCACCCACACACTCACACACACGCACGCGCGCTGGGAGGCGAGGGCTGGACCGCAGTGCGCTCTCGAGTGTTGTTCGGCCAGCCCGCGCTCGCGCACGCGGCGCCATCGGCTCCCGTGTGGCGCAAAGCGTTGCAACCGCTCAAAAGTCTGCGAGTGGCAGGCCGACCGCCTTGGGGCCGAGCTTGGAGCGGAGCATCTCCCGTGCGGCGTCCTCGTCGTGCCAGACTTTCATCGTCGTCGTGAGTGCGCCGGGCTGGGCCTCGCGCGACGGGCCAGGCTTGCCCTCCTCGGCCTCGCCGGTGAACCCGCCGAGCAGGGTCTGCGCCACCACGCAAAAGTGCTCCGAGGCGGACAGAAGGCGTTCCCAGTCTTTCTGGGAGTGAACGACGCCGTTCTCCAAGCAGTGAACAGTGACAACGTCGAGGTGCAGGCGCATCCCCTGGAAGCCGATGGGGACCGAGCGGGAGATGGCCTTGGGCCCGCGCTCATCGTAGTCGGCCTCGGCGGACAGCACCAGGCGATCGTACGACAGGCCCATCGACGTCGCAACGGCGCGCATCGTCACACCCGCGCAAGCCACGACTGACTGCATCGTCAGCGCGGGGGGACTCGTCGACGATGCTGGGGGGTTGGGCCCGCCTGAAGCGGGGTCCAGCCCGAAGCGGACAAAGTCAGTCCCCGGAACAGTCGCGAGGTGGACATCGGAGCGGACAAAGACCTCGTGCACAGCGTCCTCGGCCGGTCCAGGGATCACGACAAGCGCCTCGACCGTGTGCAGCCCGGCAGCGCGCCCGCCTTCCCTGCGACTCGCTCGCGTTCATCGCAACAAGCGTTCGTGGACGACCCTTGGGGACTTGGCGCCAGTTCCTCCCGGCGATGCGCGAAATGCGCCATACCTCACTTCAGGGCTTCCTTTGAGGGCGCTTGGCGCTCGCGCAGCGCGCTTGTCGCAGCTGCCAGGTCAGCTGCCGAGCACACCGGGAAGCCGGCGCCGCTGGAGAGCGACCGGCTGGCGGCTGCAAGGCGCCTCGGCGCTGCGACTCGGAGCCTTTGGGCAAGAGCAGCCATCCGGGCTGGGCGATGTTGCGGCGGAGTGGCCCCGGGGGCTGACTGCTCGGTCATCTGCGCTGCGATCGAGCGCTCATGCTCGCTGCGGGCGAATATTTGGCGCCGCCCTCGGCCGGCAGAGCTGGGCGCCCCGGCAGGCCAAGCCGTCGGCAGCAACATCCCGGCGACAAAGGCCACCGCAGCCAAAGCAGCGCGGCAGGGACCGCCCCCCCGAGCACCAGCTGCTCGACAGCCTGACGGCGTGCGTGATCCCGACGAAGGGCGAGGCTGCAGGCTCCGCCTCTGTGCCAGGGCTTGCCCGCCGGGCTTCAATGGGTGAGTTGAGCATGGCCAGCGCCGCCGCGCACGCATCCGGGCCGGCGCACGCAGCAGGAAGCTGGCCTTCCGATGCAGCGCGACGTAGGGATCTGGCTTGTGTGCGCGCTCGTCGGCGCCGCAGACCTGGCAACGCACAACAAGCATGTGTTCGTGATGGACTTGTCGGGGCAGCCCCTGTTCTGGCGGCATGGCTCTCGTGCCCAGGCGAGCACGAAGTGCCCAGTGCTGCTCGGCCTGGTAGACAGGTCCCGGCTTGCTCATGACCCCGTCCAGTGAGTGCGCGCACTGGTGGCCGCGGCGCTCGCCCACGCGCTCCGCACTCGAGCCCAGCCACCCGGTGGTTGCACACTCGTGCGCCCCACACCCGGTCTCCTCCCACCGCCGCAGATGGCTGCGGATGGGCGACACCCTTATGGTCTTCCTCCACCGGGACCCCCTCCTTCTCGTTGCGGTGTCCCGCACCGGGGAGACCCAGCAGCACCTTCGTCGGATGCTTGAGCTACTGTACGAGACCATCGTTTTCTTCGCGTCGGACAAGCCGCTCCAGCAGCTCCGCAGCGACCCCCTCTACCGCTTCGATCGTCACATGGCGGGAACAGAGTCCACGCTGCAGCACGCGATTCGCCTTGCCAACCGCTCCTTTGCAGTGACAGCGGACGCTGTTCCCATGCTTTCGCTGGCACACGCCGACCGGACCCGCATTGCGAGCGCTCTCCGTTCGGTCAAGGGGGCAGCAGGCCCCGTTGCGGCCGCAGTCATCGTTGGCTCAGAGCTGGCGGCGTTTGCAACCCACCCTCGGTTTCCGCTCCGACCGCGGGACCTGGTCTTGCTTGCAGCGTTTGTGCAGAGCTCGCCGTCACTTCGCTCCACGGAGGCATTCGTCCCCGTCTGCTTGCCGGGAGTCGCTGCGTCTGCGCTGCTCCACGCCCATGTCAGCTTCGTGGGCGCCTGCCGCAGAGGCGCCGGGCGCAGCGGTGCGGCCTTCTCCGAGCCCATCCCCGAGGTGGTGCTGCCCGTGTGCGCGGACAGCGTGGACGACTCCGCAGCTGCAGTCAGCGGCGACGCTTCCGGAGCCCGCGCTCATGCCAGGGGAGCTGGTGGCGCGGCAGGAGGCTCCGGAGGCCCAGCGTCCCGGGCTGCAGCGCTCGCCCCAGCCGACGGATCAGCCGGGGTCCCGGCGCAGTCGCAACCTCTGGCCCGCCGGGTTGCCGGCAAAGTAACAGCCCTTGCGGCCAGCGACGCAGCGGGGCCGCCGGGGCTGGCCGAGGACTTGCTGGCGGCCGTCGGGGCGAACGCTGCGGCCGAAGCATACGCCCTGTCCGTGGCCGGCAGCTTCGCGCCAGGCGGGTCATGCGGCGGCAGTGATTCGGGAAAGCTTTCCGGCAAGGCCGTCGGACCAGCCGGGGCGACGAGTTCGCAGGTGCAGCTGCCGGCCAGCGCAGCAGCTCCGCTGATCGACGCTGCCGCCGCGCATATCAAAGCGTGCGCCAAATCCGAGCACGAGGCAGACAATCTCTCCAGGCTTGCCGCCTTCGTCGACGAGCAGGGCGAGGGGGTCGTCGACCAAGTTGAGTGGTCGGAACCCTCGGAGCATTCAGGATTGCCCAGCAGCCAGACCATGGCTCCCGGCCCTCGTGGGGCGGCCCACGCTCCCTTGGAGACGACGCCTCCGGAGCCGATGCAGGCAGACTTCTTCCACAGGGTCCGGCGCACGGCTGCCAACCCCAACGACGATGCCTTCCTCGTTGTTGTGGGCACGGAAGTGACGCCAGAGGCCTTCACCGCGCTCAGGCAGTCAGCAGGCAGGGTTCACGAGGAGTTGGCCCGCGGGAAGGCTGCGGATGCCATTGCCACGGCAGTGGAGCTCGGCGGACCAGTGGCTTCTGACCTTGGCTTTTCGGCGATTCAGCATTTCGTGTACCTCTGGAAGCCAGCAAGGCAGCTGGTGGTGGGCCGCTTTCCACACTACCTCCGCTCGCACCGCGCGCGGAAGCGACTGCTGCGTCGCTACCAGGCAGTCTGGGAGCCGCTGACTTCGGCAGCCCCGCCAGTCCGCCACCTGATTCAGAGCTCCCCGGACGGGACACTTGGAGGTATCAACACGACCAACGCAGTTCTCGTGTGCCTCTCAGCGGGGGGAAGCGCCGCGGGTGGCCGCCCAGCCGAACCAGGTTCGCTTGTGCGGATGCTTGAAGAGTTTGCCAAGGCGCTCCGGCGGTCGCACGGGTCATTACTGATGGACCGCGTGCCGCATTTGTGAGGAATGCGTACTTTCTCGTCTGTGAGTGATACCGTTGCCTTGAACGGAAGGCTTGAGACAGGATCGCGACGTCATTTCCCAAAGGTTCCTGTGCCTGGGGCTGCCTCCCTCTGACAGCTCAGGTCGCCCCAAGGAGTGAAGCGGGGGGGCTCATGCGTCATGGACCGCCTTGCCAGCCCACCTAGCAGCGGCAGAATCAAACTCCTTCTGCAGCGCAGCCTTTCTCGCTTTCACGTATGCAGCGTCAGCTTTCGCCTCCTTGATTTGCTGGAACGACTCACGATAGCGACGCTTGGCGTGAGCCACTGCTTCGCCATCGCCAGACATGACAGATGCATCCAGCAGCCGTTTGGCTTCATTCGCAGTCGCAGCAGCAGAGCGCAAGGTATCCTCGATCTGCCGCTCCGCCGCAGACACCTGAAGCAGCTGCTCCCATTGTGACGCGCCGTCGGCGCTCTCGTGGCGAAACCTGAGCAGGAGGGCTTTCCCATATGCTGGTTGCTGCGCATCAGCCGCGCGGCCAGACGCCTTCCGGCTGCGCCCGGGACGAGGCGTCTCCTCCGTTGCCGCTGCCGCAGCCGCAGGCTGCGCAGCGTCGCCCGCAGCCTCGGGGGCCTCCTCGCCCGTGATCGCGGTGTCGGACGCGCGATCGGGGATTTCCGTCGGCACGCTCCGTTGCTGCAACGCGTGCACGAACGCGGCGGCCACGTGCCGAAACGTTGGACACTTGGCGAGGAATCTGGCCGCCAGGCATTCCAAAGCCTCAGCAGACGAGTCCGACGAAGACGCCAAGTCCCGCTTGAGGGCACTCATTGCCGACGCAACGCCAGCTCGCTCCTCAGCGGCCAAGGGGCGCGAAGTGCGCGCTCCTGCAGCCAGCGACAAGTCGTCGTGCAAGGCAAGCTCGGCCCGACAGATGCTTAGCTCCGACTCAAGCGTCCGAATGCGCAGCTCCATGCCGTGGGCGCGCTCTTCGGCGGCACGCGCAGCCGGCAAGTCTGCATTGCGGCTGGCCGACGCAGGCAAGTCCCGAGCACCCCGGGACACGTCCGATGCTGGACGCAAGACGTTGATTGCCGGCCGAGTTGTCAAGCGCATCATTCGAGCCGCAAAGCTGACGGTGCGCAGCGTCTCGGCTGCATGGGCTGGTGCGGGCCAGAGGCACGCGATGAACGCCGTTTGGCAGTTGCCACCAAGCGAGTCGCGAAGGACCGAGGTGAGCTTTGACGAGCGGAATGGAACGTGCGACGCCCCCACACCGCTCTTTCCTAGGCACCTCACCACGTGCTCGAGAGCCGAGAGTGACCGGTTGATGTTTCCCGCCTCCCGGAGAACTTGGCCTTCGGAGCCTGTCTCCTTGACACGCTCTGACCCGGCCAAGTCCACCAGATGAAGCTTAGACCTCACCACAGCCTCTGAGGACAACTCTGTCTCACCAAGTGGCGCTGTCAACGCAGTCTGTTCCAAGTGCAGAGTGAAGATTCCGTGCGCGCGTGTACTCCTTGAGTTGCGGAGGTGGCTGCCAACCACTCGCAGTGCCTCGCCCTGCGCAAACAGAGCCATAGCTTCGGCAGCATCAGCCACACGTGCGTGCGTCAGCCCGAGCAGCGCCACGCTTCCGTCGGCCGGGTCGTCCACCACCGAAACGGCAGACGCAGCGCGGCCGTCTGCGCGAGACGTGCTTGTTGAGCGCGCCCAAGGGCGTTGGTAGGACTGCTCCGCAAGTAAATCGACGATGGTGTCGCCATAAATCTCGCAGAACGAAACCCGGACCGAGAACGAGCCATGGACGGCCTCCAGAGCCGGGGCGCCCACGGCGCCAGCAAACAGCTGCTGCACGGCTCTCGACACGATTCCGGCTGTTGCTGGAGTGCCACCACCGCAAACAGTGTACGTTTTGCCCGCACCCGTTTGGCCGTACGCAATAACAGAAGCGTTAACCCCTGACAGCGCCGCGTTCACTTGCGGCAAGCCAACGCTGGCGAAGACCTCTGACTGGCTCGTGTCGGGTCCCCAGACTGCGCGGCATGGCACCACCAGCTCCCTGCCCGCCCGGTCAGCAGGACCATGCCCATCGGAGTCGCCTCCCGACCTGACAGTGACTGTCTGCGCTCGACAAGGCCGACTACGCCGCGGAACGGTGCGCAAGTCAGGACGGGCCACGGACCCACGCAAGACACCCGCACTTTCAGGGCCTCGCACGGCAGGGTATGCCGTTGTGCGGGACCAGGATGCACCAGCGGGGCCCGCTGCGCGCCATCGCTCGGAGAGCGTGCGGTCGCGGCTTGGGCCGTGCGGTTGCTCACTCGGCCTGCCGTGCACACTGAGATGCAAGGGTCAATCTCCGAACCTCCGGGCTCCAGAGGCCTCAGTCGAGCAAACACAGACACTGGGGCTCGCCGCGGCATGCCACTCCTCAGACCGGCGCCGTCGCACGGGGAGTGGGAGTCTCCCCCTGCCGTGCTTGGCAACCTGGCGGCCGCCAGTTGGCGCAGTCGCGGCGACTCGGACGCAGAGTTGGCGCAACTAGGCACGGCTCGGATTTGGTACCTGCTCTGCCGGGCCGTCGGTTGGCTCAAATGAGGAGGCAGCCATTGTGCGTTTGCCAGGGCCGTGAGCCACCTGGTGCCTCAGTGGCTCAGAGGACTCGGAGTGCGCGAGCCGTCCGAGACCTCGAGGAGTCCTGGAGCAAGTGAGGAGGCGACCTGTCGCCTCACACCTCCCCGGGCACACGGACAAGCTCGCGGACAGCGCGAGGAGCAGCAGTCCGGGTGCCGCGTCGAGAATTGCGTCTGTGCCCACGTGCCGAGCCGCGGAAGCAAAGGGACTCAGTGCGCAACAGCCGCCGCATCGTGTCGGGATGCGCACTCCCGACGACTCGGAGCGCAGCGCACGCGCGCGTGCTCCAGCCAGCGCGGCTGGCAGCCTGGGAGCGGCGTCGTCGCTCTCACACCGCGCGCGCAGCCGCTCCCCGAAGACGCAGCTTTGCCCACCCATGGGCATGCTGCTCAGCAAGGCCAGTCTTGCGTCTCCTGCTGCGCAGGAGCTCACCCGGCTTCCGCTCCGGCGGTCCGGCTTGCCTGGGACTGGCCTCCAAGCCAGCATTCGGACAGCGCAGCGCCCGACCCGCTCCGCCCGTCGGCCACGGGCTGGGCTCCTGCACTCGCCCCCGTCGTTCGTGCTCATGCTTGTCGCGTTGCTCACTGTGTTTGCCAGCGGCGTTCGCGCTGGCTGCCCAGACTTTTGCAATGGCCACGGCAACTGCGACGCCCGCGACGGCGGCCTCGTCTGCTCGTGCTTCGATGGCTGGTCCGGGCCGTCGTGCGCATCAAGTGAGGTCCGGACATCCAGCGCGTGTGCTTCTCGAGCGTTGACCGAGAAAGACGCCAGGCAGCCCCGAGGGGCGACTGGCATTGCTTTGCCGCGAGCCACTGCCCTCGCTGCCCGTTCGAGTTGTCGTGCCCCCCGCAGGAAAGTGTGACTCCAGCCCTGCCTGGATCTCCAAGGGCTCGTCGCTGACCGCCCATGGCCACGTCGAGGAGTGCTCCGGAGCGGGCGTCTGCGATCGCACCACGGGACTCTGCAAGTGCAACCCTGGCTTCTCCGGCATGGCTTGCCACCGTCGTGAGCACGGGGGCCTGCTCTCTAGGCCCCTGCCGCGGTTGCAGCGAAGCGCGTGACCTGCGGCAAGGCGCTGGTTCCTGCGCCCCCCCGGACGTCCAATCCCCAACCACCGCCAAGTGGCTCGCTTCGCTCCTGCTGCCGCGCGTCCCGCAGTTGCGTGTCCCAACGGCTGCTCCGGGCGGGGTACGTGCTCCCTCGTTTCCACGATTGGGGCCGAGCTTGGGTCTGGTGCAGCCTCTCCTGGCCAGTCTGCACCGACAGGCTTCGGATGGGACTATTCGCCCTGGGACAAGAACATGGCCGCAGGCTGCAACTGCGAGTACGGGGCCTTCGGACCGGACTGCTCTTTGAGTGAGATATCCCAATGGCCATTGTCCCAGCTGGTGCAGCACTCGGCGGGCCGCACGAGCCAGCTCCGTCTTTGCGGGGCCCGGAATCGGTTTTGCAACTTGCGACCTGGCGCGGGGCTCCCTTGTCTGACGTCGTTTCCCCCCCTGCAGGTATGTGCCCGCGCGCGGCCAACCCATCGGCCACATCAAGCACAGACTACACGGTCGTGTTCACCGTGCAGTCTTCGAACTCGAGCGGCGAAGTGAATGGAACGGTTGGCATTTTCTTCGCGGGTCAACAGGCAACACTGCCAATGCCTGCGAACCTCGACGATGTCACGTCCGACTACTGCAAGCTGGTATTCGAATCACTGCCCAACGTGAGGACGGTCAGCTGCTCCAAGAGTAACCATTCTGGCTCGTCCAAGTCCTTCGCCGTCTCCATTCTTGAATGGGCAACCGTCTTCGATTCGTACATGAACAACATTTGGTACCATGACGGTGCTCCGACGCTGGAGAGTTGGGCATGCGACACGTGAGAACCGCGCTTCGGCTTGATTCCGTCAGTGCCCAGGGGCCACACACTCGAGGCGAGTGCCAGAGGCTTTCACGGCCGCGCCTTGCCTCATCTTGCCCGGCATGTATGCCCCCCACTTCGTGTGGCTGACCGTTTGATGTTCATGCTGGCTTCGCAGTCGGATGGCCTCAGCCGTGGGCGGAGGCTCGGTCAACTGCGGGTTCGGGCTATTCCCCCGAGACATCCAGATTTCCAACTCGTCAGGTTTCCAGGGCTCCTCCGACGTGGAGTTCAGAATCCAAGTAGTTGACACGACTTCTGTTCCGAACCTGGTTCAGTGGTCGCTTTCTGGCTCAGGCTCTCTTTCTGCGCCCCTTCAGATGTCATCCAACGCTTCCGTGGCGATCGGCAGCGACGGGTTGCTTGTCACGTTTGCGGCTGACTCTGGCCACAGCCTTGGCTATACCTGGCTTGTTGCCGGAGAGGCGAGCTCAGGAACTTTCAGCATCAATGCTTCCCCCAACCCGGCGAGCACGTTCCAGATGTGCGCGGGCCAAGGCATCTGCGACACCGGATCTGGCTCGTGCTTCTGCTTCGACGGCTACGAGGGCGCTGCCTGCGGCTCTGAACGATTCCTCTCGAACGCGTCGCAGAACAACCCGGGAAGCCTTGTGCAGTCGCTGAGCCCAACGTACCTGGGCGAGCTTTTGAAACTGACCACGGTCAAGGAGCCTCGGTCGGACTTTTTCCTGATCTCAGCCAAGTCTGGCAACAAGACCCAATTTTCCGTGCGTGGCGACGGCCAGATGTTCGTCGAGGACCTCGAGGTAAACTCCGTCCTCAAAGTGTCTTCGGGAGACTATGGTGACTTGCGCATCACGGAGCGAGGCTTGACCATTCTCAAGGGCGGTCTCGTCGTGGACGACACGGGGGTAACCGTTAAGTCGGGAGGCATCGTGGTTGACGACGATGGAGGCGTGTTCGCCACGAAAGCGAACGATGTGGCGCTTCTGGCGAGCACGACTGTGACCAGTGGCTTTACGAGCACTGTCTTCCGCGCCACGTCTTCTGCCGGCTCCGATGCCAACTACTTCCTGCTGGAAGCCGTGCGAGGGGGAGACTCCGTGTTTGCGGTGCGAGGCGATGGCAAAACCATCGTGCAGGCCAATGGGATTGAGGTCCGTGAAGGGGGAATTGACGTTCTCGATGGTGGAGTGTCAATATCGAACGACGGACTCTTTGTTCAACGCAACGACGGAAACCTGGCCCTTGCATACTTCAACATCGACAACGCCGCCTACAAGGGCGTGGCACTCAACTTGACTTCGGACAAAATTGGCGTGGACGCCAACTACGCGTTTCTCCGAGCTGTCAACACAGAGGGCACGATGTTCGAAGTGCGCGGTGATGGGCGAACGACCATTGGGCGAGGGGGATTGTCTGTGGAAGCTGGCGGGGCCACAATCCAAGGCGGAACCCAGGCGCTGGGCGGGGTTACGATTCCTTCGGGCGGGCTCGCCGTGGACAATGGCGATGCGATCGTGGCCAATGGCCGACTTCGAGTGCAAAACGGGGGGGCAACGATAGCTTCCTCTTCGCCCACAGTGCCAGTCCTGCGGCTCGAAGCCCTGGACAGCGGGTTCATGACGTCGGTAGTCAACGTGAGGATTCCAAACAAGGCCGCTGGCTCTGACTTCAACATTTTCGAGATGGAAACTGCCACTGGGCAGGCATTCCTGCTCGCGTCCGACGGGTTGCGCACCATCACCACTCCAACTGGAACGACCGGGGCCGAACGGGCGATAGACACCTACAGGCGATCTCGCTCGGTTGGCTCCACTCTTCAGCAGGTCCAGGACAACGACCTCATTCGCAGCCTCGTGTTCCAGGGGTACAGCCCAAACACAGGATTGGGTGCAGCCGACTTCTTAACTGCAGCGACACTGGCTGTCACCGTCGACGCCCCAGACGGGACTGTTGGGCCGTCCGAAATGGGTGGCAACATAGTCTTCAGCACAACCGAAGACGGGACAAGCACCCTGACGGAGCGGCTCTCAATTGGAAGCACTGGAGTGCTCCAGATTGGCGCACTGGCCTCCAGGTACCTTCGTGTGCTGCCTGGAAAACTGGGCCAGCACGCAACGATTGACGCTGCAAGCGAGCTGCACATCGACAGCGGGGCCGGGATCGACGTTGCAACAACAGCAGGGCCGGTGTCCGTCATTGCTGCAAGCAACATCATCGCCAACGCTGCAGCAGGGCGCGTGTCGATTACCGCTGGCTCGACCGCGACGCTGGAAGCCGTCTCTGACATTGCTTTGCGGTCGCTTGCTGCGGCAGTAGGCACGGGCCACGTCTCCTTGCAGACTGGAGCCGCTTCGGCAAGCAGCTCTGGGTCGCTGTCGATCGTGTCGGGGCCATCAACTGGAGGTCAGTCGGGGAGCATCATCATGTCTGCCGGAACCAGTTCGTCAGCACACGCGGGCCAGGTGCAAATTTCATCGGGAAGTGCTGCAAGCGGAGCGTTCAGGGCTGGGAGCGTTTCCGTCACGGCGGGTGGAGCACCGGCTGGAACAGGAGGCTCCGTCAGAATCGCGAGCGGAAGCGGCCTCCAAGGGGGTCACGTGTCCATAGTTGCAGGAAGCGGAGACGCTGCGGGCATGGTATCCCTTCACGCCGGAAGCGCGGCGCAAGGAACGGGAGGAGTGGTGTCCCTTGTCGCCGGAGAATCGACTGGCGGACGTGGGGGCCCGGTGATGATCAAGGCTGGAGGAACGACTGACACTCGGTACGAGGGCGGGCACGTGTCGGTGGTGAGCGGCGCCGGGTCGTCGTCGTCGTCGGGTCACGTGTTGGTGTCGTCGTCGGACGCCACGTCTGCGGGCGTGAGCGGGTGGCTGACGCTGTCGACGGGCACGACGCAGTCGGGTGCGTCGGGTGCGGTGTCGGTGCTGAGCGGCGCGTCCACGGCGGGCACGGCCGGGAGCGTGGTGGTGTCGACTGGTGCGGCCACCGGGGGCGCTGCGGGGTCGGTGTCGGTGGGCGTGGGGTCGACGGACAGCGGGCCGGGCGGGTCGGTGTCTGTGAGCGCGGGGACGTCGTCTGGCGGGTCGGGCGGCAACGTGGTGGTGTCGGCGGGGTCCACGACTGACACTCGGTACGAGGGCGGGCACGTGTCGGTGGTGAGCGGCGGCGGGTCGTCGTCGTCGTCGGGTCACGTGTTGGTGTCGTCGTCGGACGCTTCGTCTGCGGGCGTGAGCGGGTGGCTGACGCTGTCGACGGGCACGACGCAGTCGGGTGCGTCGGGTGCGGTGTCGGTGCTGAGCGGCGCGTCCACGGCGGGCACGGCCGGGAGCGTGGTGGTGTCGACTGGTGCGGCCACCGGGGGCGCTGCGGGGTCGGTGTCGGTGGGCGTGGGGTCGACGAACAGCGGGCCGGGCGGGTCGGTGTCTGTGAGCTCCGGGTCGTCCACCGCCACTGGGTCAGTCGGCGGCACTCTGCTGATGCAGGCTGGGTCCGGAGACTTGACGGGTGGTCTGGTGAGCATTTCCGGCGGCTCGACCTCATCGGGCGTGGGCGGCTTCGTGAGCATCGCTGGTGGCTCATCCGGCACTGGGACCGGTGGGAGCGTTGTGATTGAGGGCGGAGCTTCGACGTCAGGTGAGGCCGGGCATGTGAGCATCGGGGCTGGTGACAGTGGCACAGGCTTCGATGGTGGCGACCTGATCCTGGAGGCGGGTTCCACGACTGACACTCGGTACGAGGGCGGGCACGTGTCGGTGGTGAGCGGCGCCGGGTCGTCGTCGTCGTCGGGTCACGTGTTGGTGTCGTCGTCGGACGCTTCGTCTGCGGGCGTGAGCGGGTGGCTGACGCTGTCGACGGGCACGACGCAGTCGGGTGCGTCGGGTGCGGTGTCGGTGCTGAGCGGCGCGTCCACGGCGGGCACGGCCGGGAGCGTGGTGGTGTCGACTGGTGCGGCCACCGGGGGCGCTGCGGGGTCGGTGTCGGTGGGCGTGGGGTCGACGAACAGCGGGTCGGGCGGGTCGGTGTCTGTGAGCTCCGGGTCGTCCACCGCCACTGGGTCAGTCGGCGGCACTCTGCTGATGCAGGCCGGGTCCGGAGACTCGACGGGCGGTCTGGTGAGCATTTCCGGCGGCTCGACCGCAACGGGCGTGGGCGGCTTCGTGAGCATCGCTGGTGGCTCATCCGGCACTGGGACCGGTGGGAGCGTTGTGATTGAGGGCGGAGCTTCGACGTCAGGTGAGGCCGGGCATGTGAGCATCGGGGCTGGTGACAGTGGCACAGGCTTCGATGGTGGCGACCTGATCCTGGAGGCGGGTTCCACGACTGACACTCGGTACGAGGGCGGGCACGTGTCGGTGGTGAGCGGCGCCGGGTCGTCGTCGTCGTCGGGTCACGTGTTGGTGTCGTCGTCGGACGCTTCGTCTGCGGGCGTGAGCGGGTGGCTGACGCTGTCGACGGGCACGACGCAGTCGGGTGCGTCGGGTGCGGTGTCGGTGCTGAGCGGCGCGTCCACGGCGGGCACGGCCGGGAGCGTGGTGGTGTCGACTGGTGCGGCCACCGGGGGCGCTGCGGGGTCGGTGTCGGTGGGCGTGGGGTCGACGAACAGCGGGCCGGGGTCGGTGTCGGTGTCGTCTGTCGAGCGCAGCGTGGCCGTGAGCGTCGTGGTCTGGCGGGTCGGGCGGCAACGTGGTGGTGTCGGCGGGGTCCACGACTGACACTCGGTACGAGGGCGGGCACGTGTCGGTGGTGAGCGGCGGCGGGTCGTCGTCGTCGTCGGGTCACGTGTTGGTGTCGTCGTCGGACGCTTCGTCTGCGGGCGTGAGCGGGTGGCTGACGCTGTCGACGGGCACGACGCAGTCGGGTGCGTCGGGTGCGGTGTCGGTGCTGAGCGGCGCGTCCACGGCGGGCACGGCCGGGAGCGTGGTGGTGTCGACTGGTGCGGCCACCGGGGGCGCTGCGGGGTCGGTGTCGGTGGGCGTGGGGTCGACGAACAGCGGGCCGGGCGGGTCGGTGTCTGTGAGCGCGGGGACGTCGTCTGGCGGGTCGGGCGGCAGCGTGGCCGTGAGCGCGGGGACGTCGTCTGGCGGGTCGGGCGGCAACGTGGTGGTGTCGGCGGGGTCCACGACTGACACTCGGTACGAGGGCGGGCACGTGTCGGTGGTGAGCGGCGGCGGGTCGTCGTCGTCGTCGGGTCACGTGTTGGTGTCGTCGTCGTCGGACGCTTCGTCTGCGGGCGTGAGCGGGTGGCTGACGCTGTCGACGGGCACGACGCAGTCGGGTGCGTCGGGTGCGGTGTCGGTGCTGAGCGGCGCGTCCACGGCGGGCACGGCCGGGAGCGTGGTGGTGTCGACTGGTGCGGCCACCGGGGGCGCTGCGGGGTCGTGTCGTGGGTGGGCGTGGGGTCGACGGACAGCGGGCCGGGCGGGTCGGTGTCTGTGAGCGCGCGGGACGTCGTCTGGCGGGTCGGGCGGCAACGTGGTGGTGTCGGCGGGGTCCACGACTGACACTCGGTACGAGGGCGGGCACGTGTCGGTGGTGAGCGGCGGCGGGTCGTCGTCGTCGTCGGGTCACGTGTTGGTGTCGTCGTCGGACGCTTCGTCTGCGGGCGTGAGCGGGTGGCTGACGCTGTCGACGGGCACGACGCAGTCGGGTGCGTCGGGTGCGGTGTCGGTGCTGAGCGGCGCGTCCACGGCGGGCACGGCCGGGAGCGTGGTGGTGTCGACTGGTGCGGCCACCGGGGGCGCTGCGGGGTCGGTGTCGGTGGGCGTGGGGTCGACGAACAGCGGGCCGGGCGGGTCGGTGTCTGTGAGCGCGGGGACGTCGTCTGGCGGGTCGGGCGGCAGCGTGGCCGTGAGCGCGGGGACGTCGTCTGGCGGGTCGGGCGGCAGCGTGGCCGTGAGCGCGGGGACGTCGTCTGGCGGGTCGGGCGGCAACGTGGTGGTGTCGGCGGGGTCCACGACTGACACTCGGTACGAGGGCGGGCACGTGTCGGTGGTGAGCGGCGGCGGGTCGTCGTCGTCGTCGGGTCACGTGTTGGTGTCGTCGTCGGACGCCACGTCTGCGGGCGTGAGCGGGTGGCTGACGCTGTCGACGGGCACGACGCAGTCGGGTGCGTCGGGTGCGGTGTCGGTGCTGAGCGGCGCGTCCACGGCGGGCACGGCCGGGAGCGTGGTGGTGTCGACTGGTGCGGCCACCGGGGGCGCTGCGGGGTCGGTGTCGGTGGGCGTGGGGTCGACGAACAGCGGGTCGGGCGGGTCGGTGTCTGTGAGCTCCGGGTCGTCCACCGCCACTGGGTCAGTCGGCGGCACTCTGCTGATGCAGGCCGGGTCCGGAGACTCGACGGGCGTCGCTGGTGGCTCATCCGGCACTGGGACCGGTGGGGAGCGTTGTGATTGAGGGCGGAGCTTCGACGTCAGGTGAGGCCGGACATGTGAGCATCGGGGCTGGTGACAGTGGCACAGGCGATGGTGGCGACCTGATCCTGGAGGCGGGTTCCACGACTGACACTCGGTACGAGGGCGGGCACGTGTCGGTGGTGAGCGGCGCCGGGTCGTCGTCGTCGTCGGGTCACGTGTTGGTGTCGTCGTCGGACGCTTCGTCTGCGGGCGTGAGCGGGTGGCTGACGCTGTCGACGGGCACGACGCAGTCGGGTGCGTCGGGTGCGGTGTCGGTGCTGAGCGGCGCGTCCACGGCGGGCACGGCCGGGAGCGTGGTGGTGTCGACTGGTGCGGCCACCGGGGGCGCTGCGGGGTCGGTGTCGGTGGGCGTGGGGTCGACGAACAGCGGGCCGGGCGGGTCGGTGTCTGTGAGCTCCGGGTCGTCCACCGCCACTGGGTCAGTCGGCGGCACTCTGCTGATGCAGGCCGGGTCCGGAGACTCGACGGGCGGTCTGGTGAGCATTTCCGGCGGCTCGACCGCAACGGGCGTGGGCGGCTTCGTGAGCATCGCTGGTGGCTCATCCGGCACTGGGACCGGTGGGAGCGTTGTGATTGAGGGCGGAGCTTCGACGTCAGGTGAGGCCGGGCATGTGAGCATCGGGGCTGGTGACAGTGGCACAGGCTTCGATGGTGGCGACCTGATCCTGGAGGCGGGTTCCACGACTGACACTCGGTACGAGGGCGGGCACGTGTCGGTGGTGAGCGGCGCCGGGTCGTCGTCGTCGTCGGGTCACGTGTTGGTGTCGTCGTCGGACGCCACGTCTGCGGGCGTGAGCGGGTGGCTGACGCTGTCGACGGGCACGACGCAGTCGGGTGCGTCGGGTGCGGTGTCGGTGCTGAGCGGCGCGTCCACGGCGGGCACGGCCGGGAGCGTGGTGGTGTCGACTGGTGCGGCCACCGGGGGCGCTGCGGGGTCGGTGTCGGTGGGCGTGGGGTCGACGAACAGCGGGCCGGGCGGGTCGGTGTCTGTGAGCGCGGGGACGTCGTCTGGCGGGTCGGGCGGGGGCGTGGCCGTGAGCGCGGGGACGTCGTCTGGCGGGTCGGGCGGCAACGTGGTGGTGTCGGCGGGGTCCACGACTGACACTCGGTACGAGGGCGGGCACGTGTCGGTGGTGAGCGGCGGCGGGTCGTCGTCGTCGTCGGGTCACGTGTTGGTGTCGTCGTCGGACGCTTCGTCTGCGGGCGTGAGCGGGTGGCTGACGCTGTCGACGGGCACGACGCAGTCGGGTGCGTCGGGTGCGGTGTCGGTGCTGAGCGGCGCGTCCACGGCGGGCACGGCCGGGAGCGTGGTGGTGTCGACTGGTGCGGCCACCGGGGGCGCTGCGGGGTCGGTGTCGGTGGGCGTGGGGTCGACGAACAGCGGGCCGGGCGGGTCGGTGTCTGTGAGCGCGGGGACGTCGTCTGGCGGGTCGGGCGGCAGCGTGGCCGTGAGCGCGGGGACGTCGTCTGGCGGGTCGGGCGGCAACGTGGTGGTGTCGGCGGGGTCCACGACTGACACTCGGTACGAGGGCGGGCACGTGTCGGTGGTGAGCGGCGCCGGGTCGTCGTCGTCGTCGGGTCACGTGTTGGTGTCGTCGTCGGACGCTTCGTCTGCGGGCGTGAGCGGGTGGCTGACGCTGTCGACGGGCACGACGCAGTCGGGTGCGTCGGGTGCGGTGTCGGTGCTGAGCGGCGCGTCCACGGCGGGCACGGCCGGGAGCGTGGTGGTGTCGACTGGTGCGGCCACCGGGGGCGCTGCGGGGTCGGTGTCGGTGGGCGTGGGGTCGACGAACAGCGGGTCGGGCGGGTCGGTGTCTGTGAGCGCGGGGACGTCGTCTGGCGGGTCGGGCGGCAGCGTGGCCGTGAGCGCGGGGACGTCGTCTGGCGGGTCGGGCGGCAGCGTGGCCGTGAGCGCGGGGACGTCGTCTGGCGGGTCGGGCGGCAACGTGGTGGTGTCGGCGGGGTCCACGACTGACACTCGGTACGAGGGCGGGCACGTGTCGGTGGTGAGCGGCGGCGGGTCGTCGTCGTCGTCGGGTCACGTGTTGGTGTCGTCGTCGGACGCTTCGTCTGCGGGCGTGAGCGGGTGGCTGACGCTGTCGACGGGCACGACGCAGTCGGGTGCGTCGGGTGCGGTGTCGGTGCTGAGCGGCGCGTCCACGGCGGGCACGGCCGGGAGCGTGGTGGTGTCGACTGGTGCGGCCACCGGGGGCGCTGCGGGGTCGGTGTCGGTGGGCGTGGGGTCGACGAACAGCGGGTCGGGCGGGTCGGGTGTCTGTGAGCGCGGGGGACGTGTCTGTCGAGCGTGGCGGTGAGCGCGGGGACGTCGTCTGGCGGGTCGGGCGGCAGCGTGGCCGTGAGCGCGGGGACGTCGTCTGGCGGGTCGGGCGGCAACGTGGTGGTGTCGGCGGGGTCCACGACTGACACTCGGTACGAGGGCGGGCACGTGTCGGTGGTGAGCGGCGCCGGGTCGTCGTCGTCGTCGGGTCACGTGTTGGTGTCGTCGTCGGACGCCACGTCTGCGGGCGTGAGCGGGTGGCTGACGCTGTCGACGGGCACGACGCAGTCGGGTGCGTCGGGTGCGGTGTCGGTGCTGAGCGGCGCGTCCACGGCGGGCACGGCCGGGAGCGTGGTGGTGTCGACTGGTGCGGCCACCGGGGGCGCTGCGGGGTCGGTGTCGGTGGGCGTGGGGTCGACGAACAGCGGGCCGGGCGGGTCGGTGTCTGTGAGCGCGGGGACGTCGTCTGGCGGGTCGGGCGGCAGCGTGGCCGTGAGCGCGGGGACGTCGTCTGGCGGGTCGGGCGGCAACGTGGTGGTGTCGGCGGGGTCCACGACTGACACTCGGTACGAGGGCGGGCACGTGTCGGTGGTGAGCGGCGGCGGGTCGTCGTCGTCGTCGGGTCACGTGTTGGTGTCGTCGTCGGACGCTTCGTCTGCGGGCGTGAGCGGGTGGCTGACGCTGTCGACGGGCACGACGCAGTCGGGTGCGTCGGGTGCGGTGTCGGTGCTGAGCGGCGCGTCCACGGCGGGCACGGCCGGGAGCGTGGTGGTGTCGACTGGTGCGGCCACCGGGGGCGCTGCGGGGTCGGTGTCGGTGGGCGTGGGGTCGACGAACAGCGGGCCGGGCGGGTCGGTGTCTGTGAGCGCGGGGACGTCGTCTGGCGGGTCGGGCGGCAGCGTGGCCGTGAGCGCGGGGACGTCGTCTGGCGGGTCGGGCGGCAGCGTGGCCGTGAGCGCGGGGACGTCGTCTGGCGGGTCGGGCGGCAGCGTGGCCGTGAGCGCGGGGACGTCGTCTGGCGGGTCGGGCGGCAACGTGGTGGTGTCGGCGGGGTCCACGACTGACACTCGGTACGAGGGCGGGCACGTGTCGGTGGTGAGCGGCGGCGGGTCGTCGTCGTCGTCGGGTCACGTGTTGGTGTCGTCGTCGGACGCTTCGTCTGCGGGCGTGAGCGGGTGGCTGACGCTGTCGACGGGCACGACGCAGTCGGGTGCGTCGGGTGCGGTGTCGGTGCTGAGCGGCGCGTCCACGGCGGGCACGGCCGGGAGCGTGGTGGTGTCGACTGGTGCGGCCACCGGGGGCGCTGCGGGGTCGGTGTCGGTGGGCGTGGGGTCGACGAACAGCGGGCCGGGCGGGTCGGTGTCTGTGAGCGCGGGGACGTCGTCTGGCGGGTCGGGCGGCAGCGTGGCCGTGAGCGCGGGGACGTCGTCTGGCGGGTCGGGCGGCAACGTGGTGGTGTCGGCGGGGTCCACGACTGACACTCGGTACGAGGGCGGGCACGTGTCGGTGGTGAGCGGCGGCGGGTCGTCGTCGTCGTCGGGTCACGTGTTGGTGTCGTCGTCGGACGCCACGTCTGCGGGCGTGAGCGGGTGGCTGACGCTGTCGACGGGCACGACGCAGTCGGGTGCGTCGGGTGCGGTGTCGGTGCTGAGCGGCGCGTCCACGGCGGGCACGGCCGGGAGCGTGGTGGTGTCGACTGGTGCGGCCACCGGGGGCGCTGCGGGGTCGGTGTCGGTGGGCGTGGGGTCGACGAACAGCGGGCCGGGCGGGTCGGTGTCTGTGAGCGCGGGGACGTCGTCTGGCGGGTCGGGCGGCAGCGTGGCCGTGAGCGCGGGGACGTCGTCTGGCGGGTCGGGCGGCAGCGTGGCCGTGAGCGCGGGGACGTCGTCTGGCGGGTCGGGCGGCAACGTGGTGGTGTCGGCGGGGTCCACGACTGACACTCGGTACGAGGGCGGGCACGTGTCGGTGGTGAGCGGCGGCGGGTCGTCGTCGTCGTCGGGTCACGTGTTGGTGTCGTCGTCGGACGCTTCGTCTGCGGGCGTGAGCGGGTGGCTGACGCTGTCGACGGGCACGACGCAGTCGGGTGCGTCGGGTGCGGTGTCGGTGCTGAGCGGCGCGTCCACGGCGGGCACGGCCGGGAGCGTGGTGGTGTCGACTGGTGCGGCCACCGGGGGCGCTGCGGGGTCGGTGTCGGTGGGCGTGGGGTCGACGAACAGCGGGCCGGGCGGGTCGGTGTCTGTGAGCGCGGGGACGTCGTCTGGCGGGTCGGGCGGCAGCGTGGCCGTGAGCGCGGGGACGTCGTCTGGCGGGTCGGGCGGCAACGTGGTGGTGTCGGCGGGGTCCACGACTGACACTCGGTACGAGGGCGGGCACGTGTCGGTGGTGAGCGGCGCGGGGTCGTCGTCGTCGTCGGGTCACGTGTTGGTGTCGTCGTCGGACGCTTCGTCTGCGGGCGTGAGCGGGTGGCTGACGCTGTCGACGGGCACGACGCAGTCGGGTGCGTCGGGTGCGGTGTCGGTGCTGAGCGGCGCGTCCACGGCGGGCACGGCCGGGAGCGTGGTGGTGTCGACTGGTGCGGCCACCGGGGGCGCTGCGGGGTCGGTGTCGGTGGGCGTGGGGTCGACGAACAGCGGGCCGGGCGGGTCGGTGTCTGTGAGCGCGGGGACGTCGTCTGGCGGGTCGGGCGGCAGCGTGGCCGTGAGCGCGGGGACGTCGTCTGGCGGGTCGGGCGGCAGCGTGGCCGTGAGCGCGGGGACGTCGTCTGGCGGGTCGGGCGGCAACGTGGTGGTGTCGGCGGGGTCCACGACTGACACTCGGTACGAGGGCGGGCACGTGTCGGTGGTGAGCGGCGGCGGGTCGTCGTCGTCGTCGGGTCACGTGTTGGTGTCGTCGTCGGACGCTTCGTCTGCGGGCGTGAGCGGGTGGCTGACGCTGTCGACGGGCACGACGCAGTCGGGTGCGTCGGGTGCGGTGTCGGTGCTGAGCGGCGCGTCCACGGCGGGCACGGCCGGGAGCGCGTGGTGGTGTCGACTGGTGCGGCCACCGGGGGCGCTGCGGGGTCGGTGTCGGTGGGCGTGGGGTCGACGAACAGCGGGCCGGGCGGGTCGGTGTCTGTGAGCGCGGGGACGTCGTCTGGCGGGTCGGGCGGCAGCGTGGCCGTGAGCGCGGGGACGTCGTCTGGCGGGTCGGGCGGCAACGTGGTGGTGGTCGGCGGGCAACGTCCACGACTGACACTCGGTACGAGGGCGGGCACGTGTCGGTGGTGAGCGGCGGCGGGTCGTCGTCGTCGTCGGGTCACGTGTTGGTGTCGTCGTCGGACGCTTCGTCTGCGGGCGTGAGCGGGTGGCTGACGCTGTCGACGGGCACGACGCAGTCGGGTGCGTCGGGTGCGGTGTCGGTGCTGAGCGGCGCGTCCACGGCGGGCACGGCCGGGAGCGTGGTGGTGTCGACTGGTGCGGCCACCGGGGGCGCTGCGGGGTCGGTGTCGGTGGGCGTGGGGTCGACGAACAGCGGGCCGGGCGGGTCGGTGTCTGTGAGCGCGGGGACGTCGTCTGGCGGGTCGGGCGGCAGCGTGGCCGTGAGCGCGGGGACGTCGTCTGGCGGGTCGGGCGGCAGCGTGGCCGTGAGCGCGGGGACGTCGTCTGGCGGGTCGGGCGGCAACGTGGTGGTGTCGGCGGATGGTGGTGTCGACTGACACTCGGTACGAGGGCGGGCACGTGTCGGTGGTGAGCGGCGGCGGGTCGTCGTCGTCGTCGGGTCACGTGTTGGTGTCGTCGTCGGACGCTTCGTCTGCGGGCGTGAGCGGGTGGCTGACGCTGTCGACGGGCACGACGCAGTCGGGTGCGTCGGGTGCGGTGTCGGTGCTGAGCGGCGCGTCCACGGCGGGCACGGCCGGGAGCGTGGTGGTGTCGACTGGTGCGGCCACCGGGGGCGCTGCGGGGTCGGTGTCGGTGGGCGTGGGGTCGACGAACAGCGGGCCGGGCGGTCGGTGTCTGTGAGCGCGGGGACGTCGTCTGGCGGGTCGGGCGGCAGCGTGGCCGTGAGCGCGGGGACGTCGTCTGGCGGGTCGGGCGGCAACGTGGTGGTGTCGGCGGGGTCCACGACTGACACTCGGTACGAGGGCGGGCACGTGTCGGTGGTGAGCGGCGGCGGGTCGTCGTCGTCGTCGGGTCACGTGTTGGTGTCGTCGTCGGACGCTTCGTCTGCGGGCGTGAGCGGGTGGCTGACGCTGTCGACGGGCACGACGCAGTCGGGTGCGTCGGGTGCGGTGTCGGTGCTGAGCGGCGCGTCCACGGCGGGCACGGCCGGGAGCGTGGTGGTGTCGACTGGTGCGGCCACCGGGGGCGCTGCGGGGGCGGCACGACGCAGTCGGGTGCGTCGGGTGCGGTGTCGGTGCTGAGCGGCGCGTCCACGGCGGGCACGGCCGGGAGCGTGGTGGTGTCGACTGGTGCGGCCACCGGGGGCGCTGCGGGTCGGTCGGTGTCGGTGGGTGTCGTGGGGTCGACGAACAGCGGGGCCGGGCGGGTCGGTGTCTGTGAGCGCGGGGACGTCGTCTGGCGGGTCGGGCGGCAGCGTGGCCGTGAGCGCGGGACGTCGTCTGGCGGGTCGGGCGGCAACGTGGTGGTGTCGGCGGGGTCCACGACTGACACTCGGTACGAGGGCGGGCACGTGTCGGTGGTGAGCGGCGCCGGGTCGTCGTCGTCGTCGGGTCACGTGTTGGTGTCGTCGTCGGACGCTTCGTCTGCGGGCGTGAGCGGGTGGCTGACGCTGTCGACGGGCACGACGCAGTCGGGTGCGTCGGGTGCGGTGTCGGTGCTGAGCGGCGCGTCCACGGCGGGCACGGCCGGGAGCGTGGTGGTGTCGACTGGTGCGGCCACCGGGGGCGCTGCGGGGTCGGTGTCGGTGGGCGTGGGGTCGACGAACAGCGGGCCGGGCGGGTCGGTGTCTGTGAGCGCGGGGACGTCGTCTGGCGGGTCGGGCGGCAGCGTGGCCGGCCGTGGGAGCGCTGGCGGACGTCGTCTGGCGGGTCGGGCGGCAACGTGTGGTGGTGTCGGCGGGGTCCACGACTGACACTCGGTACGAGGGCGGGCACGTGTCGGTGGTGAGCGGCGGCGGGTCGTCGTCGTCGTCGGGTCACGTGTTGGTGTCGTCGTCGGACGCTTCGTCTGCGGGCGTGAGCGGGTGGCTGACGCTGTCGACGGGCACGACGCAGTCGGGTGCGTCGGGTGCGGTGTCGGTGCTGAGCGGCGCGTCCACGGCGGGCACGGCCGGGAGCGTGGTGGTGTCGACTGGTGCGGCCACCGGGGGCGCTGCGGGGTCGGTGTCGGTGGGCGTGGGGTCGACGAACAGCGGGCCGGGCGGGTCGGTGTCTGTGAGCGCGGGGACGTCGTCTGGCGGGTCGGGCGGCAGCGTGGCCGTGAGCGCGGGGACGTCGTCTGGCGGGTCGGGCGGCAACGTGGTGGTGTCGGCGGGGTCCACGACTGACACTCGGTACGAGGGCGGGCACGTGTCGGTGGTGAGCGGCGGCGGGTCGTCGTCGTCGTCGGGTCACGTGTTGGTGTCGTCGTCGGACGCTTCGTCTGCGGGCGTGAGCGGGTGGCTGACGCTGTCGACGGGCACGACGCAGTCGGGTGCGTCGGGTGCGGTGTCGGTGCTGAGCGGCGCGTCCACGGCGGGCACGGCCGGGAGCGTGGTGGTGTCGACTGGTGCGGCCACCGGGGGCGCTGCGGGGTCGGTGTCGGTGGGCGTGGGGTCGACGAACAGCGGGCCGGGCGGGTCGGTGTCTGTGAGCGCGGGGACGTCGTCTGGCGGGTCGGGCGTGCAGCGTGGCCGTGAGCGCGGGTGACGTCGTCTGGCGGGTCGGGCGGCAACGTGGTGGTGTCGGCGGGGTCCACGACTGACACTCGGTACGAGGGCGGGCACGTGTCGGTGGTGAGCGGCGGCGGGTCGTCGTCGTCGTCGGGTCACGTGTTGGTGTCGTCGTCGGACGCTTCGTCTGCGGGCGTGAGCGGGTGGCTGACGCTGTCGACGGGCACGACGCAGTCGGGTGCGTCGGGTGCGGTGTCGGTGCTGAGCGGCGCGTCCACGGCGGGCACGGCCGGGAGCGTGGTGGTGTCGACTGGTGCGGCCACCGGGGGCGCTGCGGGGTCGGTGTCGGTGGGCGTGGGGTCGACGAACAGCGGGCCGGGCGGGTCGGTGTCTGTGAGCGCGGGGACGTCGTCTGGCGGGTCGGGCGGCAGCGTGGCCGTGAGCGCGGGGACGTCGTCTGGCGGGTCGGGCGGCAACGTGGTGGTGTCGGCGGGGTCCACGACTGACACTCGGTACGAGGGCGGGCACGTGTCGGTGGTGAGCGGCGGCGGGTCGTCGTCGTCGTCGGGTCACGTGTTGGTGTCGTCGTCGGACGCTTCGTCTGCGGGCGTGAGCGGGTGGCTGACGCTGTCGACGGGCACGACGCAGTCGGGTGCGTCGGGTGCGGTGTCGGTGCTGAGCGGCGCGTCCACGGCGGGCACGGCCGGGAGCGTGGTGGTGTCGACTGGTGCGGCCACCGGGGGCGCTGCGGGGTCGGTGTCGGTGGGCGTGGGGTCGACGAACAGCGGGCCGGGCGGGTCGGTGTCTGTGAGCGCGGGGACGGCGTCTGGCGGGTCGGGCGGCAGCGTGGCGTGAGCGCGGGGACGTCGTCTGGCGGGTCAGCGTGGCCGTGAGCGCGGGGACGTCGTCTGGCGGGTCGGGCGGCAACGTGGTGGTGTCGGCGGGGTCCACGACTGACACTCGGTACGAGGGCGGGCACGTGTCGGTGGTGAGCGGCGGCGGGTCGTCGTCGTCGTCGGGTCACGTGTTGGTGTCGTCGTCGGACGCTTCGTCTGCGGGCGTGAGCGGGTGGCTGACGCTGTCGACGGGCACGACGCAGTCGGGTGCGTCGGGTGCGGTGTCGGTGCTGAGCGGCGCGTCCACGGCGGGCACGGCCGGGAGCGTGGTGGTGTCGACTGGTGCGGCCACCGGGGGCGCTGCGGGGTCGGTGTCGGTGGGCGTGGGGTCGACGAACAGCGGGCCGGGCGGGTCTGTGAGCGCGGGGACGTGTGTCGTCTGTCGAGCGCAGCGTGGCGTGTGAGCGCGGGGACGTCGTCTGGCGGGTCGGGCGGCAACGTGGTGGTGTCGGCGGGGTCCACGACTGACACTCGGTACGAGGGCGGGCACGTGTCGGTGGTGAGCGGCGGCGGGTCGTCGTCGTCGTCGGGTCACGTGTTGGTGTCGTCGTCGGACGCTTCGTCTGCGGGCGTGAGCGGGTGGCTGACGCTGTCGACGGGCACGACGCAGTCGGGTGCGTCGGGTGCGGTGTCGGTGCTGAGCGGCGCGTCCACGGCGGGCACGGCCGGGAGCGTGGTGGTGTCGACTGGTGCGGCCACCGGGGGCGCTGCGGGGTCGGTGTCGGTGGGCGTGGGGTCGACGAACAGCGGGCCGGGCGGGTCGGTGTCTGTGAGCGCGGGGACGTCGTCTGGCGGGTCGGGCGGCAGCGTGGCCGTGAGCGCGGGGACGTCGTCTGGCGGGTCGGGCGGGCGGCAACGTGGTGGTGTCGGCGGGGTCCACGACTGACACTCGGTACGAGGGCGGGCACGTGTCGGTGGTGAGCGGCGGCGGGTCGTCGTCGTCGTCGGGTCACGTGTTGGTGTCGTCGTCGGACGCTTCGTCTGCGGGCGTGAGCGGGTGGCTGACGCTGTCGACGGGCACGACGCAGTCGGGTGCGTCGGGTGCGGTGTCGGTGCTGAGCGGCGCGTCCACGGCGGGCACGGCCGGGAGCGTGGTGGTGTCGACTGGTGCGGCCACCGGGGGCGCTGCGGGGTCGGTGTCGGTGGGCGTGGGGTCGACGAACAGCGGGTCGGGCGGGTCGGTGTCTGTGAGCTCCGGGTCGTCCACCGCCACTGGGTCAGTCGGCGGCACTCTGCTGATGCAGCCGGGTCCGGAGACTCGACGGGCGGGTGAGCATCCGGCGGCTCGACCGCAACGGCGTGGCCTTCGTGAGCGCTGGGGACGTCGTCTGGCGGCTTCGTCGGTGAGCGGCAACGTCGGGGCTGGTGACAGTGGTGGTGGCGGCGGGGTCCACGACTGACACTCGGTACGAGGGCGGGCACGTGTCGGTGGTGAGCGGCGCCGGGTCGTCGTCGTCGTCGGGTCACGTGTTGGTGTCGTCGTCGGACGCTTCGTCTGCGGGCGTGAGCGGGTGGCTGACGCTGTCGACGGGCACGACGCAGTCGGGTGCGTCGGGTGCGGTGTCGGTGCTGAGCGGCGCGTCCACGGCGGGCACGGCCGGGAGCGTGGTGGTGTCGACTGGTGCGGCCACCGGGGGCGCTGCGGGGTCGGTGTCGGTGGGCGTGGGGTCGACGAACAGCGGGTCGGGCGGGTCGGTGTCTGTGAGCTCCGGGTCGTCCACCGCCACTGGGTCAGTCGGCGGCACTCTGCTGATGCAGGCCGGGTCCGGAGACTCGACGGGCGGTCTGGTGAGCATTTCGGCGGCTCGGCAACGGGCGTGGGCGGCTTCGTGAGCATCGCTGGTGGCTCGTCCGGCACTGGGACCGGTGGGAGCGTTGTGATTGAGCGCGGAGCTTCGACGTCAGGTGAGCGTCGGGCATGTGAGCATCGGGGCTCGACAGTGGCACAGGCTTCGATGGTGGCGACCTGATCCTGGAGGCGGGTCCCACGACTGACACTCGGTACGAGGGCGGGCACGTGTCGGTGGTGAGCGGCGCCGGGTCGTCGTCGTCGTCGGGTCACGTGTTGGTGTCGTCGTCGGACGCTTCGTCTGCGGGCGTGAGCGGGTGGCTGACGCTGTCGACGGGCACGACGCAGTCGGGTGCGTCGGGTGCGGTGTCGGTGCTGAGCGGCGCGTCCACGGCGGGCACGGCCGGGAGCGTGGTGGTGTCGACTGGTGCGGCCACCGGGGGCGCTGCGGGGTCGGTGTCGGTGGGCGTGGGGTCGACGAACAGCGGGTCGGGCGGGTCGGTGTCTGTGAGCGCGGGGACGTCGTCTGGCGGGTCGGGCGGCAGCGTGGCCGTGAGCGCGGGGACGTCGTCTGGCGGGTCGGGCGGCAACGTGGTGGTGTCGGCGGGGTCCACGACTGACACTCGGTACGAGGGCGGGCACGTGTCGGTGGTGAGCGGCGGCGGGTCGTCGTCGTCGTCGGGTCACGTGTTGGTGTCGTCGTCGGACGCTTCGTCTGCGGGCGTGAGCGGGTGGCTGACGCTGTCGACGGGCACGACGCAGTCGGGTGCGTCGGGTGCGGTGTCGGTGCTGAGCGGCGCGTCCACGGCGGGCACGGCCGGGAGCGTGGTGGTGTCGACTGGTGCGGCCACCGGGGCGCTGCGGGGTCGGTGTCGGTGGGCGTGGGGTCGACGAACAGCGGGCCGGGCGGGTCGGTGTCTGTGAGCGCGGGGACGTCGTCTGGCGGGTCGGGCGGCAGCGTGGCCGTGAGCGCGGGGACGTCGTCTGGCGGGTCGGGCGGCAACGTGGTGGTGTCGGCGGGTCCACGACTGACACTCGGTACGAGGGCGGGCACGTGTCGGTGGTGAGCGGCGGCGGTTCGTCGTCGTCGTCGGGTCACGTGTTGGTGTCGTCGTCGGACGCTTCGTCTGCGGGCGTGAGCGGGTGGCTGACGCTGTCGACGGGCACGACGCAGTCGGGTGCGTCGGGTGCGGTGTCGGTGCTGAGCGGCGCGTCCACGGCGGGCACGGCCGGGAGCGTGGTGGTGTCGACTGGTGCGGCCACCGGGGGGCGCTGCGGGGTCGGTGTCGGTGGGCGTGGGGTCGACGAACAGCGGGCCGGGCGGGTCGGTGTCTGTGAGCGCGGGGACGTCGTCTGGCGGGTCGGGCGGCAGCGTGGCCGTGAGCGCGGGGACGTCGTCTGGCGGGTCGGGCGGCAACGTGGTGGTGTCGGCGGGGTCCACGACTGACACTCGGTACGAGGGCGGGCACGTGTCGGTGGTGAGCGGCGGCGGGTCGTCGTCGTCGTCGGGTCACGTGTTGGTGTCGTCGTCGGACGCTTCGTCTGCGGGCGTGAGCGGGTGGCTGACGCTGTCGACGGGCACGACGCAGTCGGGTGCGTCGGGTGCGGTGTCGGTGCTGAGCGGCGCGTCCACGGCGGGCACGGCCGGGAGCGTGGTGGTGTCGACTGGTGCGGCCACCGGGGGCGCTGCGGGGTCGGTGTCGGTGGGCGTGGGGTCGACGAACAGCGGGCCGGGCGGGTCGGTGTCTGTGAGCGCGGGGACGTCGTCTGGCGGGTCGGGCGGCAGCGTGGCCGTGAGCGCGGGGACGTCGTCTGGCGGGTCGGGCGGCAGCGTGGCCGTGAGCGCGGGGACGTCGTCTGGCGGGTCGGGCGGCAACGTGGTGGTGTCGGCGGGGTCCACGACTGACACTCGGTACGAGGGCGGGCACGTGTCGGTGGTGAGCGGCGGCGGTTCGTCGTCGTCGTCGGGTCACGTGTTGGTGTCGTCGTCGGACGCTTCGTCTGCGGGCGTGAGCGGGTGGCTGACGCTGTCGACGGGCACGACGCAGTCGGGTGCGTCGGGTGCGGTGTCGGTGCTGAGCGGCGCATCCACGGCGGGCACGGCCGGGAGCGTGGTGGTGTCGACTGGTGCGGCCACCGGGGGCGCTGCGGGGTCGGTGTCGGTGGGCGTGGGGTCGACGAACAGCGGGTCGGGCGGGTCGGTGTCTGTGAGCGCGGGGACGTCGTCTGGCGGGTCGGGCGGCAACGTGGTGGTGTCGGCGGGGTCCACGACTGACACTCGGTACGAGGGCGGGCACGTGTCGGTGGTGAGCGGCGGCGGTTCGTCGTCGTCGTCGGGTCACGTGTTGGTGTCGTCGTCGGACGCTTCGTCTGCGGGCGTGAGCGGGTGGCTGACGCTGTCGACGGGCACGACGCAGTCGGGTGCGTCGGGTGCAGTGTCGGTGCTGAGCGGCGCGTCCACGGCGGGCACGGCCGGGAGCGTGGTGGTGTCGACTGGTGCGGCCACCGGGGGCGCTGCGGGGTCGGTGTCGGTGGGCGTGGGGTCGACGAACAGCGGGTCGGGCGGGTCGGTGTCTGTGAGCGCGGGGACGTCGTCTGGCGGGTCGGGCGGCAGCGTGGCCGTGAGCGCGGGGACGTCGTCTGGCGGGTCGGGCGGCAGCGTGGCCGTGAGCGCGGGGACGTCGTCTGGCGGGTCGGGCGGCAACGTGGTGGTGTCGGCGGGGTCCACGACTGACACTCGGTACGAGGGCGGGCACGTGTCGGTGGTGAGCGGCGCCGGGTCGTCGTCGTCGTCGGGTCACGTGTTGGTGTCGTCGTCGGACGCTTCGTCTGCGGGCGTGAGCGGGTGGCTGACGCTGTCGACGGGCACGACGCAGTCGGGTGCGTCGGGTGCGGTGTCGGTGCTGAGCGGCGCGTCCACGGCGGGCACGGCCGGGAGCGTGGTGGTGTCGACTGGCGCGGCCACCGGGGGCGCTGCGGGGTCGGTGTCGGTGGGCGTGGGGTCGACGAACAGCGGGCCGGGCGGGTCGGTGTCTGTGAGCGCGGGGACGTCGTCTGGCGGGTCGGGCGGCAACGTGGTGGTGTCGGCGGGGTCCACGACTGACACTCGGTACGAGGGCGGGCACGTGTCGGTGGTGAGCGGCGCCGGGTCGTCGTCGTCGTCGGGTCACGTGTTGGTGTCGTCGTCGGACGCTTCGTCTGCGGGCGTGAGCGGGTGGCTGATGCTGTCGACGGGCACGACTCAGTCGGGGGTTTCAGGGTCCATCTCGGTTGTCACGGGCGCTGCTACCGATGGGGCTGCCGGTTCCTTGCTTCTCCAGGCAGGCGATGCTTCGTCAGCGTCGTTCGATGGTGGCTCTATTTCGCTGGTTCCTGGTGCCGGCACAGCTCCTGCGAATGGTGGCAACGTTGTTTTGCAGAACTCGGCTGGTCAAGACTTCATCACATTGGCCCCTTCGACCTTGACGATTTCTGCCGCATCGGCTGCGCTGTCCATGTCGGCAACCAACGACGTTCTGCTCTCTTCCACTTCTGGCGCTCTCTCTTTGATGTCGGACACGGATGCGGTCACGCTTCAGGGCTCATCTGGCGTTTCCATCGTGAGTGAAAACAAGCTCAACTCTGGAAGCATCACCATTGCTCCCGGCACCGGAACTGGGACGGGCTCTGGCACCGGTGGCTCTGTTTCCATCATCGCTGGTGGCACTGCTTTGATTGGCGGGAATGTGGTGATTTCGGAGGGCACCGGCTCCGGCACGGACGGGTACGTCTCCATCGGATCTGCCGGAAGCCAGTCGCGTGGATTCGTTGTTGGTCAGTTCACGGCGGAGCTTAGCGCGACAGACTTGACCGCGCAAACCTGCGCGACGTACTCGGTTACCCTCAGCACCCTCAGTTCGAGTATGAGTTGGGCGGCTTCGACTTCAGATGTCGTGTTCATTTCGCCGCTGGGCACAACTTCGGATTCTCGTCAATTCACGCTTCGAGCGAAGGTCAAAACGCCCGCAACCTCGGAGCTCGAGATCGTTGCATGCAACCATCACCCAACGACAGACTTGGCGTTCAGCACATCGGACGTGTACTCGCTGTTTGTGATTTTGACGCCAAAGACACCCTCCTGAGCTTTGGTTGGTCAGCTGCTCTGTTTTGCTTTCGGTCAAGGCGGCGGCTTGCTGACGCCTGTTTGCTTTTGCGTGTTGGATCATTTCAATCTTTTCGACTTCAATGGTTGTGTCGCGACAATGCAAAACTCACACAGTCAACCCATAAACACACGTGTTGCGCTGCGGTTCCAGCCGCCTTTGGTGGTGTATTGGAAATGATCGAAATCTAGGGCTGCTGTTCAACTTGGTCGGCGTCGAAACGCTACCGCAAAACCTCGCGAGCGCATGTGGCTCTGCTTTCTACGGCAGAGCTGCACCTCGCCGAACGTCAATCGTTTGCGCCCGTCAAGAAGCGAGCGCAACCGGTGCTCAAGCCCGCGTGGGCTTCCCGGGCGTACCCTCCGACCCGTCTCGCGCGCGCGCCCGGTGTGGTGTGTGCGTGAACTCGTTTGACCCACCCTCCCGTCCCTCGGGCGACCCTGGCGGTCCCCGCCAAGCCGAACCTTTTGCGACTAGGTCAGCAGCGGCGATTCTCGCCTCCACTCTGCCAAACAGAAGGAAAACAGCACGCAAGAGCGAATACCCCAAAATCTCGACTCTCAGCTCCAAACGGTCTGACCAATTGAAGCAGGCAAAGGCCAGTCCTTACTAACGGAGGCCCGCGCGCCGCGCAGTCTGTGATGGAACGACTTGAGCGCGTGGGACGAATTTGGCGGGTATTGCCCGAAGCGATGACCATGTCTGACATCTGGATCTGCTTTGAGCTTCATTGCTGCGAGAGCAGACGGAGCATGCGCGCCATAGTGCAACATAGTACCTGACCTGGCGGGATGTAACTGCAGTCCCATTCCAGCACACACACTGGTAGAGCTTACCTGTATGGACGTGCGGGTGAAGGACCGATGTTGACCCAAATGGCTAAAGTTCGGCGCGGCGGGGACCACACGGGGTCGCCCGAGGGACGGGAGGGAGGGGTCAAACGATTGAGCCGGGCTCACACACACACCACACGGGGCGTGTGTGCGTGCGGGTACGGGATACGGCCGGTGAGCCCCCTTTTGGACTGGAGCCGGTGTGCCCCAGAAGGCGAACTTGCGAGCGGGTCGGGTGGCCCGCGCTCGCCGTGGGGCAGAGCGGGCCCGGGGTCGTTGCCGCATCTGAGGGCGGCGGCCGCTCAGCTCGAGGAGACAGCAGCACAAGATTGTCATCACACAACAAAGAGTAATTTGCCGTCGTGTGTCATCTGGCCAACTTGTCAAGGCCAAGCCAAGGCGGCTACTACCCCTTCACGCCTTGCAGCGGAAGCCTTAGCAGGGCGCTCTGGTCCTCGGCCCTCATGCTTTGCATCACGCGGCTGATTTGCAGCCTGATGAGGCCAGTCCTCCAGTTTGAAGCCTCGGCTCGGTTGTTTTGGTCGTCAGGAGCCGAGCACCCCTTCGTCAACCGCAGTTGCCATGCAGTACAGCGGTCTCAGACGCGAGAGGCAAATGACGCTCCCGAGCGTTGCCCATCTCGCGGCAAGCTCTGGAACGCCCCGAATTGCAGCCGCGTCTTTGTCTGCCAAAGGCCTTTACGGCACATTGCAACTGCGGCTCTGCCAGGTCGGCGCTGGTCACTCACACTCACTGCACCCACGCGTGTGTTTTCTCGCCTCTGTGGGCGACTGGCGAGCAAGCTTCGCCCCCATCCCCCGCCCCGCCAAGCGCGGCTTTGCCGCGAACGTGCTGCCGCTTCATGTCTGCGAGCGACTTCGTTGACGAAGCCCGTTTGCACGTCCAGGACCTTTTCGCTGCCCTTGCCGGAGCGTGCGGCGAGCGTGCCGATGTGACGCCAGAACAAACCGCTGCGGCCATCGCGTCTCTAGAAGGGCTGGTGACTCGTGCCTTGGACTCTTCCGCGGCGTCCATGGGGATCGATGCGCTCGCTGGTCTGTTCTTCTTGCGCGCCGAAGGCGAGCACTGCCGCGAGCGGCCTGGCAGCTTGCTCGGTTGGGCTGCGCGGTCGACCCTCACGCAGGCAAACCAAGACCCAGCGTGGCGCCGGGCGCTTGGGTCCGCCCGGCAGCGCCTTTGGGCACTCATGCCTCAACTGTTGGATGCCTTGGGTCCGACCGATTCCGTCCCGTTTCTGGGACCGCTTCGCCAAAGCATCGTCGCAGCCTTTCCGGCCGCAGCGCTGCACCACAGTCCCTCCGGCACGGAGGCGCTCTCTACGCTCTGTTGGCTTGTTTCCTCCGAGCCCGCCACTGCCGATGCTGTGGAGCCGGTGGAGTTGCTCGATCAAGCCCTCCGCTGGATCGATGGGCGGAGCGTCGCTGGGCGACTGCGAGACACTACGGATGGGATGGCCCGGCATCTGGTTGGCCAAGTGGTCGTGCGGTATCGCCAGTCGCTGGGCGATGCTGCTGTTCTGGACGCATTCAAGCTGACCTGTGCTACGTTGGCCGAACAACGGACTGCTCGGCGCGGCACGCAGCGAGAGCCAGTGATCGAAGGTTCGTTGGAGTGCCTCAGGTTGCTGCTGCTGGCAGACCCACGCCTGCCAGAACTGGCAGAACACAGCGATTGCCGAGGGAGTGCCACTTTTGGCTTTGAGTCCTTGTTTGCCAATGTGGTGATGCAAGCCGTTTGGATTTCTCCCGCCTCGCCTGCGGGTCAGCGGCACCGAGTGGCCCTCGCTGGGATGCGCCTAGTATCTGCCCATGCCTGCCTGTTCCGAGCCCAGCTCGCGCGTCTTGAGATCCTTGCCGCCGCTGAGGCGCACGGTTCACCGGCTGCGCTGCCGGCCGGGGGCGCCTCAGAGTCTCTCCTTGCACGCCTGCACGCTTTGCGCCGCCTGAGTCACCTTGGAGTTCGGCAGGCGGCATCAACCGCGTTTGAAGCCGCTTCGCAAGTGCTTTGTGCGGCAACGAGAACTGGAGCGGAGGAAAGCTCCTTGGCGCCTGAGCAGAGAGAGCTGCTGTATCATGCTCTGTACTCGAGGTTTTCCTCGATGCTTGAGGGTGTCATGAGCGAGTACGAGCGCCAGTTGGCAACTGCGGGCAGGCTTGCATCCGGCTCCTCTTTTGGTGTGGGCATGGCAACCATTCGTGCGGACGACATTCGGCTTGCAGTCCGCGGCTTCGGACGTCTGGCCCCCCGTATCGTTGCGCAACTCGGCCCGGAGGCAACTGGCGACTGGCTGGAGCGACTGATGGCCCTCGCCGAGGAAGCCGCGGCCGAGGGCAGGACCCGGCTGGCGGAGGTTGGCGACAAATCATCGCAGGACGACGCACGCTCTTTGGCGGGCGAGCCAGCCTGGGGAAACGGAGCTTCTGATGGTGGTGCCCCGGCTTGGAGGTCGACAGCTGCAGCGGCAAGCCCAGCGGTACAGTCGAGCGCAGCTTGGGCAAAGCACAACGCCGAGGTTCTGTGTGCGCTGTCGGCGTTTTGCCGGCTGCTTCCTGCGAAGGACATCTCGGGCAGGCTTGTGCGCCACATGAGCGCCTTGGCTGTCGGTCTCGTGCCGACGTACGTGACGATGACAGACAACGAAGCAGGAAGGGAGCAAGTGACTGACGCAGTGGGCGCCTTTTTGCGCGCTCTGCATCCGATTGGCTGGCCGTTCTGGGACTGCTTGGACGAACTTGCATCGCGGTTGGTGGAGGAGTGCCTTGCCGACGCGAACCCTGCTTTGCGCCTCACACATCCGAGATCTGGCGAGCGCGAGCTGCGTCAGGTGTTCGAGGTCGTCCCCATGATTGCCGCTCTCTGCCGCCCAGGGCCCTCAGCTTCCGACGCCGAAGCGGCGACGGGGTTGCGAGGCGTCTCGCCGTCAAGCCGGAGCATGGATGACAGCGGTCCTCGCCGTCCGGCGCAAAGCTGCAAGGAGGCCAGGTCGGGCTCCTCCTCCCTCCCTGGTTCCGCGGGCGCGCCGGCGTCTGCTCTCGTGTTCGATGCCGTGATGCGCCGAGTTCTCGGCGTGCTGCTGGCGTGCGACCTCAGCTTGGCTGTGCGTTGCACCCACGTGGCGGCTGGTGGACAAGACCGCGAAGAGGCGGCCGCAGCAATCGCAGAAGTCACGCTCAGCGGAGCAGCTCTGGGCCGTGTTGAGCCAGGCAGCGCGCGCCTCGATACGGTCGCCGCAGCGGCCACTGCAGTGGTGCCTCGGAGCCCATCCTCGTGGAGCACATTCTTGTCGGCAGTGGATGCCATCGAGCGGCTGATTCCCGGGGTGCCCAAGTCAGACGCCTTACGGTGGGCCGACCGTGGGGTGGATGTTTGCGCCGAGTTAGTATCTAGGTTTCCCCATGTGTCTGGCTCCTACAAGCTCGCCTCCGCTTGGGTCCGGGCGTGCGGCTCCCCGGCGTCTTGCAATCCTGCACTGCAGGCCCAAACCGGATTTTTTTCCGCGGAAAGCAAGGGCTTGTGCTGCCGCCTGTCCGAAGCGGCAGTTGTCGCTCTGAGGCGGCTGGCGGCAGACGCGGCTGCCCGGTGCAAGCAATACCAAGGCGAAACGCTGCTGGCGGCTGTCGAGTTCTTGATGCTGCTGCCACCATCCGTCTGCGGCGGCGCCCGGGCATCGCAGGCTGTCTGCACGGCCCTCAACTTGAACGCTGCAGCGAGTGCTCGCTCGGCACGGGTGCAAGCCTCGGCAGTGCAAACTCTCGAGACTTGGCGGAGGGACTCTCCCGGTCTGCTGCATTCCCATGCCAGCGAGCTTGCGCCGGCGCTGGGGCGGCTGCTCGAGCGGCTGGGGTCTGCGCACGACGCCCGGAGCGCGGCTGGAGGGCCTGGCTTCGAGGACGCGGCCAGCGGCAGGATGCCTCCCGCCAGCCAGACAGGCTGGCGAGAGAGCACCGCACAATCGGCTGCCGCTCAAGCGATTCGCCCTTCGCCTGCTCGCGATGCAGGCAGCAGCCGCCGCGCGCAAGAGGCGGGCCTCCCTCTGCGACGCCGCATCGCACAGCTGCTGGCGTTTCTTGGGGGCGCTGCTCATGAGTCCGTGTCCAGGGCTGCAAGCGCAAGGCAAGCGGGGATGGCATTCGCGGGAGCAGAGCAAGTGGTCGTTGCGTTGCCCATGGGCGGCAGGCGCGTTGACGTCCGTATCGGGGCAATTCTCCCGCGGCTGATGGAGCTAGCCAAGGGCTCAGTCGAGAGCCGGCAGACGCGCAGCGCAGCGGGCGAGCTGTTGCATGCGATGTGCATGCTTTGCCTTGGACACGCGGATTCGGCGGGAGCGGGTCAGGCTCACGACCTTGCATTGGCGGCAACGCTCCCTTGCGTGCTCCAGCTTGCGACGGACCGCGACAATTTGGTCAAAGAGTTGTTCAGTACCTTTTGTCTCCAGCTCGCCCGCTACTTTTCCCGAGGGGGCAAGCTGAAAACCGCGCCGGGGACCTTTGTGGACAGCGTTTGCAGTGGCCTGGAGTCGCACGACGCGGCCCGGCGCCGCTTTTCTGCGCTCTGCTTCGGCGAGCTGCTCGTGTGGAGCTTGCGCAGCACGGGCGGCTCGCTCGCGCACGCCGGCGCGCGCGGGCGACACAGCGAGCCGAGCGCGGCCCCTTTTCAGCCCCAAGCGTTGCTTCGTCGGGTCATCGCCTTGGCAAGGCAGCCGAGTCCGTTCGCGCGCCTGGGCGCGGCCCAGGTGGTCGTTCGAGCACATCGGTGGCTGCGCGAGCAGCCCGAGGCAGCAGGGCCGGTCGCCCTTCCGTTGCTGGAGGCGTTCATCGTCAGCTTGCGGTTGTCGGAAACCGACGTTCGCGCCATGGGCACTGCAGAGGCGTCTGCAGTGGCAGTGGATGCTCTGGGCAGGATCGTTCGCGGATATCTCGCCCGGGCAAAGTCGGGAGTGCTGGATGCGCGCGACTTGGGCGAGGTGCCGGATTCTGCGACGCCGGGGCTCCTGTCGGGAAGCCCCCGTTTTGCGTTTTGGCTCTTGCTGCAAGCCGGGTCGCCTGCCACTCATGCCAGGCGCAAGTGCGCTGCGCTGCTCGACAGCATCTGTCAAGTGCTGCCGGCCACCGCGGCCACGACATCCGCTGAGTGGGCGCGCACCCTCGTCCTTCGAGGAAGCGAATCCAAGGGCTGGAGCACGTCAGCTCTCGATTTTCGCCGCCGCTGGCAGGACTGCCACCCGAGCGCGCAAGGAGCCGAGAGTCTGGTGAGCTGCGGGCCCGGCGATGGGGCACGGGCTGCAGGGCCCACTGGCGTGCCGGAGTGGCTTGTAAGTGGGCCGGAAGCCCTATTCTACGTGCTGCAAGGCGCAGCGGTGCCGTGGCCTCCCCAGCCAGTCTTCGTGCGGCCAGCGCTGGCAGCGCACCCGTGCGTGCAGCCGCGCTGCATTGGCAGCGTAAGGACGTTCCTCGGAAGGGTCAGCGGCGCGCTTGACGCCTTCCGATGGGCGCTGCGCCGGGGACTCGCTGCGCCCGCGGAGGTGCTGTCACCTCGCGGCCTGCGCCACGACGGCAAGCCCTCCCGCGCAGCCAAGCGAGGGCGCCACAGCTCGGAGACGGCGGCAGACGACGGCGAGGGCGCGAGCGGGCAACCGACGGCCGGCGTTTGGGCCGTCCAGTCCGCCGCGTTTCTCCTTGAGACGGCTCTGTCGCCGAGCAGTATGTCAGCGCCTCGTGGTCCGACGCTGGACGACTGGCGGCCGCTTTGCGGAGAAGCGCTCGCGCTCGCAGCCAGCCGCGTTCTCTTGTTCGTGCTGTCTGCGCTCGAGGCGGCCGAGGATCGCACCGACGCGGCTGTGCTGCTTGGGGCGGCTGGCTTGCCTGTGCCCCGCATCGCCGGGCTTGCGGCGGGGCTGCTGGTGAGTCCGTGGCTGGACCAGGGCCACAGCGCAAGCTCGCCAAGCAGCACCGGGGCCCGAGAGGCGGCGTTGCACTTTCTCACGGCGGAATTCATGCGCGTCGGGCAGGCCGAGGCGTCAGACTTTGCCGCCGAGATCGCGAGCGCCGTGGCGGCGTCCTTGCCGCCCACAGCTCACGGGCGGATCTCTGCAGCCTTGGGGGAGTGGCTACACCTTGCCGCAGCCTCCAGCACGGAGTCGCAGAGTGGTGCGGCGCTTGCCCAGACGCGCCTCGGGCTGCAGTCGGCCTCGGGTCTTCTGCAGCTGCTCGGCTGCCTCGGCCCAATTGGCGAAGGGCGGCTGCTCGACGAGGTGCTGCGGCACGGGCCCGCGGAGGAAGACGGCGCGCAGTGCACGCAGGCCGCGCTGGGGCTGGCCATGCTCAAGCTGGTTGCAAGCATCGGGCTGGACGCTCCGCCCCACCTGGAGCAGCTCGCAAGGCGATGCGCCGTCGTGGCGGTCCAACTGCCCGGGCTCCACGTGGTGACCGATGCTTCGTCGCCGGACCTGGTATCGTTGCTCCTCGGCGAGGGACACGCCCCGGCGTCCAGCGAGTCGCGCACTGGCGAGCTGCTGCTTGCTCGTGCCCCGCAGTCGGTGGTGCGGAGGCTGACTGAGCGCGGGGTTTGGAGCAAGGTTTCCACCGCCCTGCTGCGCGCCTGTGCGGCCACCACTTCGTCGCCCATGTCGGGCTCGGCGGCGGCCCTGGCTGCATCGGCTGCTGGCAGCCCGGCCAGGGGGCCCAACCGCACGCACGCCTCTGTCTTTGCCCAGCGCATTCTCATGGCTGTCCTCGCCGACGCGCGCAGCCGCGCAGCCGGCCCTGACTTGAGCACTGCGCCGGCGCACCGCGCGCGCCGGAGTGCCGGGCCCCGGCTGGAGTCCCCCTCAGCAGTCGCGAGCGCCGTCCTGGAGAGGCTTCATGTGCTGAAGCGATGGGCGGAGCCCGTGTCCACCGACGGTGCGGCGATGGGCCTGCTGGAGCTGCTAGAGGAGTGCTTGGAGCTTGCTCCGTGGAGCCTGACTGCGCCGTCCGGCGAGGCGCAGAGGGCCTCAGGGCCGGGAGCGAGTGTCGTGGAAATTGCCTTGGCGTGCGCCACGAGGTGCCTTTCGCCCGGAGCCAAGCCGTCGCTGCAGACCAAGGCCGCTTGGGTGTTCGTTCGGTTTGCCGTCCCGGGATTTTCCGCCTCCGCACGTGTCCGCGCCGCGGACGTACCCATGGCGACGCTCGCGGCGTTGGCGCGAGGCGAGGCGGAACAGGAGGTTCTGGCGTCGCAAGGCCACGCTGCCGTTCCGCGCGTGAACGCGGGCCTGGCTTGGCGGGTGCTCGACCTTGTGGCTCGCGGCCTCGTTGCGGACCACATGTCTGCGCCGTCGTCCCGCGACCTAGAAACTGGGGCCGAGGGGGTGACGTCGGCTCAGCGGCGGTGCTATGACGACGGGCTGGCGTGTCTTTTGCGCCTGCTGGCGGAGGAAGGCAGCCTGCTTCTGCTCTCGAGACCCATCATCGGCCGCTTCCTGGAGGAGGGCTCCGCGCACCTGCATGCGTCTAGCATCGATGCTGCCCTGCGAGCGTGCGCGGACCTCCTCCCGGTGGACGGCCCGACGGTGCAGCGCGCGGCGGGGGCCCTGCTGGCTCTGGCACTTCCTCCGCTCGGAGGCCTGGCCAAGCCAGCGAAGGATCAGCTGGCCGAGGCAGCTGCTGCAGACCCTGCTGCGGTGGAGGCAACGCGCCCGTCGCTTGAGCCCTCGAGCGGAGCCAAGGTGGCACTCCTGCTGCGCGGCCCGGGGCGGCGCCTGCTGCTTGGCACAGTCCTTGTGCCCTACTTGCAACGCGTGCGAGCGCCGGCGCTGCGCGAGCTGCTGGAGTCGCACTTCGCGGTCGCCATGGCCCTGGCGAGCCAGCCCCCCGTGGGCCGCGCTGCCGTCTTGCCAGGCTGCGTTCCGATGCCGCAGCTGGAGCTGGCGGCTGACACGGCCGGCGGCGCTGCGGAGCCGGGGGCTGGTGTTCCGCCCGCCACGGCGACAACGCTCGGGCTCATGGTGGCTCTCGCTGCTGGCCTGCTGCGCCCTGTGGTGGACGCTGTGCTCGAAGGCGCTCGGCCTTCGGCCGTTCATGGGCAGCCTTCCGCGGACGAGGAGGCAGCGCTGAACGCCCGGGCGGCGGGCCTGGCGCTGCTTGCCGCTGTCTTTGACGCTTTGCCCTCGGATCACTTTGTGGAGCGGCAGGATGCAAGCAGCGCTCCCAGCTCGATGGCCGCAGCGCAAGCCGAGCAAGCCGCGGATGCGGCAGGCCGGCACCCTTCGGGAGCCGCGCTCCGGCCCTCGCGCAGGCTGCTCGAGTGCCCGGCAGCGGTCCTCCCCGGCAAGGCAGCCAAGCCAAAGCCCCTCCACAAGGCGGTCATCCCAGTGGCCGCAGACGCCTTCCAGGGCGGTCCGGACCCGCTGTTCGACGCGGCCTCTGCCTGCGAGGCCCGGCTGTCGCTGCGCCGTTCCGCCTGGGCCTGCCTCGTGGCGGCATTTTGCCGCACGCAGCGCGACGTCCCGGCGAGCAAGGGGAGTGGCGGCGCCTGGTCCAAGTTCGTTGCGGCGGAGGAGGACAACCGAAGCATCTGGGCTCGGCTGGTGGACAACGGCGCGGCGCTCAGCCTCCCTGTTGTGACGGCACACAGGCGAATGCGGGTCTCCCTCAGACGAACGCTTGTCGCCACCCCTCCGACGGGCGTTGCTGGGGGGGAGGACCTCGGCGGGCTGTTCCGTGCAGGGACGATGGAAGCAAGCGGCCGCGCCGCCAGCGCCATCATGGCGTGGCAGCCAGGGCTGCCGCCGCCCGTGGCGCTTGACCAGGTGGTGCCCGCCGTGGGTGCCAGGGCGTCTCTCGACGCGTTTGTGCCCGCCCGGTCGTCCGCGTGGCGCGGACCCCGCTCCGCGTCTCAGGGGGGCGAGGTCGAGGAAGTCTCTGCCAGCTGGACGCTGACCCAGAGTGACGAAGACGGCGATGGCGACGGCAATGGCGGCTGGGACCTCCCGGACGACATCTCAGGCTCGAGCCGGTCGTCCAAGCCGTTGGCGCCAGGCACAGCCGCTGCCGCATCTAGCACCGGCGCGCGTGCTCAGCCCCAAGGCGAGCTCGCCTCCGAAGGCGAGGCAGCTGGCCGAGACGGCCGTCCCGGCAGCGAGGACCAGCTGGAGGACACCGAGGCGCTGGCCGTGCTCACGGGCGGGGAGGGTGACGTCATCACCGATGTAGAGCTGGACTCCGTTGGCGCCAACCCCGCGTTTACCACGGCTCTGCGCCTGCTCGACGAGATCTCCGTCGTGTTTCCCAGCGAGGTGTTCGCTGACTCATCGGCGCCAGGGCTGCAACGCGCAGGGGCGGCGGCAGCCGCGTCCGCTGGCAGCGGGCTGGGGGGGGCTGGGCAAGCGGCGCCGTCGGCGTCTGGAGCAAACGTCGGCGGGGCAGTGGGCGCGTCCCGGCCTGCGCTTTCCATGCCAAAGTGGGTTCGCTCTGTCTTGGGCAACCTGGCGGGGATGACCGCGCGAGGCCACAGCGTGCCCATCCCCACGCGGGTGTTCGTCGGCCGCTTGGTGCTGGCAAGGCCCGACCTGTTCGAGGCCTGGGCTGACAAGTTCGGGCCCGCGCTAGTGCAGCTCGCAGTGGACCTGACGCACCGCGCTCGAGCCCAGCGGCTGCCCTACAGGTCACCACAAGCAGACGCCAAGGAGACAGCGCACGAGCGGTCCGACGAGGCTGGCGGGCTTCCCGCTCTTCACGCTGACGCATCGCCCGGCATCAACTACCTGGTGCGGGACCTGTGCTGCCTTCTGGCCAAGTGGGGCGCGATCGTGCCCATGCGCGCCGCGAGCGCAGCGGCGGCTGCCTCCGAGCTGCTGTCGTGGCTCGTGCGTTCGGCACCGAACCAGCTTACCGCCCCGGGCCAGCGAGGCAGTGGCGGCAAGCTCTGGCGCGTGCACATGTCGCTGATCCGGGGCCTCGTGGAGGCATGGGCGCCGCAGGGCGTGCGCCTGAATAAGCGGGCTTTCCTGCCCCTGACGAAGCTCGCCGACCACGCCAGTCGCTCCATGATCCAGCTGAGCGTCAGGGACCGATGCGCAGCCTCAGCACTGGACGCGCTTCTCGCCACCGTGGCAACAGGGCAGGCCGTCTGGGACAGCGCCTTTGACGAAGCCACCGGGCCCCACGGTCGCGTGCTGTCGGCCGAGCCGTTCTTCGCCTGGCTCGCGCGAGGAGCCACCATGGTCGTCGCAAGGGTCGTCGACCCTCGCCGCGGGGAGGAAGCGGCAGCTGCAGCAGCTTCAGGGCGTGCGCGCCCCAGCCGTCATGCTTCGTCGTCGTCGTCGTCGTCGTCGTCGTCGTCATCGTCGTCATCGTCGTCATCGTCGTCCTCATCGGCCGCAGCGCCTGCCCCGGCCACGCGCAGGGCGGCCAGGGCGCTCACGATTCGGTACGCAGAGCTCGCTGGCCTAGCGCTGCGAGTTGACGCCGAGCGGCGGCGGGCCGCAGGCGTGGCCACGCCTGGCGTGAACGGGGTCACCGACGAGGAGGCGGCCAGCACTGGACCTGAGGACTCCATCCGCTACCTGCTTCGGCCGCTGCAGGATGCGCTGCGCGCCATGCCCACGGCACCCGGGCGCGCGACCGCGCAGGACGCAGCCATCCGTTGCCTGGACTCCACCGTGGCGGTGGCCCAGCACTTCCCCGGGATCGTGAACAAGGCCATCCTCTCCTGCGCGTTTGGGCTCACAGGGGTGGCAGCAGGCGCAACAAAGCTGCCCCTGCTCTCGCGCGTTGCGCGCGTCGCGGCACTGGGCCTGCCCCACCTCTCTGCCGAGGACAGGGCAGACGCCTTCAAGCTGTTGCGCCCCCAGCTGCGGCTGGTGCTGGCCTCCGAGTCGCCCGCAATTCTGCAGGGCGCTCTGGAGCTGCTGACGGTGGTGGCTGAAGACGCCAGCGCCGCCTCTCTGGCCCGCATGCTGCACCCGGCGAGCTCCACATCGCTGTCGAGGGCTTGCGCGAGCCACGAGTCAGAGGGGGTGCGCTCTGCCTGGTACGACTTTCTCTCCAAGCTGTGGCAAGACGTTCCTGGGTTCTCGCCGCCCTCGGTGGAGGCGCTGACCAGCGGAGCTTGTGGAGACATCGAGGACGATGGCGGCCCCGGTGACGGCGCGGCCGGCCCCGATGACGGTGAAGATGACGACGGCGACGACGCGGATGTTGACGGCGGCGGCGGCGGCGGCGGCGGTGGTGGAAATGCAGTCGCGCATGGGAGCGCTAGTGGCGCTGCTGGAGCCTCGGCGACAGCCAGGGCGGCGGGAGGCGCCGCGAGCCTCGGCAAGCCGTGGCGGCTGGTGCTTCGGTACCTCCTCGACGGCCTGCAGGACGCGTCCGGCGCGCTCCGGGCGCGACTCTACGCGTGGTGGGACGCTGAAGACCGGCTCCCCGGCGACCCCTCAGCGCGGCTCGAGGGGCTGGTGGCCAAGATGTTCGACCCGGCCAAGGAGCAGGCGTGGCTGCGCTACGCCCCGCACCTGATGCTGTCGCTTGCCACACGCTCCGAGCGCTTTGGCCTGCCGGTGCTGGAGCACCCGCTGGAGGCCCTCCGTGGCGGAGCCGCGGCCACGCAGGCAGGCGCCGGCGGCCCCGCTGGGGGCGCTCTTGGCGAGGAGTTTGAGCTTGGCACCGGGTGGGACGACTCGGCAGACGCGCCGCTCTTCTCGACGCAGGTGCTCGACCCGGTGCAGCGGGCGTGGGCGGCGCTGCGTCACGGGCGGGACAGCAGAGAGGCAGCAAGTGCGCTCAAGGCGCTGCGATCCCAGTTCGGCGCTGCCGCCGGCGCCGTGCTCGCATCGCAGGCAGGCGGGCCAGGCATTGGAGCCAGCCAGGGCGACGGCTCCGACCGCGGCCCCGGAGGCCTTGTGCTGTTCCAGCGCACCCAGGCTGGGGGCGAGCAGGCGACCGTCGGGGCCGACGGCTCCGCGGTGCGCGCCCACGCTGGCGGCGGCCTGCAGTCATCCTTTCTGCCAGCGTCAATGCAGCAAGCGGGCCTGCTGGCGGACAGCCGAAGCGGCATCCTGGGCGGGGCCTCGCAGTCACAGGCAATGCAGAGCACGGCCCGACAAGGCAGGTCCGAAGGCGTTTCGCCCGCAGCCACGCCGGGCCAGCGGGGGGAGCCCCGCGACGGGACTGCAGCCGTCCTGGCCCAAGCCGCCGAGCAGCTTGCCGCCACCTCCCAGGCAACGCTGCGGGTGCGGTACGACCCTGGCGCGTCAAGCGCCTCGACGGCGCTGCTGCGCTCTCAGCCCACGAGCGTGGGCTCGTTTGGCGCGCAGAGCCACAGCCATTTCCTGTCCTCCGGGGCCAGCAGGCGAGCGGCAACGCGGCGCCTCGAGCTGGCTGAGCAGCGCAAGCAGCAGTTCCGTGTTCGGACATTCCGCCGCTACCGCCGCGGCGAGCTGCCGGACGTCCAGTTTCCGTTTCGGGACATCATTGACCCGCTTCGCTGCCTCGTGGAGGCTGACGCGGAGCTCGCTGGGGCGGTGCTCCAGGGCCTGTGGCAGGGCGTGTACGCGTCCAAGCCAGACCCGCCCGCTTGCAACCCTCGCCAGCGGCTTCGCCTGCGGCTGCTGGTGTCCGGGGCGTTGGACGCCTGCTCGTCCGACAGCGTGCTTGCAAGCACCCTCATCGGAGCCGCGTCGGGCATGGCTGAAGTGGACAGCGCGCTGATGGCGACAGCGCTGTCCGGCGCGGGCGGCGGGGCAGTCTCGTTGGCGACGGGCGCCGACGACCCGACGCTGGCTTCGATGGCAGCCGACACGCAGGGCCGCCGCGGCCGCGCGTCCGGCCCCGCAACGCAGTCGGAACCAGACTCGCAGCCGTCGCAGGCGCCCCTGGTCGCGCCCAAGGCGGCCCTCTTCCACCTCTCGGTCCGCTCCCACGGCGACGGGGCCGCGAGCGCTTCCGGCGGGCGCCGCGGTGCGACGGGCGGAGGTGCTGGCCGCTCCGCCCTGTTGCGCGCAGACAGCAGCGACGGCGGCGAGCTGCTCGACCTGTCCGTTGAGGCGCAGGCCAGTCTCGCCTTCCCCGTCAGGCCGCAAGTAGTCTGTGGGGCGGCGCTGCGCTGCGGGGCGGTGCCCCAGGCGCTGCGCCTGCTCGAGTCCGGCCTGCTTCGCGCTGCCGGGGGCGTAGGGGGCAGCATGCTCGACGACAGCCTCACCGGCGCGGGGCTGGGCTGGGTGGTTCCGGCCTCTGGCGGCGCTGGCGGCGACGACGACGGCCAGTCCTCGACGCTGAGCTCGTCGCAGCCGAGCCGACAGCGCGGGGCGAGCCGTGCGCACGCCGAGGCCGCGCGCGGTCCGAGCTGGCTGCGCCGAGTCACCAGCGCGTGGCCGGCCCAGCCGGCGGCGGTGATGCGCTCGCCCGAGGAGCAGGCCGAGGCACGGGCTGCGATGCGGCGTCTCTATAGCGTGGTCGACGAGCCGTCGCACCTTGCGATGCTGCTCTCAGCGTCGTCGCACCCTGCCTCGCGCCGCGCAGCCGCGCTGGAGGCCCAGGGGCGCACGCTCGAGGCGCTGGAGGCCTACAAGAGCGCCCTCTCAATCGTCGCGGCCCCCGCCGGCGACTCAGCTGCGGCGAAAGCGGCCTCCGCTGGCGGCGCTGTCTCGCGCGCCGAGTCCGGAGTGTCCGCCGCGGTGCCGCGCGCTTCGGCGCTCGACGTGGCGGAGTGGCAGCAGCGGCAGGTCGTGTGCCTGCAGCGCCTGGGCAAGTGGAGCCAGGTTGGCGACGGCGCGCTGGAGGAGGCACTGGGCGCGGCCTCTTGGTCCAAGCCGAGCGGCTCCAAGCCGGACGTCGCGGCCGTGGCCGTGGCGATGCTCCGGACGGCGGCGCAGTCCCTGCGCCTCGATGACGGCGACGCCGCCGCAAGCGCCGGCGCCGCGGTTGCGCTGGGGAGGGCGGACGAGGCCTATCGAGGCAGCCGCGTCCACGCCCTGCTGGAGGGATCCTGGCGAGTGGCGGCCCAGCCAGGCTCGCCCCACCGCCTTCGCGTCGCCGCCAGGGCGATGCTGCGCGCCGCAGACGCGGACAGGGACGCGCGAGACTGGCTGCGCGCCACCGCAGCGGGACCCGTCGCCCTCTTCCTGCTGTCCGAGGGCGAGGGCAGGCAGGCCACGCTGTGGGCCGACGCGGCCCTCGGGGCGGCCACGCGAGCGCTTGTCACGGCCTCGCCCTTCGCCCCCTCCCTCCGGCACGCCGCAATTCGGGAACTTGTCGTCGCGGGCGAAGTCAGCATGGCTGCCGAGGCAGCCAAGCTTGCCGGCAGAGTCAGGCCTGCCGTGGCCGCGCACAGCACTCCCCACGGTGGCGCCTCCTCGTCCTCGTCCTCGTTCTCGTCCTCGTCGTCCTCCTCGGCGTCGGCGTTTGCATCGGCTGCGGGTGCCCTCGGAGCGCCCCTGCATCCTGCGTCGCCTGCGGCCGAGGCCCCGGCCGCGCCTGCGACGCTCGCGCCAGCCGGGGCGCAGAAGCTCGCCCCGAGTCCCTCAGACCTCGTATCGGCGATGCAGGCCGTCGGCGCCGCGTGGCGGCGCTCGGTGCCCCACCCGTCGCCCGCCCTCGCCCCCCCCGACCACATCGTGCGCCTGGCCGCCACTCGGGCGCAGCTCGCTGACGTGCTGGCAGAGGCCGCCCGAGGAGCCACCACCCGCGGCGTGGCGGCGGAGGTCGCTTCGGCTGCGGCGCAAGACCTCGCCTCGGCCAGCGAGTGGGCCGCCCAGGACGGCCTCGCCCTCACAGCGTCACAGGGCTTCCTGTCGGAGGCACTCGTGCTCGCGCGCCGCGCCCGCCAGAGCGCGAAGAGCAGGGCCGAGGCTGCCGGCTGGCGCGCTCGGCAGCTTGCGACGGAGGCGGAGCTGTACGCGGCACGCGCCGCTCTACCCGGGAGCCACGATCCCTCCAAGGCCGTGTCAGAGCTGGAAAGGCGCCTTCGCGAAGCGCGGCGGCTGTGGGCGCAGGACTGCAGCGCCGAGGACGGCGCGACGGCCGCTGGACCGACATCGCACGCCGATGCGTACCACCAAGCGCTGGAGCCAGCCCGCAGCGACGCAGACGCTCTGGCCGAGGGTCGGGTCAGGCCGGGCGCGGTGGCGCTACTGCGGGGCAGCCTCGCTGCAGCGGTGGCCGGGGCGGCGGGGCTGAGGGCGGCTCGCTCCAGCGAGCGCCCGCCCCTCGCGCCGGCTAAGCAGGCGCTGCTGTTGCACGAAGCACTGGCGTGGCTGCGCAGGGGAGTGCTCCTCGCCGACCCCTTTGCAGCTGCCGCCGCGGCCGCGACCGCTGGCGGCTCGCCGGACGAGGAGGCCTCCGCTGCCGAGGCCGCTGGCGACGCCGCTAGCGACGCGGAGGACGAGGGCGACGCAGGGCCTTCCAGCAAGCGCCAGCGCCGCGCGCCGCCTGCCGAGGCGGCGTCCCCCCAGGCGGCGTTTACCTCGCTGGCGCAGACCGCAGTCGGGCTGGCGGGAGCAGCCGCAGCGCCGCGCGGCGGGCGAGCCATGCGCCTCTGCTGCGGCGACGGGGCGCTCTGGGTCAGCGCGGCCGAGGCCCACCTTCAGCTGGCTCGCCTCTGCAGCAGCATCCTGTCCGATGCTGATGCTCATGCCGAGGCTGCGAAGCGTGGCGGCGACTCGAGCGTGGCCGGGAAGGCGGCTGCGGCGGTGCTCTTCGACAGCTCCGGCGCGGACGCGGGGGCGGTGCGCTCCCCGCACGAGGAGGTGACTCGCTCGGCAGTGTTGTCGGTGCTCAAGGCCGCCGCGCTGGGCCACCCTCAGGCAGCGCTTCGAATCGGCGTCGTGCTCTCGCTGCCGTCGCGGGGCGCTCCTGCCGCCCGCCGCGCTGCCGCCGCCGCTCTGCTAGAGGGGGCGCGGTCCGTTCCCACAGCTGCGTGGCTGCCGTGGAGCGCGCAGGCGACCTCTTCGCTGTTCGCGGCTCTGCAGGCAACGCTGGAGACGCCGGCCTCCCCAGCGGCAACGGCCTCCCGTGCGCAGACGGGCGCCGCGGGCGGCCCGGACCCGGTCGCAGCGCTCTCGTCCTTGCTCATGGCAGTCGCGCGCTCCAGCCCGCAGACCCTCCACCCGCCCTTCCGGGTCACATTTGACGACGCCGTCGACCCTGCCGACGATGCTCTCTTCAGCGCGACGGCGACGACCCCGCCCGTCTTCCGGCCGTCGCCGCAGTCGTCATCTTCGTCCTCCTCGTCGTCTGCTCGCGGGCGGGCCCACGCTGCGGCGGGGTCCGCCAGCGCCGCGGCGGCCGCCGCCGCTGCCACGCCGACCCAGCCCTCGGACATGCTGGGCCCTGTTCTGGGCCCGCTGTGGTCTCAGCTGCGCCACCCGACGCTGGAGGCCCTCACCGACGCCATGGACGGCCTCACCCCGGCCCCGATCCGGCTGAACGACGACATCAAGGACCTGTACAGGTGGATGGGCCGAGAGAACGCAGGCGCCGACAGGGGGCCAGCCGTCACCCGCCGCGTGCGCCGCCTCCTGCTGCGCGTGTTCGGGGAGCGGCCGTCGGTCAACCCGCTGTCGGAGGACGGATCGCTCTTCGCCCGCGGCCTAGCGGCCAAGTACACCGGCCTGCTCTGTCCCACGGCGCTGGTGCGAATGAACGCGCGGGTCGCCGCTCGCCGCGGCAGCTCAGCTTCAACCTCCTCCTCCTCCTCCTCCTCCTCCTCCTCCTCCTCCTCCTCGGGCGCCTCGGCCAGGCAGCGCTCTGCCCGCTCGGGCACCGGCGACGCCCCCTCCGAGACGTTGCTGCTGGCCGCAGATTTTGCCGACGCCGACTGCTCGGGCCTTGCGAAGAGCAAGGTGAAGGCGGCCATGGACGCGGCCAGGGAGGACGCCGATGCCTGGGCGAAGGGCAGGCACCCCGTGCAGTCGCGAGCCCGGTCGTCGGAGTTCCGCAGCCAAGCTGAGAGGCAGAGGCGCAGCGCGGGCGGCCACGAGACGCTGGGCGAGCTGTCCGCGTGGATGGCCGCCTACAACGCGCTGGACCTGCCGCAGCACCTCAGGCTCGACGTCTTTGGCGGCGGCGACGTCGGGGGAGTGTGGGGAGCGGGGCTGGCCGACGAGCCGGTCGCTCGTGACGCCCCGCTGCCTACGCCCGGCGCGCCCTCGCAGCGCCTGTCCCTGCCTGGAGCCAGCGGCGCGCCGGCCAGCCTGCAGAGTCCCGCGGACGGGGCGTGGGTTCGGCCCTTCCTCGTCGGCTTTTCGTCCGATGTGCTGACCCTTAGCAGCATCCGCCGGCCGCGCCGGGTCACGGGCCTGGGCAGCGACGAGCGGCCGCGTCAAATGCTGGTCAAGGCGGGGGAGGACCTGCGGCTGGACCAGCGCATCGAGGGCGTTTTTGAGCTCGTGAACAGGGCGGCGGCATCATGGGGCACCGGCACCTGGGGCCCGGACGACGAACCCTCGATTGTGGGCGGCGGCAGCGGCGACGCGGGCGGTGCCGGAGCCGGCAGGCGGGCGGCGCAGCAAGCCATCGACGTGATCTTGCCCACGTACGGCGTGCTGCCCCTGACCCCGCGCGTGGGGGCGATCGAGTGGGTGCCCTCCACGCGCCCGCTCCGGGACGTGGTGCTGGACGGCGATGCGCGCACCAGTGCCCACGAGCGGGCAAAGAGCGTCCACCGGACCTGGCTCAAGCGGTACAAGTCGGACAAGCCCGAGACGGCCTGGTATCTCGACCGCTACGCCAGGGCCCCGGAGGAAGAAGCGAGGGCCGTGTTCCGCGCGGCGGTCAGCACCAATGGGCGAGGCGCCTTGCTCGAGGCCGCGCAGGCGGCAGCTTCCTCGCCGCAAGCGCTGCTCGCGCTGCGGTCCCGCTTCGCCTCCACGCTGGCCGCAGTCTCGCTGTCGGGGTGGGTCCTCGGCATCGGCGACAGGCACCCCGACAACTTCCTCATCGCCCAGTCCGACTGGTCGCTCGTCCCCATCGACTTCGGGTACGCCTTTGGCTTCGCCACCTCGCACCTGCCCGTGCCGGAGCTCATCCCCTTCCGCCTCTCGCCTGCGCTGGCGGACGTTCTCAGCCCGCTGGACCCGCGGGCCCTCCTCTCCGTGAAGATGGCCGCTCTGCTCAAGGCGCTCCGCCGCGACCCGTGGCAGTCTGTGCTGGGCGACACTCTCGACGTGTTCGTTCGGGAGCCGACGCTGGACTGGCGCCGGCCAGCAGCGACCAAGGCCGCAGAGCAAGCGACGGGCAGGGCTGTGTCCGAAAGCCTCAGCGGCGTCAGCTCCATGACCCGTGTTGCGCGCGGGCCAGGGACTCGCCTTCACATCCACAAGGGCGGGGCCGCAGCTCCGGGCGGCGAGCCCAGTGCGAGCGACGGGGAAGAGAGCGACGGCACGGGGTCCAGCGTCGGAGTTGGGGGCGTCCCCACGATGATGGAGGGCCTGCCCGCCAGGCCGGCGAGAGGCACGCCGTCCGCGGCTGCTGCTGCTCGGTCGCGTCGGTCGCGCAGCAAGGCCTCAGAATCCGCAGCGGCGGCCGGCCAAGACGAAGCTGACGGGGACGAGACGGTCGTGGACATGCCAGCCGAACAGAGCCCGGGCACCCCGGCGGGCGTGGCGCTCGAGGGCATCGACTTCTCCAATGCGCTCGCCAAGGTTCAGACCGCCCGCCGCAAGCTGGCCATTTGGCACCCAGCAACGCTCATCGCGCAAGAGGTGGACAAGAACCCGCATGTTCAGCGCCATAAACGCTGCCTTCTGGGAATCAAGCAGGCGCTGCACGGCGACGATGCCCCACCGCAAGGGCCGTGCGAGTCAGTTGAGGACCATGTTGAGGCGCTCGTGAGCCTGGCAACCGACCCGAACATCATGATTCGTCAGTGGCAAGGCCTTGCGCTGTTCTTGTGAGGGCACTTGCGAAGCGTCGCATGCAAGAGTGCGCGAGTGGTTGAAGGCGATGATGCCCAAGCGCTTCCCAAAGCGGCAATTGTTGTCGCAGCGGCGCCGTGCGCAGCCACTCACGACGGGCAGGCGCTTGCAGCTCCAGCTGGCGCATCATTGAACACAACTGCCACAAGGGCTCGTGCTCACTCCGCGGGCGGAGGCTGCCGGCTGCCGCCCTCGCCGGGCCGCCAGACGAGCGCTCTGGAAATGCTTGGCGCAGCTGTCAGCTGACGCGATTGCCGAACAAAGAACGAAAAGCATCAGCGCCCACTCTGCCCATGCTGGCAACAGCAAGGCTACCCGCCCGAGTCCGCACAGTTGTCACGCGCCTGCTCAGCCCGGCACGCATGGCAAGCTCCTCGACAGCAGCCCCGGAGGAGGGCTTGACCGCGCACTGGAACGCCAAGTACGCAAGCGACGAGTCCGGCACCTCGTTCAGCTGGACGCAAACCGACTCCATGCGCTCCATGGACCTCGTAGAGGCGGAGCTTTCCAGGGCCGACGCAGCAGGAGCCGCGCAGTCCGTCTTGGACGTGGGCGGCGGCATGTCGGGGCTGGCCAAGGGCCTGGTTCGGCTGCACTCGGCACAAGGGGCGACCCCGGTGCGAGTTGCCGTCCATGACATCAGCTCTCAGGCGCTCAAAGGCAGCGCCGCAGCCATGACCGAGCACGAGCGATCCATGGTCGCGTTCGAGTGCGGCAACATTCTCGAGGCCAAGCTGGCTCCTGCATCGGTTGACGTTTGGCACGACCGAGCGGCATTTCATTTCCTGACCGAGCCCGCCGACCAGGCAGCGTACGTGCGCATCGCAGGCGACAGCGTGAAGCGTGGCGGTGCGGTGGTCCTTGCCGCCTTCGACAGCGATGGCGGGCCGCTGCGGTGTTCCGGCCTGCCGGTCCGGCGCTGGGATGCCGAGGGCCTGGCCAAGGCGTTCAGCGAGGGCGGCTTCTCGCTGACGCACACGGAGAGAGAGGTTCACACCACCCCGGCTGGAAGTTCGCAGCGCTTTGTGTATGTCGTTCTGCGCAAGGATTGAGCGTCGGAGAAAACACCCAATGCTCAGTCCTTGGCGATGCGACGGCTTGTGTCAGTTCCGGAAAAACAGCGGGCCGACTGTGTGCGGGGCACGCTCGCGATCCCAGCACATAGGGGGATTGAGCGAAGCAAGTGCAAGCAGGTGCGACTCCTCACACACACACACACACGTGCGCACTGGAGTCACACGTCAACGAAGGCCGAGAGCAGGAGGGCCGCTTATGCTCGCGGCGTCCCTGCAGTCGCTGCGACGGGCCCAGAGGGCCTGCCGCTTGTGGTGTGGGGGCGGATGCCGAGCGCCTCGCAGAGCACTGGCAGCCTGCGCAGGAGCCGGGACACGCGGCGCGGCGGCTCGTCCCTTCCCCGAGGCAGCGGCGACGTGAAAAGGGCGTCGGTGGCGTCCGAGGCCGCGCGCACTCGCTGCGGAGTCAGCGACGACAGCTGCTCCAGCAGCGCGCGGCAGTGGGTCCGCACTTGCGAGAAGCGGAAACACGAGCGGGCCACGTTTGACGTCAGCGACGGGTCGAGCGGGTCAAGCACCACAACAGGGTCCTCGCTCGTGGGCTGGGCCAGGAGCCCGCAGTTCTTGGGCACCAGCGGGCCCACGCCGCCCGCGGTCCCGATGCCGATGTACGCGCGGGCCTCGGGCTTGAGCCTGGCGTGCACCTCTAGCGACTGCGGCAGCGCCACGGCCACCTCGCGCTGGTCAATGTCCTCGGCAACGAACCGAAGCAGCCCCAGCGCGAGCGCCCCCACGGTCTGCGCGGGCAGGCTCGTCTGCGCCCCGATGGTCCGCGTGTGCTCGGGTGCTGCCGCCGGCTCATGGGCCGCCGCTGGCGCAGCGGGGTCCGCAGCGACGCTGGCTGTGGGACGGAGGTGCGCCGCTTCCGACTCCACGGCCCGAACGCGCCGCTGCGACGTCCGGACGCGCCGCGTGTTCTTGCCCCGCCAGGAAGCCGTGCCGCCCGCCGCTGCGGGGTCGGCGTCAGCCTCGTGGGACTCTGGGGGCGCGTCGGCCGCCTCCGCGTCAACGTCGCGGCTAGACGCGACCATGCCGACGGGCCAGGCGGCAGAAGCGCCCGCCGGTGCCGAGGTCGGCTGCGCTGCCGGGGCGGGGGCTTCTGCCACGGGCTGCATGGGGGGCGGGAGGTGGCGCTGCGCGTGCATGGCCGGCGCCGGCTGGAGGGATCCGGGCTGCGAGGTCACGACCACCTGGTGAGCGAGCTGGTGCGGCTGGTGGTGTGGCGGCGGCAAGAGATGGTGAGGGTGAGGGTGGGGGTGGGGGTGGGGGTGCAAGCCTTGGTGCTGCTGCAGCGCCGACGCGGAGCCGCCGTGCGGCACGAATCCGGGGTGGGGGGCAAGGGCCGGCGAGGCGTGGGATGCGCCCATGGGCGTGACAGAGCCGGAGCTCGCCGGCAGCATGCGCGGCGAGGCCTGGCCCGAGGAGGGGGACATGCCCGGAGGGAAGGCCGTCGCGGTGTGGCGCGACGCGACGCTGGACACGGAGGGCCGGCGGAGCACGACGTGAGGGGCGGCGTCGGCCGGGATGAACGCGGCGGGAGGGCGGCCGCTCGGCGTGCGGGGGGAGAACTGCACGGACGAGGCCGAGGAGTGGGCCGCGGGGGAGGGCGCGGTTCGGGCAGAGTGGGCCGAGGCCACCACCACGGGGGCGCGGAGCGGGAAGGGCGGCCCGCCGGGCAGCATGGTTGACGGCGCCCCCTGCGGGGGAACCCTCATGACACGCTGGAGCGGAATGGCGCCGGTGGGGAGGAACCCAACTGGGTGGCGCTGGCCCGTGTGGAGCGGCGCCCCGGGGAAGGGGGGCACACCGACCATCGCGGCGTGAGGGTGGCGTGGCTGGGCCGGCTGGCCCGCTCCGCCTGCCTCGGGGGCCGCGCCGAAGCCCTGCCCTGCGCCCCGGCTCGCTGCGGACACGTCGCCCTCGGAGGCGCGGCGGCCGGGGCCGGCGCTGCCGGGTCGAAGCCTGGTCGCCTGATTCTCGCCCGACATGGCAACTGCGGCGGCAGCTGCTGCCTCAGCGTCACCGGGGACGGCGGCGCCGCAACTGCCGCCAGCGCCTGGGCGCCCCGCGGTGGGGGGCCTGCCGGCGTCAGACGGCGCGGCGTGCAGCGGCGGCGCAGCCACACGAGACGGCTGCGCCGCGGCGATGCCGCCACCGGCCTGGGGCACGGCGATGCTGCCGGCGTGATGGAAGGGCAAGCTGTCAACGTCGAGAGCGCGGGCGCCGGCGACGCGGCCGGACTGAATGCCCATGCGGGCGGCACGCTGCTCCGCCTCGCCAGCAGCCTGCGTGCGCTGGGGGCTGCCGGGCGCCGAGCTGGCCGACGACGGAATGCCGCCCTTGCTTCGTCGGGAGCGGCGGCGGCCGGAGGCGAGCCCACCAGCGACGCCTGTGACGCCGGCGACGTCGGCGCCGTCGCCACGGCCGTCCAGGCCCCCCTCGCTGGAGTGAAGTGCGCTGCTGCCGCTACCGCTGCAGGTCTCGTCACCGCCGTCGTCCTCATCGTCGTTGCCCTCGCCGCCGCCGCCGCCGTCGTCGTCATCTTCATCATCTTCGTCATCTTCGTCGTCGTCGTCGTCGCTTGCGCGGCCGCCGATGCCGTCGGCAGGGCCGAACGACCCGCCATGGCCTCGCCAGGACACCACGCCCCCCGCGTCGAGAGAGTCTGCCGACATATGCAGCGGCGGCATGTGGACGTGCATGAGCTGACTCGTGGCGGCCACACCCGCCTGGGAGCCGTCAGCTTGCAAGCGCAGGCCGACGCCGTCGCCCGTCGCAGCGCCGACGCGGCCCGGCGCTGAGACGCCAGCATCGCCGCCGGACCGGCGGCCGCGGCGGCGGGTCCTCCGGGAGCCGTGCTTGCCCTCGCGCGCAGCAGAGCCCGCCTCGGACGCGGCCACGGACGGCGTATCCGCTGCAGCGGCGAGCGACGCGTCGCTCTGGCTGTGGTGCCGCGTCGAGGCGCTGCCCTGCGACGGCGCTGCCGGGACAGGAGCAGCCCCCAACCTTCCGTCTGCAACTCCGGAAGCGCCGGCGCCTGCGCTGGCGCGGACGGGACCGTGCGCCTCACTCGCCCGATGCACGATGTGTGACGCCGTCATGCTGTCGTCCATCGCGACGCCGAGACCGCGGCGGGCCTGCAGGGTGGAGGCGGGCAGCATGGCTGACGGCTGCTCGCCAGAGAGCACGGCCGCGCCGCTGCGCACGCCCCACGGCCCGAGCACCGGCGCGGCCCTCGCGGCGGCGGCGGCGGCGGCAGCGGCGGCTGAAGCGGTGCCCGCGGGCGATGCAGTCCTGCCCAGCCCCTCGAGCGCGGGCTGCGCCGGCATGCCGGAGGCAGCGACCGACACCGGCGCATTGGTGTGCGCGGCGGGCGCATGCTCGGTGGCGTGCCCTGCCGCAGCTGCGGAGGCGACGACCGACGCCAGCGCCGGGGCAGTGACCGACCGGGGGGGTTGGCTGGAGGCCGGCGCCTGCCACGGGAGCGGACGCGCCAGGTCGTTGCCCTGGGCGTGCAGGTGACCTGCCAGCGGCAGGTGGGCTCCGCGCTGGCCGCTTCCGCTTGCCGGGACGGGCGCCTGCGCCTGTGCCGGCGCCTGCGCCTGCGCCTGCGCGGGCGGCGAGGGCGTGAGCGTGCTGCCGCCGTGCTGGGCGGCGGCTGCGAGTGCGGCCGGCGACTCAAGGTAGGCCCTAACGATGACGAGGACGGCGTAGGAGGGGAGGCCGCCCGTGGCGCTGTCGTGGAGGTCGGCCGCCCTGAGAACGTGCTTGAAGAAGAGCACGAGGGGGGCAAGGGCTGGCACCGCGGCGACGCTGTTCATGGCGAACTCGGTCGTAAGCAGCCCCCGGTGCATGGGCGTGTGCATGGTAAGGTCGAGCTGGACCGCCCACTCGCCGTCGCTGCGCTGGGGGGGGTCGGCGTGACGGCCGCCTGCCGCGCCGCCGGCCTGGGCGGCTCGGGGCGGAGCGGCAAGCCCCGACGCCCCAGAGGCGGAGCTTCTGGAGGCAGGCGAGTCCTTGGCCGCGTCTGTGGCTGTCCCGTGGGCCTCACTCTGGCAGTGGGGCGCTGCTCCTGCCGCGCTTGGAGCAGACGGTGCTGCTGCTGGCGTGGCTTCAGCTGACGGCGCCGCAGCCATTTCCCCCACAGACGCCCCTGCAGCAGCTGCTGGTTGACGCGCTCCATGCAGCTCTGCCGGAACCGCTGCCGCTGCCGCCGACGGCGCCGCCGCCTCCGCGGCCTCCGCTGGCGAGGGGGGCGGCTTGGCCGAGGCTTGCCCCGCGCCCGACGAGGTGAAGCCACCGCTCGTCTCGATGCCGGCGTCAATGCGGTCCTGGAGCCCGGCGGAGGCGACGGCGGCCGCGGACACGATGGCGGAGGCCGAGGCGGCCGAGGCGGCCGCGGCGCCAGGGACCGCCGGGGAATCGAGGGCCGACCTGGAGAGCGAGGCGACGGAGGACGGGAGGTCGGCGAGGGGTGAGCGCGAAGCGAGCGAGGTTGCCTGGTACGCAGGCTGGGTCGTGACCACCTTGATGATGGGCACGGACGTGTACATGATCTCCTTGGAGCTGCGCACCCACGCCTGCTGGCGGAGGGCCTGGGCCGTGGCGTGGAAGTCGCGCTCCGAGGCGCCCTCCAGAACGACGTCGACGTCGGAGAGGGGCAGGGCGAGGCCGCTGATCATCGAGCCGAAGATACGCACGGTCACGCCCGACGGGCGCACCCGACGCGTGCGCCTGGAGCGGGCGGAGCGACTGCGGCGGGCCTCGCCCGCGCAGTGCTGCTGGGAGAGCACCAGCACGCGCCACACGGCCGCCAGCTCCGCCCCGCGGCGCCACTGGGCGTGCTCGAGCGCCCACTGCTTGTGGGCAAGGATCTCGTCCCCCAGCCATGCCTGCAGCCAGCCGTGGTCGGGCGGGCAGTCGAGCTCCACCTCGAGCTGGGGCGGGGCGAAGGAGGCCGCGTCCTGCGCGCAGGGCGCCGCGATGGCATGGCTGTGCACAGGCACGCCGGCCGGCGGTTCGTCCGTTACTGGGACGGGCGGGGCAGCTGCCGCAGGCGCGGTGACTGCCGCTGAGACGGGCGCCGTCGCCGGCAGCTGGGGCAATGCCGCAGCGGGGGCGTGGCTCGCGGCCGCAGGGCGGGCCTGTGGAAGGCCCTGCCGCCAGAGCGGCACTGCCGACGGAGCGGGGCGGGGCGCCGCAGCAGCAGCGCTAACCGGCGCAGGCTCGGGCGCAGGCGCTGGCTGCCGGGGGGCGCTGGTCGCGGCGTCGGTGCCTGTGGAGGCCGTGGCTGTCGCCAACGAGTGGGTGGTTGCGCTGGCGCAGGGAGCAGCAGCCTCTGGCTGCGTGGCGGCAGCCGGCCGCTGAGGGCTGGGCGGACCGCAGTGGGTGCTGGGCGGCAGCGCGCCGTCGCCGTCATGGTCCTCCCCGCCGCTGGCACGGGCGGCGCGCTGCCGCGACGGGCTGCCCGCCGCCGAGGACGAGGAGTGGGGCCGAGCACCAAGCTCCGAGGCTGCCTGCGACGGCGGCCCGGACCCGGCCTCGCCCTCGGACACGGGGGCGGAGGCGGACGAGGACTTTGCAGCGGCGGCGGCTCCAAAGAGGCTGCGCGCCGTGGATGACGTGGCATCGCCGGAGAAGGGCTCAAGCAGCATTGCCTCCACCTGGGAGCCTCCCTCCGCGGGGCCGGGGGCGCCGGTGGACTTGGGGGAGGGGGAGGGGTTCACGCGCCTGCCGGAGCGGTGAGCGCTCGGGGAGAGGAAGTCTAGCGACGACGCGCTGGTCCCGGCCTCGCAAGAGGGGGGCCGAGGGCGGCGAATGGCAACGGGCGACCGGCCCCCCGGTCCCCACGAGGAGGGCGATGTGTTCTTGGAGGCGGGGTCGGCTCCCCCCGACCCAGGGGCCGTGCCGGAGAATGCGGTCACGGGCTTCCCGGAGCGGCGGAACGGGTCCGCGGCCGCGGGGGGCTGGAGCGAGGCCAGGCCGGACGACGCCGGCGCCGGCACATGCACCGCCTCGACCATGCGATGGGAGGACGCCATGGTGCCCGGAGGAGAAAAGGAGGAGGCGTCGGGAGGCGCGATGGGCGTCACGGCGTCGGCAGAGGCCCGTGCAGCGGCGGCAGCGGCGCGGGCGGGGCTGCGAGGCTTCCGCCGCGACTTGCGGCCACTGGCCGCGGCACTTGCGCCGCCGCTGCCACCGCCGCCGCCACCGCCACCGCTGCCGCTGCCGCTGCTCGGACCGGCTGTGTCGGCCCTGCTCGCCGTGCCACAGCTCACGCTACGCACCCCGACCTGGCCAGCAGAGTGCTTTCTGCGGGCAGCCTTGGCTGCTGCTGGTGCTGGCTCGGGAGCTGCTGCCGCCGCCCCGCCCGTGCCCTTGCCCTTGCGTCTGTCGTCATCGCTATGGTCCTCCTCGCTGTGGCCGGCGCCGGCAGCGCCACCGCGCGCGTCGTCTTGAGCGGCAGCGCCTTCGTTGGCGCCGGCAGCCCTGCGACGCCGGCGTGACTTGGGCTTGGCGGGGCCGTCGGCTCCGTCGTGCTCCGTTGGCAGACCAGTCGCGCGGCGGCGTTGGTCGTCGTCGCTGCTGTCGTCACCGTCGTCGCCGTCCGCACCTCCCTCCCCTGCATGGTCGCTGCGGCCGCGGTACTTCTTCCCGCTGCGCTTGCCGCCCCGCGATCCTCGCTTGGCGGTGCCGCTGCTGCCCCTCCGGCCGCGCCCAGATGCGCCGCCGCCGCCGCCGCCGCCGCCGCCGCCTTCTCCACCGCCACCGCCACCAGCGCCGCCACTGCCCTTGCCGCTGGTGCTGGTGCCGCCAGTGCCGCTCGCCCCCGTGTCTGTCGTGCCCGCGCCCTCTGGGGCACAGGGCTTCGCCTCCCCGTCTGCCACGGCCGCAGCGCTGGCCTTGCCCCCTGGCAGCGCTCCTGCAGCCACACCAAAGGCCGCAGCTCCGCTGTCGCAGACCACCGCAGCCACCGGCAAACCGCTTCCCCGGGCCTGTGGCGCGGCGCCCGCAGCTTCCGCCGCGGGCGCCGCTGCAGCCGACTGCAGAACTGGCCGGCCGCTCCCGCGCTCCACAAGCGGCATGTGCAAGTCCATCCCCGCGAAACCGCGAGCCCAGGCAGACGCGAGCCTCCGGCCCACGCCACGGGCAGCGGCCTCTTGCTTCGTCCCTAGCCTGTCCAGCGGAATCTGGAACAGCGACGCCATCACCGCGTCTCCGGCCCACGTCTCGCAGCACAGCGGCCAGGTGTCCGCAGTCGGCTCTGCCAGCTCTGCGGCGGAGGCGTGGGCGTCCTTGTCAATCTTGGAAAGAGCGTCGGAATCCGATGGCGAGTCGGCGTCCAGAGGGCCGGTGCCAACGTCGGCAGCGGCTGGCCGGTCCGAGACTGGCCCGGCCGCGTCGTGGGCCAGAGCAGCCGGGGCGAGCGGCCCTTCCTGGTCAGCTGCTGAAGTCGCGCCAGCTGCCGCTGCTGCCGACTTTGGTGCCGAACGGAGCGCGCTGTCGGCAGAGGCGCCAGCGGCCTTGGCCGGGCTCTCGCCTCCCCCCAGCTGCTGGTTCTCGTGCTCGTGCTTGTGCTGCTTCTGGTTGCGCTCATCGGCGTTGCGAGGCAACGGCTCCGTTTCCGAGACGGAGCGGCGAGAAAGGCGGACGGCGATGACCTGGGCGGCTGGGGCGTCTGCGCAGTACACGGCGTCGGGCTCGCAGGCACCCGCGGCGGCTGTGAGGTGAACGTCGGTTTTGAGGCCGGACGAGGCGCTGCCAGCGCGATGGAGCAGCTTCTGGAGTGCGCCGCCGTGCCCAGAAGCGACGGCGGCGGGGGAAGTCGCCGTCCGCGGGTCCGCGGAGCTCTGGACAGCGGCGTTGGCGGCCTGCGTTGATGGGCCCACGGCAAGGCACGACGGGCCGGCAGACGGGGAGATGGTGGCCGAGGGCCGCTCTGGGCCAGTGCTGGCCGCCCCGGGGGCTCCCGCGCTGGTGGCGGTGGCTACGGAGGGGGCGGCCGCCGGGCTGACGAAGCTCGGTGACGTGGCAGCCGGCGCGCGGGAATGGGCGGCGCCACGGCGGCGCTGCTGGCTGCGGTCCACGCTAAACCGCCGCTCGCCAGACCGGCTCTGGAGTGGGGCCGCGTCGCCGGCTGCCGTGGGCGACGCTGCCGACATGACTGACGCGCGCCACGACGCCACCGACGCACCGGCGTCCCCCTCCGGGGCCAGTCCCCCGAGCGACGCGCACAGCGCCCTGTCCAGCTCCGACAGACCCTGGAGCGGGCGGGAGGCGGGGCAGCACCCGTCGAGCGCAGCGCCCCCGCACTTGGGCCCTGAGCCCATGCCCGCGTGGGCAGTCGCGTGGCTGCCGCGGCAGCCGTCGCAAGCGTTGGGCTGCGAGAAGGCGTCGGCCCCCTGGTGGGCGGCGAGGCTGGGGCCGCTCACCGAGCCCGAGAGGGAGGGCGCCGCCGAGCGGGGCGCCAGCGCGGTGGCGCTGGAGCTGGCGGCCTCGCCGTCCTGGGCAGTCAGCATTGGGCTGGCCAGGCTGGCGTGGCTGGGCGGGTGCGAGGCATCGCTCTGCTCCTGCTGGCGCTGGTGGTGGTGTTCCTGCAGGGGGGCCGAAGTCCTGGCGACGTGGCGCGGGGGCGAGAGCGACATCCCCGAGGACACGGCTGTCGGCTGGGCGCCCGAATCCGGGAGGCTGCCGGTGAGAAGCTTCCGCCGGTCGGCGAGGGAGAGGCCGTCCCAGAAGCGCGCGAGGTGGGCCCTGGACACGAGACTATCTCTGCTGGGGGCGAGGACGCCCAGCCCAAGGGCGCGCGGCAGCCCACGCATGGCCCTCACCCGCGCTGTTGTGAATGCAAAGGCGGGCGGGGCGAGGCTGCCCGAGCGAGCCTCCTCGCCGCCGCTGCTGCACTGGCCGCACTCGCTGCCGCTGCGCCCGCCGCTGCCGGCCGCTGCCCGGCCCGCCGAGCGGCCCTCGGGAGCGCCGGCGTCCGCCGGGAGCACGGCACCCAGGGGTGCGGCGCCGGCCGCGACGCCAGCGGACGCCGCGTCCGCGGCCCGCTGGTGGGGCGCCGACACAGTCGGGTGCGGGGCGGGCCCCGACCCGCTGCGGCCGCGGGCAGCGCACGGCGGGCAGCCCTCCGCAGCAGCGAGTGCCGGAGGCGCGGTACCCACCTCCGCCTGCCCGGAGCCGCCCGGACGGCCGTGGGTCCCGCCGTGCGAAGCAGGCGACGGGTACGCCAGGGCCAGCGACGCAGCCGCCGCGGCCGCCCCGGCACCAGCTGCGCCCGCCGGGCGGCTGTCGAGGTGGCCGTCGCCGCGGCGCGGGTTGCGGCCAGTCGCCGCCTGCGCTGACCGAGTCGTGCCCGTGTCCAGGCCGCCGAGGTGGCCCCATCCAAGGCTCTGGCCAGATGCCGGGCCGGACAGCTGAAAGCCGCTTGCGACCGTTGTGTTTCCCGGTCCGCCCGGCGCCGTGCCAGTTGCCGACACAACGGACGACGTTGCGCGGAGCGACATGGCCTCTGCCGTGCGAGAACTGGAGAATGCGTGGCAAGCCCCGCCGCGCTTGCTGCCGTTCTGACTGCGGCCGCCACCTCCGCCCCCGCCACGCCTCCGCCGCTTGCGGCGAAGCCTGCGGGCCGCCGATGCGTTGCGCCCCGACGACGACGTCGTACGCGCCGTTCCCGCCCCAGCAGCGCACCCGGACATGGTGAAGCTGCTGGGCGACGCGGGCACGTTCCACACGGAGCTGCGCCCGGCCGCGCTGCAGGAGGCTCCAAGCGGGACGCCGTCCTCCCCGTCCTCATCGTCATCTGACCCCTCCACCTCAAGGCATGCCGCGCCCGCGCCCGCACCAGCACCAGTACCTGCGCCAGCAGCAGCAGCATCCGCGGCGGCGGCGGAATCCTCAGCCGCCGGTGCTCCAGGCCCAGCGTCGCTCGGGTGGCCGCCCCCGGCCCCGCCCCCTTCGCGGCGAGCAGCGGCGTCCGACTCGTCGACCGAGCCGCTGTCGCCTCGCGCCGTGGCATCGTCAGCCGCGCCAGCGGCGGGGCCATCGCGGGCGGCGCGGCGGTCGGCAGGGAGCGTCCCGGAGGAGTTGGCGGGCGGCAGGTCGAGGGTGCCGGCCTGGCCGATGCGGCCGAGAAGCCGCGCCCGCGACGCCTCATGCCGGCGGTGGCGGCGCCTGGCCCGCTCGCGCTCCCTCCGCGAGGGCGAGGCTGTGCCCAGCCTGAGGATTGAGAGCGCCGCCCGCGCGTCAGCCATCACGCCCTGGTCCGTGGACCAGCTGTGCTCCTCCCCGATACGGGCTGCCAGGCGGCGCGCTGACAGGGACCCAGACGACATCCCTGACACGGACACCGGCACCGGCGCGGGCGCGGGTGCGGGCGCGGGGGCGGAAGGAGCAGATGCCGGCCCAGAGCCCGCGGAGGCCTCCGTGGCGGCTTCCGCCGCCGAGGCGTGGGTTCCCGGCGCAGCGGCCTGTGTTGAGCCTTTCGCCCCAGCCGTGGACGCCGCAGTCGCGCCACCCTTGCCGGGCCCCGGGCCTGAGGCATGGTCGGCGTCGAGGTCGGCGTCCGTATCCGCCTCGCTGCCAGGCACTGCCGCCGCACCCCGCGGGGCGAGGCGGGCTTGGGAGGAGGCCGGGCTGCAGAAGCCTGGCCCGCCGCCCCCGGTGGCTGCGCTTGCTGCCGACGCCCTCGAGGCAGGGGCTCGGGCGGCAGCAGCAGCAGCAGCAGCAGCGCCAGCAGAAGCCAAACCTGACGGGGGAGCCGCCCCTGCCGCCGCCGCGGCGGCGGTCGAAGCCGTAGCCGCGGCCGGGGCCGCGGCCGCGTCGTGCGGGTGCCTGGTGGCTGCCACGCCAGTCTCGGGGATGCGGGGGAGAAGGGGCCTGGCGGCGCGGTGGAGGGTGGACTGCCACTCCCAGAAGGCGTGCCAGAGGGCTAGCTCGAGGCGGTGCGCGACGATGGAGCCCACAGTGTGGGCGGGGAGGGACAGGTACCACGGGAGGCACCCGGCGCCGGAGGCCGGCGACGTGGGCGCGGCGAAGCGGTGGTACTCAGACCACCCCTTGCGGCGCGCCTGAAGCGCCATCGAGCGGGGCATCCCCGTGATGGTGTCGCGCGGGGGCTGGTGGGTGAGAAACCGGCCGGCCGACACGTCCGTGAGCACGGCCTCGGCGGCCACCGGGTTGCGAAGCAGCTCCTTGGACAGCGTGAGCGTGTCGTACCCGCATCGCGAGTCGAGAAGTCGCGCACAATCCTGCAGCCGCCGGCTGGCGTTTCGCCAGGCCAGCATGTCAGCGGGCAGGCTGGTGTCCGCAAGGGGCCCCGAGGTGGCGAGCGGCGGCCGTGCCCCAGGCATTCCCGCGGACTGCCACTCCGGCTCCGGCTCCGGCTCCGGCTCCGGCTCGCTCGGCTCGGCGTCGCGCGCCCGCCGCTGCTGCTGCTTCAGGTGCGCGGCCCAGGCCTCCTCCAGCTCCTTCCACGAAATAAACATCGGCTGCGCGAGAGGGGAGGCAGTGCTGCCAGACTCGGCAACCCTGCTCGTCGTCTTCCCCTCCGGGCTGACGAGCATGCGCTTCGAGGACGGGCGAGGCGCTGGCGAGGTGCTGCGCCTCGGCCCCGCAGACCCGCGCCGCTTGGGCTGCGCGTTGGCGAAAACGAACACGCCGTCGCAGTTCTTGTCAGCGTTGGACTGGAACAGGTCCTTCACGAAGAGGCACCATTGCCTGTCGACGAGGCAAAACACCTGCGGAGCGAAAGCGCCGCGTGCAGGGTGGAGCGCAGGAGCGTCGCATCGCAAGCGCAGGCCCGCACGCGCAAGGTCCTGGTGCAACGCTTGCATCGAGCTGCGCGGCACAGAGCCCAGGCCGGCATGGCAGGCGCTCGGCGCGGCGCCGGCGAGCCAGCCAGGCCGCTGCCGCCATCGAGCTCCCCTGACGCCGGCGCGCCCCGGCTTGGCCTGGCGTCCCTCCCCCATCCCCCGCCCCCGCCCCGGTTGTCAAGGGCGGCGCCGTTCCACCGCAAGGCCCCCAGGACTCGGCCCACCCGCGCGCTGCCGGCAGCAGTCGCCATCGATGAGACGGGCGTGCTCGAGAGGCTTTGCCACGGCTTCTGCTCCGTCCCGCGCCACAGCGCGCCGGACAGCGGCCCGCGACCGGCTCCCAAACTCAGAGGCAAACGCGGCACCGATCAGCAGCCCGTGGGGCGGAGCGGCCGGGCTGGGCGGGGCTTGAAGCGGGCGCTGCGGCAGAGTTGAGGCGGGGTGTGCCCGGCTGTGACGAGCACGCAAAAGCGTGTGGCCTCGCGCCCCCTGCTCCGGCCGCCCCCGGGCGGAGCGGGCGCCGGAAAGCGGCGGCCTCTCGCTTGTGGCGCGACGCCGTCGGCTGCTGGCGTGGCGGGCGCTGTTGGGACTCACCATGGCGCGCTCCTCGTCAGTGAGCACCTGTCGGAACCAGGCCCAGACTGCCTTGCGCAGCCCGAGCATGCCAGGGGGCGTGCGCCTTCGGACGGACGTGGTCTGGATCCCGTACACAATCCGCAGGGCCTCCTGCCTGCGCATCGGGTCCGCCATTGCGCCCTCCCTGGGCAGGCCGGGCGCGCGAGTCGGGCGCTCCTTTTCGAGGGCTTCAAGCGCGGGCCAGCCGACCGGAGCGGAGCGCCTCGAGCGCCGCAGCGAAGGCAGCCCGCTGCCACCTCGCGAGCCTCGCGACTGGCGGCCCAGAAGGGTGGCGGGCTGACGCGGGTTGGCGCGCGCTTGGCGGGTGGGCGGCTCGATCCCACCTGCCGAAATGCCGGCGCTTGCACAGCAATCCCGCGCTGGCCGTTCCCCGGCCGGCGCTCTGCCACGACGCCCGACCGTCGCCCATTTGGCGCCCGAATACCGCTGAATGGGACCCGCCCCCAACTCGGGCCCCCTAGTTGCGAGGAGCGACCGCGCGTCCGTCGGCTGGCGGTTGCCCCTGGGAAGCAGGGCACTGTCGCTCCCCGTCCCGCGGCCCTTGCAGCCCCCCCCCAGCCCGCCGCCAGCGCGCGGCCCGGCAGTGCACTCACTCGCGCGGGGCGACGAAGCCTCCCACCTTGGCTGCCGGCGGCTCGTCCCTGGGTCGGGCGCCCGTGCGCGCTCGCAGGCGGGCCAAGGCAGGCTCCGCTTCAAAACGATGCAATCGACCGGGGGAGAACCAGGCTCGGGGCCTGGCGGGCCAAAGGGCGGGCTCGCGCCCCGCATGCGCCGCCACGCATCGCGGTCGCGGCGGCGGCGGCGGCTGCTCACGCCGCGGCACCGCTGGATTGCCGAGACCGTGGCCGCAGCGCTCGGCCTGGTCGACGCTGGCGGCGTGGTCTCTGCGATGCAGTCGGACAGCGGCTGGGCCCTCGTCGAGGCCATGCTGGACGGCGACCAAGGCGCCCCCAGCGCGCTGGTGTGGCTTTGCCAGCCCGAGGAGGCGGTGGGGCCGAACGAGGAGGCGGCGCCCGGCATCGGGCCCGATTGCGTCACAGTCATGGACGCGAGGCACGGCCGCCCGCTGCGCGCTGCGGCGGCGTACTGCATGCGAATCGACGCGGCGTGGGCAGCGGCGCCCGGCAGCGGCGCAGCGGGGTTGAACCTCCTGGCTGCCGCCAGCGAGGCGAGGGACGACGAGTCGCTCTCGCTCGCCGCAGCGGCCGGCGGCGGCGGCGTGACGGCTGCTGCCGCCGCCGCCGCAGGCACGGAGCAGGACAGCAAGCGGGCCGAGGCCACTCTGGGGCGCGGCGCGGAGGCGCCGGAGGGCAGCCGGCCGCGCCTCGCGCCTCTGGACAGGACCAAAGCGGACGACGGCTGCCTCGCAGTGGGGGCCGTGACGTCGGCGCTGCTCAAGGACCTGGACGGGGTGGTGCGGGGCGTGCTGGGTCCCTGCCTGCGAGCCACCACGGCTGCCGAGTGGGGCGAGGGCGCGTCGGGGGCGCTGGCGGACGTGGCGGCGGGCGTCGACCGCGCCGGCAAGGGCGTGCGCGACGCGCGAGCGACGGTGTACGAGGGGCTGCGCCTGCGCCAGCCGCAGTCCCGGGCGCAACTGGAGATGCAGCGGGTCATCGAGGGCGTGTCCGCCCCGCAGCCGGCGCTCGTGAGGCACCTTGTGGACGTGATATCCAGCCACTGCCAGCAGGTGGAGGCGTTTGTCCAGGGTCAGGCGGCCTCTGCCCCGCACACCCGCGCTCGGCGCAATTCGTCGCACCTCGTGGTCAAGGTGGGGAGCGACGCGGCAGCGCCCCGAAGCTGGGCCACGGGCGGCAGCGCCGACGCGGTGGACGTCGACCTGGACACGATGGACGCTGCCGCGGCCGCTAGCGAGGCCGCCTCGGGCGGGGCCGCCTCACGCGGACCGCCCCCCGGGTCGGCCGCACTGGCCGCCTTCGTGGCCAGCGAGGCGGCGGCAGCGGCCGCGCTGCCGGGCCCGCGACGGGACTTTGCGGAGTGGCGGCGGCGGCAGCAGCGCCTCGCCTCAATCACGGAGCAGCTGGCACAGCCGGGCGTGGAGGCTGCCGCCGAGTGCCTCGCCGCGGCATCCCGGTCGACGTCCGACTTCGGCGTGGACCCGCGCGCAGTGTCGGCGCTGCTGCGGCGGTGGCGCGCCATGCGGATGCACGTGACCGAGGCGTTCAACGAGGCGGCGGACACCTGTAAGTACCTCGGGACGCTGGAGCCCTTCGTGGACCCGCTCTACACCGGCTCCCCGGGCGTCATCGTGGACGCGCTGCCTGCGCTGCTCAACGCCATCCGCATGGTGCACGGGGTGTCCCGCTTCTTCTGCACGACGGAGCGAATGACGGCCTTCTTCGTCCGGCTCACCAACCAGCTCGTCCTCGCCTGCCGCAAGCACATTCTGGGCGGCAGGCCGGCGCAGGAGCTGTGGGGACGGAGCGCCGAGGCCGTGTGCTCGGCGCTGGAGGACTGCGTGAACCTCAACGAGGCCTACCAGGCGCAGTTCCGCCGCACCAAGGCGGACCTGGAGGCCAACCCGCGGGGCCGGCAGTTCGACATGTCCGAGGCGCAGGTGTTTGGGGAGCTGGACGTGTTTTGCCGCCGCCTGCTCAAGCTGCTGGATCTGTTCAGCACGGTGCACCAGTTCCGCCGGCTGCAGGCGGAGCGCATCGACGTGATGCTGGAGCTCTGCGCAGCCTTCTTCGCGCTCCTTGACGAGCTGCGCGGCAGGCGCCTGGACGTGCTCGACTACCGCGACGGCGCCTTCGACCGCGCGTACATTGAGTTCAACGTCCGCCTCTCGGACCTGGACACGTCCCTCCAGTTCTTCATCAACCGCGCCTTTGAAAAGGCCTACTCGGTCCGGGAGGCGCTCTCCCTCCTGCGGCGCTTCCGCCAGCTGCTGCGTCGCGACCACCTCCTGCGGGACCTGGACGAGAAGCAGGTGCTGGTCTTCCACCAGTTCGGACTGCAGATTCTGCAGGCGCAGCGCATCTACGAGGAGGACAAGGACGACCCGCCGCTGCCGAGGGACCTGCCCCCCGTGGCCGGGCACATCGCCTGGGCGCGGCACCTGCTCCGGCGGGTGCAGGAGCCGATGGAGCTGTTTCGCCAGCAGGCGCCCGACGTCCTCAACGCGGACCGCGACTGCCGCCGCATCGTCCGGCTCTACAACCGCCTGGCCTGCACGCTCGTGGCCTTCGAGGAGTCGTGGCTCGGCGCGTGGGCGGAGGCGGTGCCCGACGCGTGCCGCGGCCTCTCGCTGCCGGTGCTGCGTCTGGCGGAGCCCACGGGCGCGACGCCGGAGGGGGAGGCGGGCGACAGCTTGGCGCCTCTGGAGGTCAACTTCGACGCCGCTGCCCTGCAGCTCGCGCGCGAGGCGCGCTGCCTGCGGCGCATGGGCTGTCCGATCCCCGAGCGAGCGGACATGGTGCTGGCGCAGCAGGCCAAGCACAAGGGGAACTTTCTGGCCATCACGGACCTGCTCTCGCGGTTCGAGGCGGTGCAGGGGGCCATCCCCCCCACGGCCAGGGAGCTGCTGGGCCCCGCCGTGCAGTCAGTCAGGAGGCGCATGTGGCCGGGGCTGCGCACGCACACGTGGACGAGCCTCCGCATTCAGCACTGGGTGGCCGACGCCGGCGCAGAGGTGGAGCGCCTGCGCGGGCTGGTGCAGCGCCTGGCCGACCTGGTCGACCTGCGCGTGCAGCGCAACCTCGGGCTGGTGGCCAAGACGGTGCTGGTTGACCTGCCCAAGGACCGCGGTTTCACGCTCGACCAGTTCGTGCAGGCGCAGCAGGCGCGGGTGCGGACCGAGGGCCGTGCCCTGGCAAGCAAGAACGCCGAGGTGGAGGCGGCGGTCGCGGACGCCGTGGCCGAGGTGATGGCCTTTCCGCTGGACGAGGGGGTGGCGCCCCCGTCGGCCGCGGCCCGACGGCGCTTCCGCAGCCACTACAACGACAGCATGTACTCGTCGCTGCTCAGCTGCGTTCGCTCGAGCCTGCAGAAGCTGCGCGACCGGGTCTGCGCCAAGACGTCGGGTATCTTCTTCATCGAGCGCCCGTTCTTCGTGCTGGACGTGCAGCTCAGCGCGCCGGCCGTACGGCTCGTGCCCTCGCTCGACGACGTGCAGCGGGCGCTGAACAAGGCGGCGGCTGCGGTCATCCGGACCAGCAAGCGCGTCTTCGAGTGGGAGCCCTCCAGCGCGGACCTTGACGACGCGCTCTGGGACGGGGCCGCCTCCGCCGCCGCCTCGCTCGAACCCCGCACGCCCGCCAGGCCGAGCATCGCTGTCACGGGCAAGGCCTCCCGGCAGCCCGCCGACCTCCCAGCAGCCAACCCCTCCCCCGGAACCCCCTGGAGCGGGCGGGCGGACGATGAGTCGTCCTTCTTCTCTCCCGACCCGAACGACCTCGGCCAGAGCCGCCCGCCCTCCTCCGCGGCCGCCTCCTTTGCGTCGGGGCAGGTGCGCAGCACAGCCGCGCTCGAGTCGCCTCCCCCGCCGTTCAGGCTGTCCTCGGCTCCGCCTTCCAGGCCCGGCGTCCCGCTGGCCGCGGGCGGGGCGGCCACAGCGGCGGCGGCGTCGGGAGCCGCTGCCGCCTCGGCGGGCCGGAACACCAGGCCGAACCCGCTGTCGTCGTCGGGCGCGCTCAACCCCGCGGAAAGCGCCGCGCTGGCGCGGTCCCTGGGCCCGCGGCGCGGCGACGCCGAGGACGACGACCTCGGCTCACCCATCGCCGCGCGGAGCGACAGGGGAAGCGCAGCGCTCAGCGGCGGCGGCGCGGGCTGGCCTCCCCACCGCCCCGCTGCCAGCCGGCACCGGCGCCGCGTCGCGTTCTTCGACCGAATCGGTCGCGACATTGAAATCGTCAAGATGGTCCTGCTCCTCACCGGGGCGTTTCACGGCACGCGAAAGGCCGTCGCGCGGTTCCTGCAGCAGTTCACGTCGCTGTCGTGGCTGTGGCGGGGCGAGCCGGCCCACGCGCTGGCCCAGTTTTTGCGCCGCCAGCCCACGCTCTCGGACTTTGACCAGGAGCTGTCCAAGCTCGCCCACGTGGACGAGGACGTGTCTCGCGTGCTGGTTGTCCACGTCATCGGGGCCCTGGCCCTCAACACCTCGACGCTAAAGTCGCAGCTGGTCGGGCTCAACGCGCGCTGGAAGCGGCGCTTCGCCGACCAGCTGCACCACCGCGCGCGGGAGGGGCTCGGCGACCTGACCTCCTACATGGCACGCATCAACGAGGCCCTGGGCCGGGAGGTGTCGGACCTCTCCGGGCTGTACGAGCTCGCGGAGGTGCTCAAGGAGGTGCGCGAGGGGGAGAGCGCCATCGAGGGCCGCATCTCGCCCGTGCTCGACCGGTACGCGGTGCTTCGACGCCACCTCCCCGGCGTGTACGAGGAGGCCAGCGAGCAGGACGCGCAGGCCACGCTGCGCAGGCAGTGGGAGCGCCTCGCCGACCGCGCGGAGGAAGTGAGCGACTCCCTGGCGGAGCGGCAGGCGGGATTCAAGGGGGAGCTGCTGGCGCGCGTGCGGGCCCTGGCCAGGGACGTGGAGGCCTTCCGGGCCGACTTTGAGGCCCACGGGCCGATGGAGCGGGGCCTCCAGCCCGACGAGGCGGTGGTGCGGATCACGCGCGTGCGCGGCGAGCTGGCCGCGCTGCTGCGGCGGCTGGCGGACGCGCGCCGCGGCGAGCGACTCTTCGCCCTCAGGCAGACGCCCTTCCCCGCTCTGGACCGCACGCAGCGCGAGCTGCGCATCGCCAGCACCCTGTTCGACCTCTGCGTGGACGCGGAGCGCGCGGCGCAGGACTTCGCCTCCTCGCCCTGGTCCAAGGCGGCGCCCGCGGTTTCGGCCTTTGGGGCGGCCTGGGCCCGGCTGGAGGAGCGAAACCGCCGCCTGCCGCGGCAGACGCGGGCGTGGCTTGCGCACAGGCGGCTCGGGCAGCTTCTGGAGCACTTCCGCGAGGCGCTGCCGTCGCTGGAGCTGCTTGTCCGGCCGCAGGTCCGGCCGTGGCACTGGCGGTCGGTGATGCGAGTGCTGGGCGCGACGTGGCCGATGGAAGCCATGTTTCAGACGCACCCGACCCCGGGGCTGGAGGCCGCGCCGATGGACGTGTACCCGTCGAGCAGGCGGCACGCGGCCAGCGGGTCGTCGGCGGCGTCGGCGTCGGCGGCGGGGGGGACGGGCGCCGAGGGGGCAGCCGACTCTGTGGTGGCGGGCGAGGCGGTGCCGCTCGCCCGTGACGGGGTGCTGCGCGTCGGCGAGCTGGTGGCGCGCAACCTGTCCCTGCACGCCGCGGATATCGAGGACATTGCCGACACGGCGGACAAGCAGGCGGTGATCGGGGCGCGCGTGACGGAGCTGCGGCAGCGTTGGTGGCAGCGAGGGCTGGACTTTGAGCCCTGGCGCGAGCGCAGCGACGTGGTGGTGGTGGTGCGGTACACAGCCCTGCTGGAGGAGCTGGAGGAGGCGCAGCTGCAGGCGCAGACGCTGCTGTCGATGCGGCAGGTGGAGCCCTACCGCGACGCCACCATGGGGCTGCTGCGCCACCTCAGCGACATTAGCGACACCATGACGCTGTGGCTGCGGGTGCAGGACCTGTGGTCCAGCCTCGAGAGCGTGTTCATGGGGACGGACATTTCTCGGCAGCTTCCCGCCGACAGCCGGCGCTTCGCCCGGGCGGACAGGGAGTGGGCGGCCCTCATGGCCAAGGCGGAGGAGCTCCACACCGTGTCCGCCTGCACGGGGAACGACTCGCTCCGCAGCACGCTGCCCCGGCTGCTGGACGCGTTCGAAATGGCCCGCCACCGCCTCGAGGGGTTCCTGGAGCTCAAGCGCGGTCAGCTGCCGCGCCTGTTCCTGGTGTCGGACCAGGCGCTGCTGACGCTTCTCTCAAAGGGCAGCGACCCGATGGCTGTCCAGCCGCTGTACAGCAAGCTGTTCGAGGCGGTGACGCGTGTCGTGCACGCCCGCCCGACGCCGGAGCAGCGCGACGCCGCCGGCCGCGGTGCTGGGCGGCTCTTCGGCCCGATCGTGACCCTGGTCAACTCGTGCGGCGGCGGCGACAGCCAGGCGGCCGGCGGGGCGGCTGTGGGCGCCGGAAACGCCGTCGCGCGGGCGGCACGCCAGGAGCGCGAGGAGTTCAGGCTGTCGGAGGGCTGCGAAGTGAGCCCGGAGGGTCCCACCGAGGCGTGGCTGCTCCGCCTGCAGCGCGCGATGCAGGCCAGCGTCCACGACGCGTGCGGCGAGGTGGCCGAGGCGGCCCTGGAGGGGCTCGCGCCGCGGCGCCTGGCCGCGCTCTTCCCGGCGCAGATGGCCGTGGTGGGGCTGCAGCTGCAGTGGGCGGAGGGGGTGACCAGGGCGCTCGACCTGACCGTGGCTGGGCAGCGGTCCGCGCTCGCCGACGCGCTGAAGCGGCAGACGGCCGTGCTGTCCGAGCTCTCGGAGCTGTCGCTGGACGTGGCGGCGGCCCAGCAGGCGGCGGCGGCGGCGCAGGCAGCTGCGCAGGCCGCGGAGGCGGCGCAGGGCGCCAAGCCGGGCGGGCTGCGGCTCGGCGCCCTGGGAGGGCAGACGGCCGTGGGCGAGGCCGTGCGGCAAGCGGAGCGCGCCAACCCCGTGGGGCCGGGCCGCGAGCTGCAGGCGCACGCTGGCGCGGACGAATCGATGCTTCGCGGCCTCATCAGGGGGGTGCCTGGCGCGCTCTCCCGCACCAAGGCGGAGACGCTCGTGACGCTGCAGCTGCACCACCGCGACGTGGTGCAGGAGCTGTTCCGGCGGCACCGGGAGCGCAAGCTCGGCGGCACCGACGACTTCGAGTTCACTCGCCGCGCGCGGGTGCACTGGGTGCCGGACGCGCCCAACGCCCACAGCCCGCACGTCGGGAGCGGCGCGCTGCAGGTCTCTGTCGCGGACGTGACGCTGCCCTGCAGCTACGAGTGGCTGGGCGTCACGAGCCGCCTGGTGGTGACCCCCCTCACGGACAGAGCCTACCTCGCCTTCACGCAGGCGGCGCGGCTCCACGCGGGGCTCGCGCCCGCCGGGCCGGCCGGAACGGGCAAAACCGAGACCGTCAAGGACATGGCGCGGCTGCTGAACGCGCCGTGCGTCGTGTCGAACTGCAGCGAGCAGGTCACGCCGGCCGACCTGGCCAGAGTGCTCAAGGGCCTGGCGGGCGCGGGCGCCGTCGGCTGCTTCGACGAGTTCAACCGGCTGCTCGTGGGGGCGCTGTCGGTGGCCGCGGAGCAGTTCGGGGCGGTGGCCGCGGCCCGGCGGGCGGGCGCCACCGAGGTGTTGCTCCCCGGGGACGCCTCGCCGGCGGCGCTGCTGCCCCGCTGCATCCACGTGGCCGTGACGATGAACCCTCGCGGGAAGGACTACGCCGGCCGCTCCGAGCTGCCCGACAACCTCAAGAGCCTCTTCCGGCCCGTGGCCATGATGGTGCCCGACCGCGAAGCCATCCTGCGCGTGCGGCTCTGCGCACTCGGTTTCCGGGAATTTTCCGGCCTGGCGACCAAGCTGGACGCGCTGTTCGGCATGGCCCAGCGGACGCTGTCCTCGCAGCGGCACTACGACTGGGGGCTTCGTGGCGTGCTCGCTGTGATGGGGTCCGCCGGAACGGAGCTGCGGGCGGTGGCGGCGCGCAGCGCGGCGGTGGCGGCCCGGGCGGAGGCGGCCGAGGCGGAGGCGGCCGAGGCGGCGGAGAGGGCGGAGGCGGCGGCGGCAGGGGGCGACTTGGGAAGCACCCCGGCCCCGACGCCGTCGGTCGGCCTTGAGGGGGCAGTGTCGGCCGCCGCGGACGGCGCCGGGGGCGGCGGCGGCGGCGCCCTGTTCAGAGGTGCGGACGCTGCCCGGCCCAGCGCGGCGACGGAGCACGCTGTGGTGCGCGCGGCGGTGCTGGCTGCCACGCTCGGCAAGCTCGTACCGGAGGACGCGCCGCAGCTGCTTCGGCTGGTGGCGGACGTGTTCGGGGAGGCAGGGCGGCGGGAGGGCGGCGCCGCCTCTCCCGGCAGCGCCGAGGCGGAGGACGGGAACTGGGAGTTGGACGCAGCCCTGCGCGCGGCAGCGGCCTCCCAGGGCCTGACTGCGCACCCAGGCTGGCTCTCCAAGTGCCGTCAGCTGCACAGCGCGGCCATGGCCCGGCACGCTGTGGCGGTCATCGGGGGCGCCGGCACCGGCAAGACCTGCGCAACGGACACGCTGGCGGCGGCCCTCTCGGCGCTGTCGCAGGCGGCGGGCGGGCGGCCCGTCACGGTCAGCCGGATGGCGCCCAAGGCCGTTGCCGGCCCCGACCTGTTCGGCGTGCGGGATGCCAGGAGCGGGGAGTGGATTCCCGGCGTGGTGGCCAACATGTGGGCGGCCTCCAACGCGGCGGCGGGCCCGTCGGACTCGTGGCTCGTGCTGGACGGCCCGATCGACCCGCGGTGGGTGGAGGACCTCAACTCAGCCATGGACGATACCAGGACGCTGACGCTGTCCAACGGCGAGCGCCTGCCCATGCAGCCCACGACGCGCTTGCTGCTCGAGGCTGGCGACATGGCCAACGCCTCTCCCGCGACGGTTTCGCGCGCCGGCATCGTGTTCTTCGGCAGGCTCAGCCTGGGCTGGGAGCCCGTGCTGGAGGCGTGGCTCGCGCACCAGCCCTTTGAGCGCGCGACGCACTTCCGCGCAATGTTCCGGCGCTACGTGGTCGGGGACCGCCGTCAGCTCGCCGCCGTGTCGTCCAGCCCCTCGCCCGCCGCCTTCGCCCCCGCCGCGGCGACCCAGCCGCAGCCCGGCGCCATGGCCACGGGCGAGTGGCGAGCCCGTCACGAGAGGGAGCACGGCGTCGACCCGGGCCTGCCTGGAGACGCGACCCTCCTCGGAACGGCGGCAATGCCCGCGCGGCTCGCCGCCGCGGCCGCCACTGCTGCCGAGAGCGGGGGCTGCCTGTTCCAGTTCCTGCGCCAGTTCACGCAGCCAGCGGCCTCGCGCAGCGCCGTGGCGGTGGTCTCCACGCTTCTGAGCCTGCTGACGGCGCTGCTGCGGGAGGCCGGGCTTGCGGAGGCCATCGAGGCGGAGGCGGCCGCGCTCGGCGCCCTGGCGCAGTCCACAGCGGGGGGCACGGCTTCCCAGTCGCGGGAGTTCTTCGGGGCGGACTTTGTGGCCACGCCCGACGTTGCGGGGCGGGACGGCGCGGACGGGGAGGACCTCTTCGCCGGCGCGGCATCGGCGCTGGCCGGGGCGTCGGGGCGGGGCGTTCGTCGCGGCGGCGCAGGCCGGGGCAGCGTCGCGGCCGCGGGCGGCAAGGCGTCGTCTGCCGCCGCCGCGGCGCAGTCGCTGCTCCTGCACAGGTCCCGGGGGTCGCCCCGCCGTGCCCCGCCGCTAGCCAGCCCGGCCCAGGGCGTGTTCTCGTTCGCGCTGCAGGAGGCGGGCGGGAGCGACGCGGACGCGGCAGGGCGGCCGGACGTGACTGCAGTCGCAGCCCCGCGCCTGGGCAAAAGCAGGCGTACCGGTGACGGCGGCGGCCACGGCGACGGCGACGGCGACACCGGCTCTGGGGTCAGCGACAGCGACGAGGAGGAGCGCTGGCCGCGCCGCCGGCAGGGCCGCGAGCAGCGGTTCGATGGCGAGCTGCGCACCCCCGGCGCCGCCATGCGCCGGGCGGCTCGGGCCTCGGTGTCGTCGCTGCCTCGGTCAATCGCTCGCATGATGGCGGCAGAGAGCGCCGCGTCGCTCCGGGCGGCTGCCTTCGGCTCGGCGCTCAGCGGCCCGGCGCAGGCAGGCACCGGCTCTGCCGCGGCGCAGCAGGAGGCGCTGGCGCTGGAGGAGGACGCGCTGGAGCGGGCCTTCCTGGTGGCGCTGGCGTGGGCGGCGGGCGGCGACCTGGTCCGCCCGTGCGACCGTGGAGCGCTGGACGCGTACCTGAGGGCGGCGGGGGCGCCGCTCCCGGGCAGGCCGGCCGCGCCCACCTCTGCAGCGGGGGCGCCGGGCGGAGGGGGCGACGACGAAGACGCCTCCGCAGCTGAGAGCGCGACCCCCTGCGGCCGGCGCTGCGCTGCCCTGTGCCCGCCCGCGGCGGCGCTGGCCGCCTCTCTCGGGAGACCCCACGCGGACGTGCTGGCGGCCGCGTCTGCGTGCCCGGCTCCGCCGGTGCTGCCCGACGAGGCGCTGGCGCGGACCCCGCCGCGGGCCGACCTGGCCCTGGAGGCGGCCTTCGCGGCCGCCGGGGGGCTGGAGGCCGGGGCTGCGCCCAGCGTCTTTGATCTGTGCATCGAGCCGACAGGCGCGCGCCGCTGGGACCTTTGGGCTCGCCGAGTTCCCGCCCCCGTCATCCCGCGGCTGGTGCGGGCAACGACCCCTCACGTGCCAGTGTCACTCGCCTCGCTCCTGGTGCCGACGCCGCGGCTGGCTGCCAGCTCGCGTGTCGCGTCCATGTTCCACGGCCTCGGTGCCCCGATCCTCCTCGTAGGGCCCCGGGGCTCCGGCAAGGCCACCGTTGCCGAGCTTATGCTCGCGCCCCTCACGGGCCAGGGCCGCAGCGGGCTTGCGGCGACGGACTTCGCGGAGGCGGAGGCAGCTGCCGCGGGCCGGTTTGCCGCGGGACGGCTGGTTGGGGACGCAGCCGAAGGTGCAGGCAGAGCCGCGGGACGGGGTCGCGGCCGAGCCGGCACCAATCCCGGAGGCGCTGCCGACGGCGAGGAGGACGAAGCGGACGAGGACGAGGACGAGGACGGGGCGGCGACGCCGGGGCGGCGGCACGCAGCTCCGCCGTCGCCCCTTTCCGCCACCACCTCTGCCGCCGCGTCTGCGGGTGCAGCGCTGAGCGCGGCTGCGAGCGGCGGCGGCGGCGGCGACGGCGACGACGAGGAGGCGGCAGCGGTCCACGCTATGCGTTGGACGTGCTTCAGCGCGGCCACCGATCACGCAGCTGCGCAGGCCACGGTGGAAGGCTGCCTGGAGCGACGCGGCGGCCGCACCTACGGCCCGGCGGGGGGCAGCTCTGCCGTGCTGACGCTGTGTGTCGAGGACCTGGCATCGCCCGCGCCCGATGACTGGGGCACTCAGACCGCTCTCGAAGTGCTCAGACACCTCGTATCCACGGGCACCCTGCCGTTCCTGCAGCCGGAGCGGCGCGGCGAGTGGAAGCGCGTGGCGGGTCTGTTGCTCCTCGCAACGGGCGACGCGCCCCTCGGGGCCCTGGGCGCTGGAGGCCTCGCCACCTCGGGCGGCGCCTCCTCCTCCTCCTCCTCCTCCTCCCCCTCCTCGCTGGAGGCTGCCGGGGCTGCCTTTGCAGCTGAGAGCCTCGCCACCGGGTCGCTTGCCGGCGCTGCGGCGCTGACGGGGGGCGCTTCGCGGCCGGCCGCGAGAGCCGGTGTGTCCCTCCCCGAGCGGATCCAGCGTCTGTTCGCATGCGTGCCTGTTCCCGCCCCGTCCGCGGCAGAGCTGGTGTCGGTCCTTGGGCCCGTGGTGGCGGCAAGGTTCGGCGGCGCCGCTCCCGCAGAGGCGGCAGGGCAGGCCTTGGCCGAGGTGTCGAGCGCCGGCGCAGGCTTGGCCGGACGCTTGCCGTGGCTGGTGGGGCTGGGTGAGCGCGCCGTGGGCGGGGCTCTGGCCGACGACGCCGCTGCTCGTCTCGTCGCTGCGGCGCTGCCGCTGGCCACGGCGTCCCTGGCAGTGTGGGTCGGGGCCGCAATGCCCTCCACGCCCGCCCGGCCGCTGGGCGGGACGTCCCTTCCAGATGCCATTCGCGTGGCGCTCGGCGTGTGCCGCCTGCCTATCCCCGCCCTGATCGACGCCAGGGCGACCGCCGGCGAAACCGCCACAGCGAGGGGCTCGGCCGCTCCCGGGCTGGCAGGTCCTGCCGGCGAAGCGGGCGGCAGAGCCACGCGCTCCGCGGCGCTGCTTGCGCGCGCGTGGCGGCACGAGGCGCTGTCGGAGCTGGTCCCGCGGCTCGACTCGCCAGCGGAGCGGGCGGCGGTGCGGAGGGCGGCTGCCGCGGCGCTGCGCGTGGCCGTGCAGGCAGTGGCATCGTCCGCCGCCGGAGACGACGCCAGCGCGTGGGGCGGTGCACGCGGCGCGGCCTGGTCGCTGTGGGATCCCCAGGGCGCGGCCGCTGACGCTGCCGGCGCGGCTGCCGAGGAGGCCGGTCGGCCCCTGGCCGGGGCGGCGGGGGTGGCGGGCGCAGCCGACGTGCGCGCCGAGGCGGCGGTTTTGGCGGCGGTTTCGCCGTGCAGCGCCCCGCGCGGGACCGTCAGCAGCCTCGTGGAGGCGACCTCGGCCGGGCTGGCGCGGGTGCGCAGCGCGCTGGAGCGGCGGCGGGCGCAGCGGCCCCCGGGCTGGGCAGGCGCGCCCGCCACGGCGGCCCAGGACACGGCGTCGCTCATTGCGATCCTGGGCTCTACCGACCGCGACGCCCGGGCTGTGCTCGCCGTCGGCGCGGAGGGCGAGGGCTGCGTGTTCTCCGCGTGGGTGGGGCTTAGCGAGGCTCTGAGGCGGGAGCAGGAGGAGGACGAGGCGTCGGTGCTGTCGTTCGGGTCGCTGGAGGACACGCCGGGAGAGGCGAGCGGCGGCTGGACCGAGCGGTCCGGGTCGGCCGACGACGGCGGCGGCGGCGCCCGCGTGGGCCTCGAAACCGCTGCGCCGTACCTGCGAGTGCCCGCGCTCGAAGACGAGGCCCGCGGCGGCACAGTCGACGACGGAGGCGCCAGCGGCGGACTCGCAGCCGACGTCGCGCAGGCCGCGCTGGGGATCCGAGCGGGCGGCGGCGAGAACGGGCGGCAGTGGTCGCTGTCGCAGGAGGAGGTGGACGCCGCTGCGGCGGAGGCGCGGCAGGGGCTCGGGCCTGTAGGCCGGGCCGGCCGCGCGCTGGGGTGGCTGCTGGAGCGGCACAACGCGGAGCGTCCGCGCGCCGCCGTGCGAGTCGAGCTCTTCCCTGACGCGGTGCGCGGGGCGCTGGCCTGCGCCAGGGCGGTTTCGGCGCCGGGGCGGCACATTGCTCTGGTGGGGCAGGCGGGGTCGGGGAGGAGGACGCTGGCGACGCTGGGTGCGGTTGCGGCGGGCGCAGATTTGATCCTGGACTCAGCGGGGGGGGCGATGCTGGTGGGCGGGCGAACTCACGACGCAGCGGGTGGCGCGAACCCCTCCAGCGGTGGCGGCGGTGGCGGCGGCGGCGGTGGCAGTGGCGATGGCGGAGACGGCGGCGGCGGAGGCGGCGGTTCCGCCGCGCCGACTGCGAGCCCTGCCGTTCGCTCACTCGTCGCTGCGGCCAGGGCGGCTGCCAGCGGGCGGCGGGTGGTCGTTGTCGTGTGCGACAGTGACCTGAGCGCTCCGGGTACGAGCGCCGGCGTCGCTCTTCACGCGCTGGCGTCCCTCGCGGGGCGGCAGGACGTGTCCGCTCTCTTCTCGCGAGACGAGCTGGGCCTGCTGTTGGCTGCGCTGTCCCCGGCGGCGGCCAAGCTGGCGACCCACCTGCGTGCGCAACGGGCCAGAGAGGCAGCAGCGGCGGCGCAGCTCGCGGCGGCCGCTGCGAGGGAGCGCCGGCTGGGCGGGACACAGTCGGCATCCGGCGGCCAGACTGGCCAGCGGGTCGGCGCAGCGCCGGCTCTGCTCCGGCGATCCTCGTCCTCCTCGTCCTCCGCCTCCTCCGCCGTGTCAGGCGCGTCGGGGCCCCCCTCGCCCTCCGCGGGCCCGGAGGCGCTTGCCCAGGAGCTTCTTCAGCACCGCCTGCGGACGTGTCTCACGGTCGCGCTGGTGTTGTCACCGGACACGCCGCTGGCGCAGGCGGTGCTTGGCAGCGCCGCCGCAGCCTCTCTGGGCTCCCCGGTGGCGGGGGTGATGTCGGCGTTCCCGCTGCTGCGGGCGGCCATGGCCGTGCACCACGTCGAGCCGTGGTCTCGCGCCGCCCTCGCCCGCATCGCGGAGGCGCAACTGTCGCGCGTGCGCCTGCCCGCAGTGCTGACCGACGCCGGCGGCGGAGGCAGCGAGGCAAAGACACCCCCCGAAGCCGCAGCGGCGGCGGCTGCAGGGGCGGCGGCGTCGCCAGCGGACGGAGAGTCGCGCGTCCCGGCACAGCAGTGGCCCGTGAAGGCGCTATCGTGGCACCTGGCAGCAGCCCACGCGCGGGTGGGGGGCCGCCGCGGTCCCGGCGGCGAGGCCGCCACGCCACGGACCTTCCTGGCGCTCGTCTCCGAGTTCGCCGTGCTGCTGCAGAGCCGCGCGTCCGGGCTCGCCGAGCGGGAGGGCAGGCTGCGGCGCGGCGTATCCCGCCTCGACGCTGGCGCCCGGGGCGTTACCGCGCTCCGCGTCGCTCTCGAAAAGAGCGAGCGCGAGCTGCGTCGCTCGGAGGAGGCCGTCGGCAGAGCCATGGAAGGGTTGCGCAAGCAGACGGGCGAGGCCGAGGACGAGCGGGCGGTCGTGGAGGGCCTGCGCGCAGAGCTCGCCGCGGAAGCGGCCGTGACGGCAGAACAAAAGGCCGACGCCGACGAGGAGCTGGCCACGGCCATGCCCTTCTTCGACCGCGCAGAGGCGGCCGTGGCCGCCATCAGCGCCGCTGACATCGCCGAGCTCAAGGGCATGTCCAAGCCCAAGCCAGTTGTCCGCGTGGTGATGGACGCCGTTCTCATCACGCTGAGCCTTCGCGTGGACAGGGTGCGCCCCGCGACCGCCGCGCTGGGGGCGGGCAGGGAACGCGTCTCGGTGCAATTTTTGGCCGATTCCTTTGCCGACGCCAAGCGGGGTCCGCTGGCCGACGCCGGCTTCCTGAAGCTTCTGCTGTCCTTCGGGGCGGACCACCGCGACGACATCACCGACGAGGTGGAGGAGCTCCTGCTGCCCTATCTGAGCCTGCCAGGGCTCGACGGCGTGGGCGCCGTGAGCAAGGCGGCGGCCGGGCTGCTGGCCTGGGTGCGCGCGCTCATGGACTACAGGGCCGCCTCCAGGGACGTGAAACCGCGCATTGAGGCGCTGCGAGTGGCGGAGGCGGCGATGCGGGACGCCCAGGGGCGGCTCGACGGCGCCTCGGCCCGGCTCCGAGCGTGCGACGAGAAGGTGGCCTCGCTCCAGGCGACGTTCGAGGCGAGGGTTGCCGAGCGGGAGAGCCTTGAGGCTCGCGCCGCGGAGGCGAGGAGGAAGATCCGGGCGGCGGAGGGCCTGCTGGCGGGCCTGGCGGGGGAGCGGGCCCGGTGGGAGGCGGAGGCGGACGAGGCGTCTGAGGCTCGCGCTCGGGTGCCTGGGGACGCAGCGCTGGCCGCCGCCGTGTCGGCCTACGCCGGGCCGCTGGCCGCTGGGCGCCGCGCCGCGCTGCTTGTGGGGGCGGGCGGCTCTGCCATCGACCTGCTCCGCCGAGGCATCGCGGTTTCGCCGGACCTGCTGCCCCCCGCAGCGGCGTCGGCGCTTCGCGCGAGCTTCTCGGGGGAGACGTCGACTGTGTCCGAGGCCGGGCCGGCTTCGGGCGCGACGCACCGCAAGCAGTGCACAGCGGCGGCGGACGCGCTGGGCGTGGTGGCGAGCCGGGGCGCAGCTGCCAGCCAGCTGCTGCCCGGCGAGCTGGGGCAGTGGCTGCTCGGGGACGGGCTGAGCGCGGCCGCGCCGGGGTGGCGCGCGGCGGGGCTTCCGACCAACGTCAACGCCGTGCTGAGCGGCGCGCTGACTGAGCGCGCGGTTCGGGTGGCCGTGGCGTCGGTGTCCGGGTCGCAGGCTGCGGCCAGCGCGCTGGCACGGCGGGCGGCTGTGGCGAGCAGCGGGGCGCCGGCGCAGGGCGCGACGAGGCCAGGCGCCACCAGCGCAGGCGGCGGCCAAGAGGCGGCAGACGGCGGGAGCGGGGAGCTCGACACGTGCGGCGTCGCGGTGGAGGGCGGCGGCGGCGGGCTGGCCGGCAGGTTTCCCCTGCTTCTGGACCCGCAGGGGCAGGCGCTGCGGTGGATCCAGGGGGTGTCCGACGCCGCCATGGCCGCGGAGAGCGCCGCCCACGTGGCCGAGGCCCGTGCCGCCGCCGCCGAGGCGAGGCGCAGGGAGCAGCGCGGCCTGCCGCCGCTGCGAGCTCACACGGCGGCCATGAAGCTGCTGGCCGCCGTGGAGGCCGCGGGCGGCGTGGTCCCCGGGATGGAGCCCGTGGAGCTGGTGGCGGCCTCGTCACCGCGTCTGGTCGCGGCGGTGGAGGCGGCCATGGAGGCGGGCAGGCCGGTGGTGGTCACCGGCGTGGGGGGCTCCGGTATGGTCTCCGCTGCCGCGGCGCCGCCGTCGCTGCTGCCGCTGCTCGAGGGACGCACTGAGGCCGCGGGGAGGCGCCGGGTGGTGACGCTGGGCGGCGGGTCGACGCGCGCGGTGGAGGCGGCGCCCGGTTTCGCGCTCTTCCTCGTCACGTGCCTGCCGCTGGCGCGTCTCTCGGCCGGGCTGCAGGGGACGTGCGTGTGCGTGGACTTTGGGGTCTCGCAGGCGGGGCTGGAGGAGCAGCTTCTCGGCAGAACTATGGCCCGAGAGCAGGCGGCTGCGGAGGCGAAACTCCGCTCGCTGGAGCGGGACGCGGCGAGCGCCAGGGCGGAGCTGGCCTCCCTGCAGCAGCTGCTGCTGAGCCGGCTCGCGGCCTCCTCCGGCAGCCTGCTGGAGGACGAGGTGCTGGTCGCGGCGCTGCGGAACACGAAGCGGACGGCGGACACGGTGGCAGCGCAGCTCGCGGAGGCGGAGGGGTCGCGCCTGCGGCTGGCCGACCGGCGGGAGACGTACAGGCCGGCGGCGGCGCGGGCGGCGCTGCTGTTCTTCAGCTGGCGGCAGGCGGCCAAGCTCCACCCGGCGCTGGGCACGCCGCTGGACCGGTTCATGGAGCTGTACGAGACCGCGATGGAGGTGAGCGTGGCGGCCGGGGCGGCCGGGCGGAGGACCACGGCGGGAGACGGCGCGGACGGGGAAGGCGGGGCGGACGCGGCCGACACGGACAGGCAGATTCCCCCCGGGGCAGTGGGGCTCGTCGGCGGCGGCGCCGGCCTCACCGCCGCGCCGGCGGCCGTGGGGTCTGCCGCCCGGCGCGTCCAGTCCATCGCGCACGCGGTGACGTCGCTCGCGGTTTCGCGGGCATGCCGGGCAATGCGGCCCCGTTTCGGCATTGCGTTCCGCGTGGACGCGGCGATGCGCATGCTGGAGCGGCAGGGCCTGCTGCCTGAGGGGACGAGGCGGCTGCTGCTGACGCTGGGGTCGTCGGCCGGCGAGGGCGACGCCGCGGGCGGCGGCGGGGGGGCTGCCGCTGGCGAGGGCGGCAAGAGGGGCGCCGGGGGCGGGGGAGGCGGCTTGGGCGAGACCGGCACTCGTCGTCCGCTGTGGTTCCCGCCGTCGGCGTGGCGGCGCGCCGAGGCGCTGTCTGCGGGCGGTGGCAGCTCTCTGTCCTCAGTCTGCCTGCACATCACCTCCAACGAGGGCCGCTGGCGGAGCTGGATGGGGGGCGCGGTGCCGGAGCAGGTGGCTCCGCCTGCCTGGCCTGGCTCGCACGCGGTGGCGGATGCGTCGGACGGCAGCTCCGGGGCGAGCCTGGCGGGACTCGACTCTCGCGGGCGGCTGCTGTGGTCGCTGGAGCGAATGCTGGTGGTGATGGCTCTGCGCCCGGACCGCTCCAGCGAGGCGGCGAAGTTGTTCCTGCGCGGGCTCAGGTGGCTGCCCCCGGCGCGGGGCGCCGGGACGGGCGGCGACGCGGCCTCGATGGCGGCGCGTCTGTCGCTGCCCGGCCTGGGCCCGGGGCTGGAGGCGGCCGCTGGCAACGCCGCCCAGGTGTGGGACCTGGTTGCCGAGGCCGGCCCGTGGACGCCGGTGCTGCTTATGCTGGAGCGGGGTGCGGACGCCACGGTGGAGGTGGAGGCCGCGGCGAGGCGGGCGCGGACGAAGCTGGAGAGCACCTCGCTGGGGGGCGGCGGCGACGCGGCGGTGCTGGAGGTGGTGCGCAGGGGTGCTGTGCGCGGCGGGTGGGTCCTGGTCGCCAATGCTCACCTCAGCGCTGCGGCTGCGCGGGCCATCGCAGCGGCCGCTGCGGCGGCGGCGGAAGCCGCCTCCAAGGGCGGGGACGGGCAGGGCGTGCTGGTGGCGGTGCTCGGGGCGCAGATCGCCGCAATGGCTGAGGTTGACGCGGGGAGAGGCGCTGGCGGGCGGGGCCGGGCTGGCAACGGGGGCGTCGACGCTGAGGCCGCGGCTGCCGCGGCCGCAGCGGCGGCTGTTGCAGCTGCTGCTTCAAGCTCGGCCGCTGCCGTCGCGGCAGCATCGGCGGCAGCGTCAGCTGGGGCTGCGTCCGGCTCGTCGGCAGCGCACGGCGGGCCGGGGGATGGATCCGCCGACGTTAGGCAGAGCGGGGCGTCGCGCTCGTCGTTCCGCCTCATCGTGACGGCGGCCGCGACCGACACTGCCGCAACGGTTCCGCTGGCCGCAGTGAGCGTGACCGCGTCGCTCGAGGCGCCTTCCTCGCTTCGCGCCGCGCTGCAGCGCACGGTCGCGTCAGGGCCGCTCCGCCAGGATGTGCTGGACAGAGTGGACGGGGCGGAGTGGCGGCGGCTCTGCTGGGCGCTGGCCTTCCTCCACGCGGCCGTGACTGCGCGCCGCGCCTACGGACCGCTCGGCTGGGCGCAGAGCTACGCCTTCGACGAGGCTGACCTAACCTCCAGCCTGGCCTTTGCGGAGCGCACCATGTTTGCGGCGGGCCCTGGCGGGCTCTCCTTCGCGGCTCTGCAGCACCTCGTTGCCGACGTCCTGATGGGAGGCAGGGTCAGCGACTCCGCAGACCGGCTGCTGATGCGCGCACTGACCTCGTCATGGGTCAACCCCGCGGCGCTGAACTCCGGTTTCAGCTTCGTTCCCAAGGCCCCGGCGCACGCCCGGGGCGAGGATAGGTCGGCAGAGCCGTACGCGGCCGTCGACTCGGACATGATCGACCAGTACCGCGCCCGAGCAGCAGCGATGCCCGAGACGGACGACCCGCGCGCGGTGGGGCTGCACCCGAGCGCCGGGCTGGCGACGTCGCTTGCGGGGTCTGCGGCGCTCTTCGAGGCGCTGGAGACGCTCTGCCCGCCCCGGGGCGCGCCCGCGAGCGACGGTGCCGAGGACGGGCGCGCTGCAGAAACCGGCGCGGCCGCCGCCCGGTCACGGTCGCAAGCGGCGGCCGCCCTGATCGGGCGGGCGCGGGTGGCGGACCTGGTGGCGCAGCTGCCCGGCCCGCTGTCGCCCGACGACGTCGCGGCCGCGATTCGGCGAGTGGGGCGCGACGGCCGGCCGCTGGCGGCGTTCGCCGTGTCAGAGGCGCGGCGCGTGGCGGTGGTGGAAGGGGCCGCGCGGGTGATGCTGAGGCAGACGCTGGCCCTGCTGGACGGCGCGGTGGCGGCGCCCACGCCGGCCCTGGAAGCGGCCGCTGCCGACGTCGAGACGGGACGGACGCCAGCCGCGCTGCTTGCTGCCGTGGACGCCATTGCGGTGGGCGGGGCGGGCGACTGGGCGGGCGGGGCGAGCGTCGCCTCTTGGGTGCAGGGGCTGGCGGCGCGGTCGCAGCAAGCGCGCGCGTGGCTGGCGGCCGGGGAGCCACCCGCCACAGTCTGGCTGGGGGGGCTCCTTGCCCCGCAGGCGTTTGCCACCGCTGTGCTGCAAGACGCCTTCAGGTTCTCTCCCGGCATGGGGGCGCGAGCCCGGTCGCTCGACGACCTTCGGCTGCGCGCCGTGGTCACCGGAGTCACCAACCCGGCCGACGTGACCTCGGCGCCCCCTGCGGGGGAGGGGGTGCTCATCCGCGGGCTTGTGCTGCACGGGGCATCCTGGAGCACCGAGTCGGGGAGCCTCGAGGAGCGCCCGTCGCGGCCGCAAACGTTGCACGAGCCCTTGCCGGTGGTGTCGCTCTCTGCGGTTCCAGAGGCCGAGGCCAAGCGCGTGGCGATGCGCGCAGGGTCCACCGCGCCCTTCGACTGCCCCGTGTACGCCTCTCCGTCTCGCGGCGACAAGACGCTCGTGTGCGCCATCGCCCTTCCTTCGCGGGAGCATCGCGCCGAGCACTGGACGGCCCGCGGGGTGGCCGTGCTGCTGCGGGAGCCGTGACGCGGCCCGCCGGGCGCTTGCCGCGGTCCTAGGCCGGGGAAGCGTGTTTTGCCAGAGGCATAGCAACTCGGCCACGTGTGGAGCCGAACCGCTTTGTGTTTCTTTTCCTGCGTGAAGCTTTGCTAACGAATGAACGCGCGCGAGAGATGAGGGAGAGAGAGAAACACAGGGCCGCACTCATCTTGAACTGAAGCGAACCTGTCCTTGTTGTGCTTGCGAGAGACGGTGAGTTGCCGGGAGTTTTTTTCCCGACGCCGGGATCGAGCCCTGATCGCCCACTCCGATAACCCCTCCGGGCGGCTCAGCCGCATCCCTGTCCCGGATCCCGGGGCCTGGGGACCAGACGTGCCGTGCTTGTGCTCGTGGCCACGACCCCGATGCGGTTCCCGCGCAAGGGAGCCCCGGGGCGGCTGGTGACAACTGCTCTGGTGCTCGCCGCGGGACTTGTCGCGCGAGCAGCCAGCCGCGCCGAGCTCTTTGCGAACAACCTCGTGGAAACGCTCGACGCCCACCAAGGGGACTTCATGTGCAAGCTCACGCAGCACGCGGACTACTTCGCCGGCGAGGGCAGCGCGGGGCGCCGGCTGCGGACCGTGGGCGTGGAGGGCAGCCAAGAGCGACCACACAACGCCATGGAGCACTGCAGCCGGTCGCCCTTTGGGTGGGCCGACGCTCCCTGGGAGGAGCTCCGAGCATGGCCCAAAGCCACGCGGTGCTCGTCCCCCAGCCGCGTGATGCGGCAGCTGCGGACGGCCGTGACGTCGCTGGGCTGGTCAGCGCAGCGAGTCAGCGCGCTGTGGCCGCACCTTCTGGCCATGGCAAGCGCTGGCTTCGACGACGCGCCCGTCATTGCCGAGGCGATCCGCCCCGGCCGCCTCGCCGCTTGCAACGCGCTCCCTGCTGAGCACAGGGCCGACGCTGCGGCCAAGCTGCAGGCCGCTGTGGACTTGGCGTGGTTGCTGCGGACCGCCGCCGAGCAGGATGGTCCGCTGGCCGACGCGCTCCGGGACCGCTTCGGCGGGATGGAGCTCGCCCAGGCGGTGGAAATGTGGACTTTGCTGGATGGGCAGTCAGTGCAATGCGGCAGGCCGGGCCACGACTTGCACCCGGACGACCGCCGCGCATGGGAGGCCATTTTCGCCCGCTGGCTGCAGGGCGACCCGGACGTTGGGGAGGTCCTGCGCAAAGGCCAGGGCCCTGGACCGGAGTTCGAGGCCGACGTTGCTGCGGCAGCCGCGCGCGCCCCGGGGCCGTTCTCGGGTCCAGGCCGCGCCAACGTGACCGTTCAAGCGCCAGAGGGAGGCGCCGCTCCGCAGCCGGCCGCGCCTGCCACGACGACGGCAGGGGCAGGGGCAGCCTGGCCCGCTGCCACACTCACCCCGCCGGCGAGCTCCGCGCCCTCGGCCGACGACAGCAGCGAGGAGCTGGAGCCGGCGCGGCGGGACGCCCTCGAGCTCGAGCACGAGCTGGCGCTGCAAGACGCGGACGACGACCAGGACGAGGCCGACGAGTGGCACACCGTGTGGCTGGACGACGAGGCCGCCGACGGAGCAACGCACCGCCCCACGGGCAGCCCGGCCCACTCGCAGACAGCCCCTGAGCCCTCGGCCTCGGCCTCGCCCGCGGCCTCGTCCTCGCCCGCGGCCATGCGCCCTAGCCGCCCCGGCACCCAGTACGGCAACAGCGACGTCCCAGACGCCGTCGCCGACGCAGCCACCACCCTCCTCGCCATATCGCGCGTTGCTCGCGCCGACCCCTGCGCCTCCCCCTTCGTCACCTGCGCGCTGCTCCGGCCGCCGGACGACCCCGCCGGAGCCCCCGACCTGCGCATTGTGGGCGTCGACCTCTCGCAAACCACAGCCCTGTTGGAGCGAGGGCAGCTCCCAGTGGAGTTCGCACTGCTCTCATCGCTCCGCCATCTCGACATCGTGGCAACGCGAGGCGCCTTCGTCTGCGCCCCTGGAAACGAGGCGGTGCTGCGGGCTCTCCCGCTAGCCACGCTGTCGGCCTCCGTCCACCTGCGAGCGGGGCCCCTGGGGCCTGCGGTGCACCCCGACTGCGTCGGCCTTGACGAGTCAGCGGACGAGCTGCGCCGCGCCGCCTGCGCTGCGGTCACGGCGGCCGCCTCCGTCCGCCTGAGAGACTCCACGCTCGGCCGCAGCCTGCGCGGGCTGTCTCTGGACATCGAGCAGCCTCCAGTGAGGCCGCTCTTCGGCGCCAGACCCGGGCCCAGCCTGCTCGAGGCGTTCGTCAGCCTGGCCAAAACCTTCGCAGCCCCGCCGCCAGCGGAGGCCGGCGAGCCCCCCGCTCCCCCCGGCGCCTCCGCCTCCTCCGAGAAGTGGCACTCCGATCCGGTGGAAGCGAGGCGGCAGGTGATCGACTCCATCGCGACGCTGAACGAGGCCGAGCGCGCAGCCGCCGGCCCGGCCGTCCTCGCTGCCATCGGCGCGGCCCCCGAGCTGGCGCTGCCACTGGCTCCGGTCTGCCGGGACGAGGGGGCGCACGCCGCGTCGGAAGCAGAGTTCTTCCGCGTCGCCGGCCTTCGGGAGGCCGCGGGGAGGGCGGTGCCGGCGGCGTCGGCCCGCGTGCGTCTGTTCGGCCACAGCATCCAGTGGCCGGCGGAGCTGGCGTGGCTTTGCGAGCTCGGGTCGCTCCGCCGGCTGGTTCTGCCCATGGGGGCCGCTGGCTTGCCGGCGTGCCTGGCGTCGGGGGCCCCTCAGCTGATGAACATCGAGGCCCGGGGGGCCCTCTTCTCGCTCGTGGAGCCCGAGACATGGGCGCCGCCGAGCGACGCGGAGGACGGCCCGGCGTCCGGCCGTGCTCTGCCGAGCAGCCTGTCGGGCCTGCGACGCATGGTGTCCTTCACGGCGTTCCAGCAGTCCACATCCCAGTGCGGGCCGGACCCGGAGCAGTGCGCGCCGCTGTTCGAGCTGCTGGAGGAGGGCGCGCACCCCGAGACCATGTCCGAGTACCAGATCACCATGGGGCTGTGGCGCTGCGGCAGCGGGGGGTCCTGGGCGCCGTCGATCGGGGACCGGTCTCAGCCGTGGTGGGGCTGGAGGCGCCTGGAGCGCTTCTGGGTGGACGGCAATCGCTTCCAGGGCAGCCTGCCTGCCGACATCGGCCAGCTGTGGCCCCGTATGCGCACGCTGGACCTGTACTCCAACGATATCGAGGGCCCTGTGCCCGGCACGATCGCCGACATGGCGGACCTGCTGCAGCTCCAGCTCCAGCACAACCGCTTCGCTGGCGGCCCGCAGCGGGACGGGGGGCCTGTGCTGCACCGCAGTATCCAGCCAGACCTCGCCCGCGTGGACCTCCGGCTCAACCGTGGCCTGACCGGCCCACAGATGGCCTCCGGCGGCAGGTTCTGGGGCCCCGGGGCCAACACCACGAAAGTATTCGGCACACGTATCTGTGCCTCCAACTGCTCGGCAACCGTGCCCGGGCCGGCCAGGCACATTATTTCCTTGTATTCCGCTCCGTGAGCGCCGCCTTGCAGCATTGAGCCAAACTTGATGCGCAATCGCTGCTGAGGTACGTGCGCGCACACGCCCCCCGGCCCCCGCCCCACACACACAAAATCACACCGAGAGCACAAGCAACTCGCTCGGGACATCGCCAGTGCGCTCCGTTCGCAGGCCCGCGCCGCTAGCGCCGGGTCGGGCGTTCCTGGCAACAGCAGGTCGCGCCTTGCGTGTACAGGGCGCCGTGCGCGGGCGCCCCCCTGGCGAGCGCGCTCCCTGGTCCGCGCGGCAGGCCCAGCGCGCGCACGCGCAGGCCAAGCAGCAGCGCCCGGCTCTGCCGCCCCGCCGCCAGCGACGGCGCGCAGGTCGGCGGCGTCCCGGAACAAGCCAGCACCCATCTCTGGCGAACCAGGTCTGCGGCCTGCTCGCCCTAGTCTGTAGGTGAGGCTCGCGCACGTTGCGCGAGCGAGGCCCGTTCCGGCCGCCCGCTTCCTCGGGCCGGGCTGAATCCGGGCTCCCGGGCGCTTGCTGCCATGTCCGCGAAATGGCAATCTGGCCGGCTGCCCGACGGCGGCCCTCGCGTCGAGGCGGGCCCGTGGCCGCGGCGCGGCAAGCCCTCGGCATTGCAACGTGCGCGACTCTTGGGCCTGCGCGAGTGCCCGCTCCCGCGGCGTCTCGCTGGGGGCGCAGTGCGCCGGCTCGTGCGCGATCGCGAGGCGCCCAGTCCGCGCGTGCTGCTGCTCGACCGCCCGCCCGCCCCCCCTTCCCGCCCGCCGGCCCGGCCGCTGCCCCGCCGCCCCTGCGCTGCGCAGACATACAGCTCGCGACGCACTCTGCAAGAGTGCATCCAGTCCTGTATCGCAAGGCCCAACAGCTGCAGGCCGTCGCGCCCGGCTCAAGTGCAGAAATGGCAGCGCATGAAGCCGCAGCCTCGTACACGTCGCCGCTGGTGCATGCCGATGCGCACGACACGCAGCCGGCCGGCCCTCCTGGGATCGTGCCCCAGGTCGCCGTGCATGGCTCGGCCCCGTCGGCCGTGTCGCGGGCGGCCGAGATCATGGAGCTCAAGCAGCCCGCTCAAGTGATCGGCGTGCAGGAGTCCACCCCCGTTGCCTGGCGCAACGACGGCAGCGCGCTGGCCTACGTGTCGGGCAACCACAGCATCTTCATCTTGCACCCCGACTCCTCGCCCGCGGGCGCGATGCAGGTGGCGCGCGTGCTCAACGGGCACGACTCCCCCGTGCGCGCGCTGGTGTTCCACCCAACCGACCCGGACGTGCTCGTCTCGGGCGGCGCCGACGGCATCTTCGTGTGGTCGCTTCGGGCGGGCCGCCCGACCAAGGTGATCCGCTCAGAGGCCAACGTGTCGGCCGAGTTCCCTGCCCATGAGAGCGACGTGGAGGTCCTGGTGTTTGCGTTCAAGAACAACCTCATCAGCGGCAGCAAGGACTGCAACATCAAGGTGTGGGACGCGGACCGCGGATACACGCTTCTCGAGACCATCACGGGCCACAAGGCCGCCGTGCTCTCGCTCAAGGTGCACGAGCGAACGCAGCGCCTTGCCTCCGCCGGCCGCGACAGCGGCATCAAGGTCTGGGACATCTCCACGCTTGCCCCCGAGTGGCGCGCCCGCCGCGCCGACGACCGCGGCATCCAGTGCCAGCTGATGGGTAACCTGGACGGGCACCGTGGCGACGTGGTGACGCTCACCTGGCGGCCCGACGGCACCGGGCTCTTCAGCGGGGCCCGCGACAACACGTGGCGCATGTGGCACGTCCCCACGTACTCGGAGGTGCGCGTCGTGGAGGACGCGTCCAAGGGGATGGACGGCAGCCACCGCGGCGACGTCCGCCGCATCGTGGGCCTCCCCGGGGGGCGCACCGCCGTGACTGCGTCGCTTGACGGGAACGTGATGCTCTGGGAGCTGGACCCCGAGGACGGGTCCAACTCCCTCGTCTCGGCGGCGATGGCCAGCTCGGAGCAGCTCGCCGACGCCGGCTCTCCGGGCGGGGCCGTTGCGGCCTCGGCTGCCGGCGCCGCTGGCGCGGGCCCGTCCGCGGGCGGCGACGCCGCCGCTGCTGACGACGGCGCGACCTCCATCAGCGGCGGCGGGGGCGCTGGGGCGTGGGACTCGGGCACCGCCGCCATTCTGGAGCAGATCATGGGCGGCGACACTGCGGGCGGCGACGCCGCCGCGGCGGTCGTGGCCAGCGCTTCGGACCGGATCCTGGGCCAGACGCAGCTCGTGTCCCCGGCTGTGGGCATCTTCCACATGGAGCTGTGCCCCGCAAACATGCGCATCGCCATCTCCACCACGGCCAACACCGTCATCATCTACCAGTTCAACCCCACCGCCGCCGGGCTCCTGGGGTACGACCCGAGGGACCCGTCCGCGGAGCGCACGCACAGGCTCATCCTGCCCCGCCTGCAGGCCTTCCACGGCCACAGCCACACGGTGCACGAGGTGGAGCTGCTCGGCGCCGGCACGGACGACCGCCTGGTGGCGACCTGCTCGGCGGACAACACCGTAGCGGTGTACGACGCCGCCACGACCGCCCGCCTCATGTCCCTCGACTTCACCGCCTCCGCGCTCTGCCTCGCCCTGGCCCGCACCCGGGACGCCGGCCCGCTGCTCATGGTGGGCGGCTCCGACTACGTCATCCGGGCATACTGCGCCGACCACGAGCGCCACGCCGCTCACGAGCGCCAGCTGGCCAGCGGCCTCCGCTCCGCCCAGAGCGCGGTCCCCCCCTCGGCCTTCGAGGCGGCTCGCTACGAGGGGCACTCGGGGCGGGTGCTCACGCTGGCGGTGCACAGTAACGGCACAATGATGGCCTCCGGCGCCAGCGACTTCACCGTCATGCTGTGGGACCTCACCAAGCCCAAGCCCGTGCTGCCCACCCCGGGCGGGCCCGCCCGCACCGGCACCCCCGTCGGCCGCCCGCTGGCCCGCGTCGACGCCCACATGGGCCTCACGCTCTCCCTCGCCTTCTGCGACGCGGCGTTCAACGGCGGCGACATGCTGGCCAGCGGCGGAAACGACCACGCCGTCAAGGTGTGGCAGGTGACCTCGGGCACGCTGGGCGGCAAGACGCTCACGGAGAAGTGGACGGGAAGGGACGATGGCGACGACGTGCGCGGCGGCCACCGCGGCCCCGGCAGCCTCGCCGCAGTGGGGCCGCAGCCGCACCGCGCCGCCGTGTCCGCCGTCAGGTGGGGCCACGGCCCCAGCGCCGGGCTCGTCTTCACCGCCGGCTGGGACCACGTCATCAGCGTGTGGGACGCGAACTCCGCCTCCGGTTCCGCGACCCGCCTGCCGCTGGCCTCCCGCCAGCTCCACTCCGCGCGCATCACAGACATGGACGTGTCCAGCAACGGCGCCTTCGTCGTCACCGTAAGCGCCGACTTTACGGCCAGGCAGTGGACCGCCACCAAGGACCTCCGAGCCGTCGCCCGCTTCCCGTGCTCCGCCCTCGACGGCGGCATGACCTCTGTCGCCGCGGGCTACCGGCGCTTCTTCTGCGCCTCGGACAACGGCCAGATCCGCGTCTTCCCCCTGTACTCCCCGGAGGACAAGGCGGCGGCGGCCTCCTTCACCAGCGCCGTGGACACTGCGCAGCTCGCCGAGGCGGAGGGCGCCGCCGGCATGCCGACGGCCGCCGGAGCAGGCAAACGCTCCACAGGGGCCGACGGCTCTGTGCACGCCACCAACCCGGCTGCGGGGCACTCGACGGCCGCTGCTGCCTCGGCCGCTGGCGCCTTCAGCACCTGATTCAGAATCGTGGTCTGAAGCCGAGGCGTCGCTCCACGGGCCCGCCCAGCGAGCACGGCAGGCTCCTGCCCCTCCGCTGGTGCCCTGCCCGGCGCTAGTGAGTGCTTCCCATGCGTGCGAGTGCGTGTGTTCGTGTGTGTGCGCGCGCGAGTGGCGGCTGGAGCGGCGGGCGCCCGTCGCACTGCTTTGCTCGCCATGCGCGGCTCGCGGTGCGGAGCCTGCTGTCCAACCCGCGCTTTGAGCGACTCCCAGTCCGCCTCGCAGGGCCTCGTGGCCCGGGCATCGTCGCCCGTCACCCCGGCTTCTCACGCGCGCGGCTTCGGTGTGGTGCTGCCCAGGCGCTCGCGGGGCGATGGCTGGCGAATGACCAGACCCCCTCGTCTCCCGTTCGCTGGCACGCGGCAACGCTCCACCGCTGGCGCACGCATCTCGCCGCCACGGAGGCAGGCAGCGCCAGCAGGAACCCAACGCTCGCGCGCTCGCAGGCACGCACGCACAGTCGCACGCTCGCACGCTCGCAGGCACGCACGCTCGCAGGCTCGCACGCTCGCAGGCACGCACGCTCGCACGCAGAGGACGGCTAGTCTTGCGCGCGCGCGCGCTCAGCGCATGCGTGGCCAGGGGGCAATCGCATGGCGGCAAGGCTCCGCACGAAAACGCCGGCTCGTCCCCGGCCGGGCGCCCAGCGCCCATCAGCCGTTGTTCTTGACAATCTGCACCACGTCCTCGTCGTGGAGGAAGTGGTCCTTGCCCACCTTTTGCGGCTGGTGCTTGACAGAGGAGCCCCACACCCAGGCGAACTTGTACTGCTCGATGAGGGTGCGGTGGATGCGGTCGCAGAGGTCGGAGATGCGGGGCTTGCGGGCGTGCAGGATGATGGGGCTGTCAAAGTCGGGGATCTCGCCCTTGGGCTTGGTGTAGATGCGCAGCATCTTGCAGTACTCCCAAATGCGCTCCTTGAGCTCGTCGAAGTTCCAGGCGGTGCGGGCGCTGATGGGGACAAAGTGCCTGTAGGAGCAGAGCAGCTCGATCTCGGGGAGGGGCAGGGCGTCGATCTTGTTGAGCACGTAGACGACGGGCATGTACACGGCGCGGTTGCTGATGGCGTCAATGATCTGGTCCACGGTGCAGTGGGGGAAGCGGACCTCGATGTCGGCGTTGGGAACCTTGTACTCGCTGCACACCGAGCGCACGATGTCGTCGTCGATGTAACGCTGGGGGTCTGCGGCAGCGAGGTGGCAGGGCGGACAGGGGGAGGCGCGAGGGCAGATGTCAAGCAGGAGGGCGCTGGCGGCCGAGCGAGCGGTAGGGAAGGACGCGCGAGCGGACGCGCCGCGCTGCTTTCCGAAGCGCGCGCGCACGCGTCGGCCGGCGCTCACGCAGGGAGCGGAAGGTGACGCCGCCGCGGTCCTTCTTGTGGAAGCGGATCTCGGGCTTGACCTTGTTCACGCGCACGCCAAAGCCCTCCAGCTCGTACTCGAGCTTCTTCTTCAGGGTGATGGGCTTGGACGCGTCCAGCACGATGAGGAGCATGTTGCAGGTCCGGGCCGCGGCAATGACCTGGCGACCGCGACCCTTGCCGTCCTTGGCGCCCTCGATGATACCCGGCAGATCCACGATCTGAAGCTTCGCGCCGCGGTAAAAGAGGTTACCCGGAATGGCAGTAAGCGTTGTGAACTCGTACGCCGCCGCCAAACTCTCCGTGCCGGTGAGCTGGCTCAGCAGCGTGCTCTTGCCCACGGAGGGAAAACCAACCAGCCCCACACGCGTGTCGCCCGACTTGGACACGTCAAAGCCTTCGCCAGCCCCGCCACCGCCACCCTTCTGCAGGCAATGTCAGCGCCGAGGAGCAGCACGCGGGAGGAGAGCCTGGGGGCAATCGCATGCTGCCTCAGTCGAATTTCCCGCATCGGACAAGGTTGCCCCGCCAAAGTAGCCCCGGGGATGCACCCCCCCACCCCCACCCCAGACGACCACTCTGATGAGGCGCGCGGCGCGCGCTGCACCCGTTCGCTCGCGCGCGCTGCTCTCACGCCGCCGGAGACGAGCTCCGTCTTCAGCTTCGCCAGCTTCGCCTTCAGCAGCCCCAGATGCTTCGCCGTGGCCTTGTTCTTCTGGGTCTTGGCCATCTGCGCGAGGCGCCACAACACAGAGATGCAGCACGGGGCATGCTGGCACGGGGATGGGGGCGGGGGGAGGGACCCCAGGCAGCCGGGGCGGCCACGAGGCAAGTCCGGGCTGCAGAAAAGAGGCGGCCGGCTCGCCGCGGGGCGGGGAGGCCGGCGTGCAGGCTCCAGCCGAGGCGCGCCGCTGCGGCTCTCACCTCGGCCTCGATGTCTTTGATCTTCTCCTCGGTTGACATGGCTGCCGGTTCTGCGCGAGGCGCTGAAGGGGGGTGCTGGGCGGGCAGTCGCTCAGGAATTTAACTGGCGGCGGCCCCAACTCGGGCTGCTGGCAGAGCCTGAGTTGCCGGGGGCAGTCGCGACAACTGACCGTCGAACTACGGCTGCGAGCGGCACAGGTCGCTGCGTGCGGCAAGTGGAGTCCGAAACCCGGCGACTCCCCCTCGCACGCTCAGCCGCTTGCTCAGCCCAACGCGCCTCCCACCGCAGCGGGCTGCCACAGGCCTGCGACACCGGAGAGTTTGAGCTCCTCGCCGCGGCGGCTCGCCCGCAGGTGCGCGTGCGGGGAGCGGGCGCCAGCATGAGGCCGCGATCGCGAACCGCGAGCCGCTGTCGGCCCAGCCGGCCGGCTCTGGGCGGTGAGGCGGAGGCCGCCGCTGCGGCACAGCGCCAGGCAACCGTCGACGCCTTCTTGATGTCACTGGCGGCAAGAAAGGCAGGCCTGCGCTGCGAACCTGCCGGCGACCCTCTGAGCTCTCCAGCCCGCGAGTCTCGCCCCAGACAACTCTCCTCCGACTGCGCGACCGCGCCTGTCCTCGCTGCGCCCGCTGCCCGGCGGGCAACGCTGCCACTGGTTCGCCAGACTGCGCCGTTGCGCCGGGAGGCCGTCCTGTCTCGGACCGGGAGGTCGCGGTCGCAATCTCGGCCGGTCGCAGGAAACGGTCCCAAGCCGGCGGGCAGCGCACCATCGCACGCCACTGGCCCCGCCAGCTCCGTGCTTGGTTCGCGGGCATCAGAGTCAAACCGCCGGGGACCAGGCTGCGCTGCCGCCACTGCAGACGCCTTTTCGGACATGTCGGCGGATGTCGGCGAAGCGGCGCGGCTGTGCCGAGCGATAAGCTCCGAGCGGGTGCTCGAGCATCAGAGGCTGCATGCGCGTTCCCACGACGGCGTTGACAGAGTCTCCATCTCGGGCGCATTGCCGGGCAGCGCCGACCAGCAGCAGGCAGGCGAGAGCAAGGCCGGAGCACCCGACGACGCCGGCGCTGTAAGGCGTCGCAGCCCACAGTCGCACCTGGCCGGAGCCATCTCCCATGCGCTCTCCTCCGGGAGCGCTTGGCCTCTCCGGTCGCGGGCCTCCACCCGCGCGGTGTGGGCTCGGCCGCCTGGCTCGCATGCAGAGACGGCCCCGTTTCTTCACTCCGTTAGCCTGTCCACCCTGCCGCCGAGCTCGCCAGACTCGTGCGGGCCAGACCACGGAGCCCCCCACGCGCCTCTGGAGGCCTTCCGGGACGAGTCTTCGCTTTGGAATGCGGCGAGCCCGCTGGGGCCGAGCGTGTCTTCGGTAGCGTTCGACGGGAGCGGGCGAGTCGAGCCCGCCGCGTCAGCGTGGTCCACCCGAGACGGTGCCGCCAGGAAATGGGACGATGGCCCTCACTCGCGCGTGACGCTCCTGCAGCTGATCAGGGCCGGGAAGTCGAGAGGCGGAACCGACCCCGAAACCGAACACTTCGTCGAGTCTTGGCGCCGCTCGCAGCACGCTGGCAAGACTGCGACCAGAGTCCAAAAAGTCGTTCGCGGCTGGCTCGTGCGCAGGCGCGTCAAAGCCATCCTCTCTCGCATGAGAAAGCGCCGGCAAGACACCTTCTCAGCCTGGCTCTTTGCGGCGGCCGCGCAGCGTCTCCAGCGCAGCATGGTGCTGAGGAAGATGTTCCGCGCCCTGGCAGAGCTGGCCGAGGACCGCCGTGCGACGCGCCAAGCGATGGGGAGGCTTGCCGCTCGGCACGAGCTTCGCAGCAACCCTGACGAGCCCATGACCGTTCCAAAGCCGCTGATGCGCATGCTGATGTTGGAGGCCGATAGCGACTCTTCGGGATCCGAGCTGTCGGGGACGGAGAGCGAAGGCGACCCCGACGAGCGTGTCGACGCTCCCGCGTCGTCCCCAGGTGCAAGCGGCGGCGACGCAGAGGCGCAAGTGCCTCACCTTGACGATGTGGCGGGCAGCGAAAACGCGCACCCCTTTGCTGGGGTCGCTGACGGCGTCGCTGGTGCCCCTCGTGGTCCTCCACCCCGGCCGTCTACGGTCGGCCTCGCGCAGCTCAAAATCGGACCCAGGAGCGAGCGGCGGGCCCTGCTGCCCGAGCAGGGTCCCCGACCCTCAACGACGCCGGCCCCCGATGCGGCCTGCGGCAGCCGTCAAGAGCGGCATCACCCGGAGCTGGATGCCCCGCCAGACCATCGGCTTGCTCGTGGCGCGCCCGACGGCGACCTGGAGCAGGGTGACGAAGTCGACGGCACAGGAGACGGATCCGCGGCGGGAAGCCAAGGTCGGGCCGCCAGGAGGAGGCGGTCGGGCAGGAAGCGTCTGGGCGGCGCCATGGGGCTGCTGCCGTCCGAGCGGCGCGCGCTCCGCAGCCGCATGACGGGCTATGTGGGAGCCGAAGGACCGGCGGCAACGATCTTGACGGTGAGCCGTTTGAGGAACGCACGGCCCAGCGGCAAGCGAGGCGGCAAGCCCTCCGCACTGCTGGCAAAGTTTCTGGGAAAAGGGGCTGGCACGCTTCAGGGCCGGCCTCCTTCCCGCGCAAGTCAGGCCGCGGCGGAGGCCCTGGCTGCGGCCGAGGCTGCGCTGGACGAGGCCGAAGCGGCGGCTGCCGGCGAGACGTCCGCCAAGGACGCTGCGGAGGCTGCGCGGGAGCGCGAGGCCGACGCCCGTGCAATGGCATGGGGCAAGCGAGCGCGGTCAGCGGCGACAGGCTCGCGTCCGGGAAGCGAGCCGGCCAGCCGCGCGGCAACCTCGGCCGGCAAGGGAGAAGGTGGTGGAGGCGAGAGCGCCGCCGGGCACGGCAAGGGAGGGGACGCATCGTCGTCCTCGGCCGTCAGGCAACGCGGAGCGCTTGGTCGCGGCGCAAACGGGGAGGTGAGCTTCCCCAGCATTGCCACTGCAGTGGACGAGCTGGACAAGGCGGAGGTGGGTGACAGGCCGTCCGGCCGCGACTCGAGCAGGGGCCGGGAGCTGCGCAGGACCAGCTTCGGCGGGCTGAGCAAGCAGCGACGGGCAAACCTTGCGTCGTCGCTTGCAGGAGGTTCAGGCGCGCTGTCGCTCCTCGGTGCGGACGACAAGGCGGCCGAGGCAACGTTCCGCATGGCTCGGCTGGTGACGATGCAGCTCAAGCGCGATTCGCTGGATGCCTGGGCGCGGTACATGTCGCAGCGGCGCCGGGCCCGCGAGACTGCCAAGCGGCTCATGGGGCTCTTGTTTCGGCAAGCAATTGGAGGCTCGTCCCTGGGGTGGGGCGGTGACACGATGCGAAACCTGTTCGAGATGTGGAAGCGGTGGACCGCCCTCCGCCACGCCCAGCAAAACGGGCTTCCACCTCCAAAGTACGAGCGCGTCATTGCGGCTTGGGAGATTGTGGAGCGCCGGGAGCACGCTCGAGTCGTTCGCGAGCGCGCTGTGAGGCTGCTGGCTGGCACTTCTTCGCTGCGCCGATGCTTCGAGCGGCTGCGCTTGGCGCGGCTGCGCGCGAGGCGAGTTCGGGCCATCGAGGAAGAGGTCCTCCGAAGCCTGCGCCGCAAGCGGCTGGAGCTCACACTCTGGCTATGGAAGATTGTGACCCGCATGCCCATCACGCTGCTCCGGAGACAGCGCCGCATTTTCGACGCCTGGAGCGGCTTCACGCGCAAGTCGAAGGGGCTCAACGCGGCAAGAACGCAAACTGAACAGGCCTGCGACGCGATGCGCAGGCGGCGGATTTTGCTCGCGTGGAGGGCCCTCATGCCGCCGCTGTCGGCAGCCTCCGCGCTGACGCGCAGAGCATGGCAGAGAGGAGCATCTGTGATGGCAGTGGCTCCGCCCCTGCCGCCTGCGGCATGCGCGTTTCCGCCAGGGAGCTCGAGCGCCGCCGAGGCCCTCTGCCGCGGGTCCCCGTGCCCCGCGACGGCGCTTCGCCGCTTCGCCGGAGTACTCATCACCGTCCCGTTGGACGCTTGCGGAGGAACTCCACACCCTGGATTCGGCGGCCAAGCCCCGCTGCCCATCGGCAGCGTCCGGCCGTTTGCGGACCTCCGTGTGCCCGGCCCGCCCCTGCCGCCGCTCGCCGCGTCGGAGAAGGCGATGCCAGTCGCCACTCAGATGGGCCTCGAGCCCGCTGAGGTGCTTTCGCACAGCGGAACCGCTGCGGGGCGCGCGGTTCTGTCCGGCTGGGCTGCACTGCTTGACTGGAAGGGAAACTCGGACGCTGCGTCGCTGATCCGCGCATGGAAGCGTCTGGTGGAGGTTTGCCGTGCTCGCGCCTCTTGGCGGAGGCTCCGGCACCTGTGCGCCCGGGAGCACGCCCGGACATCGCAGCTCGAAGTCATCAGGGCGTGGCGGGCGTCGGCCAGAGAGCGCAAGGCGCACCGCCTGCTCTCTCGCACAGACGGCAGCGTAGCGGACTCGCTCGACTCCGCTGGGGAGCTCGTCGACGACTTCGCCTTGGGCAGCGCTCCGAGCGAGCAGGGCAGCATCGGCAGGACAGCGGGCGCGTTCACAAGCTCGCCGGGAGCGATCGTCATCACTGGAGCGGCAGGGGCATTCTCGCCAAAGCTGTCTTTGGCTGGCGAAGGTGGCGGCGGCCTCGCTCGGCCAGGCCTCGGACTCGACGCTGGCGACACAAGCAGGCTGTCGCCGCACGGCTCGATGAGCAGCATGGCGAGCAGCCGAAACTGGAGGGCCGCGCTCACAAGCACCAAGAGCGTTCAGCGGGAGCAGTCTCCGCTCGCGGCCGTCGCCAGGGCCGAGCGCACCGTCAAGTCCAAGTGGCTGGCTGTTGCCGTTGTGCTGGCTCGCACCCGAGAACCGCTGGATGTTGCCTCGGACGTGAGGTCGGCGGGAATCGCGCTCGCGCCAGCAGCCATTCTCTCCCGCACCTCGGACGGCGCAGCCGCGTGCCAGCCGCCACCCTGGCCGGCCGGCCATGGCGGAGTCGAGGCAGCTCTCGGCTCCCGGCTTCGCGCTGCAGCGGCTGCCGCTGACGAGGGTGCAGTTCGGCGGCTGATCATTGGCCGTCCGACGGCGGCTGAGCTGCTGGAGAGCTACGACTCCACGAAACGGTGGTCGGGGCGAGAGGCGTGCGCGTGGGCGGGGCCGCCCGCAACCACAGCGAGCAGCGGAGCGAGCGGCTGGCCGGGGTGGGAGAGTCATGGCCTGCGGCCGAAGACGCCTGGAACGGCCGGGACAACAGGCACCTCGGCAACGGCAGGGAGCGGCGGCAGGGCTGCTACGCCGTCCGGCCCTCGCATGGCCGATGCTGGCGCGGTGGAGGCGCACTTGCCCCAGTCGTGGGGTGGGCCGACGCGGCCGGCCAACGTGAACCACCAAGACCCGGCGAGCGGCCGGACGGCGCTGCACGAGGCCGCGGCGGGGGGCAGCAGGCAGCATGCCAGAGTCGTTGCGCTGCTGCTCCAGTCCGGGGCCGACGTCGGGCTGCGCGATGTCAGCGGCGCAACGCCGCTGGACGCTGCGGCGGGAAAGCCGGCAGCAGACGCCCTCCTGCGGGCACATGCTCATCGCGCGTTGACGCTTGCCAGCTTCACCAAGGCAGGCAGCGGGGCGGAACCCCGCAGCGCCCCGACCGCCAGAAGCACGGCCAGTGGCAGGCCCGACGGCACGGCAGATGGCGCAGGCACCCGCCCCTTCGGGGGCAGCGAGAGCGTTGAGGGCTCCGTCGATGGCCAGCCACTTGCAGACCCTGGGGACGAAGGGGCCGGCCCGCGGCTTGGCGAGGGACACACTCCGGAGCTGCCAATCAGTCGCTCAGAGGCAGAGTTCATCTCTGGGGAGCTAGCCTCGTCCAGGGCAAGAAACCTCAAGCGGTGGGAGGAGTTTGGGTGGCGGCGAATATGGCGAGCGGCCGTGCTCGCGCTCGTGTCAAGGCAGCGGTCGGAGGAAAAGGCGAGGTCGAGAGCAGCGGCTGTGCCTCGGGACACGGCTGTGGCCTTGGCCACGGGCGACGGCAGTGACGGCAACATTGCGCTGCCTTCAGTCGTCGCTGCGCGTGCTGCCAAGCGGGCGCTCGCGCGGCTGCGGCTGAAGCGCGGGCACATGGCGCTGGAGCGGCTTGAGCAGGCGCGAACGGTGTTTGAGAGCCTTCCCCGCGTGTGGGGCGCAGAGCCCAAGCACGACGAGCGGGGACCAGCGGACCAGGGCCCAAATCGCGGGGAGCGCGAAGCGAAGCGCGAAGCCGGCGCGGCAAAGGTCGCCGGGCCGGCGGGACTCCTCATGCTGGTGGTGCTTCGCGAAGCCAGGGGCCGGCGGTGGTGGGCAGAGTTCTTCGTGCGCCGCAGCGAGGCCCTGTTCGCTGGCGGGGCGGTGCGCGCCGCAGCCAGGCGAGGAGCCGTCGCCAGCGTGATGGACGCGGCGGAGGAAGCTGGAATCGCCGCGCGAGGCGCAGTCAGCTTGGCAGCCGCGACGGAGCAGGCGACCGAGGCAGAGGCAGCAGCGGTTTCGATGATCCGGCGAGCCAGCGGCATCGATCTGATGGCCCCGCTGGCGGCGCACGCAGCTGCAGCCGCACGAAAGGCCCACGAGCGTTGCCGCGACGCATCTGCCCGAGCCGCAGTCGCTGCGCGAGCCGCAGAGCTGGCTGCCAGGCTGGCTGTGGACCCGAAGCTGCTCGGGGCCGTGCAGCAAAGCCAGGCAGTGACTGCCGGGCTCAAGGACGCGGCCAGAGGGTCGCCCTCCGAAGTGATCGCCCGACTTCGTGGCACGCTCTGGACGGGCCTAGGGCCTCGCGAGGCGGAGGTTGAGGAGGACGGGTGGGAGGTTGTCCAGAGCGGACTGCCGCCTGGCGAGGGCAGCGGTGAAGATGCGTCAGATGGCGAAGACAAGCCCGAAAGCCCGCTTCCAGACGCCCCAGCGCAAGAAGCGGGGGGCGGCAGCGAGCACGGAGATCCTGGCCTGGACGGCTGGTTCGAGAGGCAGGCAGGAGGGGGCGGGGGGGGTGCGTTTGCCGAGGCCGCCCTCATGCTCACGGCGGCTGCGCACCTTGCCCGCAAGCAGCGCGAGGAGGAGGGGGAGGAGGGTGGCGGCGAGGAAGGCAAAGCTGGAGGTGCCGCGGACGGCAGCGCGGCGACCGACGGCGACGAGGATGGGGCCAAGGGCAAGGACAAGAAGGGGAAGAAGGGGAAGAAGGGGAAGAAGGGGAAGAGGGGGAAGAAAGGAAAGGGCGGGAAGCGCAAAAAGAAGGGGGGCAATGGAACCGGGGGCACAGGGGGGGTCGGCTGGGAGGAGTTCGGCCTGCGCGTGGAGGCCGCGCCTGAGCGGGTCCTCGACAAGCACATTGTTTCGGAGGCGACGGACGGAGCGTTTTTGCTCGCAATGTCGCGCTTTGCGCGAGACCCGGCCGCAGCACGGATCGCACTGGAGGCTCGGGAGCTCGTGGGGGCGGCTGGCAAGGGCGCCACCAGCGCCACCAGCGCCGAAGACGCCAAGAAAATGCTCGACCGCCTTCGTGCCGCGGCAGGCCTCAACTCTGGCGGGTACGACCCGTTCTCCCGGATTCGCAGGGTGCGATGGCTGCGTGCCGGGCTCTCGGAGGCGGAGGCTCTGGTTTCCATTGCCAAGGCCCGGAAGGAGCGCGCAACGATGGACGACGCGGTCGCAAGGGGAGCGGTCGCTCCGAAGCAGCGCGTTGGCCAGCGGCTCTGGGCGATTCTCCGGGCGCGGATGGGCATTGTGCCCAAGCAAAGCGAGGCGGCAGCAAGCAAAGCATTTGGGCCGGCGCCCGACCTGTCGTCGTTCAGCTCGCCTTTCGGCGACGCGCTGCTTCACGAATCTGAACCGGAGCCGGCGCGATCCGAGGCCGCGCTCTCAGCCCCGCGGCAACCGGCGGCCGTTCGTTGGGAGGACAACCTTCGAGCAACCCGCCAAGCCGCCCGGCCCGACACGTCAACGTCTTCTGAAATGCCGACACCGAGGCTGGCAGCCAGCCCCGGTCCGGGCTTGCTGCCAGCGCCGCTTCGCTCGCGGCGCTCAAGGCACAGGCGCGAGGCAGCCTCGTCTGTGCCAGTCACGCCCGGCACCGCAGTTTCCTCCCCCTCACGCTCGCCTCCCACCGCCCCGGCATCCCGCGGTGTCTTTCCTGCCGCGCCCGGGGATGTGAAGACGGCTAGCACGAGGGAATCAGCGAACGCCTCGCGCGCGGGGCGCAAGCCGCAAGGCAACGGCGCACCGGGCTCCACACACTTCCCATCAGACGAGTTGCCGGCGGCGGGCCGAGCTGCATCCCCGCCTGACGCCACTCCTGGCCGGCGTCTTCACGTCATCGTGTCGTCATCGCCGCCCCTGCCCGACGGCCGCGTCGTTGAGGACGGACCGCGACCCCCCGGGCCAGCGCCAGGAACCACAGCGCCGGCTCACGACCCAACCAACGCGGTCCCCCGTTCACGGATGGTGGAGTCCTGGGGAGATGGCGTGGGCGAGCTGCACATCCACACCGGGATCGCGGGCGACAGGTCACCCCCGCCGGAGCAGTCCCCCGCTCCTAGCGCGCCCTCTCGACAGGCCCCAAGCGCCCTTGGGCCAGCCTCGAAGCCAACAGCCAAGTCGCGCCCAGGCTCCCCCGCTCCACGCCCGGCGCCGGCAGCGCCGCTTTCCGCAGCGAGGGGAGCCGCCCAGCTGGACGGTCCCGCTCCGGCCGGTGCTCCCCTCGAGGCTGCAGCCACGCTACCGGCCAGGCCCGCAACGTCGTCTGCCCAGTCTGGTTCTGCTCTAAACTTGGCGGCGGCGGAAACCGGCAGCCGCGGGGCCACGCCGGTTCGGGCAAAGTCCCCCGCCTCCAGAGTCGGCGCCAAAGCAGCCGCGGCGGGAGCGTACAAACGTCGGGTTCGCCGCATCGTGCGCAAGCAGATCGAAGCAGGTCCTCCTCCGGACCCCACGGACCCAGACTGGGTCGCGTCGCAGCTCCGCGCAGCCGCAGCATGGGCCGTTGTGACGGGCGGCTACCCCCCGCTTGCTCCGTCCGCGAACGGGAGCCTTCATCACCGCAACGCGTTTGGCTCGAGCTTGGCAGAGATCGGCGGAGTGTACCTGATTCGGGCCGCAGTCGTCGCCAGCCCGAAGCCGCGACTGACGTCGTTTCTTGCCACAGCAGGCTCGCGGCCCTGGACCGGCGCTGCCAAGTCCGCTGGGCCGCCGTCTCCCCTTGCCGCCCCAGCAGCAGGCGGGGCAGCCGCAGCAACGGCAGCAGCAGCGACTGCAGCCGCTGCTCCCGAGCTGGATCGCAAGCCGTCGTCGCACGTCGTGCCACAAGCGTGGTCGGGGATCTCAGCTGCCCGAGTCATCGAAGCGTCGGCAGTGGCCTGGTCCGCAGCTGATAGTCTGGCGCCTCCGCTTCCGCAGTGCGTGGGCCTGGCGCGGCTGGGCGCGGAGGCGGCCTTCGCGTGGGCTGGGCTGCTGGGAGCAGGCGCCGTTGCCCCTGCCACAACGCCCGTCGGCGGCATGGGCCCCTCCGAGGGCTCGCTGTCGCAAGAGGCGGACGAACTTCCAGAGCTGGGCGAGGAGGCAGACGCGCTGGTGGCGCCCAGCGGGGACGACGGGCTGGAGGAGCACCCCGACCTGCGGGGGCTGGGACCTGCCCATGCCTCAAGCGCGAGCGCGACTGGGCCGGGAGGCGCTGCCAGCCCAGGAAGCCCGCCAAGCGCCGTCCGGCCGCGAACCCCGAACCAGGGCAAGGGCGCTGACGAGAGCGCCGCAAAGCTGTGGCCGTTTGCGCCGCCGCTGCGCGGCGAGCCCGAGCCGGACCTCAGGCCGCTTGCCGCGCTGGCCCGCCCCAAGAACGCACCGTCCTCGGAGGCCATTGTGCTGGCAACGGCAATGCTGGTGGATGGCGCGGCTAAGCCCGTGCCAGCGCGCCGCCGGCCTCGCTCCAAAGGGCGGGAGCGGCGGGCGGCTGCCGCCGCCGACCCCGGCCTGCCCCCCAAAGGCACGTACCCGGACGCCCTTGCGTGGGACTCGCCGCCCTCCTGCCGCGTCGGCCCGGGCGAGGCCGCAGAGTCAGGCTGGGGAGCGGTCGTGCCGCCTGCGTGGCTCTGGGTGGTTGGCGGCCCTGGCGCCGCGCTGGAGGGGGTCGGCGGGCCGCTCTGGTCGGCCCCGCTGATTGACAGTGCCATCGACGCGGCCGTGGCGGCGGCTGCTGTTGCAGTGCCCGCGGCGCCTCCTCCGGGCCTGGACTTGGCTCGCAGCGGCCGCGCGCAGGCTGTGGCGAATGCCGCGCTTGCCGCCGTGTACTCGGAAATGCCTTCGCGTGCGTCCATCATTCGCCCTGCGCGCGTGGCCCTGACTGGTCGCCTGCAGTGGATCACGCGCACTGCGCTCGACCTGGTCAAGGGCCGCACGTCCGTCCCGGCTGCCGACGTCGTGTGGCGCAATGCCGAAAGCCTCGTGCTCGCTGCAGCTCGCGCGGGAAGCCGCGCCTCGACCATGTCCCCGGGCCTTCACCTCACCGCGTGCTGGCTGGTGGCTTGCGCGCTCGAGGCTGCGATGGTGGTCGACACGTCTCGCTCGGCGGCAGAGGCGGTGGCGCACGCGGAGGCCCGGGTTCCGCCCCTTCGCAAGCGGGCCGAGCAAACGCAATTCGCCGTCAACGCAAGCATCAAGGCTGCTGACGCGCTGAAGCGGGACGAGGCCTCGGCAACCGCGTCAGCAACGCTGGGACGCCGCGTTGCCGTGGTCAGCTCTGCTGCCAACGCCGCCGCCGACAACGCGGCAGCCAGGGTGAGGCGCCTGCTGCGGCGGTCGCTGGTCGCCAAACGCGCGGCACTACACGGCGCGCGCGTGGCAGCGAGCGCCAGGGCCAACTGCGAGGGCCGCAGAAGCCTGCCCAAGGCTGCGGCGCTGCTCGCAGCAGCCGCCGAGGCACTCGAGGCCCTTGCGCGATGAGCCGGTGGGAGTTGGGCCGAACCGAGTTCGCATCTCGGGCGATCCACTGGTTCCCTGTGAGTGCATGTGCGCGTGGGCTGGCAAGCGTTGCCCCAAGGCCGGCAGGTGTGCGATTGGCTTGAAGCGGCGACGGCAGTTTCGTTTCGAGCCCCAAATCATCCAGAGTTGAAAGAATGGCACCCAAGGTTGCCCAACTCTGGCAACCCACTCTCACGCTTGCTCGCCTTCGCGCGCAGCCGACGCGCCGGGCAACAGCGCGTGAACGGGCGACCGACCCCTCGCAGTGAGCGCGCGCGGGTGGCTGCCGAGGCTGCGCGGCTCTGGCGTGCGCGCCCGCGCCGCGGTTGGGGCGCAAGGGCCGGGCGCGCAAAGGCCGTCGCCGCCTCCTTCATGCTGGCCTTCGCCGGCCTTGCCCGACGCGGCGCAGCGGCCGCCCTGCTTGCCGCTACGCCGGGCAGCGGGCGCCAGCCCGGAAGCATGCCCCTCGCCCTCGCCATGCCTGGCTTTGCTGCTCGTCCCTTGCTCTTGCAGGAAGCGCATGGCCTTGGAGAGCTCGTCCGCTGCGGACGACGACCTGGCCGCGCTCGCAGCCCCCGAGGTCCCCGCTCAGGTTGCAGCCCGTGCCGCCCTGCGCCAGGCGGGCGACTTTGTGCCGCTTCTCCGGTCCATCGCCCGGGCGGCCCGGTCGCTGGCGCTGGGCCTGGACTCGGCCCTGCGGCCGCTTGCAGTCGAGGCCGCCGCTGCAGCTGCTGGCGCCGAGCCCTCCGCCGCGGACAGGCAGGGGCGGCCGGCCCCATGGCGTGGCATCGGCGCAGGGTGGGACGTGGAGTCCATTGTTGCGGCGTCGCCCCCCGGGTGGGAGCTGCCGCAGCCGGGGCGGGCCGACGCGTTTGCGGAACTCGCCGGCGCCCGGGAGCGGGCTCGCCGGCTGCGGGACCTCGAAGCGATGTGCGGCATGGTTGCCGGCGACAAAGCAGCGATGGCTGCCTCGCTAGCAGTGGAGGCGGCCGTGGCCGGGGCCGGCCGCGCGCAGTCAGTGGTCGGCCGCCGCGAAGCATCGCTGCCGCTGCTGCGAGACCTGCACCGCCTCGCTGTGGCCACCGTTGTGCTCACGTCCGCCGCGGTCGCGTACCGCATGGCAAAGGGGCAGCCCCCGGCCCAGGCGCGCGCGGCCGGGGCCGCCGGCGGCGGCCAGTCTGCGACCGCGTCCCAAGTCCGAGACACGGCCTCGGTCGCCGCAGCAGCCGCCCGCGAAGGCGGCGAACACAGCTCGGAGGCCACCGAGGCGGCGGAGCACGAGCTGTGGCGCCAGCTGTTGCAGCCCGGAGAGCCGGCGGCCGCCCCCGGGGCCGTCGTCGCGCCCCGCTCGGCGCTTGGGACGGCGGAGGCCGCAGACCGCACAGCCGGCACCGGTGGCGGCAGCGGCGGCGGCAGCGGCGGTGGCGGGGGCCTGGCCGCGCTTGCCAGCAGCGCAAGCCTGGACTCCGCGGCCAGCAGCGCCTCGTCAACGCAGCCCCTCGCGCTCATGTCCCAGCCACTGCTCTTCGCGCTGCGGGCCGGCGCGCCGGCGAGGTTCATCGGCGCCCAGGGCTCCCGCAGAGCCCGGAGCGACGTCCCGCTGGTGGCCGCGGCCACCGGCCAAGGCGCCTGTGAGCCTGTACCGCGGGTGGTGGAGGCGGCGGCTCTGCCCAGCCCCAATCCCGCGGGCACCAGTGCTGGTGCTGGTGCTGGTGCTGGTGCTGGTGCTGGTGCTGGTGCTGGTGCTGCTGCCGGTGTTGATGGTGCTGGTGCTGGTGCTGGAGATGGTGCTGGAGATGGTGCTGGCGACAGGCTGACGGTGACGCCGACGGAGGCGGAGGCGTGTGCGGCCGCCGAGGCGGCGCGTCTGTGCGTAGGCATCTCAGCCACGTGCGCCTGGCTGGCGCGCGTGCTCGCGGCCGTGCCAGCGGCAGCGCGGGAGGCAGTGTGCGCAGCGGCCAGGCGTGCGGAGTCTGCGGCGCTGCCGAGTGCCACGGTGTGGCTGGGGGCGGAGCGACGCGCGGCGGCTATGGCAGCGCCAGCTGCGGCAGCAGCTGCAGCTGCAGCGGCAGCGTCACCAGCGGGTTCCGCGGCCCCCGAGCAGGGTGCTGCTGCCGGCGGCGGCGCCTCGGCACGGTCAGGGGCGACCCTGCAGCCGCCGCCAGACGCCACGCCGGGAGCCGCAAGCACCGGGCTGGCGGCCGGAGCGCACGCGGCGCAACCCCCCGCCGCCCTCCCGCTCAACACCGGTGACGGCGCCACCGCCGAGGCTGGCGGCGCCGGCGCAGTGAGCTCCGACGCTGTTGCTGCCGGCGCGGAGACCGACGTCGAGCACCCGCCGCTGTCCGCCGTCCCGCGCGCCTCCCAGCTGCCGCCCCCGCCCCCTGCTCCGCCGGCGATGTACCCGCCTCACGCTTCGGGTGCCGGGAGCGGTCCCGCACTGCCGCCGCCGTCGCTCGCCCCCGGCGACGCCAGCGGTGCCCCTCACGGGTCGGCCTCGTCCGTGGACCTGCTGGGAGCCCTGCCAGCGCCTCGATCCGTCGCGCACGGCCTGGGTCGGGAGGGGTCCATTCGGCAAGCCACCAACCTGCTCTTCGGGTCTGAGGGCTGGTCGCTCCTCAGCGAGGCCCTCGTGGCCCAGCCGCTCGGCGCCTCCTACGACCCGGGTTCCCTTGGTCACTGGGTCGGCTGTCTCGCGTTTCGTATGGCCCAGCAGTGCGGCGGCGCCGCCCAGTTCTGCCATCGCGGCGACGGTTGGGCTGCCTCCGCCCTGGATGAGGCGTTGCTCCCGCTTGCCATGCTGCTGCGAGACGCGCCCGCGCGACTGCTGTGCGGCCTGGCAAAGCGAGAGGCGGCATGGTTGCGGGCAGAGGCGCCCGCCGCGGCGCCGGCCACGGAGGGGGGGGCGACGCAGGGGCACGGCGACGCGGGCGGCCTGGGCAACGATTGCGGCAGCGGCGGCGGCGGCGACGATGACGATGACGACGATGATGATGATGATGATGAGTCGGCGTCGGCGTCGGCGGCGGCGGCGGCCGCAGCTGCCTCAGAGGATGTTCTGGGCTGGCTGCCCGCTGACAGGGTGGCGGACGTCGTCGTCGCGGCAGACAAGGAGGATGTCGTGGCGCTGTCCCACGGTGGGGGACCGTTCGGCACGGGGCCCGGTGGCGCAGTGGGGGCGGGCGCGCTCGGTGGCGGCAAGGGCGGCAAGAGCAAGAGTGGCAAGGGCAAGGGTGGTAAGAGCAAGGGTGGCAAGGGCGGCAAGGGCAAGGGCGGCAAGGGTGGCAAGGGCGGCAAAGCGGCATCGGCGCTGGAGGCCATGGAGGCTGGTGCAGCCAAGCTTGCCGCAGTGAGCGACGCCACGGCGGCGCTTGCACAGTGCTCTGACGACCCGCAGGGGGACGCCGCCGCGTGCCTTGAGGCCATGCCAGGACCGTCGCGGTGGCGCTGCTGGGTGCAGCTGGCCCGCTGGGCGCTACGCAGAGGCGCCCCAGAGGACTTTGGCGTCGCCGCTTGGCAGCGGGGCTGGGGCGCCTACGGCAGCATGTGGCCGGTGCAGACGGCTAGGGCCGAGATCAAGGTAGCCATGACGGCAAGCTCCGCCGCGCTGGACAGGCGCCTGAGCCTGCGCGAGCCATGCGCGGGTGCGGCGGAGAGCGCAGGCGACGCCGACCTGGCGAGCGAACGGGGCGGCGCCGAGGGCGGCGCCTCGACGTCGGGCGACGACGCGCCCCTGCCGCTCGCCCCGCGGGCACAGGGGGCGGCCGAGGCGGGCGCCGCGGCTGGTGCGCCCGACGACGTCTTGGCTTCGCCGCTGCTGCTGGGGCAGGGCAGCGCCGCCGCGGAGGCGTGCGCACCCCCAGGCTGGTTCCGCACAGCGGGCCCCGACCCTGCAGCCGCTGCGGTGCTCGAGCGGTTTCGCGCGACCGTGGAGTGGTCGGCTGCAGCAGCGTTGCTTGCGCCCGCGTGCAGCACGGAGCTGCGGCTGGTGGCTGGGGCCAGCGAGACACTGTTCCTCTCCGAGCGGTGCTTCGACGAGGGCTGCGGTTTCGTGGTGCACCCGGCGGCGGTGCTGGTGTCGGCGGTGGCGTGCAGCGCGGCGTCCGTCGCGGTGGCCACGGTGCTGCCCCGCACGCAGGCAGCTGCCTTGAGGGACGGTGCCGTGAGCCTTCGCCGTTTCGCGGCCGCCCGCCTGCAAGCCGTGGCCGGTCCGGCGACGGAGAGCCTTCTCAGAAACTTCCTCTATCGCGTCTACTGCGGGGCAGACGCCCGTGAGCACGTGTTCCGTCACCAGCACTTCAAGCAGCAGCAGCAGCAGCAGTCCCAGCAGCAGCAGAGGGAGCAGCCGCAGCCGGCGCCGGAGCTGGAGCCGAGCGCCGACGCGGCGCCCCTGCCGCTGCCTTCGTTTGCCGGGTGGGACGAGGGCGTGTCGGCTTCCGCGCGCCGCCCCCGCCGCAGCGGCGTGTCGAATGGCATCGGCAACGCTGCCTCGTGGGCGGCGCTGGTGACGGGCCTGGACGCGCAGCTCTCCGCCGGGCTGTCCGTCGCGTTCGCCCGCCTTGCCGCGCCGTGGACGGCCGCCAGCCAGGAGGAGGTCTTCTCCCCCGTGGCTGGCGCCGTCCGCGCTACGATCGAGCTGCAGGCGCAGACTCGCGACGTGGCCACGCTGGCGCTCCGCCGCGCCAACGCGGCAACAGACAAGCGGGCATGGGCTGCGATGCCATCGGCTCAGGGCGGGCCGCTCACCACGCTCGCGGCCCTGTCGGGTGGCCAGTCGCGCCCGCGCCAGAGCGCCCTCGCTCCCATTGCCGAGCCGCGCATCGGCACGCCGGCCTCGTTCCGGGAAGCGCTCGACGCTGACGACGAGGACAGGCGCCGCCGCGGGGAGGGGATGGTAGCCGGCGAGGCCCCGCCCGCGTCAGACGGCAGCCTCCACCAGCAAAGCCGGCGGCAGAGCCGCCTGGGCGGGCCAGGCCTTGGGCGCGCCGCGTCGGACCCGACGCCGTCCACCACGCCAAGCCCGTCCGCCGTAGCCAGGCCGAGCGCAGGCGGGCAGGTTCACTCGCCCGCCGCGCCCGCGGCCGAGCTGCGGGCCGCTCGTGACGCAGCCAAGGCCGCCGCCGCCTCCCAGGCCGACGCTGGCGCCACTGCCGGCCCCGGCCCCACCCCACCCACGCGCTCTCCGGGCGCCGCTGCGGGGCCAGCCGTCGCCGGCAGCGCGGCGGGAACCGCTCTGCTCCAGCAGCCTACAGCGTCAGCCACGCAGCGCGCCCCTGCGGCAGCCGAAGCAGCAGCAGCAGCAGCAGCAAAGGCTGCCGCCGAAGTCACTGAAGGAGCTGGCGCCCGTCCAGCAGGTGAGGCCGGCGCGGCTCCGGCCGGCTCTGACGCGGCTGCTGCTGCCCCGGCACCTGCAGACGCTGGGGTGCCCGCCGACGCGCCCGCGCCCACCGATGCGAGCCAGCTGCGGGTGACTGTGGGCAAGGCCACCGTCACGGTGGGCGCGCCGATGCTGCAGCTGTCACGCTCCGCCCAGCCGACCTTGGTCAGGAGCAACCCCGACGCAATCTTGGCGGCGCTGGGCGTGAACCCTGACGAGGCCGCGGACGCGCTCTCCCGGGCCGCGGACGCCGCTGCCGAGATTTCTGCGCAGTTCCGGACAGTGGCAGGCGCGGACTCCGGCTCCACCGCGCCGGACGCCGCGACTGAGGCACTGGGGCTTGGCGACGAAAGCCCGCTGGCCGTGGCTCTGCGCCCGGACGCTGCCGGCAACAGCGGCGACTTGGCCAGCCTGACGGCGGACAAGCTTCAAACGATGCTCACAGAGGCGTTCAGCGCCTCGCTGGACCCGGAGACCGCCGCCCAGACGAGCAGCGCGCTCCAGCAGATGCGCCGCGGCATCCTGGGCAGCGGCGACCCCGCTGCCGTGCTCCGCCGCGCCGTGGAGGCCGCTAGCGAGGCCAGGCTCGACTCGCGCGCCATGGCAGCGGCCGTCTCAGACGTCCTCGTCACCGCCGTCAGAGACAAGTCAGGCTGGATGGCCTGCGCCACCATCTGGGGAACCGCCGTCACCACCCTCGCAGCGTCTCTCACGTGCTCCATCAGGGCAGAGCTGGGGCCGTTTCTGGACAAGGAGCTGCCGGCGGACGAGACGGCGCGACTGCGTTCCACGTGCTCCCGGCTGGGCTGCTCCACGCCGTACCCGGACGGGCCCTCGGCGCCAGCGCAGGCGGACGCCGCGGCCGGCGGTGCTGCTGCCGGGGGCGAGCTTGCACCGGCGGGAGCGCCGCCGCCGCAGCCTCCGCTGGTGATCACCGAGCTGCAGAGCGCGGTGCCCAGCCCGCTGCCGCCAGAGCTGGTCGAGCGGCACACTCGCCATGCCGTGGCGGCCCTGCTCATGCCGGGGGACGTGTCGCCCTTCCCAGGAGGCATGCGTTTCGCTTGGAACGCTGGCCTCATCTCGGCGCCGCCGCGCCGCTGCGTAGAGGCCGCGGCAGCCTCAGCGGCCGCATCCCTGACCTCCAGCGGCCGGCACGTTAGCGCGCTGTGGCTCTGCCTCGCTGTCAGGCACAGTCTGCGAGCCTGCATTGGCCTCGGCAGCCCGCGCGACGGCGGCGCGTCCTTGCTCAGCCGTGCCGCCGGCGCGCTCGGCATCGCGATGGAGCGCTCACTCGACCCAGAGTCGTCGGCCGCCCTGCTCGCAGTCATGTCCATTGCTCCCATCATCGGGGAGGGGGGCGCGTGCCGCCTAGCCGACCTCACCGCAGACTTCGCGGCCGCCCTGCGGACGCTGCCGCCGGACCCCGAGCAGCAGGACGAGGCCCCCAAGCAAGCGAAGGAGCCAGCAGCGGACGACGCGGACTCTAGCGCGGGTGCCTCAGACGCCGCTTCTGACGACAGCCCCGCGACCCCGCTCGCGGACGAACCCTTCGATGTCGACAAGGCCGCCGCGCAGCTGGCCGCAGCCGAGGCCGCCGCCGCCGCCGCCGAGGCCGCCGCGGACGCCGCCGAGGCTGCCGCCGACGCCGCCCACGCCGAGGCCGAGGCGAGGCTGTCCTTCTCCCGCAGCAGCCGCCTCCTCGACGCCGCCCTCGGTCTGTGCGTCGTCACCATGCTGGCTGACCCCGCCGAGTGCCTCGTCCTGGCCGCGCTCCTCGAGCCGCAGCACCGGGCTCGCGTGTTGCTGGCTCACGCCATGCGGAGCCCCGGCTCGCCGATTCCCTGCACCGAGTCGCCCATGCGCGAGCGACTCCGCATCGCTCTGCGCGCGGTGGCCCCGGCCCTGTTCCGCGATCGCTCGGCCGCGGTGCCGCCCCTGTTCTGCCGAGCCTCCGCCCCGCTCTTCACCGAGGCGGCCGATGACATCCTCCTCGCCCTGTGCCCGGCGGCGCGCCTTGCGCTGGTGATGGCGCCCCCCTTCGCAACCCCCCCGGCTATCGCCCAGTCCGCCTGGTCGGCCACGCTCAGCGCAGGCGCTCACGTCGCCGCCACGCTGTTCAGCGCGTCCTCTGAGGCGAGCAGGGCGCTCGTGGCAGCGCTAGACCAGGTCACCGCCCGCGTGCGGGCCAGGCAGCTGGAGGCAGCGCCGGCGCCCGAAACCGCGCCCGCGGGCTCAGCGGCAGGAGCCGATGGCGACGAGGCAGCAGCGGGCAGCGGCAGCTCCGGTGGCAGTGACTCCGCAGAACCTGCCACCGGCGACTCCGCGGGCGCCGCGCCTGCAGATGCGGCGAGAGACGCCGCCACCGCCGCAACCTGGGACGCCGCGCTGCTGTCGCAGGCGGCAGAGCCCGACGGCGGCATCCGAGCCGAGGTGTCTGCTCTCCTCGCCCGCGACCGCGGAGAGAGCCTTCCCGGCGTGGACGAGGGGCCCGCGCTGGGCCTGGCGGAGCAGATTGCCCAGTCGGCCATGGTGGCGCGCTGCTGGGCGCGCTGCGGCGTCGAGGAGTGGAACCACGTCGTGGCGCCGCTCCGGTCGATGCTCTTCGCATACCAGTCGCGCTCGCTCGGCGGCGACAGCGCCGAGCGGTTCCCGGATATGGACGGCCTGGTTCGCTTCAAGGGCGCCCTCTACCTACCCATGAGCGCGCTCGCAGAGCAGCAGGCCCGAGCCAAGGCCAGGGCGCTGGCGGGCGGGACTGCCTCGCAGACAGGGGGGTCTGACCCCTCGAGCGCGGCTCTGTCAGGCGTGGGCGCCGATGCAGCGGCGGGCAGGCCAGGCCTCGGCGGGGCGCCGATGGCCCTGCTTCAAGCTGGCACTGACGGCGGCACCACCAGCAGCGGCACCACCACAAGCGGCAGCAGCAACAGCAGCGGTGGTGCTGGTGGAGGCGACGGCAAGAGCAGGGCGGCGGCGCCGCGCGGCGGGCAGGGCAGCGGGAAGGACTCCGCTGCGGAGACCTCGCTCGTCGCGTCCGGCAGGGGAGGGCTCGAAGCCGCAGGCGCGGTCTCGACGACGCTTGCCGGGAGGCCGCGGTTCCCCCTCGCCAGCGGCGCGCCGGAGGGCGATCCCTTTGAGCAGGAGGACCCCCGGCGGTGGTGGCCCGCAGTGCCGGTGGTGGCGGTGCCGCTCAGGGGGGCGCGTCGCCGCGTGGACCCCAACGTGCCCTCCAAGAGCGGCGAGCTGCCGCTGGTGGCTGCGGTTGCGGAGGGCTCTGCCGAGGCAGTGCGGGTGCTGCTGCTCGCTGGCGCGGACCCGAACAAGAGCGAGCCTCGCTCCGGCGTGAACGCCTGCGCCCAGGCCGCCAACGACGGCGATATCGAGGTGGCGGCCCTGCTGCTGCGGGCGGGGGGCTGGTTCCAGGAGGAGGACGAGGGCGGCTGGACCCCGCTCATGACTGCCGCGCACGCCGGCACGGTGGTCATGGCGGAGTGGCTCGTCACCAACGCCTCGGTGTCCGTCCGGCACGAGGAGGCCGCCGTGGCACGCCGTGAAACCGCGCTGATGAAGGCCGCGAGAGCCGGTCACCTGCCCATGCTTGACTGGCTGGCCGCCCACGACGGGTCCGTGCACGCCAAGGGTCCGGCTGGGACCGCGCTGCACTGCGTGGCGGACGACAAGCGGGAGCAGGCCGGCGTGGTGCGTTGGCTGCTGGCGAAGGGCGCGGACCCGCTGGCCGAGAACCGCAGCGGCAGCGCGGCTCTGCAGCTGGCCGCCTCCCGCGGCCACGCAGCCATTGTGCGGTCGCTGCTGACGGCGCACACGGCGGCAGACCCCTCCTTTGCTGGCAGCACGACCCTGCACTGGGCGCTGGTCAACGCCGTTTGCGAAACGCATGCCTCGGTGGCGGCAGACATTGCCAGCGCCGGCGCCGAGCTCGAAGCCGTTCGGTACGACAGGTCCTCGGAGGCGTCGACCGTGCCCGGGGGAAAGATACTCATCGACCCCAAGCTGCCCCAGCACACGCTGCTGGGCGTGGTGGCGCTGTGCCGCGGCCCGGCGGTGCTTGAGGTCGTGCTGCGGCTGGGCGCAAACCCCGACACGCCGTCCCGCACGGGCGAGACGCCGCTTATGCTGGCGGCGTCCAGAGGCGAGCACCTCTCGTGCGCGCTGCTGGTGGACCGTGGGGCGTCGCTCTCCGCCCACAGCGGCAAGACGGGAGCCACGGTGCTGACCGCTCTGCTGGGGGGATCCGCAACGGACGAAACCGCGATGTTGGTCCTTCGCTGCATCATTTCCGCGGCCATCAGCAGAGCGGGTCTCAGCCCGTTGACCCAGAAGCAACAGCATCGAGGGGCCGCCGGTGGTGGCGCCGGCGCCGCCGCTGCGGCCAAGCCTGCCAAGCGAGGGTCTCCCGGCCGGCCCGGAGGCATCAGCAGCAGCAGCGCAGCGGCCGCCGGCGCCTCCTTCTTCTCGCCGGCAGGGTGGGACCCCGCCGCTGCGATGGGCCTGGACCTGCCTGGCAGCGACGCCTCCGCCGCGGTGGCTGCTGTGATGGGCGACGTCAACGCGCAGGACAAGCAGGGCAACTCGGCGCTTCATTACGCCGCCGGGCGGCCGGGCGGTCGAGCGGCAGTGCTGGCGCTGCTGGCGCTGGGCGCGAACCCGCTCCTGCGCAACCGCCGGGAGGAGACCGCGATCGACGTGGCGCAGCAGAAGGAGTGCGCGGAGGTGGCGGAGGTGCTGCGCCAGGCCGGGGCCGCGATGGAGGAGGGGGCGCGTGAGGCGGAGGTGGCCCTGCTAGAGGTGCTCCGGCAGCAGGAGGAGGCGGAGCAGGAGGCGACCTCGCGCAAGCGGGGCAAGAAGCAGCGCCAGAAGCAGCGCCAGAAGCAGCGCAAACAGCAGACGGACCAGGCAGCGGCAGCCGCCGCCGCCGCCGCCGCTGCTGCTGCTGCTGCCGCCGCTGCTGCGCCGACTGCTGAAACTGCCTCTGCCGCTGCGGCATCGTCGGCGGAGGCGGCCGCGGCCGCAACGTCGGCCAAGCCTGCGGCGTCCGGCAAAGCTTCGTCGGCGAAGGGCCGCGCTGCCGGACAGGGCAGCGGCGCCTCGATGACGGCTCCCAAGAGCGGCGCCGGCTCCGGGGCAGGTGTGGGCGAGGGCGACCATGCCGCAGGCCCGGGAGCCGTGTCCGTTGGGCTGGTGGCCGACCCGGCGGCAGTTGGCTTGGCCGGTGGCGACATCGGGCTGGGCTCGTCGGTGCTGTCGGCGAGCCCAGGGCAGGCCGCCAGCCCGGCGCTCGCTGCTGGTACCGCCACTGGCCCGCGGGTGGGCGGTGCCAGCGGCGGCGATGGCGGGGCGGGGCTCGGCGCTGGTGCCGGTGACATGGACGGGGCGTTCGGTGCGCTCAGCGGAGTGGGCGGCGGACCCGGGTTCATGGGCGGCTACGCGATGGGAAGCCTCGGCGAGGGTGGCTTTGCGCTCAGCGGCGCCGACGCCGGCCCGGGCGCAAGCCAGGGGGCTCTCGGCGGCGGCGCGCCTTCCGAAGGCTTCTCGCTCGGCTGGTCTGCAGACATCACGTCGGCGCTGGAGCCCGCCCGGACAGACGACCAGCTCACAGACTGGCATCGCTCCTCAACGGCGGCGGGCCGTACCGGACCGTCAGCACCCCAGGCGCCCGCGGCGCCGGCGGGACACCGTGACCAGCCCGGCGGCGTGAGGCTCCCCGCCCCCACGACGCCGCCCCGGCGGCCGAGCAGCGGGATGGCCTGGGCGGACATGGCCAAGGGGGCGGGCCGGGCCGGGGGCGCGGGCGGCGCGGGCGGCGCGGCGCGGCTGCCTCCGCCCCGGGGGCGGGTGCACTCGGCCGCGGGCCAGCCCCTTGGTCGGCCCGAGCCCACGGCGCCTGGCCACGATGCCGAGGCCGTGGGAGCGCTGGAAACGCACTTTGGACTGCTCGGGGCGGGAGAGCTGTCCAGCCCTTCGGCGCTCCTCGGCGGGGGCCTCCTCGGCGGGGGCTTGGGTCTTCAGGGCTCGCCGCCCCGCCCAGAGCACAGCAGCCCGCTGCAGCTGCGTCGCGCTCGCAGCGCTGACGACGCCATCGGCTTCCAATCCACTCTGTGAAGCGCGCCGTGGGTGTGTGCCCACTTGCGGGTGGCTGCGGGCGGCAGCGACAGCGGATGGATCGTTGGTGTGTGTGGGGGAGGTGGGGTGGCGAACTTGTGCCATGGGTTGCGACCCAATCTGCGCTTACAAAAGCTTGCGTGTCGCTAAAGTGAACCCCCCAACACTGCTCGTGTCGCACCCTTGCGCCCCGCGCACTTTGCAGGCTCGCATTTGTCGCGAGTGAAAATCAGCCGCATCCGTTGAGTGGAAACGATCGCGTGGAGCCAGCAGCCGCATCCGTTGGGTGGAAACGATCGCGTGGAGCCAGCAGCCGCATCCGTTGGGCGGAAACGATCGCGTGGAGCCAGCAGCCGCATCCGCGCACTGGCACCAGCTCCGCGCACACACACACCAGCCCAGCGCGGCTCACACGCGCAGGGCGGACACGGACAGGCAGGCAGCACCGGACCGTCAGCCGGCCCCCTGTGGGCTGAGACCGCGCAGAGGTCAGCCCCGAGGCGGCCCAGAAGCAGCCTGGCGCTCTGCCAGCGTCGCTCGCCGCGGCGGGTCCCCGGCCTTGCCCAGGAGCCTGCGCTTCGAGTCGGCGACCGCCCTCGGGTCCGTTCCCGCGCCCCCCGACTGCCGGATACTTGCGGAGAGGGCGGCTGCAGCGTTGGTCCGCCGCCTGGCCGCCAGCTCCGCTGCTGCGTCGGAAACGTTTCGTCTGCTGCGGCCGGCCTTGCGGCCCGTTGAGCGCGCGAAGGACGGGTCCAGAAGGCCTGCCCGGGCAGCCAGCTGCTGCTGGATTCTGGCTGCCGACGCTGCGCCGGTGCCGCTCCCGACCCGCTCGGTTCCGGCCGTGGGACGAGGGCGCGAAGCACCAGGCACGGCGGCACCGCCCTCTGGCCTGCTCAGAACCGCGGTGGCAGCATCCAAAGCCCTGGCTGCGCTCGACCGCGCCACCGACAGCGCGTCGAGTGTGGATCCCGCGGGGGCCGCGGTGGGGTCCGCGAAGGAGGCCGGCTCTGCTCCAAGAGGGGTTCGGAAGGCCGGGTCCTCGGCGGTGCCGGGCGCGGTGCCGCTCACGGGCGGCGCCCTGTTCCTACGGAAGGGCGGCGGCAGCCTGGCTCCCCCAGGCAGGACCCGCGGCGGCGCTCGTGCCGGGAGGGACCCCGCTGGAACAAGCATGTCGTCGCCCGGCCGGGGGTCGGGGGGCGCCCACCCGACCGTGCTGGGGAGGCTCTGCAGGCTGGGGCCCGCGTCGAGCGCCCCCGGGGACGGCGGCTTCGAGGAGGGCGCTGCGGCGGGCCGGGGCCGCAGCGGGCTCAGCTGGGGCCGTCGCCCGCGGACTTCCGACGACGGCAGCGGCGAGAGCCTCGGGGGCGGCGCGCGCGACCCGGACGCCCCGCGTCCCGGGCGCTGCCGATCGTTCCAAGAGCGTGGCGAGCGTGAGGATCCCGCTGGGGGCCCAAGCGGCGTCACTGCCCCGCTGTCAAGGCTCGGGCCTGCGGTCACCGTTGCGCCAGCGGGCGACGGTCCTTGGGAGGATTCCTGCGCAGATTCTGCAGAGCCGGAAACGGCAGAGCTGTCCCCTGCAGAGCCGAATGGCTGTGCAGAGCCGCGAAGGTTGGCCCTGGCCCGGGCGCCGCCCTGCGCTGCGACTCCCGCCGCCGGGGGCAGACTCACAGCCCCGCTGCCGGACAGCGCGCTGGGTGGCACGCCGGCTCTGCCCGCCGCCACGCCCTGTGCAGTCAGGGGCTTGCTGTCCGCGGCCTCGCCCTCCTCCGCCTCCTCCGCGGCGACAGCCTCCTCCTCCGCCACCACCCCCAGGGACAGCGGGGCATCGTCGACGCCCCACCCGTGCCCGCCACCGCCCTCGCCGTCCGCTTCCTGGGCGCCATTGTCGCCCCACCCGCCGGCCCGCCACGGCCCCAGCGCGTGCGCGCCGCTGGCGCCGTCCTGCCTCTGCCTGCCGTCTCGCCCAGGCCTTGCCCACGCCGGGGCTGTCGGGGCGGCGGAGGCACGCTCTGCCGGGGCCAAACCCTCCTCCTGGCCCAGCCGGCCCATTCCCAGGCGCGTCGCGTCGTCACCCAGCGCGAGCAGCAGCGCCGTGGCGAGGGACGAGAGTGACCCGTCCTCGCTCGCTGGCCGGTGCGTTGAGGGTCCCGACCGCGCCAGGGCGGGCGATTCCGGCGATGCGCTGCTCTCGCCTCCACCGGTACCGGCACCGCCACCGCCACCGGCACCGCCACCGCCACCGGCACCGCCACCGCCACCGGCACCGTCTCCGGCACCGCCACCGGCACCAGCAGCAGCCGCCAACAGAGCGCCGCTGTCTGCCGCGGAAACGGCCGATTCCTCAGAACCACCGCCGCCCGCTTGTGCAAGCGCCATCGGTCCGGTTGGGGCTTGCAAACCAGACAGCAAGGGTGACACGGGGGGGCTTCCTGCGGCGCCATGCAGGCCCGCTCGCCCTCCGGTGGCGGCTGCAGAGCTCCCCGTGTCCGCCTCCGGTGGACCCTGCCTCGCAGCGCTCGCGAAACCGCGGATGAACTTGACGGCCCCGGACACCGCCACGGCACGCCGCATGGGGCCGATGCGCTCCGCGCCGCCGCCGGCGCCCTGGTCGTGCGCGACCAGCCTCGCCAGCGCCCGCAGCGCCGCTGCCGTGACCGGAGGCGGGCTGCGCGGGTCAGCCAGCAGCGAGGCCAGGGCCGGCACCGCCCCCTCGGCCAGCAGGACTGCGGCTGTGGCCGCCGAGTCAGCTGCCAGACGGCCGAGGGCCAGCGCCCCTCCGTACCGAGCCCTCCTCGTCCTCCCGAACGCCGCCAGCCGCACGCAGCCCGCCACCACCACGTGCGCGTCTCTCGCCGCGGAGGGAGCAGAGCCCTGCGGAGGGGGCTCTGCGGCACGCGAAACCGCGAGCTCAAGGGGCGCGCAGCCGAGCCCGAGGCGGCGCCTTCCGCTCGGGGGGAGCGCTCTGCCAGCTGCCAGGTCCCCGGCCGCGGCCGGCACGTCGGCGGCCAGGTCGGCCTCCCAGGGCGCCAGGGCGGCTCCCAGCTGGCGCTGCAGCTCTCGCTCCGCTCGTAGCAGCTGCGCGGCCGCGGCGGGCCCGGTGCGGGCCGCTGCGGCTGAGATGGCCGCTGCGGCGGCGGACCCACCCGCGGCGCCGGCCGACCACGCGGCTTCGTCGGCGAGGATGGACGGCTCTGCCGCCGTGGCGCGGTGCGCCGCCTCGAGCCTGGGGCAGCGCATCGCGCGAGCCAGCGACACTCTTGCCGCAGCCACGTCAATACCGCGCCGGCCGAGGCTGGCTGCGTCACAGGCCGGGACGCCGAAACGCATGCGATCGACGAGGCGGTCGTTGGCCGTGCCCCAGCCGCGGATGACGTGGCCGCAGCAGCGGGCCATGAACAGCGCGATCTCCGCCCTGCACCGCTCGTCGAGGCGGTCGCGGCCCGTGGCGGCGGTGAAGCGGGCCACGGCGGCGTCGAGGACGCCCGCCCGGCACAGCACCGCCCGCGGCCCCGGCAGCCGGGCGAGAGCGCCGCACAGGGTCCATAGCGGGAGCGGGAACGCGGTGGCGTCCGAGCTGGCCCGGCGGGGGGGCGAGGCGAGCGGGTCGTGCGCGCCGGCCAGCGCAGCGTGAAGTGCCTCTGCCTGCCCCGCGTGGCCAGCGGCGGGCGCCCAGGCGGAAGGGGCGTATCTTGCGGTGACGCGTGACATGGGGCGCAGGACGGCGCAGGCGGGGACGGTCTGGCCGCCGCCGCCAGGCGCCGAGGCAGCGAGGGCTGCGCCTTCAGTGGCACCGGCGCCGCCGCAGGCAATGAGCGACCCCGCGTCGCTCGCCTCGACCGCATCCGCGTCGGCGCCGGAGTCAACTGCACTGCCGCCGCCATGGCTAGCACCGCCACTGCCGGCAGAGCCCCCGGCCAGCACGGCACTGCCCGCCGCCCAGGCCGCGGCCAGGGGATCCCCCTCCTCCAGCACGGCCGACGCCCACGCGGGCAAGGCCGCTGACGACGCCGGGGCAGCGCCGCCGCCACCGCCGCCGCCGCCACCGCTGCTGCTGCTGCTGCCGCCGCCGGTTGCGGAGCCGCCACCAAGCATCGGGTCCGCATCAGCTCCCATCGGGCCGGCATCAACGTCGTCGGCATCGGCGCCCGCCGCCCGCCCACCCAGCGCCACGCTGCCCGTGGCCGCGCCGGCTTGCAGCGCGGTGCTCGCAACGCTCCACCCGCCCAGGGCAGGCGCGCTCAGGCTGTCTGCTGCAGCGGGGACCACCGCGGCAGAGCCGGTTGCGCCGCGCAGCTGGGCGCTGCCACCCGCCGCGGCTGTTGCCGGGTTGCCGGGAGACACGCCCCACGCAGCCTCTCCCCACGCGGCTTCGCTCTCGAGATCCGTTGGAGCGACGCTGAGCGACGCGGCGTCCCTCGCTAGCGCCGCGCGAGCCAGCCGCTTCGTCACCGGGTCCCCCCCAGCGCCGCCGGCAGCCTGTCCCAGGAACGAAGCCTCCGCCTCCTGCAGCGCGCGGCGATAGAAGCCATCCTCGTCCGACGCCTCCGCCCGCAAAACGGCACCCACTGCAGTGCGCACGCCCCTGCCGCCGCCCCCAGATCCGCCGCCCGTTGCACTCGCTTGCCGTGAGGCGGCCTCACGACCCTTGAGCCCCGGGAAGAACGCCAGAACCAGGCCCACGCCCCCGGCAGCCCCTGCGACGATTCGGGTGGCGGCGGGACAACTACAGAGCCGCGAAACCGCCAGCAGAGCTGCAGACCTCACACGGGCAGAGCTGGTTGCGAGCGCCAGGCCGCACAGCGCCGGCGCGGTCTCAGCTGCCAGCCGATTGGCGAGTCGGACGGAGTCGCCCAAGCCCTCGTCGCCCAAGCTCCCGCCGCCGCCCGTGGGGCAATCGCGCCGGCTGCTGCTCCCGGCCCCGGCCGCCCCGAGTGCCGACCCGTCTTCCGCGCAGCTGGCACCGCCGGCCCACGCAGCGGCCTGCTCGCCGGCTGTACCTCGCCCCCTGGCCGCGGACGTCGGGCCCGGCGCCTCCGCGCGAAGCATCACTCCGTCGGCCACTGCCTCCCCGCCCGACCGCACGTCGGCCGCCGACCGCTCGCCCCACCCTCCCTCTGAAGCGTCGGCCGCCTCCGCGGCCTCGCGAAACCGCGGGGCCATGCCGCCGATGAGCAGAGCGGCCGCCTCCGCGGTGGCCTCGGCAGCCTGGCGCCGCTCCTGCGCCTCGATCACCCGCGAAACCGCCCTCCGCGCGCGTCGCGCGGTGGCCCCGCGCTCGGCCACGAGGCGGCGAGTCTCCGCCGCGCTTGCCCCGCCGGACAGCGCCTCCTCCGCGAGCAGCCTCGCCCGCTCTGCCGCCGCCACGGCAGCTCTGCCGGCGTGGCGGGCCGCCTCCTCCTCCGCCGCGACCTGCCGCGCCTCGTCGGCGCCCGCCGCCTCGACCAGCGCCGGCAGCGTGCCGGTCACGAGCGCGCCCCTCAGGACTCCGGCTCTGCCCGCCGGGCCCAGGGCAGAGGAAGTGGACAGCGCGTACAGGCAGCGGCTGGCGGCCTGCGCGGCGAGGCGAGACATGTCTCGGGAGCCGAGCCCAAGCGCGGCAAGAGCTCCCCCGGGGGGGGCCCCCTCGCCGTCTCCGGCCGCGTCGGAACCAGCGCCTGAGTCAGCCGCAGCACCGGCAGCACCAGCTGCAGCGCCGGGCAGGGGGGTGCCGTCTTCGTCCTCGGCATCCGTTCCCGCTGCGGCGGCAGACACACCTGCGGCTGGGTTTGCCGGATCGCGCAACCGGCCGGCGGCTCTGCCGGCCCGCCCCCCGTCAGCGGCCTGGGCGACCGCCGCGGCCAGGCGCGCCTCCTGGAGCACGCTCATAAGCCGGGCCAGAGGCTGCGGCGCCGCCAGCGCGAGGTGCGTGTCCTCGTCCGCTGCCAGGCGCTCGCAGATGGCCGCGGCGCAGTAGCTGGCCTCACTGCCCCAGCCGCCGATGCCCGCCCCGCGGCGCCGACGCCCTCCAACTCCCAATCCCTCGTCGTCCTCGTCATCCTCCCCATCGTCCTCTTCGTCACTCTCGTCGCCATCGTCATCGTCCTCGTCGTCGTCGTCGTCCTCGTCGTCCTCGCCGGCACCTGCAGCAGAGCCCTGCCCGGTCGAGCACACCAGCCGCAGCAGCTGCGGCACCGCCCCCAGCCGGGTCAAGGCCACGACCGCCGCTGCCGCCGCCGCGCCCTCCCCGCTAACAAGCCGCAGCGCCCGGCGCACCACCAGACCCACGCAGCTGCGCCCCACCTCGCCGGTGACGATTTCCTCCGCGAAACCGCCAGGCGGCGGCAGCGCCGGGTCGGCGAAGAGCATAGTCGCGGCCAGCGCCAGCGCGTGGCCGGGCGACCCGCCCTCCACCTGGGCGCAAGCCCCCACCAGAAGGCGGTGGAACCCGTTCCGCAGCAGGGAGCGGCGTGCGGCGGCGGAGGATGCCGCCACGCAGTGCGTGAGCCTCAGCGCCGCCGGTCCAAGCACCGGGTCCGCCGACGCCAGCCCCGCGGCCAGCGCAGTGAGAGCCCCGCGCCGACGAGCCACCATGCTGGCAACCACCGTCGCCCAGTCCGGTCCGGACCCCGCGACCGGCCCGGCCATTGCCCCGCCCGCGTCCGACGCGAGGACCTCCTGCCCCAGCGGGGGGTCCGCGCAGGGCCGGTGGCCCGCTGCCTCCAGGGCGGTGGCCAGCACCGACATTGCCCCGAGCCGGCTCGCGCCCTCCCGCTCAGCCAGGAGCCGCGCCAGGGACCGCAACGTGGCCGGGGCGAGGAGCACTCGCCAGTAGCCGCTGCCGAACGCATCCACCTCCGCCTCGCTCCACCGCACTCCGGCGCTGTACGCGCCGGCGGCAGCGTCGCCGCCGGAGGCCCCTGCGCGGCCCGCTCCGGCGCCGGTGCCGTCAGCAGAGCCCGTGCGCGGCGCGGCCGCGGGCAGCGCCCCGCGCTGAGCGGAGGCCGCCTCTGCCGTCGACGCACCCGACAGCGCCGCCCCGCCCGTGGTGCCCTCAGCCGGGCAAGCTTGGCCAGCCAGCCGCCAGTCGTCGCCTCTCGGGGCGGCGGCCTGCTCGGCCACCGCCGTTCGGAGGACAGCCTTGCCCGGCCGCACCTCCGGCGGGAGAGAGAGCCGGTCAGTGGCCTGCAACACGCCCAGCGCCGCCGCCGCCGTCTCCGTGGCGCGGGCAGCTGCCTCGCGCTCTGCCGCCGCCTCCAGCGCGGCGCGCCGACGCGCCGCCGAGGCCTCCTCCTCGGCTCGCTGCTGCGGCGACTTGATCGCAAGCAGCTCGTCCAGCCTTCCCGCCGCCCCGAGGGCCTTGAGCCAGCGGGCGGCGGCGCACGCTGCCGGGCGCGAGAGCACCCCGGGGCCCTCTCTGCGCGCCGCCACCAGCAGCGCCGACAGCCGCGCCTGCAGCCGCCCCTCCGTCCAGGTCACGTGCCGGCCGTCGCCGGCTCCCCTGCGCGCTTCCTCGTCGAACAGGGCGTCCAGGAGCAGCTCTGCCGGCTCCGCGCCCTGGTCAACGCCACCGCTCAGCCCCTGCAGAGCCAGTCTGCGAGCCTCCTCCTGGGCGGCCTTGCGAGCGATCGCTTCGGCCTCGGCCCCGCCCCCGCCCCCAGCCCCGGCCCCAGCGCTGCCAGCGGCGACGGCGTCGCCCGCGGAGGCCAGCGGAGGGGGAGCGAGGTGGGGGGGGCCGCGCGCCAGCGAGTCGAACAGCTCCAGCGCGGCCAGGCGGTCGGCGGAATGAAGGCCCGCCCACAGGTCCCCCTCCTCCTCGGCGTCCTCCTCGTCAGGGCCCTCTAGCCCGTGGCCCAATCCACCGCTCGCGCCGTCGCCGCCGTCCTCCTCACTTGCAGGCCCGGCGGCGGCACCACCCTCTGGCGTCGCCGCCCGCCCCGGCGAGGCAGCGGCCTCGTCGCCGAGGGCAGCGCCGCCCGCAGCCGCCGGCGCGTCATACTCGTCGTCCTCATCCGATGCGTCCTCGTCCTCGTCGCCCGGTTCGTGTGCCCGCTCCGCCTCCTGGTCACGACTGCCGCCGCCACCGTTGCCCTCCTCCTCCTCCTCCTCCTCCTCCTCCTCGCCACCGTCGTCGTCCTCCTCGTCCTCCTCCTCTTCGCCTCCGTCGCTGCCGCTGTCGTACGCCGACGAGTCCAGCAGAGCCGCTCGCGCCTCCTCGAACGACTGAACGGGCGCCTCCAGCCCCTCCGCCGCGGCCTCCGCCGTGCCAGCCACGAGCAGCGCCGTCCGCATCCACCGCGCCTGCGACAGCTCCAGCAGCAGCCTCCCCGCCGCAGCGCGCGCCCCGCTGTGCACGTGCCGAAGCAGCCCCGGCAGCACCGCCAGCGTGCCCGACAGCTCCACCATCCGCACCAGCTCTGCCCAGCCGGCGCCGGACCGCCCGTCGTCGCCACCCTCCCCCGCGTCCTCCACCTCGCCCTCCTCCTCGTCGTCCTCTTCCTCCTCCTCGCCCTCCTCCCTGTCCGCTGCGGCGCCCACTGCGCCGCGAACCAGCCCCCGCCCGTCCCGCGGCACCACCCCGTCGCCCCACCGCAGCGGGCGTGCGGCTCGAATCACAGCTGTCACCAGGTCGACCAGATACATGATTCGCAGCCCCCCCAGGCCGGCCGCCTGGCCGCTGGCCCGGACCCACCGCCAGCGCTCGCGGCAGAGCCCGAAGCGGAGAGTGCCCTGAAACCGCTGCCTGGCCGCTCCGTCAGCGGCTCTGCCGCGGGCCGCCCCGGCTGGGCCCACTGGCGACGCCGAGGACCCTGCCGCCGCCCGCCCCGGCGGGGGCACTTCCCTGGCAAGGGGGGGCATCTTGCGCAGCCGCCATGCCGTCTGCACCACGGACGCGGCCACGGCCTCGCGCCAGGCCAGCGCCCTGAGCGCGCGTTGGAGCCCTCTGGCCGCAGCCAGCTTCCTGGCCACCGCCTGCTCCGGCGCCAGCGCGGCCAGCACGTGACAGGCGGCGGGGGAGGCCTGCTGCGGTTTCGCGCCGGCTGGGAGCCGCGTGGCCAGGGCGACCGTCGAGGCGACGTGTCTGTTGACGAGGTGGTCTGGCACGGTGGGGTGTGTTCGGCAGAGCTGCCTGATCAGCGCGCAGGCCGTGGCCCGCTTCAGGGGGCCCCTGGCAGCGAGTGCGGCGGCCACCAGCGTGTCCACGGCCGCGCGCGCCTCAGGCTCCGGCCAGCCCATGAGCGGGTCGGACGCCGCGCCGGAGGACACGGCGACGGGCGGCGGGGGCAGCGGCGCCCCGCCCACTGGAGACCCCACCCCGCCGCCGCCCCCGCCGCTGCTGGTGGTGGTGGCAGTGGCGCCGCCCTCCGCCGCTGCGCCGTGCTCGGCCACCACGGCAAGCTCCTCGTCGGCGGCCCAGGGCGCGTCCCTCACGGCCAGAGCGACGGCCTGGGTGGTTGCGAGCGAATCGCTCAAAGACATCACCCTGCGAGCGACGGTCCGGTTGGGGCAGCAGGCAGTCGGGGCAGCAGTGCTTGGGGCAACAGGCAGTCGGGGCAGCAGGCAGTCGGGGCAGCGGCGCTCGGGGCAGCGGCGCGGCACGAGCCGGGCGCGAGAGGTGGGGCGAGGGGGCACTGCCGCTGGCGCTGCAGCTTGCGGTGTGTGTGTGGCGGCTCTCACCGTACCTCGGGCGAGTGCTGCACTCTGCGCGTCTCTGCGCCGAGGCGCCGGACCATCGCCCAGTGCTTGTTCGGCGCGGGCTCCACCGGGTCGACCATCCGGGAGACCACGTAAAACGACCGCTCGCCGAGCAAGCGCGTCCGCTCCACTGCAAAAGGGGGTCTCCGAAGCACGCGCAGGTGGCGGCGGCGCGTGGTGCGTCGGAGCGCAACGGCGGAGCTTGCCCCGGTGCGCGCGGCGGGTCACCTGGGACCGTCCCGCGCAGCCCGCCATCCCGCGCGCCAAGCGGGGACGCCAAGGGAGCACCTCAAGTGCGCTGCCGGAACTGCCCGACGAAACGTCCAGGCCGCGCTGGCAAAGCAGTCGCGCGCCGTTTGCGCCTGACCAAAAACACAAACACACAAAAAAAGAGCTCACCCACATCACCGGCCGCAACCTCGTGCTCCGACTCCCTGAGGTCGCTGGCCATGATAGACGGAGACAACACCGACCGCCCGCCCCTGGTGCGCGCCGCGGGGCGCCGGCGGGCTGTGGCCGCGGGTGCAACCGTCGGCGGGCCGGCGCAGAAAATAACAATATTTGCCTGGTCGCAAGCAAGTTCTCCACGTGCGCCGACTCTCGGCTTTCCGCCACTCGGCCAGGCATCCCAGGGGCTCGCCCCGCCCCGCCCGGCTGGGGAGTGCTAGTTGCGGCGTTTGGGGGAAAAGTAAGCGTCAGTACGAAATGGAAAGCAACGATTCGGCGGCATCGTCTGGCCCCGGGCCAGAGGACAAGCGAGCAGGAGTGGGCAGGCCAGTGTTCAGCCCCCACGTGTGGGGTGTGTTCGTCCACGGCTTCAACGCCCACCGCTGGAGCCTGGGCCCTGGCTACTCTGGCAAGGACGGCAAGCTGGCCCGCGTCTACTGCCACGCGGACGGGCCAGCCAAGGGCACGCCGCGCGTGGGCACCGTGTTCGGCGCGCTTCCGGAACTGTTCCAAGGCGGCAAGCAGGCTCTGATGGTGGCATACCGGTGCACCCACGACTTCGAACCGACCGCGAGGGCTGTGCTGGAGGCGCTGGCGGCCGACTTGGAGTCCCGGGGCCTGAGCCTGGCCGACTGCGTGGTCATCACGCACTCGATGGGTGGCCTCGTGGTCTGCTCCGCTCTGGGTGAGGCCCTGGACGCGGCCGGCGTGGGGGGGTGGCCCGGGCCTTTGGACTGCGACGGCGCTGGCGCGCGCGTGCTGCCTGCGGGGAGCGGCGGCTGCGGAGACAGCAGCGGCGATTGCGGCAAGTCCGTGTCGAACGAGCGCGGCGGCGGGAGCCCCGGGGCTTCGAGGGAACGCGACCTCGCCGCGGCGGACGGCCCGGGCGAGCTCGCGGGCGGGCCGGACGGGCCTGCGAGCCCGGCGTCCCCCTCCTCCAGCGGCGGCGGGGCGGCCGCTACGGCTGGCCGCGTTTTCAGGCTGCCGCGGGCTCTGCTGATGCTGGACCCGCCGCTCAACGGACTGAGCGACACCGCGTGCCTGGCGGTTTCGCAGGGCTTCAAGCACATGGCCCGTGCCGCCGGCCGCCGCACGGGCGAGGTGCTGGCGCCGGGCGTGGGCGTGCTGTCCGGAGCCGGAGTGGCCGGCGCCGGCATCCAGCTGCTCTCCTCATCAATGAAGAAGGGGTCCTGGCTGGGGGCGCTGGCGGGCACTGCGCTGGTGGTGGGGGGCGGCGCGGCGGCGCTGTGGGCGGGCACGTCGGCGGATGTTGCCCGGGCCGGCGGCGATGCGGCCAGCGCCACCGCCGAGGCCATGACGGAGGCGGCTGCTGAGCGAACCAGGCGGTTCCTCGCGCCCATGGTGGACCCCACCGCCCCGCGCCACGCGGCACTGCTTCGCCGCATCCGCCGCGCGGCGGTGCGCCTGGGAAGCTGGCTCCCTGTGCTGGTCATGTCCTGCGCTCTGCCTGACCAGGCCGGGAAGGGCACCACGCAGCCTGGCTTCAGGAACCTGCCCCCGGACGAGGAGGCCCTGTGGGCCGCCCTCTCGCGCTCAGAGGCGCACCGCCTCTGCGTCAGGGAGGTCGTGCCCAAGCGGTTTCGCCAGGCGCTGGGGGTCGGTCCGGAGGCCCTGGTGGGCGGAAACCGGTTCTGCGCCACTTCAGGTCTCGCCGGCAGAGCCACTGCATCTTCGCTGCGCGGCACCGCGGGCGGGAGCAGCTGCGCGGGGGCGCGTGGCGGCCCGGCAGCGAGCGACGCTGAGCCGCTCTTCCAGGCGAGCGACGCTGAGCCGCTCTTCCAGGCGAGCGACGCTGAGCAGCAAGACGTCCCGGAGGGCGCTGCGGGGGCGGCCGCGCCCGTTGCCAGCGCCGGCCCCGCGCTCACCGGCAACCGCCGCGCCGCGATGATGCTGGGCCGGGCCGGAGGCCAGGCCTCTGCGGCGAGCGGCGCGTCCTCCGGCCCGCTCGGCCAGCCTCTTGCTCCCCACGGCGCCGCGAAACCGCGGGTGTGGAACCACGAGCTGCCGGAGGAGGGCTGGCCGGCGCGGGGCCTCCACGCGGCTCGCCGCACGGACGGGGCGGCGCTCGGCGCAGCCGGCGTGGGCGCTGGCGCCGCTGCTGTCGAGGCCGAGGCGGGGGGCCGTGCGGGGGAGGGCCTTCACCGCCGGCACCGGTCCACGGGCGGGCTGGACTCGACGATCGCGCTGGACAGGGCCCTGGATGCGTTCAACAGGGCGGGGGACGCGGCCGCGGCGCCGGCGGAGGCAGACGCGCCCCTGCGCGATTTTGCGCGCGTGGCGCCGGCCACGGAGGAGGATGAGGCCGCGTCTGCGCTCCGGTACTTTCTCGGGCGGGGGGGCGGCGCGGCGGCCGCGGACGCCAAGGAGGCGCAGGAGGCGTGGCTGGCCGACCTGGTGCAGTGGTCGCTCCGCACCGCGGCCAAGGAGGCGAGCGCGGCCTGTGCGGCGGGCGGGGGCGCGGCGGGTGCGGACGACTGCGACGAGCCGGCCTGCGGCTTCGCGGCCATGGCCCACCACGTGACCTCACACGGCACGGTGTTTATGGAGGCAGAGCAGCGCGCCTTCGTGCAGGCCACGCTGGAGAGCCTGCCGCTGGAAGACGCCAGCGCCACTCCCGACGAGTTGCTCCGCACGCTCGACGAGGTGCGCTGCGACCTGCGCGACGACGGCGTGGAGCTGTGACGAGGCGGGCCGCCAGAACAGAACCCCCGCGTCTGCGACGGGCCCATTGCGGGGCGGGGGGGCGGGGGGGGGCTGGGCTCGGTTGCACAACAGCTTGTCGAAACGCTTTGCTCGGGAGTGCCGGAGCTTGCCTCAAACAGCAGCAGCTTGCAGCGCGAGCAGCCGCGCACGCCTCTCCATGCACGCCGCCCAACCAGTCAGCTCAGCGGGCCGCCGCTCCCGCCCGGCGCCGCGCCGCACAGCGCTGCGCGCCATGAACGCCAGCGCCCGCGCGCTTCAACTTGGCCGCGCCCGCGATGCGGCAGAGCCGGCGCCGAAAACCAGTTCCCGAGGGCAGCCCCGCGCACCCACGGTGCTCGCCGCGCGGGCAAGGGGCCAAGCCCTTGCACCAGGGGCGCGATCAGCACCCACCTGGGTTGAGCCGCCGCCGCCGGGTGGGCCGTCGCCGCGGGGCTTGGGCCCTCTCTGGGCCATGCTGCCCCCGGAGTGGGGGGAAAGCGTCCCCAGCGCGCTCAAGGACCGCCGCAACTGGGTGTTCGAGGCGTTTAGCTTCGACGGGGCCGTCGCGCTGGCGACCCTGGCGCTTGTGGTGCGCGCGCTGCGCACCAGGGACAGCCACGCGGATCCGAGCTGGGACGCGCCTTGCCGCTCGCGGTGCGTCGTTGCAGCTCGAGTTGCGCCGCTGGTCTTCCTCGTCGCTGGACCCGGTGAGCCTGGCGGCTTTGCGGCGCCAAGCAGCAGCGGCAGCGCTGCGCCTCCTCGCTGCCGGGTAGGCGCGTGCGGGCGGCTTTGCTCGAGCTCTGGGGCAGCGCGGGCCCCAGGGGGCGGGGCGCGGGGGGAAGGGGCGAGCGGGGGAGAGCTCGGCCGCCTCTGCAGGCCCAAAGGTGCCCGCCGGCGTTGCCGAACGGGCCGCCTTGCGGGCCACCGGCGCGCTGCCCCAACGCGCCATGCTCCTGCATCGCTGCAGTCCTGGCCCCCTGCAAGCCCGCGCGCGCCCAGCGCAATCCGTCTGCGCCGCTGTCGTGCTCGCCGCGGTCCCCGCAGTTGCTGCGCTGGCGAGCGGCTTCAGCCAGTGGTCCATCCACGTGCTGGACCAGTGCGTGCTCCTGGCGCTGGCGCTCGTGCAGCTCGTCTGCGGCACCGTCGTCGCGCTTCGGCGACGAGGAGAGGGCGCTGCGGTGCGGTGGGCGTGGGGTCTCGCGCTCGTGGCCGTGCTGCCCCGCCTCGCCTCGTCCAGCGCGTTCGGCACGGACTGGGAGCGCGCATCCATTTGGATCACCACGGGCGCGGCGTTTGTGTACCTTTGCGCGTCGCTCACCCCTCCGAGGGGGGTGGTCACCTCGGCGAGCGGGCATGGTAATCACGCGCGCGTTGCCGGCCACGCTGGCGCCCTCATCGCCGGCGTGAGGCGGGGCACCGGCCGACGGTCGTCCGCGATCGCGTCAGCCAGGGGCGTTAGCGTGGACGGCCGCCGCCGCAGCCGCGGCCGCTCCGGCTGGGGCGGGGGCGCGGACGGCGGGCTTGCTCTGCCCGGCAAGGCGGGCGCCGCTGGCGAGTCCGGGTGGCAGGAGCGCCTCCTCCCGGCGCCACCGCCGCCCCACGTGGCCCCTCCCACCACGGCCGCGGACCCCGCCGTCCGCTCCAAGGCGGTGTCGTTCGCGGAGGGCCCTCACGCCGGGTACGGGTCATTCCCGCAGGCGGACGGCGCCCCCGCCGGGGCGACGGCTGCTGGGGCGAGCAGGAGGGCTTCCGCCGGAACGGGCAGGGCAGGCGGGTGGGAGGCCGCGGACGGCGAGCGGTGGGCTGCCGCCGCGCCCTTTGCGGAGGGCACGCCTCCAGTGGCCGGCCTGCAAGGCCTCCGAGCGCTCACGGGCGCTGCCAGGCTGGGAGGGCTCGCCATGCTGGCGTGGAGGCTGCAGGAGCTGGCTAACCCGCTCCCCGACGCCGGCGGCAGTGGCGGCGGCAGTGGCGGCGGCAGTGGGGCGTGGGAAGGGTGGACCGTCGCTCAGGCGTCGCTCCTGATCCTGGTGTCTCTCACCCTTCCCCTCCCCGCCGCCGTGGCAGCGTGCATGTCCGCCCCGCACAACGACACCACCGGCACGGCCCGAATGACCCACCTGGCGGCCGGCTGGGTCGCCTCGCTTCTGGCGTCGAGCGGGCCCGGCGCTGTGGCCTCCCTGCTGCTGTGGGCGCTCACGGCGGACGGGACACTGCTCTCCGGCCCCGCCGAGGCGGACAGCGCCCCCTGGGTGCAGGCGGCGCCGCTGGCGGCCCAGGCCACCCTCCTCGGCGGCGCGCTCGTGGTGGTCGCCACCGCCGTGGCAATTGCCGAGGGCAGACCCGTGGCATCGGTCCTGGCCACGGCGGGAATGGCGGTGCTTCTGGCCGCCGCGGCGGTGGCCACACCCCTGCTCCCGGCCGCACACGCCGCCGCGCTCGCCCCGGAATCGGACCCGGGGTCCGCGGCCGCCGGAATGACGTGGCCGGTCGCCGCGATCCCTGCGGCGCTGCTGGCAGCGGGCACGGCCCTCGCGCTGCTGGCGCTGGACCGAGCCTCCGACACCGGCGTGGGCGCGTGGCGGCCCCTTCGCTTCGACGCCCTCGTCCCCATCGGCTACGGGGTGTCGGCGTTTCTTTTGGCCGCGGCCCTGGACAGAGGCCTCCGCATCGGCCGCCCGGGCGACGACCCCCACAGCCACCAGCACCCGCCAGGCCCCGCGGCGCCCCCCGAGCGGTGCGACCTGCTGCTCTGTGATCCCGTCTTCATCGCCGCGCCGGCGGCGGCGGTGCAGCTGCTGGCGCTCCTCGCGGACGTTGTCATTCTGGCTCTGCAGGGGCTGCTCATCTGCGGCGCGCTGGAGCAGCACCCGCCCTCGCCCCCGGCCTGGGAGGAGGGGGAGGACGCCGTCGGGGGCGTCGGCTGGGGCGCCTTCCTCATGCTGGACGACAGCCTCATGGCCGACATTGGGCTCGACTTTGCAGAGGCGGAGCGAGCGCTGGGCCGGGCGGGGAGTGGCGCGGGGAGGACTGGGCGGGCGCAGTCGGGGCAGCAGGGCGGAGACGGCGGCGGCGGCGGAGGCGGGGGCGGGGGCGGGGGCGGGGGCGGGGGCGGGGGCGGGGCGGCGGCGGAGGCGGCAGCAGCCGTCGCCTTTCGCAGCAGCAGCAGCAGCAGCAGCAGCCCGGGAGCCGCGGACGGCCGTCCCGCGGCGCCACGGCGCCGCGCGTTGGGGAGTTCGACGGCGTGGCTGGGATGGGGTCGGTGCAAGGCCACGGGCGGCTGGGCGGGGCGAGGGGCCTTGCTGCCAAGCAGCTGGTGGTGGACCTGCGGCGGTCGCGGGTGCCGCTGTCGGAGTGGGGCACGGAGCAGGTGGCGGCGTGGCTGGACGCGGTGGTGGGGTGGGGGTCGGCCGCGGCGCCCGCCGCCCTGTCGCTGGGCCGGCACGCGGCTGAGGGCGAGCAGGAGGGATCGGTGCTGCTGCGCCTGTGGCTCCGCGGGGCGGTCGCGGGCGGGGACTGGGACGCCCTTGAGCGGGCGACGGGCGTGGGGGCGGGCGAGGCGGCCGGGCTGGTGGCCGAGCTCGTGGAGGAGGCGGGGGCGTGGCGGCCTCGCGGGGCGTCGCAGTCGGGCGCGGCGGCGAGGGAGCGGGCGCGGCGGTCGTCGTCCGGGGCCGGAGGCAGGCCCGCCGCGGGCGCGGGTGCGGGCGCGGGCGCGGGCGCGGGCGCGGGTGGCGGCGACCGTCTGTCCGAGGTGGATGAGTACGACTCCGTGCTGGACGCCGCTGCGGACGACAGCACCGAGGACAGGGCCCTCCGCATGGCCAGAGCGGCCACCCGCCGCTTTGAGGGCGGCGCGGTGGCGGCCGCGCGCGCCGAGTCCCTGGCCGCGACGGAGCGGCGCGTGGACAGGCTGCGGCCTGACTGGGTCTGGAGCGTCTGGCTGGCCCAGGTGGGGCTGCCGCAGCTCGGGCCGCTCTTCGGCCGGGCCGGCATCACGCCCCACCGCCTGGCCGGGATGCGCCGCGAGTCCGACTTTGCGGCCATTGGCGTCACGTCGTCGCTTCACCGGCGGTCGCTCCGGGCGGGCGTGAGCCTCCTGCGGCGGCACGGCTTCGACCTCAAGGGCGAGATTGCTGAGCTCAGGCGGGAGCGATGGGTTCCCCGGCCCGCCCTCCCTGACCACCTGCCGGCCTGGACCAACCACCACGTCGTCAGCTGGCTGCGCGCGGCGCTGCCGCTGGACCCCGTGTACCACGCGCGGCAGCTGGAGCGCCTCTCGAGGAGCGGCCTTCATGGCGCGCTGCTCTTCAGGCGCAGGCCGTTCCGCGCCGATGACGTCATCCTGGGATTCGGACTGACCCGCCAGACTGCTCGCGAGGCGCTGGTCGCGCGGATCGAACAGCAGCTCGCCGCCCTCGGCACCACGGGGGCGTCAGCGGCGGTCGGCCGGCCCAGGCCGCAAACGCCCCCCCGGCTCCCCGCGGGCCGGTCAGCGGACGAGGAGGCCGAAGACGCTCGCGACGAGAGCGACAACCACGACGACGACGCCGGCGGCGCAGCTGCGGCGGGGCACGCGGCCGCCGTGCCCGCGCGCTTCTCCCTGCCCTCGTTTTCGGAGCGCGAGGGCGCGCGGCCGGAGCCGCCCCAGGCGGACCTGGACGCGTCAGCCACAGGGCTGGAGTCCGAGGCCAGTGCGCCTTTCCGCCGCGAGAGCCTCGCGAGTGACGGCGTGTTCGCCAACGCCTTCTCCCGTGAGGCGGCCGAAGTCCTGCCGGGGTCGGCAGGCGGAAGCGGGCCAGCAAGCCCCACCGCCCGGGCACTCGACTTTGAAGAGCAGCCCGAGGCTCCTGAGCGGCCCCACCACGCGCCTGGCGCCTTCGCCCTCCTTGGTCTGGCAGCGGAGTAGCGCCTGCTTCCTCGGGCGCCGGGACGCACAAGCACCTTTGATTGCATGGCACTGCCGCCGCGTTTGGCGGGAGACAAAAGTTGCCCCGCGCGAGTCGCGGCAGCTGTGTGAACGAGCGAATGTGTCGGCTTTTGGCTGCCTGGCTGCTTTTGGCTCCGTGGCTACGTTTGCCCGAAGCGACTCGCGCCGCTGCCAGCCATGGCCATCCCCCTCCGTTGCGCATGCGCCACGTCAGCCCCAAAGCACAGCTGCCGGCCGGGGAGCAAGAACTCCCCCTCCGTTGCGCATGCGCCACGTCAGCCCCAAAGCACCGCTGCCAGGCAGGGCGGGCCACCGCCCTCGCCCGCTCTCCGGCACGCGCACCGCCACGCAGCCGCGCGCACGATGGCTTGAGATCCGTGGCCGCGTGCCGTTCTGCGCTGCAGACGACGTGCCCCTTGTTTCCCCCGCCTCTCGCAAAGCCTCAGCGGAAGAGGATCACAGCTGGCAAGCAAAACGTCGCGACGCCTCGCGAGTCGGGAGGCAGCAGAGCATGCGACGGCAAAAAATGCACGCGGAGGCGTTGCCAGCAGATCACTCTGCCCTTGTCGGGCGATTGCGAGACCACCTCGCGCCTCGCGAGCTTTGGTCCCCGAGCTCCCCTCGCCCCCAGCCTCGCGCGTGCCGGCACATCGGGACGAAGCTTGAAGCTCCCTAGTTGCCCCAGGCCAGCAGAATGGCGCGCGGATCGTCGTACTACAACCACACCAAGGTCACTGAGGAACACAGGCGCCTTCGCGATGCCGAGGCGCGCGTGACCGGGGCGGACTGGAAAGCTGTGAGAGCGCTCGTGCACCCCGGAGCCACGGAGGCTGCGGACGCTGTGCAAGGGTTGGGGGAGGGGTGGTTGGCGACTGGCGCTCTGGATCGGCGCCGGGGACGGGTGGCTTGTCGCGCAGGCGCCAGCCAGCACACGGGGGGACGTGTCATTGCGACGGTTTTTGCTTACAAGTTGTTTTCGTCTGATCGGCGGGCCTGGGGAGACGCGCTCCCCCCCTCCCAACGGGGGGGGCGCGCCTTTTCGCCCGCTGCCGCGCGGCCTTGGCCCGCGCTCGCCCCGCGCCGGCAACGGCAGTGCTAGCAGGCAACCTGGCCGCGACTGAGCGCTTCGAGTTGACGCTCGCCGACGCGCCGCCATCGCAGATTGGCCCCTACGTGGTGGACCGAGAGTGGGGCGTGCCGCGCGAGGACTACAGTCCGGACGGAAACGCCTGGGCGGCATTCCCGCACTCGCACGCGCGCAGCCGAGCCTATCGGTGGGGCGAGGACGGCATCGCGGGCGTCTGCAACCGGTTCCAGAACTGGGCCATGGCGTTGGCCCTCTGGAACGGCAAAGACCCAATTCTCAAGGAGCGGTTCTTCGGCCTCGCGGGGCCCGAGGGCAACCACGGCGAGGACGCCAAGGAAATTTGGGCGAACGAGGACGCAACGCCCTGCGCCACGTGGCTGCGCATGCGGTACGTGTACCCAATGCAGCGCTTCCCGTACGAGAAGCTGGTGGAGCAGTCGGCTGCGCGGACCCGGGAGGAGCCCGAGCCGGAGCTCCCGGACGCTCTCGAAGGCGGCATGGCTGCCCTCACGGGCGGCGAGTTCTGGGACGTCACAGTGGAGTACGGAAAGGCGTCGGCGGACGAGGTGCTCATGCGAGTGCGCGCTCGCAACTGCCGCCCCGCGAGCGCGGGCGACGCGGGCACGGAGACCATTCACATTCTCCCCACGCTGTGGTTCCGCAACACCTGGAGCTGGGGCTACGACCAGCGGCGGCCCGCGATCCGAGGCTGCACGTCCGCGCCGGAGGCTTCCTCTGCGCCCGCCGCCGAGTCCGATTGCCGCCCCCACGGCTACGCGGCCGGCGCCCCCCCCGCCGCGCCGTGGCCGCGCGCGGACGGCGCCGCCAGCGAGGCGCGCTTCGTGGCTTGGGAGCGGCACAACGGCGGGATGCGGTGGGCGGTGACCGTGCCCGAGCACCTCGCGCCCGGCAGCAGCAGCCACAGCCCTGGGGGCGCCGCCGAGGCAGGGACTGCCGGCGCTTCCGGCGGTGCGACGGGCGGGCCCGTGCTTCCCGGGGGCTCCACCACTGACGCCTCCACGGCCCGGCAGTCGCCCCGCGGGACGCTGGCTCGCCCCGTGGAGCTCCTCGTCACCGACAACGAGACCAACTTCGTTCGCGTCTTCGGCGAGGCCGCGCGCGAGGCGCAGGACTCGGCGCACACCAAGGACGCCTTCCACGACGTCGTCACGGACTGCAAGGAGCCGTGCCGAGGTCAGGTCAAGCCGCCGCACGAGGCCGGCACCAAGGCCGCTGCGTGGGTTGCGCTCAGCGTGCCGGCGGGTGCGTGCGGCGAGGTGTGGTGCCGGCTGAAGATCGAGGGCCGGCGCCTGGACGAGGACGGCGTGGGAGAACGGACCCGCAGGGCCGCCGCCTACGCCGCCCGCGCCGCCGTGGCACGCGCCAAGGGGTGCGACACGTCGGCCACCGCGCCGCCGGTGGCGCCCGCGTCGCCGGTTCACGCAGCAGCTGCCGCGGAGGGCGCCTCCCAGCTCCGGCTCAGCGGCTCCATGGTGCTGCAGCCGGAACGGTTCGAGGCAGCCGCTGGCCCCGGAGGTGGCGGAGGCGTGGGTGTGACGGCCGCGCTGGAGGGAGTGGACGGCGGAGGCCAGCAGCTGGATAGCCTGCTGGGGCTGACCGGCACGCCGAGCGAGGGATCTGCCGGCGACGAGGACTTTTGCTTCAACGGCTCGGCCTCGTCGGCACTGGCCGAGCGGGACTCGGCCGGCCGTCTGTGCAAGGCGCCCGAGGCAGGCGCCGAGGCAGGCGCCGAAGCCGGGGCCGGGGCCGGGGCCGAAGCGGCGCCGGCGTTCAAGCCGGCGGTGGACATGCTCGCCAGCTTGCCCATTCCTGAGGCCACGCCCATGTCTGAACTCGTGGCTCCGCACGACGCTGCCCGCGACGCCGCGCTGGAGCTTCTGGCCGACAGCGACCGGCGGGGCGTCTGGGCGCCGTGGCAGGACTTTGCGCAGGTGATGGAGGCCCGTCGCCGGGAGGCGGACGCCTTCTACGCCGCGCTGCAGCCGCCGGGAATCGCTGACGAGGACCGCAGGCTGCAGCGGCAGGCCCTGGCCGGCCTCATCTGGGGCAAGGGCTTCTACCACTTTGGAGTGCAAATGTGGCTCGATGGCGACCCGCGGTTCCCGCCACCCCCGGACTCTCGCCTGGGCATCCGCAACGGCAACTGGAGACACCTGTACGTGGCCTCGGTGGTCAGCCTGCCCGACTCGTGGGAGTACCCGTTCTTCGCAGTGTGGGACCTGGCCTTCCACATGATCCCGATGGCGGTGCTCGACGGAGAGTGGGCCAAGCGTCAGCTGCTCCTCTTCATGCGCGAGTGGATGATGCACCCGTCGGGGTGCCTTCCAGCCTACGAGTGGAGCTACGGCGACCTGAACCCGCCTGTGCACGCCTGGGCCTGCCTTCGCGTGTTTCAGATCACGCGCCAGGCCTCGGGGCAGCCCGACGTCACCTTCCTCGAGCGCGCGTTCCACAAGCTGCTGCTCAACTTTCAGTTCTGGACCAACAAGGTGGACGCTGGGGGCAAAAACCTCTTTGGCGGAGGCTTCCTCGGGCTCGACAACGCGTCGCCGATCAACCGCTCCGAGCTGGAGACCACCCCAGGGCTCTCTGATCTGGAGCTGCATCAGGCGGACGGCACCGCGTGGATGGCCTTCTTTTGCTCCATCATGCTTAAGATTGCCCTCGAGCTGGCGGAGCACCGCGACGCCTACGTCGACATCGCCAACAAGTTCCTCGAGCACTTTATTCTCATCTCGCACGCGTGCGACGCGCTGTGGGACGAGGAGGACGAGTTCTACTACGACTGGGCGCACGTCAAGGGCGACCGCACCCCCGCCTTTCCCATCCGCGTGCGCTCCTACGTCGGGCTCATCCCGCTCTTTGCGAGCCTTACCATCTCGGACGAGACGCTCCGCAAGCTCCCGGCCTTCCAGGCCCGCATGGCCTGGTTCCTTCGCCACCGCAGCTCGTGGTGCGCTTCGCACGTCTACAGCGGTCGCGGAGCGAGGTCGCCGGTGCTCGGCGTGAGCATCACAGAGTCTGCTGCGGACCTCGTGCGCGAGGGCATCGGACCCCAAGGGTCTGCGGACGCTCCCGCCGTGGGAATGCCCGTGGACTCGGCGCCGGCGACGGCTGGCGCCGGGCGGCTGCGGTCAAAAAGGTCGTGGGCACCCGGCTCCTGCGCATCGCTTCCTGGCAGTGGATCAAGCGAGCAGGGCGCCACCCCCGGAGAGGGAGTGCACCTGCTGACGCTGGTGAGCCCGGAGCGCATCCGCAAAATCGTCTCGCGGATGCTCGACCCCGAAGAGTTCCTCGCCCCGCACGGCATCCGGTCGCTCTCTCGCTACCACCTGGAGCACCCGTACACCTTCCGGCACAACGGCCACGAGGCCGGACTTCGCTACGAGCCGGGAGACAGCAGCTCCCCCCTGTATGGCGGCAACAGCAACTGGCGCGGGCCCATCTGGATTCCGATCAACCACCTCCTCATCGAGGCGCTGCAGCGCCTCGACCACTTCTTCGGCGACGGGTTCACCGTGCCTCTCCCCACCGGCTCGGCCGAGCCGCCAGTGCCACTCTGGGACGTGGGCAGCGACATTTCAGACCGCCTTGTGTCCATGTTCCGGCAGGGAGGCGCAAGGGAGGACACCGCTTCGCGAGCGCCGCGCCGGCCAGCGTCGAGGCCAGCGGGCGCTGCTGCAGGAGCGGGCGAGCCAGCAGCGGGCACGACGAGGCCAGCGTACGGCTCCGTGTCGCCGTGGATGGACCAGGTTCCGGCACTGCGTGAGCTCCACCAGTTCTACGAGTTCTTCCATGGCGAGTCCGGCGCAGGCCACGGCGCCGCCCACCAAACCGGCTGGACCGCCGGCATCGCGAAGCTCATCCAACAGCTGGCAACCACAAGGAGGACCGGGCTGCGGCGCTGACTCGGAGCCTTCTGGCACCGAGCTTGCAGGAAGCAGGCGCCAGTCAAGACCGTGTGGCTCACCTGTCAACCTGTGATCCTGCCCAGCTGCCGTGAAACTGATCCCCACAGTCCCCCGCACAGGCGCCGCGACCGGACCAGCTCTCGCGCATGTCACCACACTCGGGTGCGAGCGCGTGCAGCCTCGCGGAGTCGGCCGCAAGCCCAGGCTGGCTCCAGAGCTGCGCACCACTCGGTGCTGTGCGGCTCGCTCGCAGCAGCAGCCTTTGATGTCACAGTCAGTGGCGGTGGGGATGAGAGCTTGAAACATCAAAGCGCCCAGTTCAATTGCAGCCAAGCGAATGGCCGGGCGACTTGCGACACGCATTTGTCGGCATGTCTGATGTGCCGAATGCGTGCACGTGAGGAGCGCGGGCAGCGCGAGGCCGTGAGCAATACCGGACCGGCAAACTTACGGTCCCAGCGTCGTTTGGGGCAGTCGAATTCGCGTGTAATCATATTGCACACTCGAATCGCAGCCTCTACAGGTAGTGATGCAAATTTTGCGCTGCATCCACCTAAATGCCGCCACCCACTGACTGTGGCACAAAGCTTGAGCCCGCACTGCCCCACGATAACAGGCGGGCCATCAGACCCCCTCGGAAGCTCGCCCTGCAGGCCAAGCACACCGGTGCGAGCCCGCGCGGGGCTGTCCGGTCGTTCCCCGTACCCGCCGCACGCACGCGCCCCCGAGTGGTGTGTGCATGTGCTCGGTTCGAGCGTTTGCCCCCTCCCTCCCGTCTCTCGGGCGACCCGTGTAGTCCCCGCCGCGCCGATCTCTAGCCATTTAGGCCAACATCGGTTTTTCAACTGTCCGGTATCGCCTCCGATTCGTCCTGGTGCGCGTGATCGTAGGGAATGGTGATCACGCATCCAGCAGTGGCCAAATGGGCACCTGTTAGGTGTCCGGCGCCAGCGGGCTGGGAGTAGCGGCGCCTTGCTCGGAGACTGCACCCAGGGGGGCACTGAAACCTCACAAGCCACCTCCCAGCCTGCCGCGGGATGGGCGGGCGGGTCACGAATGCGGCTTTGCTCTCTCGCACAACCTCAAAGCCGACCGCAACAGGCCCTGGAGTGCTGTGCGAACGTGCGCACGGCACGGCGGGCAAAGCGAAGCGCACGCTGCGCGCGCCTTGCCGGAGAGCTGCTTGCCTTAGCCGCCGACGCAGACGGGTAGACTAGAGCTCCGGACCCTCTGAGTCACGCCGGGGGCACCCCCAACACGCTGTGGGGAAGCCGCGTGGCCCAAGAGTGTGTCGAGGTAGAATCTACGTCTGCGGACAAATATGAACCCAACCGGATACCGAACGGACACTCAAGCCACTTGAGAACCACTCGCTTCCAAGACGTCGGTCCAATCCCCCTCATCATGCTTGCTGCGGCCCTCGCCCCGCAGGAGCGCCCGCGCCCAGCCTGGAGCATGCATGCAGTGCGAATCGTGCTCCTCGTCGCGGTGCTGGCCGCGCGCGGGGGCAGCGGCGAAGGCTCCCGGCCAAGCCAGTGGAACGGCCAGCCTCTTCCGCCCATCCGCGCCGAGGGCGCCATTCCGCCGTGGGCGGGCGCCCGGAACTCCACCTCAGTGCGCTCTTTGGTGCCCGTTGAGGTTGTGGTGGCGCAGCACATCCACTCGGTCAACGCGGGCGTCAGGGTGCCGCGCGGAGACAACGCGTCGCACGCCACCGCGGCCGGAGTCCTTCCCCTCGACGGGGCCCCGGTCAAGGGCACCGCATCGGCATCGGTGTGGATTGGCCTGCGCTTGGGTGACGACAACGAATCGTCCTGTGCGCCACTGGCGGCTCGGGAGCGACGGGCGAGGCTCACGGCCTCGGCAACCGATCTCGGGGGCGCCGGCCGGAACGTCACGCGCCAGAACGAGGCCATGCAGGCGCTCAACGCCTCGTTGGCCCGAAACGACACCTCGCTCCTGCGCGCGGCATTTGGCTGGCGTCCCCGGGCGATGGAGCTGCCCCGCGCTGACGGGGAGTGCGAGTGGGCTGCCTCGCGGCTCAGGCGATGGAATGGCACGGCGCCGGGAAGCTGGGGCGTCTATTTGGCGGGCTCAGGACGTGCCCACGTCGGCAGTGAGTGCTGGGTGGATGGCGGCGGCGGCGGTGTCGGCCCCGGTTCGCCCTGGGACATCCGGGATACGGCACCAGACGGAATCGACCTCGCGGTGCTGGTGCTCATCCCGGGAGTCCCTGCGGGGGTAGCCCTGAACCATTCCGAGATTCTGGACCACGCCGTGTTCCGGCCGCGCGTGGCCGGCGGATGGGTCTGGTCCCGCACCGAGCAGGCGTGGAGGAGCTGGGCGGGGGCGAAGCTTGCCGTCACGCTGCCCCCGCTGGAGTTTCGCGGCAACGTGTCTGCGGGCGTGGCGGTGCACCTCGGCGTGGCGGGATCGCTGCCGCTGTGGGCAGAGACCGGGTGCCGCCCATGCAACGAGACGACGACCACAGTCCGGGCTCACGCCTGGGCCGAGTCAGACCTGGAATCGAGAGCGGTCGGCGAAAGCCCTCCCGAGCCCGCGGAAGCGGCAGCTCCCGCGGAATGGATCAAGGCGAATGCCGTAGTCGTGCAGTCCTTGGCGGTGTCGGCCGGTGAGTACCACAGCCTGGTGCTGCTGGAGGACGGCAGCGTGCGGGCCTTCGGACAGGGCGCTTACGGTCAGCTGGGGTACGGGTCGACGGGCAACGTCGGCGACACGCTGGCGACCCTGCCGTCGGTCAAGGGAGGCGTGCCGCTCGGGGGCCGGGCCGTGGCGGTGTCGGCCGGTTGGTCTCACAGCCTGGTGCTGCTGGAGGACGGCAGCGTGCGGGCCTTCGGACAGGGCGCATACGGCCAGCTGGGGTACGGGTCGACGGGCAACGTCAGCGACACGCTGGCGACCCTGCCGTCGGTCAAGGGAGGCGTGCCGCTCGGGGGCCGGGCCGTGGCGGTGTCGGCAGGTAGGTACCACAGCCTGGTGCTGCTGGAGGACGGCAGCGTGCGGGCCTTCGGGTATGGAGGCAGCGGCCAGCTGGGGTACGGGTCGACGGGCAACGTCGGCGACACGCTGGCGACCCTGCCGTCGGTCAAGGGAGGCGTGCCGCTCGGGGGCCGGGCCGTGGCGGTGTCGGCTGGTGGGTATCACAGCCTGGTGCTGCTGGAGGACGGGAGCGTGCGGGCCTTTGGGTATGGAGGCAGCGGCCAGCTGGGGAACGGGTCGACGGACAACGTCGGCGACACGCCGGCAACCCTGCCGTCGGTCAAGGGAGGCGTGCCGCTCGGGGGCCGGGCCGTGGCGGTGTCGGCTGGTGGGTATCACAGCCTGGTGCTGCTGGAGGACGGCAGCGTGCGGGCCTTCGGACAGGGCGCATACGGCCAGCTGGGGTACGGGTCGACGGACAACGTCGGCGACACGCTGGCGACCCTGCCGTCGGTCAAGGGAGGCGTGCCGCTCGGGGGCCGGGCCGTGGCGGTGTCGGCCGGTTGGTCTCACAGCCTGGTGCTGCTGGAGGACGGCAGCGTGCGGGCCTTCGGACAGGGCGCATACGGCCAGCTGGGGTACGGGTCGACGGACAACGTCAGCGACACGCTGGCGACCCTGCCGTCGGTCAAGGGAGGCGTGCCGCTCGGGGGCCGGGCCGTGGCGGTGTCGGCTGGTGGGTCTCACGGCCTGGTGCTGCTGGAGGACGGCAGCGTGCGGGCGTTCGGGCGCGGATACAACGGTCAGCTGGGGTACGGGTCGACGCACACCGTGGGAGACTCACTGACGTCACTGCCATGCTCGCAAGAGCCTGTCTCTCTCGTGAGAAGGCAGACTCAGAGTGATTCGTGCTCCGCAAGCGGCCGTGAAATGGCGATACCATTTCAGCAAGTCAATGTTCCGCAGCTCCGGCTTTGTCAAGTCAGGTCTCGCTCCAGCGTCCGCTCCCAGACCAGCACGTACGGGGCCCATCAGTGGTTGTGTGAACATCGTTGGGGGGGGTCGAAAACTCGCGTAACCATACCACACACTCGATTCACAGACTCACCAATCACCAATCCAGCAACTCCATCACCAATGAGTCACAAACCGCGCCAAACCCACAATCCCAAGTCCCAAGCCCAGATCACTCCCATCACATTGCCTCGAGTCGCCACTCAGCCGCCCCTGCTCACCGCATACGCTCCACCTGCTGTCGCAGGTACTGCGTCTGCCCGATCAGCTGGGTCGCCAGTCCCTTGGCGATGACCTCGTTCAGCCTCGACAGCCAGCGGAAGGCCCAGCGCGCACGCTCCCTCGGCCGGTCGCCGAAGGCCGTGTCCGCCACCTTCTTGAGGAAGGCGAAGGCCGCCGGTCCCATGCGTCCCGTGGTCGTGACGACGAAGGGCACAATGGAGCTCAAGTTGTCCTTTGTAGCTGAGCTCTTCTTGTACTCCCTCATCTTGTCATTCTCACGGCGCTCGAGAAAGGCGTCCATGCTCTGCAGGCCCTGCGTCACGTAGGACTTGCTCACCGCCGAGGTGATCTGCACGTCGACGAGACAGGTGGTCTCGAAGTCGACGTGCACCCGTAGGTCCGGTCGCTTGCGCGCGGCCTCGCTGGACCCCGGCTGGGATCCGAAGCGCGTCTGCCCGTCCTGCCAGCTGGAGGGCTCCACGACCGACTGTAGCCCCGCCGAGCGCACCGCCGCGTGCAGGACGTCGCGGACGTCGTTGTGCGCCCGGATGGTGGAGCCCTTGCCGCAGCGGCAGCGCGCCAGGTGGTGTGCCACACCGGAGACCCCGCCCATGTGGACAGTGCCTCTCGCCGTGGTGTCCCCCTGCACGCACGCGCAGTTGATCGACACGCCATCTGGTACCACGTGGTCTGCCTCGGAGGCTCCGATGCGGTAGCGTTCCACCACCGCGAACTCCTCGTCCGTGAGCCCGCGGGGTCCCATCATCGTGTTGCGGAGCCAGTAGTGCGTTCCCGGCACGCACGCCTCTCGGAACGCGACCAGGTCGCTCATGACGCGCAGCATGGCCGGGTCGTCGATGTTGGCGACACGCTTCTCCGTCGTGCCCTTGGCTAGCGCCTCGGCCCTGCAGCGCGCTGTGCAGGCCCTGCGCGCCTTGGCCAGACGGCGCAGGAAGACGCACTCGTGCTTGATGCGCAGCATGTCGTCGTGATGCAGCACCATCTTGCGTTGCCAGGGCGCCTCGGTCTGCTCGTTCGCAAGCTTCACCACCCCGTCGCCGTACAGGCACTTGCGGAGCTTGGCCTTCAGGTCATCCGACAGCACGCCCAAGGTGTCGGGCAAGAAGCCCTCGAACCCTGTCGCTGCGGCAGGCAGCGGGCTCCCTTGCATGCCCTGGTGAACTCCCTCCACCAGGTTTGCCGCTGCCTCCATGTCATCCGACGACTCGTCGTGAGATCGAGCTCCATCATCGCCTCCAGCGCCAGCTCCTCGATCTCGGCGCGCAGCTCTTCCAGGCCCTCGACAGCCCCCGCGTATGTCCGACCTCCACACGTGCGCCAGCTGGTAGCGCTTCTTCACCCTGGCGGCATGAAGGTCGGCTTCCTTGCCCACGACGCAGTCCTTGTCCGGCCTGAAGTACCGTGCCTCGGTGCAGGCGTC